>OY728132.1:1499468865-1500097367 GCA_963277665.1 Viscum album
ATGTGAAATTTTTTCCTGTTAAAAAAATAAACACATCTCTTCATAGCATTGTAGGACTATTTCAATATTTCATAATCATACATATATGAATCTTCCATAAACTGAAAAATAATCAAAAATAATTCCAAGAACTCATCTTCCATATCATGGAATATTTTTTCCATACACATTTTTAAGACTGTTTTTTCATTTCACATACTGAATGAGATGAATTTTTTGGTTAATATACCGAGTTTACATGTGAATTTTGTTTTTGAGTAATATGCTGGGTTAATTATAAAATGATTTTATAAATAATAACCATCCAAGAAATATTAGATTAAATTTTATGTGATTCTATCCTATATTTTATCCATGAAGGGAAAGGGAAATGATATTTACAGGTTATTGTATTTATGTTTATATATTCAATTCATACTAAGCTTCTTGTGATTTTTCATTTCAAGATAAATGCATATTCATCAATCTTTACAATACTGATATTTTGAAATTAATTCTTGATTTAGAGCGGCATTTTTATCCTCTTCATCATGAATATGTAGAAGGGAGTCCCATTTTTTTCAGTCTCATGAATACCAGTGTGGTTTATGCATGTTTTTTAATTATCTACTTCCTTTAATGTTTCTATTTCCTTCATAAATTCATTTGATAAAACCTCTTTGACCTCGTTCTCATCTTCCTTTAACTATTCTTCTTCTATAAATTCTATTTCTTTGACCTCCATATCTTCTTCCTCTTCTGAAATCAAATGAAAAACATCCATCATATTTCTTTCCATGTTTTCTCATATTTGCAAACGGTATTCTCTTTGTTCTTATTGATCTTTTTTTATGAGTATAAGGGATGAATTAAGTTTTTATACTTATTATAAATCTATATTTTCAACTTTTTTAATGTTTTCAAAATGATCCATGTAATGTTCATTGTTTTATGCCTTTGATTTTTATTCCTTTGTCATTTCAATATAATCATCACCCTCCACCTCTTTCTCTTCTTTGTCTACATCCAAACCAATCCATTAATTAGATTTTAAGGGTATGTTGCATACTAGTGAATTTAAAAAAGATATAGCATTATAAATTTTAGTAATCAATTATACATATTCATGGATTTATTATTAATGGTCATCCATCACCTTATCCAATAATTGAATGAAATATGTGAATAATATGGCTCGTCTATCATATGAATTCTACTCCTGACTCTATTTGAAGGAATAGTCTTCTCTAATGTTCTGATCTTGAGGTTACTCTATGTCAATAGCTTAGACATCCTCAAATTATTAACATTATTTATCTTTAAACCAACCCTTATTTTCAATAGAAACTATTGGTTGGATAGTAACAAGAGAATACAAATATGAAACTATTTAAGAAAGGTGATTAGTTAAGTCTCCCTATTCTCTAAGATCTATCTCATGGTCATCCATACTCTTGTTTACCCCTATAATATACAACATGAGTAATATGGATAGTTAGTCTTTTGATTATTTCTCATCCCAGGATCTACCTTCCTAGCTTTTATAGTTATGAGATCCTTCATCTAGAAGATAATATGCTTCGTTCCACTATGGGGATTGAAATTCCTCATATTAATGATAATATGAATCCTTCCGACTATCTCCCTATTTTGTCCACCGTTCAGAATTTAGTTCTTCTCTTATGGTTGGATACTCTATACATTCAATATTTTTTTATAGTAGAGTGTTATAAGAGTGATATGGCATGAAATCCATTATATACAGCACCAAAAATAAAAAGACAGGTAATATATGAAAATAAAAATATTTTAAAAAATAAAAGAAAATAAATACCAACACTTAAATGAGTAATCATAGGTGGGATAAAAAAGAATTTTAATTAACCAAATGATATTCTGTAATATGTAGTTCTCTGATGTTCTATGGTAATAGAGCTAAAATTTTATGCACTTGAATAATTCGTTAATTTCTCTCGGCATGGATCAAATTCACAATTTATTTTACCCCGAACCATACTACCTAAAAAGGCATTGTACAGTTGAAGTCTGGTGTTGATACCACAGTGAGTGGGAAATTCAAGGATGAAAACTCTTGACTAATGGTTAGTTCTCTCTAATTTCAGTTTGATTTTATTAAAACTAATAATATATATAAAATAAAATAATTAAAATAAAAAAATCAGAACATAGGGGAACCAATTTCTAGGGGTAGGATTACAAAATGAATATATCATTTCTTGAAAAAATAACATAATAAAGGTATGCAATAAATTAGTTTAATCGATTTCCGAAATTGGAATTTCCTATAGATCAACCACAAAATTACAGTTATTTTTTTCCTGGTGATTTAAAATACCTGGTTGAGTTATGTTTAGATTACCAAAAGAAAAAGAATAATTTTTTTTATTGGTCATAAAAAAAATGATCTCAATATTTTGGGGGTTTATTTATTGTTTAAAATATATGTTCAATGAATAAAAAATTTATAAAATATATGCATGAGAACAACATGATATTATCAAAATAAAATCATTTATACAAACAATGATAAATATAATTATAATGGTATACGCCCACATTAAGTGATTATTCTCTCCCTTATAGATATAACAAATTATAATTGGATAATATATATTGAAGAATGAAATATATTCCATATATATGATGATTGGGAGGGGTGAGTTAGATGGAGAAATAAAAAAAAGGGAAACAACTGGAATTAAATAATTAAAATCCAATGTAACATTAATAAAAAAATAGAAACAACAACCTATTAAAAATGAACAGTGGGTTGAAACCCTATGGCAGCCTCTCGATGGTCAAACCTCATTCTTGGAATCGAATCCTTTTTTTCTAGGGTCGGAATCCATATATATGGGCATAAAATCCATGCCTTAGGTTTTCTAGGTCAAAAACTATGAAAAATGGCCATTGGGGTCACACCCAATATACCCCCATCAATGATATGATGGAAATCCACATTTTTTATGTTATAGAATTTAAATGAGGTGTATTGTATTTACAAAGCCTTTAATGATTTCAAATAGTGTAATTCTTACATGATTTCTAATTCCAATCTACATCACTACAACCCTCGTTTTGACCTAGTTCTTTATTTTTTAGCATCTAAAACATCAAATGGTCTTGTAACATCATTGATGGTGTTCTTTCACTGTAAAAAATAATCTAACCAGATGGTAAGAATGTAATATAGAATGTTGGACAGTAAAATACATCAGTCAAAATGTTTTTTTATTCTCATGAATATGATGAATTCCAATGCCCACTATGGAATGATGCCTATTATCAACCCAATGAAGGAGGTTCGGGCTCTCAAGGCTACCATGGTATATCCAGGGATGAGAAAACCTCAAAATATTGACTAAATTGATTAGTCATTTTATACATTCAATTGAAATAAAGGAGGATGGATGATCATGACATAGAGCTGAATGAATAAGAAGACTTAACTACTCCCCTTTCTAAAATCATTTCAAATTTTAATTATCTATTTAGTAGCCTACCAATAGTTTTTGATGAGGATAAATGTTAGTTTAAACATGAATAATGTCATGAAGTTGAATAATTACAAGGTATTTACCAAAAATTATGTTCAATATCAGTATATTCAAGTAGGTGATTCCTTCCAAAAGTGTGAGGACTAACATTGAGATGGAAGGCAAGCCACATTTCCCACAATGTTCATTCTAGTGTTGGATAAGCAGATGGATAATCATGAAGCCCAGCTTAGTAAACATGGATAATTTATTAATCATAATTATCATGCTATTTTATATTTAAATTCCATTGAATGAAACTTACCATTGAGATCTAATAATTGGATAGGCTAGGTTGCTGAAGAAGAATAGAAAGAGGTGGATGAATTCAATACTACAGAAATAACAGAAAAAGAAAAATGTGTGTAATAAAACAAAAAAAACATTACATAGAGAATTTTGAAACATTGAAAAAGATGGAAATATTGATTTATAAGAAGTATTAAACCTAATTCATCCCATCTATCATACAAAAAGATCAAGAAGAACAAATGGAAGACCTTTAATAACAACGAGAATAAGTAGAATGAAATCTGATGGATGTTTTTATTGCATTGTTTATGAGGAAGAATAGAATGAGGTCAAAGTAAGAAAATCTATATACAAATAATAGGTAATGTGATATGATAAGGAGGTCATAGAGGTACAATATATTGAATTTTAGAATGGATAATTAAAAGTAAATGAATAAGATAATGAAAAAATATGCATAAACCACACTAGTATTCTTGAGATTAAAGAAGAATGGGACTACCTCCTACAATTTCAAGAAAAAATAAGAAACCGAGGCTCCAATTAAAGAAGTAATTCTATAGTCTTAAAAATAAAAAATAAATAGGAAGGGGTATTGTAGGGTCTAAACAATAAAAATTGGTCAGATTTTGATTTCATATTATTTTCATTATAAATTCCTCAAATTATAGCCCAAAACTAGTCAAAGATGAAGCAATAGAGGTGGAATAGAAATACTACTCCACATTAACAAAAAATCCTGAAGTGGTTAAATCTAATATGGTTAGCATAATATCATGTTATAATTAGAATACAAAAGTAAAAGGTCTTGTTAAATACCATACAACTTCACTATCGAGAGAAAACCTAGATTTTAAAATTGATTTCAAGGAATTAGATTAATTTTATTAGTTTAATAACTCTTAATATGGTTGACCCCTATATCTACTTGGGAAAAATATTCTGATTTAAAAAAAGTAATGTACTTTCAGAATTTATTATTATTATTTTGTTCCATGGAATAAGAATATGTAAGTAACTAATGTACTGTATTCATTTCTAATACACATCATAAACCTCACTCACATTGTGTATTATAACAAAATACACAATGTGAATAAAACTCATTTCATAAACTGGGGATTGACATAACCCAAGTAACATATTTAAAAGCATTAAATTGAAGGTGATTACAATTTTTGACTTGTTTATATTTTTTACATCCCTATTCTTTGTTTGCCACATTATCTAAAAAATAATGAGTTGAATTTCTCCACGAATAGAATTGAATTTCATTCACCCAAAAAATAGATTGAATTTTCCTGTTGAACTCACTGATCTAAGAGGTATCAACATGAAAGATAAGTATTTTGAAAAGTTTTAAAATTTAAAAACTAATTCCCATTATCAAAAACGATATAAATAGAAAATTTAAAACACACTTTCTTACATAAAATTTTAATTTGTTAACAATTATAGCATATATGAATGATTTTATCGATGTAGATTCCTAGAATCTTATTATGAGTAAATTGAGTATTAATTTTAATACCATGAATAAATTTAATTATATTATCATCCCATTCTTGAGAGAATTCTGGACCAAATATGTTCTATTTTATGATCATATTTATTTACTGAGACCTGTGGCATGTAAACCTACAAGAGCATTCATTTATATATTTTAAAATATGTGACTGAACTAATTCTCTTTTGAAATTATTTTGGAATTTTATTTATGAGACATTTAATCCTGAGACCCTACTACACAATTATCCTTCATAAGACTATAGAATATATGTATGATATTTTTTGGATTAATCCATGTTACCACCCATTATTTTATTCCCTACCCATTTTTTTAATTTACCATGATATTCAATTGAATGAATATAGGGGAGGGGTTTTTTATGGTGGATATGAGATGTGATATCCTGAGGGGATACTCTAAGGTACATCCATGAGTTTTTGAAAAGTTTCACATTTTCATTAATTTTATACTATTTTATATCCAAATTTATTTTAAAAACCAAATAAAAAAATAAGAAAAAATTGGTTGTTTCACCGGTAAGTCAAAAATAACCATTGGTGGACCAGTGATGTCACAATAAAATGTGGTTAGATAATAGATTTTAGACATATATTAGGTGAATAATCAATAAAAAAATAAAAATGAAACAAAAAATGATTTGTGAATTATGAAAATAAAAAATATCCATCACCAGAATGATGAATTTTATTAATTATGGTTAGCTTCTGGATTTGAGGTTTATTCAATTCATAATATTTTAAAAAATGAAATAAATGAGAATAAAAAGAAAGAATTATTTTTTCATTATGATTACATCATATTTGAGGCTTTGCTTTTCTCTTTGGGGTGGGTGAAAGATGGCATTACATTTTGGCGAGGAGAATAATAATTAAGCCTGTATTTTGAACATCATGTATTATTTATTAGAGTTTATCCTCTTCCATGATCCTTAATTAATTTTCAATATCTTTACCCACCAACCCTCATCTTCAAAAAATATTTGATCCTAATTTCCAACCCCTCAGGTTTAATTGTGGAATTTTTCATTATATTGTGGAAAAAGTAGATTAAATTGAAGCCAATGGTTAGGTTCATGTACTTGAGGTATGATTCTAGACCTATTTATATTCTTACTCCAAGTGATTAGTGAAAGAAGAAATAGTGAGGTAAATCATAGTTGGCATGGGCATTGATGAAAATTTTAAATCAATGCATGCTCTAGAAAATAAATAGTCACAAAATTACATGACGTGTAAAATTCTCATGACATTTAATCTCCATACATGGTTTTATCCATGTATTTTAGATTTTGAATGAATCTTGTCCTGAATCATCAGGATTGAAAGATTTGACTCTTCTCACATCATTTAATGGGAACTCATGACATGCTTTTTCTCACAACATTAATTTTAAGCAGGTAGTGGCCTTTGAATCTTACATGATGTGTATTGGAGATTCTAGTTGTGTAATATCTTCATGACATGAATATTCTTCACAACTTCCATCATAACATTTATCTTTCTAGGAATTATTCATACACATCAAATAAGTGATTAATAGTGTGTAATGTTCAATGTTGGATAGTTTCTATAGAATTTTATTTAAAATCTATGAATCTTTTTATCTCTAATAATCAACAGAAACCTGATTCATTATTGAATTGAACATGAATAATCATTAATTAAATGACTCTAAAATGTATATTCAATTATAGATTATTTAAAAACCTGCAATATTCAAGTATTAAAAGTGATAAAACTCATATCATTTGATATATAATCTCAATATAAGAAAATATTCATCATCCTCGACATCTAACAACCAAAATCCCAACCATTAGAACCTCCTCAAAAAAAAATCTTCTCCCAAACAATGTTCAGGGTTTGTCGGAGGGAGAAAAACAAATAGAGGGGTCATTATAGGAAGTGAGGATAAGAAATTAATAATAAAGTAAGGACTACCCACTTGAAATGCAGAAGAAAGATCCCAAAAATAAATGGATGAATAAGGGAAGAATATCCCCAAGACCACTCTAGTTTGTTAGAACATGTGGATTAGAAAGGGAGGATGAAACAATTATGGGGGGGGAGTGTACTTTCACCACGTTATTAAACATATGGGAAAACATGTTTTTCCTATATAGTTATCCAAAACATGTACCATCCATGCATATAACACTTCCTAAGAAAAATAACACCGTCTGGTTTGGTAACACAATTTACAAACTATGCACCAACCATGGAAAAGTCACTACGAAAATTGTTGTCATGATTTCATTCTTTTCACATGGTTTACCTAATTTGGTGCATTTCATAAATGAGTACCCATACTCATCAACGGTATCAAATGGTTTCACCTAGGATTGACATGATTTTTATTGAAATGTGAGCTACACATGCATAACAACTATGTTTTTGTCAAATTGAACTAAAAATATACATATGTAAGGAAAATCACATGATTTACCCAAGACCATGGTGGAAACAATACACAAAGTAAAATTTTCAATATTTTCAATATTTTAGGATGAATCTTCTTAATGACTCAAACTACCCAATATTTTGATAAAGTACTATAAAATATATGGTAATATTGACATATGGGTTCCATAATTCTCCCCAGAAATCAAATTTATAACCCTAAAAATTCACTATTATAAATTAAGGTAATCAAGGAAAATAAAAACTAATCACCCCTTCACCGTATGTGAAAGGGTAATATATAATTTCAGATAACCCAATAAAATAAAAACCATACATGGGATCCAATATACAATGTACCCACTTAAATCCCAAATCAATATCAACAACCCCAAGATGGAATCCACCATAAACACAAAAAAGGAACTATAAATATATGGAGACTGTACTGGTTCTTTTAACCATTTAGAAATGATCTAAATTGTGATGAAAAAATTACCTCGCCTATAATGATATCTTCTAGATGATAACTATGATTCCAATAAATTAACAATTAACAATTTTAATTTTACTAACCATGTAAATGCATTAAAAATTACAAAAATATAAATTGAGAAAAACACCAAAATAATCCCAAGAGGCCAATAAGTCAAATATCATCATTGACCATAAGATTGGGTCATTATGCTAGCCCCAAAAAAATAACATACCAAAAGAATAAAAAATGATCCAATGAAATAATTTGAAGGTATCATGCTCTAATAACCACAACCATTTCATCCCAAAACATCCAAAATATGTAGTGACTAAATAAAAGACTCAATATTTGAAAGAACATGGGATCAATCATTGGATTACATATTTAACGAAATGGGGTGAACAAAGACCTTATACCCAAGTTAACTTCTCAGGGTAAACCTGATAGAATCTGAACTGAAAATTGTCAATGAATATTTTCGGCCGATTCCATACCTATACTAGCCACCAATATCACACACCCAAGGCCATAAAATACTCAAAAAAGTGAACTGAAACCCCTGAATGTCCCTCATAAAAACAATAACACCACAAAATAATCCACACAAAGAACAAAGAACAATAAGGAAAGAACATTTTGATAACCAATGCTCATAAAAGAGTAAATTAAAAGACCCTCTAAGGATCTCACCAAAAAAACCACATAATGGATTCAAGGATCTAAAAACACTATGAATAAACTATAAAAATAATTCATGACCTGAGAACCTAAAGATATTATTCCACACTAAATCACCCAAATATTTATCCAATTCATACCAAGATTAGTCTCCAATAACTAACAGATAGTTAAAGCACTATAACAAAATTAGATGCGACCAATGAAGCGTTCCACAAAATTCAGATTCAATGAAAGAACTGAGAATGTGAAAAGAACTGTCCCTAAAGACATGTTCTCTTCATTTACATGATACCTTTTTAAGAATCACTATTGATACAAATTCAAATATAGTCCTAGCCCGACCAAGTTTTTGAAATAAGAATAATCACTCTCAACCCACAAAAAGGTAATCCACAAGAAACATATTTCACAAAAGTAAAAAAAACATTCCAAAATAACACTAATTTGAAATTAACCACATTTTTGATTTGATCAAAAATAAATTTTCTAAAACACAAGTCATATTAAAAGATAAAATCCACTTGAAAAAATTTCACTTTATTTAAAATCCCATTTTCAAAATGTAATTCAAGAATAATAACTTAGATTTAAAAACTGAAAAATTACTTTACAAAAGAAAAAATCCCCCCAAGATTATAAAAGATCAACCATTAAGAAATTCCAAAACACTTTACCCCAATTTAAAGAATTAAAAAACTATCTAGTACATCATTTTCATTAAATTATAACAATCACATTAAAAACACAACCCATGATGTTTAAATTTTTATTGTCATATTCCATCTATAAAAGATTAGACTAAATCATTTTCGTTCTTTATAATGAAAACAACAAGTTTGAAACAAAACTATTACAAAGAAAATTCTATAAATATGAATCCATTTTTTAGAAATTAACAATGGTTTCATTACTATGAAAAAACATTTTCACAATAAGAAATGACCCTAAATCTCGTAACGTGAAGCTGGTGTCTAATTTCTTACATTAACATAAATAAAAAAGTTCAAATACCAAGTGATTGATAAGTTCAGTAATTATTAACAACCATATAAAAACATTATACCTATTTCTCATAGGTTAATAAATTACAAATCATAAAAATGGAAGAAATTTGGCATCCTTAATCTCATTACAATAATTATTCTATATATCTTGGGGAATGGAAAAAAATAAGGAAGATCCTAAATACTCAGTAAGGGTTATGAAAACCAGAATATATCAAAAATAAAACAATAAAAATAAATACATAAAGGTAAGTAACTAGAAAATGCATACATTTAATTAACTCAACTACCATTTCATGATAAGGAACAATAAATATATAAAGTTATATATCTGCAAACACATTATTTTAACAAATAAATGAGAATGACATTCATCTTAATATAATATCATAAACAAAATATCATGGATAAAAATAATGAATAGATTATAAATGAAGTAAATTCATAATTATTGTATGTAATTATATCAAGCAACATGATACCTCTACCATCAAGATCATTCTTTTAGATGGTTTAAACTAAGAGGGTAAAAACCCATCTGATTTGGCTAACTGATTTCTTTTATGAGACCTCTTGATGCATTGAGGGGATATCTATAGTTTTTCCCCACCAATATATTTACATAAAAATAATTTCTTACATATAAAATGAAAAATTTAATTCATGAAAAATATTCATTATCATAATATTTATGTACTCCATGGATAAAACAGATTTATCAATATTTCCCGAGTTAATCAAATAACATTCCAAGTAAACAACATATATAAAAATGGTATAAATTTTAGTTAATAATGTTATTAATTAAACAAGAATATTTATATTTAAGAGTAATTTAATGTTCAATAAAAAACAATCACAATAAAGTGATTGTTTCAAGATAAAGATAACAATCATATAAGAAAGTGAGATTGCACAATAACTTTCACCACTTGGATATTTCCAAGTCAAATCCCCTTGGATGAAATAATTGAAACTAAACCTTAAAATTAAATGAATTATTAATTAATAGGGGCATGATCAATGGTGGTAGGAGCAACAGCGTGGTTGATAACATGGTCTCCGAGTTCCTCTTCAGAAACCTCTATGTATCCTAGAGCCCAATAATTAATGTCCCCATCCTTTGTAAGAAAATTAATTTTTTGAAGAAGATGGATGTCAACCGGCTCCATAAGGCCAATATAGTTGATGGTAAGGGTGGTGTATAAAACACTAAAACTATTTTATAGATGGGTGATGAAGGACCCATCCATCAACAAACCTCGAGTTCGCTATGCATGTGACTTGAAATAGAATGACAAATGAGATTCCACGTTGATGTAAAGGACTCCCATGGTGGTATGGAGGATGATTATTTCCCACTTTAAGAAACTCCCATGAGCCTCAATGTGAGAAAACCTAGCATGAGTCAATACCCGATGAAGAATCTAGAGCGAGGAACCTTTTAGCAGAGTGGATTTCATAACATGAGGATCATGGATTCTCCAAGGTCCCATGAATCTATCCCCTAGATTTGGGAAATATATGACTTTCTCATCATGAGGTAATGAGTTAGTAATACCTCATAAATATAGAAGTAATTATAATAAAGACCACACCAAATTCCAAACTCCAGGTAGAAGAGCTCGGGGGACAATCACCTAGCTGTAAGTGGAGGCTATCAGCCACTAACTCTAAAGTTTCCAAGAACAATATGAACAACTCTATAAGGGTATCCTCTAGATATTTTTTTATGGGCGTGATTTGAAGGTGATAAAGTAGTTGGAAGACCTCAAAGATGTTGTACAAGTATGAAAGGATGGAAAAATCCATCGTTTTTTAGTACATAAGGGATTCTCCTCTGAACGAGCTAGCATGGCATGGCGATTTGGTGTGGAAATGTTTAATATTTGGTGAATATTTGGGAAATAAGAGTCATGTGTCCCACTTGATGTTGGGTGGGAGTCCTTGGTGGTTGAAGGTGTTGTGGATGATGAAGTGGAGATGGAGGAAGTCAAAGGGGTTGGTAATGGAGTTTCAAGAGCCTTTTAGTGCTTTTCTAGAGGTGGATCTTCATGCTCGGGTGTAAGATCAAAAGGGGGAGTGTGTACCATCATTGTGAGTTCCATTTCAGTTGAAAGAGATATTATATGAGGAATAGGATTGGGGATTCTTTCTAGAGAGAGGAATGAAGGGGTTTTGGTGGGAGGGATGTGAGGGGGAGGCATGGTCGAAGGGTCGCGGTGCGATCGGGTGAAAGTGGAGTGTGGGGTGGGTATGGGGGTGAGCTTTGTGAAACATAGGTTCATGACATAAATATTATAACAAATTAGATGACATGTATTTGAGAACAAAATGTGTAATTTTTTTAATTTTACTTTTTTTGAGATGGGCACTGTACTGGTAATGTAGTTGATTACACAATGCGTAATTTAGTGTTTTTCCCTAATTCATCCCTTGAACTATGATCTTTGATTGTAATGTACCCTAAAATTTCCTAATTTTAATATATAAATTTCAAGACTATGTTCAAATATTTTATGATTCATCCCAGTCAGCACTTTTTTTAACCATGAGAGCCTGACTCAGTGGTGCTCTGATAAATTTGAAAGTGATGACATGCCCCTCACAGAATGGTCCCTGATATATAATTAATCTTTTACCATTGAATGTAAATTATATTTTTCCTCCTGGAATTCCAATAGTCTCATATAGGAAAAATTAGATGAACATGAAGGTTCTTATATATCTATATTTTTACATAGTAGGGTATAATTTTAATCAGGATGTGAATAATAAGAACTTATTCCCCAATAGAAAAACATCTCACGTGATGCACATATCATGTCATTTCCAGTTTTTTATTTATAAATATCATCATTTTCATATTAATATTCTCTTATCAATTATATTTCATCCCACTAGAGATTCCTTATATCCCCATATTTTTTATAATCTTGATTCAACTACTTAATTTCCCAATACGAGTGATTCTCAAGTTCTACGGGTAAATGGAAAGGAAATCTGTACAATAATCAAAAGGGAGTGGTTCTGATGGGTGGTTTTTATGTAGTGTGGTATGACCATATTGCATCATCTTACTTGAGTGTCGAGTACTTTTAATTTGTGTTCATGATCTTTTCCATGATTTTTTTAATTCCTCTATTTGACAATTCATCTTTTACGTTGGTTGGTGATTAGTAGGGGGGTCCTATGTCCGAGTATCCCATTAAAAAAATATTTCTAAAATATATTCCCCAATCAATAATGATTACTTATAGATATCTGAATCATGGAAAAAAATTATTTTATTAATTGTTGTACACTTTTGTTGTGTCATGAGTGGTAACCTTAGATTATTTGAATTTCGAAACATATTCAATGCACACCAATATATAGAACATTCCATATAAATTAGGGACTAAAAATATTAAATCTACTACACACAAGTTGAATATTGTTACATCCATGATTGGGTTTGAGGGCATTTTATTTCTTTTTCCAATGGAAAAAAGTTTATCAGAACTGATCACAACTCTGAAAAAACATTTCTTTCATCTTTATAGATTTTGAGAAAAATGAGTCCACATTTTAGGGTTTTTTCTACCATGTGTTATGGTCTATTATTCCATTCAGCCTGCTACATGTAACAAATATTTTAAACAGTTTTGATCTTGTTTTTTGGGATGTAGTGTCACATTAATCAATCATCACAATGCTTAAAAAGTTGTAGATCATCCCTATAGTAGTGTGAATATTTAACTTCAAATTTCCTCTTTTTTAGGTAATATATTTATAGGTAAAGGAATCCCATGGTTATGATGTTTATGATGTCAAACAACCATGGGAATTACTTTATTTTTCGGTTGAAGAGATTTTCATCTGGGATGTCAACCTTGATTTCCAGATTACCATATTTCTTAATGAGGGGCGGTGAGAATCTAGATATATGATCAAAGAAACCATATTTAATCCCATCAATGTCTTTGATAATGTTGTTAAATTCTTATTGCAATATGATCCACCTTATCGGTCTTGGTTTGGACTCCTCTTTACACATGAAATATTTTAGGGCTGTATGATCAGTGTCAATAGTTTCCGTTGGAAAAACTAATTAGGAGAAAAAAAATTCAAAATCAAGGATAACTCTATGAAGTTATGTTTTCGTGGTTATGTATTTTACCTAAGCATTATTAAGGTTTTACTGGAATAGTATACAGGATTGAAAATTTAGATTCACCCCTGTCTAATAAATGTGCCTACAGTAATGTCTCTTGCATCACAAATTAACTTTAAGTCTTTTTTTGTATTCTAGTGTAATTATAATGAGAGAGACCAAAAATAATTTATTTAAAAATTTGAATGCCTATTAAAACTATTCATTGAAATCAAAAGGGGTATCCCTTAATTATAGGTGTATCATAGGGTTAGAGATTTTTTCCAAATCATTCACAAAGTGATGCTATAATCTTTCATGGCCATGAATGCTCTATATACCTAAAATAGTTGATGAATCAGGTAAACATTTGGCCACATTGATATTTTTAGGATAAAATATTGTGCCTTCAATAGATATTTTATGTCTCAGTACTATGCCTCCATGAATAACAATGTGAAATTTTTTCCTGTTAAAAAAAATAAACACTTATCTTCATAACATTGTAGGAATATTTCAATATTTCCTAATCATACATATATGAATCATCCATAAATAGAAAAATCATCAAAAAGAATTCCAAGAACTCATCTCCCATATCATGGAATATTTTTTCCGTATACATTTTGAAGATTGTTTTTTCATTTCACATATTGAATGACATGTATTTGTAGGTTAATATACCGAGTTTACATGTGAATTTTGTTTTTGAGTAATATGCTGTGTTAATTGTAATATGATTGTATAAATAATAACCATCCAAGAAATATTAAATTAAATTTTATGTGAGTCTCTTATATATTTGATCCATGAAGGGAAAGGAATATGATATTTATAGGTTATTGTATTTATGTTTATATAGTCAATTCATACTAAACTTCTTGCGATTTTTCATGTCAAGATAAATGTATCTTCATCATTCTTTACAATACTGATATTCTGAAATTAATTCTTTATTTGGAGTGGCATTTTTATCCTCTTAATAATGAATATGTAGGAGGGAGTCCCATTTTTCTTTAATCTCTTGAATACCAGTGTGTTTTATGTATGTTTTTTAATTATCTGCTTCCTTAAATGTTTCTATTTCCTTCATAAATTCATTCGATAAAACCTATTTGACCTCATTCTCATCTTCCTTTAACTATTCTTCTTCTATATATTCTATTGATTTTACCTCTATATCTTCTTCCTCTTCATCAATCAAATCAAAAATTTCCATCATATTTCTTTCCATGTTTTCTCATATTTGCAAACGGTATTCTCTTTTTTCTTCTTGATCATTTTGTACGAGTATAGGGGATGAATTATGTTTTAATACATATTATCAATCCATGTGGTCAACCTTTTTAATGACTTAAACATGATCCATGTAATGTTAATTGTTTAATTCCTTTGATTTTTATTTCTTTTTCATTTTAATATAATTGTCACCCTCCACCTATTTCTCTTCTTTGTCTACATCCAAACCAATCCATTAATTAGATTTTAATGGTATGTTTCATACTAGTGAATTTAGAAAAGAGATATAATTGTAAATGTTAGTAATCAATTATACCTATTCATTGATTTATTATGAATGGTCATCCATCACCTTATCCAATAATGGAATGAAATATGTGAATAATATGGCTCGTCTATCATCTGAATTCCACTCCCGACTCTGTTTGAAGGAATAGACTTCTCCAATGTTTTGATCTTGAGGTTACTCTATTTCAATAGCATAGACATCCTCAAGTTATGAACATTATTTATCTTTAAATAAACCTTTATCTTCAATAGAATCTATTGGTTGGATAGTAACAAGAGAATAAAAATAAGAAATTATTTAAGAAAGCTGATTAGTCAAGTCTCCCTATTCTCTAAGATCTATCTCATGATCATCCATCCTCTTGTTTAGCACTATAGTATACAACATGAGTAATATGGTTAGTTAATATTTTGAGTATTTATCATCCCAGGATCTACCGTTCTAGCCTTTATAGTTATGATATCCTTCATCTAGAAGATAGTAGGTTTCGTTCCACTATGGGGATTGCAATTCATCATATTAATGATAATATGAATCCTTCTGAATATCTCCCTACTGTGTCCACCGTTCATAATTTAGTGCTTCTCTTATGGTTGGATACTCTATATATTCAATGTTTTTTTATGGTAGAGTGTTATAAGAGTGATATGACATGAAATCCATTATATACAGCATCAAAAATCAAAAGACACGTAATATTAGAAAATAAAATTATTTTAAAAAATAAAAGAAAATAAAGACCAACACTAAAATGAGTAATCATAAGTGGGATAAAAAAGTATTTGAATTAACCAAATGATATTCAGTATTATGCAGTTCTCTAATGTTCTATGGTAATATAGATAAAATTTGATGCCCTTGAAGAATTTGTTAATATATGTGGGAATGGATCAAATTCAAAAAAAAATTTACCCCGAACCTTACTACCTAAAAAGGAATTGTATATTTGAAGTGTGGTGTTGATACCACAAAGAGTAGGAAATTCAAGGATGTGAACTCTTGACTAATGGTTAGTTCTCTCTAATTTCAGTTTGATTTTACTAAAACTAATAATATATATATAATAAATTAATTAAAATAAAAAAAATAAGAACATAGGGGAACCAATTTCTAGGGGTGGGTTTACAAAATGAATATATCATTTCCTAAAAAAATAAAATAATAAAGGTATGCAATAAATTAGTTTGATCGATTGCCGAAATTTTTATTTCCTATAGACCAACCACAAAATTATAGTACTTTTTTGCCTCATGATTTAAAATACCTGGTTGAGTTATGTTTAGATTACCAAAAGAAAAAGAATAATTTTGTTTAATGGTCATAAAAAATGATCTCAATATTTTGGGGTTTATTCATTGTTTAAAATATATGTTCAATGAATCAAAAATTAATAAAATAGATGCATGAGAACAACATGTTATTATCAAAATAAAATCATTTATACAAACAATGATAAATCTAATTATAATGGTATACTCCCCCATTTAGTGATTATTCTCTCCCTTATGGATATAACCAATTATCATTGGATAATATATAATGAAGAATGAAATATATTCCATATATATGATGATTGGGAGGGGTGAGTTAGATGGAGAAATAAAGAAAAGGGAAACAACTAGAATTAAATAATTAAAATCCAATGTTAAATTAATAAAAAAATAGAAACAACAACCTATTAATAATGAACAGTGGGTTGAAACCCTATGTCAGCCTACCGGTGGTCAAACCTCATTCATGGAATCGAATCCTTTTTTCTATGGCCGGAAGCCACATATATGGGCCTGAAAGCCATCCCTTAGGTTATCTAGGTCAAAAACTATGACAAATGGCCATTTGGGTCACACCCAATATACCCACCATCAATGATACAATGGAAATCCACCTTTTTCTATTATAGAGTTTAAATGATGTGTATTCTATTTACACAACCTTTAATGATTTCAAACAGTGTAATTCTTACATGATTTATAATTCCAATCTGCATCACTACAACCCTCATTTTAACCTAGTTCTTTATTTTTGAGCCTCTAAAACATCAAATGATCTTGTAACATCATTGAAGGTGTTCTTTCACTGTAAAAAATAATCTAACCACATGGTAAGAATGTAATATAGAATGTTGGATAGTATAATACATCAGTAAAAATGTTTTTTATTCTCATGAATATGATGAATTCCAACCCTTAATATGGAATGATTCCTATAATCAGCCCGATGAAGGAGGTCCAGACACTCAAGGCTACCATGGTAGATCCAAGGATAAGAACACCTCATAAGATTGACTAAATTGATTATTCATGTTGTAAATTCAATTGAAATAAAGGAGGATGGATGATCATGAGATAGAGCTGAATGAATAGTAAGACTTGACTACTCCCCTTGGTAAAATCATTTCAAAATTTCATTCTCTATTTAGTAGCCTACCAATAGTTTTTGATGAAGATAAATGTTCATTTAAAGATGAATAATGTCATGAAATTTAATAATTCCAAGGTATTTACCAAAAAATTATGCTCAATATCAGTATATTCAAGTAGGTAATTCCTTCCAAAAGTGTGAGGACTAACATTCAGATGGAAGGCAGGCCACATTTCCCACAATGTTCATTCTAGTGTTGGATAAACAGATGGATAATCATGAACCCCAACTTAGTAAACATGGAAAATTTATTAATCACCATTATCATGTTATTTTATATTTAAATTCAATAAAATGAAACTTACCATAGAGATCTAATAATGGGATAGGCTAGGTTGCTGAAGAAGAATAGAAATAGGTGGACGAATTCAATACTACAGAAATACCAGAAAAAAGAAAAATGTGAGCAATAAAACAAAAAAAACATTACATGAATAATTTTGAAACATTGAAAAGGATGAAAATAATTATTTATAAGAAGTATTAAACCTAATTCATTCCATATTTCATACAAAAACATCAAGAAGAACAAATAGAATACCTTTACCAACTACGAGAAGAAGTAGAATGAAATCTGATGGATGTTTTTGATTGGATTGTTGATGAGGAAGAATAGAAGGAGGTCAAAGTAAGAAAATCTATATACAAATAATAAGTAATGTGATATGAGAAGGAGGTCATAGAGGTACAATATAGCGAATTTCAGAAGGGATAATTAAAAGTAAAGGAATATGATAATAAAAAAATATGCATAAACCACACTAGTATTCTTGAGATTGAAGAATAATGGGACTCCCTGTTACAATTTCATGAAAAAAGAAGAACTGAGGCTCCAATTCAAGAAGTAATTATATAGGCATAAAAAAGGAAAAATAAATAAAAAGGGTTATTATAGGAGCTAAACAATAAATATGGGTCATATTTTTATTTCATATTATTTTCATTATATAATTCCTCAAATTATAGCCCAAAACTAGTTAAGATGAAGCAATAGAGGTGGAATAGAAATACTACTCCACATTAACAAAAAATACAGAAGTAGTTAAATCTAAGATGGTTAGCATAATATCTTGTTATAATTAGCTAACAAAGTTAAAAGTTCTTTTTAAATACCAGACAACTTCACTATCGAGAGAAAAAATAGATTTTAAAATAGATTTCAAGGAATTAGATTAATTTTATTATTTTAATAACTCTTAATATGGTTGACCCCATTATCTACTTGAGAAAAATATTTTGATTTAAAAAAATTAATGTACTTTCACTATTTATTATTATTATTTTGTTCCATGGAATACGAATAAGTAAGTAACTAATGTACTGCATTCATTTCTAATACACATCATAAACCTCACTCACATTGTGTATTCAAACTAAATACACAACGTGAATAAAACTCATTTTATAAATTGGTGATATACATAACCCAAGTCCCATATTTAAAATCATTGAATTGAAGGGGATTACAATTTTTTACTTTTTTATAATTTTTACATCCCTATTTTTTGTTTCCAAATTATCTAAAAAATAATGAGTTGAATTTCTCCACGAATTGAATTGAATTTCATTCACCCAAAAAATAGATTGAATTTTTCTGTTGAACTCACTAATCTAGGAGGTATCAACATGATAGAGAAGTATTTTGACAAGTTTTAAAATTTGAAAAATAATTCCCATTAAAAAGAATGATATAAATAGAATATTTAAAAGACACTTCCTTACATAAAATTTTAATTTATTAACAATTATAGCAGATATGGTCGCTTTTCTCTATGTAGATTCCTGGAATCTTATATTGAGTAAATTGAGTATTAATTTTCATGCCATGACTCAATTGAATTATATTCCCATACCATTCATGAGAGTATTCTGGACCAAATATGTTCTATTTTATGATCATATTTATTTAGTGAGACCTGGGGCATTTAAACCTAAAAGAACATTCATTTATATATTTTAAAATTTTTGACTGAACTAATTCTCTTTTGAAATTATTTTGTAATTTTATTGATGATACCTTTTATCCTGAGACCCTACTACACAATGATCCTTCATAATCCAATAGAATATATGTATGATCTTATTAGGATTAATCTATGTTACCACCCATTATTTTATTCCCTACCCATCTTTTTTAATTTACCATGATATTTAATTGAATGAATATGGGGGAGGGGTTTTTTATGGTGGATATGAGATGTGATATCCTTAGGGGATACTCTAAGGTATATCCATGGGTTTTTGAAAAGTTTCACATTTTCATTAATTTTGTACTATTTTATATCCCAATTTTTTAAAAAACAAAATGAAAAAAGAAGAATAAATGGGTTGTTTCTCAGGTAGGTCAAAAATAACCATCGGCAGACCGGTGATGTCACAATCAGATGTGGTTAGATAATGGATTTTAGACATATATTAGGTCAATCATCAATAAAAAAATAAAAATAAAACAAAAAATGGTTTTTGAATTATGAAAATAAAAAAATATCCATCACTGGAATGATGAATTTTATAAAATGTGGTTAGCTTCTGGATTTGAGGTTTATTCAACTCATAATATTTCAAAAAATGAAATAAAAGAGAATAAAAAGAAAGAATTATTTTTTCATTATGATTACGTCATATTTGAGGATTTACTTTTCTCTTTGGGGTGGGTGAAAGATGGCATTACATTTTGGCGAGGATAATAATAATTAAGCTTGTATTTTGAACATCATGTATTATTAATTAGAGTTTATCCTCCTCCTTGAGACTTACTCAATTTTTAATATATTTACCCACCAACCCTCATCTTCAAAAAATATTTGATCCTAATTTCCAACCCCTCAGGTTTAATTATGGAGTTTTTAATTATATTGTGGAAAAAGTAGATTAAATTCAAGCCTATGGTTAGGTTCATGTACTTGAGGTATTATTCTAGCCCTATTTATATTCTTAATCCAAGTGATTAGTGAAATAATACATAGTGATGTAAATAATATTTGGCATGTGAATTGATGAAAATTTAACATCAATGCATGCTCTAGAAAATAAATAGTCCCAAAATAACATGATGTGTAAAATTATCATGAAATTTAATCTTGATACATGGTTTTATCCATGTATTTTGGATTTTGAATGAATCTTATCCTGAATCATCAGGATTGAAAGATTTGAATCTTCTCATATTGTTTAATGGGAACTCATGACATGCTTTTTCTCAGAACATTAATTTTAAGCAGGTAGTTCCCTTTGAATCTTACATGATGTGTATTAGAGATTCTAGTTATGTAATATTTTCATGACTTGAATATTTTTCACAACTTCCATCATAACATTTAACTTTCTAGGATTGACTCATACACATCACATAAGTGATTCATAGTGTGTAATTTTAAATTTTGGATAGTTTCTATATAATTCTCATTAACATCTATGAATATTTTTGTCGGTAACAATCAACAGAAACCTGATTCATTAATGAATTGAACATGAATAATCATTAATTAAATGACACTAAAATTTATATTCAATTACAGATTATTGAATAACCTACAATATTCAAGTATTAAAAGTAATAAAACTCATATCCTTTGATATATAATTTCAATATAAGAAAATATTTATCATCCTCAACATCTAACAACCAAAATCCCAACCATTAGAACCACCTCAAACACAAATCTTCTCCCAAACAATGTTCAGGGTTTGTCAGAGGGAGAAAAACCAATAGAGGGGTCGTGATAGGAAGTGAGGATAAGAAATTAATAATAATGTAAGGACTACCCACTTGAAATCCAAGAGAATGATCCCAAAAATAAATGGATGAATAAGGGAATAATATCCCCAAGACCACTATAGTTTGTTAGAATAAGTGGATTAGAAAGGGAGGATGAAACAATTCTGGGGGGAGTGTAATTTCACCACATTATTAATCATATGTGAAAACATGTTTTTCTTATATAGTTATCCAAAACTTGTACCAACCATCCATATGAGACTGCCTATGAAAAATAACATCGTATGGTTTGGTAACACAATTTACAAACTATGCACCAAACATGGAAATTTCACTACCAAAATTGTTGTCATGATTTCATTATTTTCACATGGTGTACCTAATTTGGTGCATTTCATAAATTAGTACCCATAATCATCAATGGTATTAAATGGTTTCACCTAGGATTGACATGATTTTTATTGGAATGTGAGCTACACATGCATAACAAATATTCTTCTGTCAAAGTGAACTATAAATATACATATGTAAGGAAAATCACATGATTTACCCAAAACCATGGTAGAAACCATACAGAAAGTAAAATTTTTAATATTTTCAATATTTTACGATAAATCTTCTTAATGACCCAAACTACCCAATATTTTGATAAAGTACTATAAAATATAGGGTAATATTGACATATGGGTGCCATAATTCTCCCCACAAATCAACTTTATAATCCTAAAAAATCACTATTATAAATTAAGGTAATCAAGGATAATAAAACCTATTCACCCCTTCACCAGATGTGAAAGTGTAAGAGATAATTCCAGATAACCTAATAAAATAAGAACCATAAATGGGATCCAATCTACAATGTACACAGTTAAATCCCAAATCAATATCAACAACCCCAAGATGGAATCAACCATAAACATAAAAAAGGAAACTATAAATATAGGGAGACTATACTGGTTCTTTTAACTATTTAGAAATGATCTAAATGGGGATGAAAAAATTACCTCGCCTATAATGAGATAATCTAGATGATAACTATGATTCCAATAAATTAACAATTAACAATTTTAATTTTACTAACCATGGAAGTTCATTAAAACTAACCAAACACTAAATTGAAAAATACAACAAAATAATTCATGAGGCCACAAAGTCAAATATCATCATTGACCATAAAATTGGGTCATTATGGTGGCACCAAAAAATAACATACCAAAAGAATACAAAATGATCCAATGAAATAATTTGAAGGTATCATGCTCTAATCACCACAACCATTTCATCCCAAAACATCCAAAATATGTAGTGACTAAATAAAAGACTCAATATTTGAAAGAACATTGGATCTAACATTGGAAAACATATTTAAAGAAATGGGGTGAACGAAGACCTTATACCCAAGTTAACATCTCACGGTAAACCTGATAGGATCTGAACAAACAATTGTCAATGAATATTTTCGGCCGATTCCATACCTATACTAGCCACCAATATCACACACCCAAGCCCATAAAATATTTAAAAAAGTGAACTGAAACCCCTGAATGTCCCTCATAAAAACAATAACACCACAAAAAATCCACCCAAAGAACAATAAGGAAAGAAGATTTTGATAACCAACACTCATAAAAGAGTAAATTAAAAGACCCTCTAAGGATCTCACCCAAAAAACCACATAATGGATTCAAGGATCTAAAAACACTATGAATAAATTATAAAAATAATTCATGACCTGAGAACCTAAAGAAATTGTTCCACAATAAATTACCCAACTATTTATCCAAGTCATACCTAAATTAGTCTCCAATACAAAACAGATGGTTAAAGAACTATAATAAAATTAGAAGGGGCCAATGAAGCATTCCACAAAATTTATATTCAATGAAAAAACCAGGAATGTGAAAAAAACCATACCTAAATACATGTTCTCTTCATTTACATGATACCTTTTTAAGAATCACTATTTACACAAATTTAAATATAGTCCCAGCCTGACCAAGTTTTCTAATTAAGTATAATCACTATCAACCCACAAAAAGGTAATCTACAAGAAACATATTTCACAAAAGAAAAAAACATTCCAATATCACACTAATTTGAAATTAACCACATTTTTTATTTGATCAAAAACAAATTTTCTAAAACACAAGTCATAATAAAAGAGAAAATACACTTGAAATATTTTCACTTTATTTAAAATCACAATTTAAAAATGTAATTAAAAAATAATAACTTATATTTACAAACTGAAAAATTCCTTTACAAAAGACAAAATCCCCTCAAGATTATAAAAGATCAACCATTAAGACATTCCAAAATACTTTACCCCATTATAAAGAATTAAAAAACTATCTAGTACATCATTTTCATTAAATTATTACAATCACATTAAAAACACACCCAATGATGTTTAAATTTTTATTGTCATATTCAATCTATAAAAGATTAGACTGAATGATTTTTGTTCTTTATAACGAAAACAACAAGTTTGAAACATAACTATTCCAAAAAAAATCTACAAAAATGATTCCATATTTTAGAAACGAACAATGGTTTCATTACTATGAAAAAACATTTTCACAACAAGAAATGACCCTAAATCTAGTAACTTGAAGCTGGTGTCTACTTTCTTACATTAACATAAATAAAAAAGATCAAATACCAAGTGATTGATAAGTTCAGTGGTTTTTAAGAAACATATAAAAACATGATACCTATTTCTCATAGGTTAATAAATTACACATCATATAAATGGAAAACATTTGGCATCCTTAAACTCATTACAATTATTATTCTATATATCTTGGCGAATGGAAACAAAATAAGGATGAGACTAAATACTCAGTAAGGGTTATGCAAACAAGAATATATCAAAAATAAAAAATAACAATAAATACAGAATGGTAAATAACTAAAAAATGAATACATTTAATTAACTCAACTACCATTTCATGATAAGGAACAATAAATATATAAAGGTATATATCTGCAAACACATTCATTTAACAAATAAATGAGAATGACATTCATCTTAATATAATATCATAAAGAAAATATCATGGATAAAAATAATGAATAAATTATAAATGAAGTAAATTCCTAATTATTGAATGTAATTATATCAAGCAACATGATACCTCTACCATCAAGATCATTCTTTTAGATGGTTTAATCTAATTGGGTAAAACCCATCTGATTTGGCTAACTGATTTCTTTTACGAGACCTCTTGATGCATGGAGGGGATATCTATAGTTTTCCCCCACCCATATCATTACATAAAAATAATTCCTTACATATATAATGAAAAATTTAATTCATGAAAAATATTCAGTATCATAATATTTATGTACTCGATGAATGAAACATATTTATCAATATTTCCCTAGTTAATCAAATAACATTCCAATTAGACAACATATATAAAAATGGTATAAATTTTAGTTAATAATGTTATTAATTACACAAGAATATGTATATTTAAGAGTAATTTAATGTTAAATAAAAAACAATCACAATAAAGTGATTTTTTCAAGATAAAGATAACAATCATAAAAGAAAGTGAGATTGTACAATAACTTTCACCACTTGGAGATTTCCAAGTCAAATACCCTTGGAAGAAATAATTGAAACTAAACCTTAAAATTACATGAATTATTAGTTAATAATGATATTAAATGTCAATGTGGAATTATATACACCATATAAAAGAAATTATATTCATAAAATTATAATATATCTCAATAAATAGAAATTGAGACGCAATCCTTTACCTTGAGTTTGACTCGTCACATACGTTCTTAATCGTCTTGAATAATAAAATTATATTAATAATATACTTTATTAATAAAGTTTTTATTATTTATTTTTCCTTTTATTTGACTTATTTCTTTGTTATATATAATTTATTAATCAATTAATTTTATCTTGGATGTTTTGATGATATTGGAATTATGTGTCATAAATGACTTAGATAGGTTGCCTATTTGTATATGATGTTAATATTTTAACATCCCTAGAATAATAATATTGAAGTAATTAACATACTAATACATAATTCATAAATTTAGTATTTATAATGGATGATTTCTTTGATAAATTATGTACCTTAAGACCATAGAGATGGTAGGTTGTATGTACTCATGGGTACTATTCCTATTTTTCAATGATCACTATCAAAACATGGTAAGTAATATTTTATTTTTCAATAATTATAATTATATAATAAATAAAATATATATTATTTAAATATTATAGTATATATATCATCCATTTGGTGTGGTGGTGAAAATATAGTTATATCTTCTCTCAAAGGTGGTAGTCCAAACATACATGAACAATGTTATCATCTTTCAGTGAGTAAGAATGTAAAAAATAAAATGATTTATTTTCATTTAAGAATGATAAATATGTCACTAATATCATAATTATTTCACTTATATCACATATATTTTTTAACATTGTCTTTATCACTTTCAATGTAATGTGGTAGTGAAAGACGAATCACATCGCTTCACGGGGAGGTAGTTCGTCGTACCTACGAATGATGTTATCGTACCCCACACATAATGAAAATTAGAAATATATATATGTGAAATAATGAAAAAATAGGCATTCATATATTATATATTTCATATATATACTTTATATCCATCATAATTCCCAACCATGAGAGGCGGTAATAGAAAAAATAATGACATCATTACATGTGGTGGTAGTCTATCAAATGCTCGATTGATGATTATGTAACCTATTTGATGGATGTGGGGATGATTATAGGACTTGAAATTGACATAAAAAATATAATTGTATGAACTATACCACATATAATATATAATATTGGTTTAATAAAAAATTTAATGAGGTGATGGAATAAATAAAATAAAAATACTCATTAAATAATGATACATCTTCTTTTGATAACTTCATTAGGTTTTCCAAAAAATCCTTCCTAGGATGGATTTATACAAAAATAACTCTTATAGGATGAAGTGATAGAATCTTGTAAGTGATGTTTAATGTATTATCTTAATCAAAATGGTGTTATGTTGTGAAAAAGAGTAGAGAGAGGGTGGCCTTTTATAAGTGAGGTGAGTGGTACACTTGTAATTATTGAAATAAAAATAGGTGTACCCAGATGCTTCAAATGAAAAGGGTCAAAAATTTATTATTATATATCATTAAAAATGAAAATGTTCAAATATTTCCATAAAATAGTTTTTACACAATTTTTAAGGTCATTTTAACCATTATCTTCTTCATTTAATCTCTGATAAACACATTTTTACTTTAATCATTTTAGATAATTTTGGTAGTTTTTATGACTTATTATGGAAAAACATTAGGTGACTGTATTAGATAATATAAATTATCCAAATTCGAAACATTTAATATATTTTTTCAAATAAAATTCATATAATTGGATAAATTTAATTTAAAATTAATCCCACAGTTTTGATGAGAAAGTGAGTTTTCAAACAGAAAATGTTCATAAGTTTATCAAATTATTTTTATCAAATATTAATAAATACATAAAAATAATTCCATTGAAATAAATTGTATTAATACATATATAATTAAATTAATTTTGTTTAAAACCAATTTAATATATAATTTATCATTATAAATAATTTAAAGGAAAGGGATATTTTTAACTAGAATTATATATATTTTAACCATTCATCAATAAATAAGAAAACATTGAAAAAGTAGAAAAATTTACACCATGAATATGTTAATAAGAATCTTCTAAAAACTAAAGTTATTTTTCTCATATAAATTTTAAAAATTTTGTAACAATTAATTTTAAATTATATGTGTGAAGTGTGACTAAACTATTTTTGGAAAAAATACAATTATTTAGATAACATTTAATATCTTTTAAATGATTCTTATTTTTATTTATAATAATAAATGAAAATTAATTTGTGAAAACTGAATGTATTTAATAATTTACCGATTTCAATTTAAAATTTTCAATTTTACTACTAGGTTATAATGGCTATGTATAAATAATATTTTAATATATTATCACATTTCATTTCAACCTATTCTTTCGTGATTCATTAGATATCAATGAAATTAAATTTATTTTAAAATAAATATATCATTAATTATTGGGGTGTTATATTCTTCCCACCTATAAAAATATTTGCTGATAAATTCTATTTCTATTGCCTTCTGAATAGATGAGGGTAGTTCTTCTTCATAATATCCCTTGTTTCCCATGTTTCTTCATCTAATTTTTTATTTCTCAAAAGTACCTTTACCAGTTGAGTTATCTGATTCCTAAACATGTTCTCAGAAATATTAAGAATCTGTATAGGTTCTCTATAGTTCAATAGACCAGGTTCCAATTCTATTTAATTAAATTTGATAACATGCATTGGGTTTGACATGTACTTGCATAAAACTGATTTATGGAACACATCTTGTACATTTGATAGGTTTAGTTTAATTAACACAACATTAGAAACACCAAAAAATATTTCAAGAATATCAATGTGTCTAATCTACTAGGGGTTCAGTTTACCATTCTGATTATTCCTTAAAAATCTATTACATGGAAATAATTTCAAGAAAACATGATCTCCCACTAGAAGTTAAAAATATTTTCTCGTATTAATGGCATAGCTTTATTCATAATTTGAGCTAATTTAATGTGATCTTGAATAGCCCTTAACATTTCTATTGTCCTCTCAACATATTCTGGGCCTATGTATTCCATTTCACAAACATAATCCCAATCTATAATTCTTAATACAATTCCATTTGAATAATTTATTGTAAACTATTGGTATAGTAAAACTATACCAAAGGAATATACTGATCATATATACAATGAAAGTCAAGTGATAATGACCTTAAAATTTCATTCATTGCTTGAATTATCAATTATAAATGTGAATAAATCTTAGGATGGCAGGAAGTTATTAAATGAATCTTAGTTTAATAGTCTTCTGAATACTCTTCAAGAATTTTGATGTATGAAAATAATCAAGATAATAAAATTGGAATAGGTGTTCCATAAAGACTTACATCTTCATTAATATAGATCCTTGTGTGAGACTAATTATATAAATATTATCTTATCGAGAGGAAATGTGCATTTTTTATTAGGTGTTAAATGATAACCAATATTTTATCATTATTTCTTGCAGTATTTTGTAGGTATCTAAAATTTTAGATAGAAATATCATCCCATTTACAAATTCAAAGAGGAATAGGTTGCATGATTTATCTATTATTTGGTATCAAAACATTCACTTGTTAAAAACTCAACATCTGGACAGTTAATTAAAAATTTATCACTTCATGTTATCTCATAACAAATGTTCCCTGAAATATATATAAATATTTCCACTACAAGGTTTTATAGAGAAATTTGATCTATAATCATAATCTAACAATTCTTTTTTCATCTACAGTATAGATGTAACCCATAATCTCTTTTTAAGTTTCCAAACACTATCATCACAAAAAAGTTATCTTATTTCCCATCATTCAAGGATTTATTTTTCATATGAATGTTCCCATTATTATATTAAGAACATGTTTATTTTCCAATAAATATTTGTTAAAAATTATTTGAAAAAATAATTGATTTATCCCCTTCTATAATAATTCCCATATCCATATTTACTTAATCCATTAACATAAGATCTCTCTCAACCCTCATTTGGGTTTGAATTCCATGATATTTCCTACCAAATGATTATGATAACTTATTTTATTTCCCTTTGTGGTACTTTTTTGAACAATCAAAATCCTTGAGTATGTAATGACATCAATTTTGTCTCACA
The DNA here is from genome assembly GCA_963277665.1 of Viscum album. Classification (NCBI taxonomy): domain Eukaryota; kingdom Viridiplantae; phylum Streptophyta; class Magnoliopsida; order Santalales; family Viscaceae; genus Viscum; species Viscum album. The sequence continues at coordinate 1,499,498,349 of OY728132.1, forward strand.
TTGATCTCTTTCTACAAAAAAAAAATTGTTTTATTATATTATAATTCATTTATATATCACAAATTTCACTAGAGAGATAATGTATCTATATCTTCAAAGAAAATATTATAGCATCCAAAACATGATCATAGATTGGATAATTTGGTTATTGAGTCCTAAATTTCTTGAAATTACATGCAATTCATTTATCATTTTTCATTAGGACACAAGAAAGTCCATTTATTTATTAATCATAATATATCAAAATCCCATAATTCACATATGGTAATTAGAAAATTGACAAATATCCCATATGTGCTATCAAAATATTATTCATAATTATTTATCCAAATAACATTTACAATTTTACATGTAATATTGGTCTATGGGTTATCCAATTAGGTATAATTATGAACTAATTTAAGATATTGACCTTCCAAACTAATGAAATTATGTACCTAAATTATGTTCCTTTGTATAGTCCATTCCGCAATTCAATTAATATTTATAAGATCAACCTACATTGTATCCATGTAGAAAATATTTCCAAGAACATTAAATTCTTTAAGACATAAAACAAACTTACTAAATATCCATAAAACTCATTCCTTTTAAGAGTATAATGAATTATCCACAAGTGATTATTATGGTCTACATAGATTTTATAATACACCAAAATATCATCAATGGGTTCAAGAAAGAAAAATATTACATGAATACTATGTTCATTATAACCATAAAAATAGAATGTGAATTAGTTAATCCAAATGGAAATATAGTAAATTCTCAATGTCTATACCTCATTTGAAAATCTATCGTGGGAATTTAATTATTCTTTACTCGCAATTTATGATACCTAGAATGATGTTTTGCTTTTGAAAAATATTTATATGCATGAATTTGATCTAATAAGTCCAAAATACGAGGAAAATAATACTTTTTATGTATTTCAATAACATTTATTTCCCTATAATCAATGCAAAAACTTATTGATCTATCATTCTTAATAACAAAGAGAACATGGGAACCCCATGAAAAAAACTAGGTTTTAATAAATATTATATCACCCAAATCTCCTGGATGTATCTTCAACTATAATAAATATATAGTGGATATTCTATATGGAATTTTTATATTGGTCTTTCATCAGTGGTTAAATCTATTGAAAAATCAAATTTATGCTCTTGGGGATATCAAGGTAATTACTTAGAAAAAACATTAATGTATTCCTATAAAATAGGTACATTTATATGTTAAAACTACCTTCTGGGTCCCTTGATTTTGTTTTCTCTTCTTCCCCAATATTCTCATTTAGTAGAGATAATGGGGTTTTATATACATATTAATTAGACGATGACTTTTTTGATATAAATATAAGGTAATCTACATATTATTCACAAATCATACTGTACTTCTTATAATAATTTTTTGCATTATATTTTGAAAAAAAATCCATACCAAGTATTATATATAAGTAATCCATATTTATGATAATATGAACATAAAAATGGGAATGAGTATGTGTCATAATGGGTACTTCCTAACACATTGTTATTTTAGTGAGACACCCCTTTGAGTTTTTTCTGACAACTTCCATCTTAAATTAAAATAGAAATGTCAAATTTTCATGGAAAATAGGGTAGAAAAATAATATTTCAATGATATAGTATCAAATAAAGAATTATATAAATCTTAATATGTGATAAAAGTACCAACAACCACATCATTTGAAACTTATATATCAGTTGTAGTGATCACATACTCATGGCCTTCACCCATTGGCCTCTTATATAGTGGCTTCTATTGATATTTGGGGAATTGGTTTGAATATTTCCCTATATCCATATAACTTAACCACTTAATAGTAGTTTTTTGTTTCATTTTTTCATTAGTTTTATTGGTGACCCTTATTTCCACATGTATAAAAAACTCCTAATCCCTTAAAACACTTCCTAGGGTGATTCTTTCCATAGAATTCACATGATGGACACCACTGTGTTCTCTTATTTTTCATTAATGTATTCCGTTATACATGGAATTTAGATGAACTCTTCTTTTATTTATTTCCCATAAATATTTAATATCTATTGAATTCATTATCTAGTTTGATTTTACATAAACTATTTCATTGAATAAGGAAACATTTTGAGAGACCAGTTCCCTTTGAAGACATGGATTAATCCTTTTAAATAAATCGTCAATATTACACTACATGTTAGGTATGTAATCCATATCATACCTGGGTGAACTTTTAAAGTTTTCATCATATTAAAAAACCTATTATTCTTCCTTTTTATTTAAGGGAAGGTACTTTATATTCATTTGATTTTTTTCTCAAGAGGGAAATATTTATCAAAAAATATATTCTAAAAATATTTCCATTCCATGAGATAAATTTCCTCTTCATCCCATGTATCATGGATCAATGACCACCTTTGATTATTATCTCCTTTAATAAAATACAATAAAATTGTAACCTTTCAATTTTGATATCATCCCAAAGCCATAAATATCTTCTCTAAAGGATCAATAAATTTCTTATCTACCGTTGGATTTGAATTCCCACCAAATTATAGGGAATTATATCACACATCATGATCCAATATATATAAATCCTACTGTGGAATTGGGTTCCCCATCATTTAAATGATATTTTCCATGACTGGATTGTGCTTCATTAATATATATTTAATTTTATCAGTTTCAATACTGGTTACATTGTCTTCTTTAGTAAGGAAATATCTACTTTGGCTATAAGTTATGATTCCATTTTTTCCTTCCAGGAACTATTTATAAATTGTGGGTTATAATGGATTATCTAATAAAATTATTAATTTTAAATAACAATTGATTTTTATAAATATTAGGTAACAATTAATATAAATTGAAATTCCATTCATTATTAATCTCATCTTAATATATTTTGTTCCCTCAGGGAAATGATTATTTTAAAATCCTTCATAATGGTTTGTAAATGAAATGTGAATTATCCTAAGTATATCCCCCAGTAGTGTCAAACCATGTGTAGAATAATTAACATTTTTATGCACCCAATGCTGATAGGTTCATGCCAAATTCACTCTTTTTTGAGTTAATACCCATTTGTAACTCTATCCTAGAACCACACCTTCTTATAATATCTATACATGTTTGTATTATTAGAAAAAAACCCACACAATATATTCTTTACCAAAATATTAGTTTGATCATATGTGGTTATCCAAAATGTATATCATATGTATATGTTCAGTAATATATTTTTACATAATCTAGTTTCAATAGTTTCGACTAATCTTTCTTTAGTATCAACAGTAATTACCCAAACACCATTAATTTGGAGATAGTACATACTTTATTACATTAGAATTGATACAAAGGGTATAATCCTGAGGGACGAATTGATTTAGTAGTTTTTGATAACAATATACATATATTATACCCATTTTATATGGGGATATAGAATAAAAATAATATAAATTGGAAAAAATTGGAATCCTTGAACCATTCTATGAAAACTTATACATATCTGGGGAAAGATAAAAAATTAATGGTGAACTCAAATGTCCATTAACATTTATAATAGAGGAATAAATCATGAATGAATAAATAATAATCAATATGGATGGAAAATAACTACAGACACAAACCATTTGAATAAGCTGACTATCATGATAAGATATGAAACAATCAATACAGAAAGGTACATAAATTCAAACACATGTAATGTAATCAATAACTGGGAATGAAATGATTCCATAGAAAATATCATAATTAAAATATCATGGATAATAATAATAACGATATTTTCATAGAAGGAAATAATTAATTATTTGATATTATGATCTTGGGAATCATGATACCTATACTATCAAGATCGTTCCTCAAGACAGTTTATAACTACCAGGTAAAACCTCATCTAATTTGGCCACTCTATTTGTCTCATGAGACCTATTAATGCATTGAGGAGATATATATAACTGAAAACTACTAATATCTACATTTCCAAATCATTAAAAAAATATATAATGATCGGTTAAACAAATAAATAATATTTTTTATGAATAAATATCTGTATTGATTAAATAATACAAATCAATCTATATTTCCCAGTTTAATTAAATAAGTTTCAAAGTAAACACTATATGAAAAAATAAAATATTTTTTAGTATATAATAGTATATATAATAATATAACATACATATATAGTATAAATGTATTTACCAAAGAAAAATCATCACAAGAATGTACTTATTTTAAGAAAAAAATAAAAATCATAAAATAATGGTAGATCATGCACTAACTTTTACCACATGAAAATTTTTATGGTTAATCCCCTTGGATGAAATAATATAAATGTAAACTTAAAATACCATTACTTATTAAGGAATTATGGTATTACTTATCAATATGGAAGTTTATAAACCATATAGAAGAAATTATGTTCATTAAATTACAATATGCCTCAAGGAAGAGCAATTGAGACTGAGTCCCTTACATTGAACCAAACTCATCACATACATTATTTATGTTAATAAATAATAACCTAATGTTAGTTATTTAATTATTTAATATCCTAAATAAAGTTTATTATTCCTTTTTACTCTTATTCTGATGTTATATACAATTACTTAAATAATTATGTTTAGATTAGGTGTTTCAACAATATTTGACTTATGCCTCAAAAATTACATCAACAAATTGACAACTTTTTTAAGAGGTAATTATTGTAACAAATCTAGAATAATAATAAAAAAAATAAACATAAATCATACTCTTTATACAAATCATGAAATGTGGTTTTGATATATTAAGTATGTTATGATCATGGAGATAATATTTTCGACACACGCACAACTAACATTTCCATTTTTCAATGATGATTATAGAAAGGAGGTTAGTAATATTTCATCTTTCCATATTTATAATAGTATATTTAATACCATATTAATTGTTTAAACTTAATTATATATATTATACATGTGTTTTGGTGATGAAAAGGGAGTTATATCGCATTCTGTAGGATGGAGTCCACACGCACATGAATGACTTTATCATCTTTCAGTGAGTGAAAAAGTAGAAAAATAAAATGGTAAATTATATTTTTATAATGATAAATATTTTATTAATAAAGTTATTATTTGATTTATATCACATATCTTCATTAAGTTTATTCTTATAACCTTCCATATAAGTCATTAGTGAATGAAGAATCCTACAGCTTCATGAGGAAGAAGTCCTCTATATGCAGGAGTGCTGTAATCATATCCTATATAGAATGAAAAGTAAAAAAGTTTTATATCATATAATGACTTAATAGGTATAATTACGTTATAAATATAATTTATATATATTATATAAATTATCATAACCAATTTTGATAGGTGGTGATGAAAAAATGAATGGCAGCAGTTTGTGAGGAGGTAGTCCACCATATACACGAATAATGATATTATAATCCATTTGATGAATGTGGGGGTGATTGTAAGTCATTAACATAACATAAAATTATCTATGTATATGGAATATAATTAGTCAATTATGAAACAATTTTTTAATAAAAATTTAATTATGTTAAGGATGAAATAAATTATATACACACATTGAAGTTCATTGCCTCTTTTTCGGGTAACATCATTAGGTTTCCACCAAAATACATCATTTGATGGAATTTTTGAAAAAAATAAGTACTCTAATATGAGGGTATGGATGTTTTTAAGGGATTTAGAAATTAATTTTCTGAATAACAAAGGTTGTGACAGTGAAACAAAGAGAGGATATGGTGGCCTTTTATATGTGAGTTGAGTGTCACACATTTATTTTAAGAATGAAAAAACCCTTATCCACCTTTTTCACATTCTAAATGTGTAAAATACTGCATTATCAAGAATTATAAATTATTATGTAAATATATGGTCATAAAATATATTTTTTAAACGTTTTTATGACATTTCTAACCATTATCTTACTAGTTTAATCATCGGTATACCCATTTTTACCTCAAATACGGTAAATAATTTTTTTTTATGTTTTTAACATGAATTTGGTAATATATTGTGTCAACCGTATTATATGATATAAATTTTAATTACAAAGAATATGTAATCTATTTCCAAAATTTCATTTAATTTAGTTGAAATTTTTCGTTTAAAATTAATCCCACAATCATAATGAGAGAGCAGGTTTTCACAGAGAAAGTGTTCAAAAGTTTAGAAAGTATTTATATCAAAATTCAATATAAAAATGATTAAAATGAAATAAATTTGATAAAAAGATATTTAATTTAAATAAACATACATTAAAACTATTTTAAAATTTAAAATATCATTATAAATAATTTAAATGAAAAGATATTTTTGAGTCAAAATTCAGAATTTTTCACTATTAATCAAAAAATGAAACATTATAAGAAAATACCAAAAAATCACCCTCAGATAAAACGGATTTTTTGTTTTAATAAATGAAGTTGATTTTATCAAATAAATTTTCTCAAATTAGTAAAACATAAATTTAAATCATGTGAGTGATGTCTGACTAAACCGTCTTTTAGAAAAACTATAATTTTTCTGAAAATAATTATTTTTCTTCTATATGAATATTATTTTAATTTATAATGAATAGATAACAAATAAATGTGTTTAATATATATATATATTTTTTTAATTTAGTTACTTTTATTCATTCCTTCAAAATTAATGGCTAGGATAAATAGTCATGTTTAAATAATATTTTAAATAATCATTTTATATCATTTAAACCTTGGGTTACATGCATCACAAATTATAAAAAAAATTAAAATTAATCTAAAATAAATATATTGTAATGTATTGGGGGTTACAAAACATCCAAGATCATTTAAGAAAATCTTATAGGATCTCATTAATGCCAATTTCATTTTCTATAAAATCTATTTTTCACTAAAAATCAATTTACACAACGATCACACAAAAATAACGAACACTTTTGTATAAAATTTATAATACAAATCAAAATAATTTCACAATACTCAATTTATTTATTTCATAGTAATAAAAACGCATAAATATGGGTATAAATACTTGAAAACAATAGTTTGACCCATTTTCAACCTAACCACATGGTTGGATGACCCATGGGACAATCATTTAACAATCCCTATAACATTTTAATGACAATGAATTTGACCACTCTCTGGTTTTCAATACCATGAAACCCAATTTCATGTCATCATTATGAATTCCATTAAAATACCAATAAAATAATAAAAACAAAGGAAATTCAAAACATTACATTAGGATCAACGCATCCTCAATGATAAATAAAATAATGTTCTAAATTCAAAATTCAACCCCAACTTTCAATGGTAATTCAAGTTCTATCATGATGTATAGGGGTTAAAAACTAACTCATGACTAACCTCATGTCTCCCATTGAAAATAATTTTTGAATCATAAAATGAATCCCCCAATCAATAAGAGAGTGATCTCAAGAACCTTGGCTCATACTAAGAATCTTATTTTCTGATTCTATTTGTAATAAACATGCCAACATTGACCTGAGCACTCACTCGACGTGGCTGGACACTAGGTTTGATGGGTGTTATAGACCCCCACATGTTGGAAAAAAAGTTCCTAGGAATCATCAAATATCATCAGAAATAATTTTAACATTTTTAAAAATATAAAATATAAAAAAAGAAAAAATTATTAACAAACAAACGAAACGTGGAATAACAAATAAACATTCAACCAAAAGTGATGAATAAAGTAAATAAAATAAAAAATAAGATGAATATAAACATCATAGGAAAAAAGGCTGATAAAAAACCCCAAAATAAATTTAAAAGGGAAGTGAAACCAAAAAATATCCAATGCCACCACTAGTGACCCCTAGTCCCTCATCACGACACATAATCTATCCATGGACCAACCTCAACCACAAGAAGTAATACCACATTAGGAACACAGGAAAATGGCAATACAGATACATTCACACCAACAAACCAGTGTATGTATAGGGTGTTAGATACATGTTCCAAATAGGATCTCACCATCTTGCCTTTACGATTCCCTTTATAATACAATTCATTAAGTATAAGTTTGAACACATGGTATAAAAGAAAGGTTTTCACATGATCATTAAAACAAGTCAAATAACTGGCCCTGTATAAATATTTTAACACCCACAATTTTTATAAAAAAATCCATTTAAAAATTTTAATTTGGAATTTAAATTAATGGTTTGAGGGATTTAAATCCCATTTAAGAAAAAAATTCTCTATTTAACTTTTATTCTCATCATTTACAAAAAATAGGTTTTTCATAAATATCCTATAAAAAACCCATTTCACGAAATAATACTAATAAATTAACACACCATTTTTTGAGAAAACATTAAACCAATTTAAAAACAACCCATTATAAAGAAATAAATAACACACTAAAAGTGATAAAAAACATACATAGACACCAAGAAAACAAGGATTATAATTCACGAGAACAACCATTCAACAATGGTATATAATCAAATGAACTTGGGTAATTATATAAAATCAAAGAGAATAAATATCCCATTGTGTCTTTATAAGGACAAACTCAATGGGAAAATATCGTAAGATCCTTGTATCTAAATCTTAAACATGCGACAGTGAACCTTGTAACGCTACGATATTCTAAATTATGAATAGTTTATTCGATAACATATTTGAAATGTGACACCAATCATGTAAGGGAATATAATATCTGTCACACCCTGAACCATGCAGTTATTTTATTTTATAACTTCTTTGGATTTATAATATTCTTCTCTAGTTCGCGTTCAGTCTCAGATGAAAGTTTTGAGTTTTGATAAAAAACAAACTTTTGGGTTCAACAACGTTGGATGCGCGGGCGGAGAGCTACGCCGCGTGGCTTCGCCCATGCAACTGCGTGGCCTTTTCGGCTTTGAGGAATTAAAATAAATTAGTGAAGGTCAATTTAGTATGTCATTTAAAATTTTGATGGTTATTAGGAAATGTAATATTTTTATGAAAACTGAATTTGTTATTTTTATTATTATCAAAGTGAATTAAATAATTTTATTATTTTAGTGTTATTATAAATAATACAATTATAATTTATGCTTTATTTTATTTTATTTATCTGTTTTTGTCTAAGATTTGTTCTCATTTTTATTTATTTATTTTTTACTTTCATTTATTTATTTATTCTTTTTTTTCTCCCTATCCTTTTTGGGCTAGGGTTTTATCCCATAGCCCTCATGAGCGCCGCCACCCACCCCCCCCCCCTCTCTTCCTTTTATCTCTTCTTCTACCTGACGCTCCACCCCTACGCACTGGCACCCGCACCCCCTGCCTCCTTCGCCCAGCACGCACCCAGCAGCGCTTTCTTCTCCCTAGCAGCACTCGGCCGTAGCACGCCAACCAGCACCCGCCGACCCCACGGCTTGCTCCAGCCTAGCACACCCTGCCTCCTCCCCCTTGCTGCATGCAAGCAGGCCGGCACACCTCTACCGACCGAGGCATCCTGGACGCGGCCCATCTCTTGTGTGTGGCGCGACCTGCAGCTGTATCTCCCACCTGGCCGTAACCCTCCTCTACACCGACCTCTATCCACAACAGCCCCCATCCATCCCGCTCGGCCTCTTCCCTCCCCTCCTGCTTGACCGCTACCCATCGCCGCCTGCTCCTTGAAGCGGGCCGACGCCGACGTCCGTCGCAGTACCCGCAAACCACCTTCTCTTGCACACCTGGGGCGCCCAACCTTTTCTCCCTGATTAGTGGTTGCTGCTTCCAGCGGGCCACAACGGTGACCTCTCCCTCTCTTTCCCCTCGGCCTCCTCAAAAGCCAGCCCGCAGTGCCTGGCGTCCTCTTCTCCTCGGCCTCCCTTCCGCCTGACCCCTTGCAGCTCTCACCCCCAGGCCAGGTTCTTTTTTTTGTTATTTATCATTAATTTTATTACTATAATTGTTATTAATATTAATATTATTATTATTATTACTATTATTATTATTTTCATATTATTATTATTCATATTATTATTATTATTATTAATGTTCTTATTAATAATTTTATTACTATTATTATTATTATTCATATTATTATGATTATTATTAATGTTATTATTATTAATTTTTATTGTTACTATTATCATTATTATTATTATTTTCATATTATTATTATTAGTATTATTATTAATATTATTATTATCTTTATTTTTATTATTATCATCGTACTCTTGTTGATGGTGGGTTTTTATTTGTTGGCTTAGGACTTTTAGGACCCGCGCAGGGCGTTTCCGAGTGAGCGTCATCGCCGCGTCTTGTTTCCGAGGTTCCGTTGTTGTCGCGTTTCAGTTCCGAGGTGAGTGTTTCTTCTCGCCGCTTGGTTTCGTGTGCTCTAGTGAGTTTTTGTATGTTTCTGAGTCCTTGGTACTGACTATGTAGAGTGTCGGACTTTATCACGTGGCTTCGGACACACGTTGTGCCATCGTGCCTTGCTTCCAAAGTCGTTTTGCCGTCGCGCTTTGATCTTGAGGTAGGTCCCCTTTGCACTGCTTTTAAAATTTAAGTTATATTATTTTATGCTGTTTGCGCACCATAATTGTTCAAAATTAACATTTTATTAATTGTAATAAATATGAGATAATATACGATAATTAATTCTTAATATTAGAGGGTTAATTTTTAAATGGTTATTTAATGTCAAAAGGATCCGTTTATTTTATACATGACACATGAAACATCCTTTTGACGAGCGAACACCCAATAATGAAAGAATGCCCGTTTTCCTTTTAAACATAACTCACGGAATATAAAATAGAGTTCTGGTTTAATGAGAAATGATTTCTGTTGAAGCGTGAACAAATACTTTGGTTCGTTTGAGAAATTGCCTGGTTGGTTCTTAAAGATTATTTGGAAAAAGAAAATGGTTTGGTTTGGTTTATAAAAATATTGTTAGCCTGTGACGTAGTGTTTTTGGGGTTCTTAAAATGGTTTTAAACTGGGTGTTGTCTCATAAAGAAGTTGTACCTTTCTTTGAGTAGTGTTTGTGAAATGTATTAAATGCCCGTTTGGCACTTTATGGAAAGCGATGAAAATGTTTTGATAAAAACCCTCTTAGGACGACTCTCATGCCTTGGTTACAATTGATTGTTTGGGAGGCCACGTTTAGAGGCTCTCGGGTACTTGAGTAGTTAAAGGCAAGAGGTTGTCCTATGGAGTGGCTTGGGGAATGCCTGTTGTTCTTTATATATAGATATATCTGATTGGATGTTCGGTTGGCATCGGTTGGCTCACCCCTTTTTTTTAAACACCTGAGACATGGGAATCTGGAATATTGAGAGAATATACTAAGAATGATTGCTGCACTGGTGGGTCATGGTACTGACCAGTGGCCCATAGTAGGTGGATATAGTGGGTTTATTACTATGGGAATTTCCCTTAACCTGCCCGTGAGTGGATGGTCGAGGGTATTGTGCATTTTTATTTTATTGTGACATGTCGATAAGGATGATTTATAATGTATTGGTGTCTTCTAGTTTATTCTCGATCTCCTAGTTTCACCCATGTCTATTCATCTTTTGTATCTTGCAGTAATGATTATGATGCTCACATGTATACCTACATTGCCCTTGCTATGTGTTTTACTTTGTGCATTCTGGTGTATTGTTTTCCTTGGAAAATGGTAAATTGCTTTTGATTAGGTTTCTAAAAATTGTTTTCAAATGAATGTGTTTAATCCCCTTGTACAAATTTGAAAAATGTAAACATCACTTTCCCCTTTCCTAAAATGTCATTGACACTAATGAAATGAACCCGATTTTGGAAATGGCTAAGGGCAATGGTTCGTACTTTGTTTTTAAGTAAAATGATTAGAAAAAAACATACTTTTATCAATTGTATTTCAAACATGAAATGATGTTTCTTTTATTTTAAAGGTAGTGCATTGGGAATAGATATCGGGCTAGCCTACTGAGTTTTGATACTCCCGCCTATAGTTCTTTTCTGTTTTTAGTGTTTGTGCAGGCAATAGCTTGAGTGCGCTCGCCTAGGGCGACGCTTGATCGTTGAGTCGGAGAGCGACCCGCGAGGTCGCACGGAGTTTGTTTAGACGTCGTTTTTGGTTAGTTTGATTCCTGTTTGTTCCTGTTTAGTCACTTTATTTGGTTTATCTTTTCTGCGCTGCTCTGTATTATTTTCACTTTCTTATTTACTTATGTTGGTCAAAATGGTTCCCATAGCCTCTGTTGATGCACAGGCGCTTGTCGCCAGCCCGGGAGGATCGGGAACGCCTCTCGGGCCATGTCGCGGACCGAATCGGGTGACCGGTTCAGGGTCAACCCAGGTTGGTTCATGAAAAAATGGTATCAGAGGAGGTAAGCTCTTAGCGACCTCACTTTTTCAGAGCGCCCTTTGTTATTTGGGATGTCAAGGTAGATGGAGTAGGATTGTCGGGACTTGAGGGGTAGGTGCGAGAAGAGCGTCGCGAACTCTTGCCCGTACCAATCCTCGGGTTTCCAGGGGAAGTCCGATTTAATTCGTTAATTTGGATTTTTATGGAAATGTTTTGCGATTGGGATACGACAAAGGGAGTTTGGGCCATTAGTCCTCCTAACCCGCACGGCCTAGCAAGCCATGCAGAGCTAGGGGCATGGTCCAAGAAGGCTCTCTGTGTCAGTGACGTGTTTGGCATATGGCCGCCAACCATATGGTCAAGCCACCCACTGACACTAGTCCCCTGTTTGAGTTGTTTTGGGTTCCCCTTGATTTTGGAAAGTGGTTTGAATTAGAAAAGTTGGTTTTGAATAAAAAGTGTTGTTTGAAATGACATGCTTAATTTGTAGTTTGTTTTAAAAGACGTGGTATGAATAAATTGTTTTTGGAAAATGAAGTTGCTTTGTTCTGACCTTGGTGTTCCGATGAGTACTCACATGCATTTTGGTATGTTGGAAATGTGAATGGATCTCTGGTATGGTGGATGGATGCCCTGGGTGGCACGGATACATGCATGTGAGTGAGGCTCTAAAGAATACCAATGGCGAAGGTTTAACCAACTAAGCTTGTTCTAAATTAAAGATGTTTTCAAAGAGAAAAGTTTTGATGTTATGACAACTTGTTTTCTCGGATTTAGAGCTTGTCACCTATGAAGTGTTTGATTCTGAGGTTGTTATTCATTCATTGAGTTGGCGTTGATTGGGTTTTTGACCTTTTCCTTGTCCAGTGGTTATCCCTTTGAAGCTTTGATGGGTGATCTTAGTGCGGTTGATCAACCTAAGGATTTTATGCTTGAGTTTCGGAAGCTCGATCCACCTCTCTTCTATGGTCAAGCAGACCCTTCCATGGCATATGAGTGGATGCGGAAGGTTGAAAGGGGCTTTAACCTCATTGAGTTGTCCGAGTCGTTGAAGGTCAAGTTTGCAACCTTCATGCTTGAAGGTTCACCGTGGATGTGGTGGAAGTCAGTGTCTCGGAACAAGCCTCGTCAAGAGATTACTTGGGAGTTCTTCAAGTCTTTTTTCATTCGTTAGTATCTCTCTGTGGAAGAAAGGGTGATAAAGGGGATGGAAATGTGTTGTCTGCAGCAGGGCGACAGATCCGTGTTAGAATATTTCCAGCGCTTTGTGGAGCTAGTACCTTATGATTCAGAGTATGCCACAAATGACCCCGTGAAGGCTCGACGCTTCGAGACAGGACTCCGCCCTGACCTACAGTCGAAGGTTTCAGAGTCCATCCCGACTTCTTTTGTTGATGTGGCGAGACAAGCTTTTCATGTCGAAGCCGCGATGGCAGGAGTGCTCGAAGTAGTCCTCCCTCCTTTGATCCCTAAGAGCAGTGGTGAAGATTCTGAAAAAGAGATGAGTAAGCAAATGAATGTGAATGGAGCAGGTCATGGAATCAAGAGGCCTCGGGATCTTTCATCAACCTCTTCGGAATGAGAGATTATTGTGTGTTATCAGTGTGGCAAGAGGGGTCACAAGAAGTCATCGTGCCCAAGCACTCTGAAGCCCTGTCAGGCATGTGGACGCCTAGGTCACTTGCGACGATTTTGTCGGGGCGTTGCAAGGAAGCATCACAGAGGAAGTTCTCAGAAGTAATGTGTTGTAGGGTATTTGTTCAAAGTTTCCAGTGTAAGTTTCCTTTCAGTGTAAGTGATCTAATATCATGCCCTATGTATGGGTGTTGTTTTGGGTTTGAAATGTATGGGAACTTCATGGGTCTTTTGACGAACCTCAGATTTCAATGCTGGTGTGTTTTTAATTTTAAAATCTTGTCCTTCAATCTGTCAGATCAAAAGATGTATGTTTCTTGTTGGGATTACAAGAACCTGACTGCGAGGAAGAAGATACTTCATCCATCAGAGCTCCAGCCAAAAGGCCTCGGAGTGAAGTCAGCGCGTAGTCAGGAACCCCCGGGTAATTTTAAGGAGTCTGGTTGAGGTTGCGCCTCTATCGTCGTGGTGAGGCAGTTTTAGCGTTTCTGTTGTGGTTTTTATGTCGATATAAATTTCCTCTTGTCGCAAAGAGCATGATGGATTTATCCATCGCGCAATATCAGTAATTGTGCATTTTGGATGTATGTTGTTGATCAGTGACCTCGTGTGGACCACCGATGTGAATCGGTTATGGATTTGGTATGTGTCCATCCCTAAGTAGTGGTACGTGAGTTGTTTTCCATCCATGTTTCAGTGATCCAATCCTTGGGCCCACCCTCCCCACCCATGGGGTTAGGGTTTTTAGTTTTGCAAAGTATCCATTTAAGCTTCTACCCCATTAAGATGAGATCAAGTGTTTAAAATGTTCTTATGGTGCTCTTTCTAGCTTTGGTAAGGCCTGATACAGGTCTAAATTGGTCTTCTGGTTGGTCGCTAAGAGGTCAGTCCTTTTATGGAGGGGAGACCCACCATGAGTCTCGTTGGGTTTTCTCTTATCGAATTCTAGTGGGGTTCTTATGGTGGGGAGCCCGTTCGGGCCTCCCTCTGTTGGTGATTTATTTCGGGCAATGAGGTTTAGTCCCATTGGTAGTCGGTGTGATGTCCTTGAGATAAGAGGTTGGATGGTGTTGTGTGGAATCCTTAGGTGTTGATCGATCGGCTGAATAGTGTTGTGGCTTTCTGGGGGCGGAAAGCGTTATGGTGGGGAGAATTGCCACACCCCGAACCACGCAGTTATTTTATTTTATAATTTCTTTGGTTTTATATTATTCTGCTCTTGTTCGCGTTCAGTCTCGGATGAATGTTTTGAGTTTTGATAAAAACACACTTTTGTGTTCAATAATGTTGGATGCGCAGGCGGAGCGCGACGTCGCATGGCTTCGCCCATGCAACTGCGTGGCCTTTTCGGCTTTGAGGAATTAAAATAAATTAGTAAATGTCAATGTAGTATGTCATTTACAATTTTGATGGTTATTAGGAATTGTAATATTTTAATGAAAACTGAATTTGTTATTTTTATTATTATCAAAGTGAATTAAATAATTTTATTGTTTTAGTGTTATTATAAAGACTGCAATTACAATTTATGCTTTATTTTATTTTATTTATTTGTTTTTGTCTTAGATTTGTTCCTATTTTTATTTATTTTTGTTTACTTTCATTTATTTATTTATTCTTTTTTTTCTCCCAAACCTTTTTGGGCTAGTGTTTTATCCCGTAGCCCACATGAGCGCCACCCCCCCCCCTCTCTTCCTTTTATCTCTTCTTCTACCTGATGCTCCACCCCTACGCACTGGCTCCCGTGCCCCCTGCCTCCTTTGGCTAGCACTCACCCAGCATCGCTTTCTTCTCCCTAGCAGCACTCGGTCGCAGCACGCCAACCAGCACCCGCCGACCCCACAGCTTGCTCCAGCCTAGCACACCCTGCCTCCTCCCCCTTGCTGCATGCAAGCAGGCTGGCACGCCTCTGTCGACCGAGGCATCCCGGATGCGGCCCCTCTCCTATGTGTGGCGCGACCTGCAGCCGTATCTCCCAGCTAGCCGTAACCCTCCTCTACACCGACCTCTGCCCACAGCAGCCCCCAGCCATCCCGCTCGGCCTCTGTCATCCCCTCCTGCTCGACCGCTACCCATCGCCTCCTGCTCCTTGAAGCGGGCCGACGTCGACGTCCGTTGCAGTACCCGCCGACCACCTTCTCTTGCACACCAGGGGCGCCCAACCTTTTCTCCCTGTTTAGTGGCTGCTGCTTCCAGTGGGCCTCAGCGGTGACCTCTCCCTCTCTTTCCCCTCAGCCTCCTCAACAGCCAGCCCGCAGCGCCTGGCATCCTCTGCTCCTCAGCCTCCCTTCCGCCTGACCCCTTGCAGCTCTCACCCCCCGGCTAGGTTCTTTTTTTTGTTATTTATCATTAATTTTATTACTAAAATTATTATTAATATTATTATTATTATTATTATTATTATCATATTATTATTATTCATATTATTATTATTATTATTAATGTTATTATTAATAATTTTATTACTATTATTATTATTATTCATATTATTATGCTTATTATTAATGTTATTATTATTAATTTTTATTGTTACTATTATCATTATTATTATTATTTTCATATTATTATTATTAGTTTTATTATTATTATTATTATCTTTATTTTTATTATTATCATCGTACTCTTGTTGATGGTGGGTTTATATTTGTTGGCTTAGGACTTTTACAACCCGCGCAGGGTGTTTCCGAGTGAGCTTCATCGCCGCACCTTGTTTCCGAGGTTCCGTTGTTGTCGCGTTTCAGTTCTGAGGTGAGTGTTTCTTCTCACTGCTTGGTTTCGCTTGCTCTAGTGAGTTTTTGTATGTGTCTGAGTCCTTGGTACTGACTATGTAGAGTGTCGGACTTTATCACGTGGCTTCGGACACACGTTGTGCCATCGCACCTTGCTTCCAAAGTCGTTTTTCCGTCGCGCTTTGATCTTGAGGTAGGTACCCTTTGCACTGCTTTTAAAATTTAAATTATATTATTTCATGCTGTTTTCACACCCTAATTGTTCAAAATCAACATTTTATTAATTGTAATAAATATGAGATAATATACGATAATTAATTTTTAATATAAGAGGGTTAATTGTTAAATGGTTATCTAATGTCAAAAGGAGCCGTTTATTTTATACACAACACATGAAACATACTTTTGACGAGCGGACACCCAATAATGAAAGAATGCATGCCTTCCTTTTAAACATAACTCACGGAATATAAAATAGAGTTCTGTTTTAAGGAGAAATGATTTATGTTGAAGCATGAACAAATACTTTGGTTCGTTTGAGAAATTTCCTGATTGGCTCTTAAAGATTATTTGGAAAAAGAAAATGGTTTGGATTGGTTTATAAAAATATTGTTAGCCTGTGACGTAGTGTTTTTGGGGTTCTTAAAACGGTTTTAAACTGGGTTTTGTCTCATAAAGAAGTTGTACCTTTCTTTGAGTAGTGTTTGTGAAATGTATTAAATGCCCGTTTGGCACTTTATGGAAAGCGATGAAAATGTTTTGATAAAAAACCCTCTTAGGACGACTCTCATGCCTTGGATGCAATTGATTGTTTGGGAGGCCGCACTTAGAGGCTCCCGGGTACTTGAGTAGTTAAAGGCAAGAGGTTTTCCCATGGAGTGGCTCGGGGAATGCCTGTTGTTCTTTATATATAGATATATCTGATTGGATGCTCGGTTGGCATCGGTTGGCTCACCACTTTTTTTTAAACACTTGAGACATGGGAATCTGGCATATTGAGAGAATATTCTAAGAATGATTGTTGTACTGGTAGGTCATGGTACTGACCAGTGGCCCATAGTAGGTGGATATAGTGTGTTTATTACTATGGGATTTTCCCTTAACCTGCCCGTGAGTGGATGGTCGAGCGTATTGTGCGTTTTGATTTCATCGTGACATGTCGATAAGGATGATTTCTCATGTATTGGTGTCTTCTGGTTTATTCTCGATCTCCTAGGTTCACACATGTCTATTCAGCTTTTGTAGCTTGCAGTAATGATTATGATGCTCACATGTATACCTACATTGCCCTTGCTGTGTGTTTTACATTGTGCATTCTGGTGTATTGTTTTCCTTGGAAAATGGTAAATTGCTTTTGATTAGGTTTCTAAAAATTGTTTTCAAATGAAAGTGTTTAATCCCCTTGTACAAATTAGAAAAATTTAAACATCACTTTCCCTTTTCTTGAAATGTCATTGACACTAATGAAATGAACCCGAATTTGGAAATGGATAAGGGCAATGGTTCGTACTTTGTTTTTAAGTAAAATTCTTAGAAAAAAACATACTTTTATAAATTGTAGTTCAAACATGAAATGATGTTTCTTTTATTTTAAAGGTAGTGCATTGGAAATAGATATCGGGCTAGACTACTGAGTTTTAATACTCACTCCTATAGTTATTTTCTGTTTTTAGTGTTTGTGTAGGCTATAGCTTGAGTGCGCTCGCCTAGGGCGACACTTGATCGTTGAGTCGGAGAGCGACCTGCGAGGTCGCACGGAGTTTGTTCGGATGTCGTGTTTGGTTAGTTTGATTCATGTTTGTTCCTGTTTAGTCACTTTATTTTCTTTATCTTTTCTGCGCTGCTCTGTATTATTTTCACTGTCTTATTTACTTATGTTGGGAGAAATCGTTCCCATAGCCTCTGTTGATGCCCAGGCGCTTGTCGCCGGCCCAGGAGGATCGGGAACGCCTCTCGGGCCATGTCGCGGACCGACTCGGGTGACCAGTTCAGGGTCGACCCAGTTTGGTTCGTGACAATATCCCTGTAATTTACAATACATGTAATATTTAAAAAAAAAATCATATAGATTTCAATGCATTGGATATTGAGTTATCTTGCAATACATACAACAAAGACTTTCTTCGAGAGTTTGCGTTACCTGAAAGACTTTGTTTTACTAAATACTACTAATATTATTTTATATAATAAGATATAATATAGAAATTCAATTAGAGGTTGTGAATATGATTAAATAACTAAGGAAAATATAATATTTATAAATATATTAAATGGATTCATTGGTAATCAATTTTTTAGAAAATAATATAAGAAAAAATTGAATATAAAAGAAATTATTTTATGCTTAAAAAGATGTTTTATACTAATAAATCAAAATAATTAATATCAATGTATGATATTATATATATATATATTATGTAATATTTTTATATTCATCAAGTATTCTTGATAAGAATAAGAATAGAATAAATTCAGTTTTATGCTTAAAAATTATATTATTCCAAAAATAAAAATTTATCACCTTTTAATGAAGAACATTTTTCACATATTTTTTTTGAACTTATATAAATTTAATATGTGATAATAAGTTTGATTTTTTTATAGTAACATAAAAATTACCATAGGGGGGGGTTTGGTATTTTTCTATGAAGTTTCATTTTCTGATGAATAATGAGAAATACTAAATTTTAAATCGAAACTGAATTTCCACCTCAATAATTTTTATGGATAAATTATTTTTTTGATAGGTTTTAATTTTTAGTTAGATAAATTATAAATAATTTAATTCAACTTAGAACATTTAAAACAATTTCACTTTGAATCGATAAATGAGAACTTTTCAAACTTTTGAATATTTTTACATTAAAAACCCACTTTATTGTTCATTCCATGGGATTAATTTCAAATTAATTTTTTCCACTTCTATAATTGTAATTTATAAAAATAAATTCCATATTTTTAATAATAAAAATTTCTAATTTCTAATAAGTTAAACTTATTTTTTGACCAAAAATATCAATCAATGTAATAAAATTTAATTACAACAATGAAGAGAAAAAATACCTTCACATGAGACTAAATAATAAATTTACGGGACAAAAGGACCCAATCACATTTCCAAAATCCATTTTATTTTCATATTTCAACCCTATGATCCATAGGATATAATTTTTACCATTATGCGATTTAGTTGACATGGTAAAAATTCGGGATAAATTCCCTTTTCCGAAATTTAAAAGAATGCCACTCATCCTCCACTATAAAAGGAACTCACCCCTACTAATAATAAACTCCAATAATGTAAAGTCTCTAATTTTTTCATGTAATTTTATTAATCATATGGTAATATTACGGATCTGAAAAAATTGACGGTGCCTGATTCTGAGGCCTGTAGTGCCCTGAATGAATTTCTGAACATTGTTTTAAGTATGTTTAGTAAACGTGTTAGCGGGTTTTTGTAAATTCTGAACCTATGCTTGGAACTGAAATCTGAAGACACATTTGAACTCACAGTTCCAATATTCTCCTAAGGAGATTTTCACCATGATCACAGTAGGTCGAGGGTGGAAGATAGTTTTTCAGTTTTTCAAGGAAGAAGAAAAAATAAAATAAATAACATTTTATGTTTCTTTTGAATCCTCTCTTTTTGAGTTATGGAGGTGGGGACCACCAGAGCTATAAAACCTCCCAATTTGGATTTTTAGGTGGGGACCACCCGAACCCCTCTTAATGTGGGAAAACCTTTCAACTCTTCAATTAATTTACTCTGCCACCTTCAATTAATTAATTATTGAAACATCATCTTAATTAATGGACAACTGTAAAAAAATTAATAAGACATAATTTAATAAGTTGGAACTTCTTTTTCATTGTTGTAAATCATTGTCAAACGTGAGTGTTGGGAGAACTTTGGAGAAACATTTTCTCCTAACGAAGAACACCCTCTCTAACGAAGAACATACTTCAGAATCAAGAATGAGGACGATGCACGAGCCTGACTTCAGAAGTGTGTTGCGGAAGCGACGATTGTTGGTACCCTCATCGACTTCACCGACCTCATCCTATGACACTTCCAACGAGCAAGTGAGGTAGGGATTGTTGTTTTTGTATACCCCTTACACCATTCTTGTCATCCCTCTTGAATTAAGAACATCTATAGTGATTGCTATCATTCTAACACAGAGAGTATGGGCCAAATGAACACGACCCGACATCTTCGAAACCTTTGTGGAATTTTGGAGGTCTTTAATTGATGTAGACATCCCTAGGTGAGTGAAATAGTTTTCAAAATGAAGAAAGGGCCACTGGGAAGCACGCAGGTGACCCGAGGCACATCAATGACAATCGGTGCTGGCTACCGGCACCGGAAGGACTTGAGGATGGCGGTGGCACAATCACGCCGCCGGAGAAGGGTTGTGGCCCTTCGGTTGGCCACACGAAGAAGGACGACATCGTGCGTATGTGCCTCCGGGCATGCAGGGGCCGCCGCAGATGGCCGCGGCGGTGAAGGGAGGGTGGTCGGCTCGCTGCCGTCCGCTAGTGGGGGCTCGGCATGCGACTGTGCTATGGAGGTGGGATGGCTGTCTGGCCATCCGGGGAGCCGAGCAGGACTCCAGGTCCTGCATGACAACTAATACTGCCACATAGTGCCATCCGGTCAGCCATGCATCCCGAATATCCCAATCGTTTGGGGAACCCAAGGGGCGTCTCCCCCTTGGGTGGCGACTAGGGCAGACCCCACCACGGGTCCACTCGGTAGTGCGCCAGTGTGGGACAGTGGGCCGCCCAGTGCGGGCCACACTAAGGGCCATGTCGATGGGCCGGGCTGGATCCAGTGGTTTGGGCCGAACCCCGCGGGCCGGGTCGGTCTGACTGGGTCAGACCGGACCCTGGCCATCTTTGTCCCCTTTCTACTCCTTTGGCTATAACATGAGTTACATGCATCTGTTTGACGAACCATCTACAGTGACATAATCCATGGATCTAGCTGGTCATTTTGGTATACCCCACATGAGTTTTTGATAAAGTTGGCGCATGGATGGGTTTGATCGAACACGAATCGAACTGGGCCCTCGAGACTAAGGGGCCAATAACATACAAACCAGGAATCTGAATGATGCACCGTCTGTTGCGTTGATAACCATTTTTTGTGGTAGTTATTTGAGATTATTATTAATGGGACTTCAAGGAAGTTGTAGTATTGACCTATGGCTTGAGAAACATACCCTCCTAGAATAAAGTGAGCTTAGTGCAGGAACCCTGTGGCTGGATGTAACATGAGAAATGGAACCTATCTGGGTCTGTGCTTTGGGATCCTATATGGGTCTGTGTTTAAGGATCCCACTTGGATCTGATATAGGAATCCATGTGGGACTACACTCGGATCTTATGTGGGTCTTCTGTACTAGTATCATACATGGTATGATGATTTAGGATCCTATGCGGGTTTTCCACTCAACATTGTAAGATGATTCAGTAGTTACATCTAATCATCTTTTCTAACATACCTATGTTATACCTGGTGTGTGCTGAGTCTTTACCATTGTGGTAATCATCTGTGTGGCGTACCTCTGTGGTTCATACCTTTTTGGTGATACCTATGTGGTGTTCTTCTATGTGGATTTACCTTTGTGGTACATACCTTTGGGTGTTACCTTCGTGGTAATCTTTCCTCTGTGGAACAGTTGAGATTTTGGCTAAAAGAGTTGGGAATTATGTTTCCTCACAGATGATATGGGTATACTTAATAACATAGGTATATGTATGGGCATATAACTAAGTAGGGTTATTAGTTGTTTGAATGCTTTGTGGTTTAACCATTGTGGATTTTGTGAGACCTTTAGGGTCTCATGGTCCCTACTGAGAATAATTATACTCACCCCTACATAGGCTACACCAACACCTTGTTGTGTTTGGTGTAGATGACAGACAATACTGATGGGGGATGACGGTACCCGGATGAAGGTAGCTCAGAGGTGGACATTAGATGAGGCATACCATAGAGACGACCATTCAAGAGTTTAACCTACCATTCTGGTAGGATCCCTGGTGGGTGTTCACTAGATCTGTTTTCAGTTTTAGATGTACGTTTCAGTTATCTTTTACTTTACAGTTAGGCTTGTATTATGGTCTCCCTTTTCTTTCTGTACACACCCTGTTGACTATATAGTTTTAACTTGTGACTATATCCTACCTTGTGCTTAGTTGTGTTATTTCATAGGTTATAAAGGAAATTCCTTCCAAGTTTTAGGGAATATGTTTTTTGGTGCTAGTCGCCTACCCTTGGACTATGGAATGTAGGATTAGGGTAGTCACGACAAGGGCCCTGGGGGATGGATCGTGACAAATTGGTATTAGAGGAGTCAGTTCTATCGTAGAACATTTGACTCTGATATTTTAAATGGTAATAGTGTTAAGTGTTATGATTACAGTTTCCAGTTTTGGGAATCCATTGTTGGTGCAGCAGCCGATGTATCCATACACCAAGACCCTGAATTCTGATTTCTGACTCAGTTCATGAAAACACTGATTGCATGTGTGTTTTGAAAAGTTTTCATTCTAATCTATTTGAGTCAGCTCACCAGGTATAACTTGTTGATTGTGGCACACATTTCTCTTTTCCGAATTCCTCCATGCATAAAACCAACTAGGGTTTCGAGTATAGTACATGATGATAGCCCACCGAGCGATGAGGCATCCGTGTAGGACCCTTTATCAGTAGGGGCACCAGTAGAGGCACCCACAGTACCACTACCCATTGGGCCACCGATGCCACCAGCCCCAACAACAGAGGGTGAACTCCACTTGATCATGATTCACAAGTTCCAATGCCAAAGGCCACCCATGTTTAGGGTGATACGGACCCACATGAAGATGAGGATTGAATGGAGGCCGTGGTGAGTGTCTTCTGACTGGTAGGGACACCATCTGATCTCACGGTGATCCTTGTCGCCAGTCTTCTATAGGCAGCAACAGGAAGATTGTGGATCTTGATGCTCCAGGTTCATGATGAGGCGACACTTCCCTGGGCAGACTTTGAGAACATGTTTCATGTAGAGTATGTCTTAGCGACCCTTCGCGTAGTGCACATACATGAGATTCTTTCTCTACAGTAGGGCATCATGACTCTGGACCAGTACTCAGCGAGGTTCACCAACCTCTAATGATACTCCACTAATATGGTGTAGGACCCATTCATTAGGGCCTGAACATTCGAACAATGATTTAGGTAGAAGATCAGTGCTTCGATTATTTCTCTCAGCATCCTGACCCATGCGGGGGTGTTAGAGTGAGCCCTCTTAGCGGTGTGTTTTATTGATGAGCAGTCACCAGCAACGAGACCCACCAACTTGTGACATGTAGAAGAGTCTTTTGTAGCTGGAAGTAGGTAGATGTCATAGAGGTCCAAGAGGACAAGTCCTATAGGTGGACGACCACATGATTCAGGTTCTGTTGTGATGGACACTAGAGATAGAGCCAGTCATGCGAGGAGCAGACACTATTACCCTTGCGGTGTTCAGGGTCACATGGCTTATGACTATCTGACCCACCGTACGGATGATCAATATATGGTCAAAGGACTACCATGGCAGAGACAATGGTTCGACCGAGGAGGTCTGCAGGGAGAAGGCGGACATGGCAGAGGAGCTGTCTGTGTAGTTGGCGGTGGGAGATGATTCAAGTTGTTACCTCCACCACCACTTGGTGGTCCACCCCGACTAGAGAGAGCTGGTGGAAATGGGAAAGATCATCTTTAGGCAGCTGAGGCCTACGAACACGGTAGTCCCAAGATGATATGAGGTACGATCTATGTCTATTCCACGTTAACTGCATTACTTATAGTCATAGGTTCTAGTCATTATTTTATTTCCACTTCCCTCTGTTGGAGCATAGAGATATTGGTAGAGACATTGGATCGATCATTATGGTTAGAGACTCCTACAAGAGAGGATTCGATGATTACATACTTGTGCCTATGGTGTGAGCTTACTCTAGGAGGCGAGAGTTTCGACTGGGATCTCCTAGTAGCGGCGTTGAGGCCTTATGACGTCATCTTGGGTATGGACGGGTTACCTACAGTCCATGATCCGAATGACTGTATTAGGCGCAAAGTGCAGTGTGTCCACATGGATAGGACTATGTTTCCCTTCACTAGTGAGAAGGGAGACATCGCAGCACAAGATGGACTTACCCATAGGAGAGTGAAACCAATCACTCATTAGTTGGCTAGCCTTACCCTTAAAGTGGTTGATGTGGAGAATCTGAGCTATCTGGTAGTGGTGGACCAGTACATGGATGTCATCCCTGATGATGTTCTGGGTCTACCTCCTCATAGTAAGGTGTAATTTTACATTGACTTGTACCCCATTATGGCACTGAATTCTACACCAGCGTATCAGATGGATCCTATAGAGTTCTGTGATCTGTGGGAACAGTTGGGGGACTTACAGGGTAAGGGGTTCATCCCACCCAATTTTTATCCTTGGGAATTTCTAATTTTGTTCCCCAAGAAGGTGGATGATAGCTTGAGACATTGTGTTGACTATCATTTCCTGAAACAGGTGACCATGAAGATCAAGTACCCACTCCTGAGGATTTACGACTTCTTTGATTAGATGAAGGGAGAACAGTGGTTTTCGATGATAGGCCTCAGAGCAGGATATCACCAGCTCAGAGTACAAGACAAGGATGTGCAGAAGACGGCTTTCAGATGTCGGTATGGCCACTATGAGTTCACAGTTATGCCATTTGGTGTGAGTAACACTCCAGAAGTGTTCAAGGGACTCCTGAACAGGGTCTTTATTCCATTATTTGATATATTTTTAGTAGTCTTAATCAACGACATTATGATCTACTAGGATACTGAAGAGGATCATGCCTATCATTTGTAGATAGTTTTTGACACACTTCAAGAGCACCGGCATTAGGGTAATCTCTAGAAGTTCCAATTCTAGATTCAAGAGGTTCAATTTATGGGACATGTCATCTTGGAGGCTGGAGTTGCAGTGGATCCAATGAATATTGAGGCGATACTTTCTTGGGATCCACCTAAGAAAGGGATGGAGGTACGAAGTTTCCTGTGTTTGGCTAGTTACTGCCTATGATTTGATCCAAATTTATCCATAGTTGTAGCACCTTTATCAGTGTTGACGATGAAGGTAAAACCCTTCGTGTGGCTAAAGAAATACCAACAGTGTTTTCAAGAGCTGAGGCAGAGGCTGACTAGTGCCCCTATCTTGATGCTTCTATAGGAGTGCATTGGGTACATAGTCTACTACGAAGAATCTAGGATCATGCTCGAATGTGTCCTGATGTAGGAGTAAGAAGTTATCACATATGTTTCTCGACATCTGAGACAACATAAGAGAAACTATGCTACCCAGGCCCTGGAGTTAGTAGCACTGGTGTTCGCCTTGAAGATGTGGCGACATTACATGATGCGTGAATGTTTTACAGTCTACTCTGATAACAGGAGTCTCAGGTATATATTCTATCAGAAAGACCTGAACATGAGACAACGACTTTGTCTTGAGTTCCTCTAGTACAATTACATCAAGACAGTATATAGTCCTGGGATGGGGAACATTGTAGAATATTCACTCACCAAGATATCTCATATACAGCTATTAGGTGAGGCGACATGGTAGTTGGCTGCCTTACATATATCCTTTTTGGAACGAGATGAAGCAGCTTTTATTCAGTCTCTTATAGTCACCCCCCCACTTTTTCAGTGAGTTAGTGAGGCGCAGCGTGGGGACACTGACTCCATGGCACGATGTGTTAAGATATCCTTAGGGAAGGCATCTGATGGATTTTTTGAAGGTTGGGACCACATAATCCTCTTTAGAGGACGTACCATGGTACCAGTGTCACTTTAGAAGGAAGTGTTGAGGGAGTTCCACAAATCCCTTCGAGTGGTACATCTAAGAGAGGAGAATATCTACCAGGAACTCTGACGACAGCACTGGTGGCCAGGGATGAAGAATGCAGTAGCACTGTCTGTCTCTTGGTGCCTCCCATGTCAGCAAGAGAAGGCGGAGAATCAGGTACCAGCTAGCATAGTTCAGCCTTTAGAGGTCCCAGAGTGGAATTGGGGCGAGATATCCAAGGTCTTCATGATAGGACTTCCATGTAGATCCAGGGGTCACGATTCTATCTGGGTGATCTTCGACCGACTCACCATGTCAGCCCACTTCCTACGGATTAGAGAGAAGGGTTTATTACAGATCTTGGGATTCCTCTATGTGCATGAGATTCTGAGGCTATATGGAGTACCCTCGACAATTGTCTCTGATCGAAATACACGTTTCACTACACATCTATCGAAGGAGTTAAAGGAAGCATTCGGGATGCAACATCATTTGAGCATTGCCTTCCGCCCTTAGATGGACGGCCAGACTGACGAACCATTCAGACCCTCAATGATAGGCTGCATGCTTGTGTCCTCGATTTTGGTTGTAGCTGGGTGTATCACTAGCCCTTGGTGGAGTTTTCATACAACAACATCTATCACTCCACCATTGGGATGGCAACATTCGAGGCTCTGTACCACTGACCGTGCATATTGCCTTTGTGCTGGACTGACCAAGGGGAGTTAGCACTAATTGGACCTAAGACTATACATGCTACCCTGGAGAAGGTGCAAGTCATCTAGGAGTAGATTCATACTGCACAGAGTAGGCAGAAGACTTATTCCAACAGAAGAAGGATACCTCTAGAGTTCGAGGACAGCAACTATGTCTTTATACGGGTCTCACATTGATGAGGTTTGTGGAGATTTGGTTGAGGCAGCAAGTTATACCCGAGGTTAATCGGAAACTTTCAGGTCCTCAGAAGAGTTGGATAGTTGGATTACCCCTAGAACTTCCCACTCAGTTTCACCAGGTGCACGACGTTCTCTACATATCCCAGCCAAGGAAATACATGCATGACCCACCACCCATCATTGACCATGGTGAGCTAGCCATCAACTATGGGGTGACATTTACAAAGGTTATAGTGGAGATTGAAGATTGATATGAGATATTCCTTCTTGGGTGATCGATACCTTTGGTGTGGGTACATTGGAAGCACGAGAACCATGAGGAGGGTACATGGGAGTGGGAGGCTCAGATTTGTTCTAAGTACCTCCACTTTTTTTCTTAGTTTTTGTGATGTGGATTTTGGGGATGCAAAGCCCAAAGGTAGGGAGAATGTAATGACCCGGATTTTTTCATGTGTTTTTTTAATTTTATGGGAATATTAAGAGTTCCCAAAAATTTACTGCGTGTGATTCTGAGGTCCATTGTTTCCAGAATGAATTTCTGAACAAATTTTAAGTACGTTTTGTAACGTGTGAGTGGGTTTTTATAACTCTTGAACCGGTGAACAGAATTGAAATTTTAGGACACGTTTGAATTTGTTGCGCCAGTATTCTCTTAAGGAGATCTCCCCCTAGACCACAGTTGGTTGAGGGAGGAAGATAGTTTTTCACTTTTTCATGGAAGAAGAAAAAATAAAATAATTAACATTTTAATTACCTTTTGAAACCTCCCTTTTTGAGTTATGGAGGTGGGGAACACCCGAGATATAAAACCTCCTTGTTTGAATTTTGTGGTGGGGACCACCTGAACCCCTCTTAATGTGGGAAACATTTCCACTCTTTAATTAATTAATTTTTCCAACTTCAATTAATTAACTATGCCAACATACACATAATTAATGGCCAACTCTAATTATGTTAATAAAACTTAATTTAATAAGTTGGATCTTCTTTTTCCTGGTTGGAAATCATTTGCAAAGGTGAGAGTTGGGAGAAAATTGGAGACACATTTTCTCCAAATGAATAACACCCTCTCCAGCGAAGAACATACTTCGGAATCAAGAATAGGGATGACACACATGCCAGATTTCAGAAGCGTGTTGTGGAAGCAATGATCATTGGAACCCTCATAGACTTCACCGACATCATCTCGTGACACTACCAACGAGAAATCGGGGTAGGGGTTTTAGTTTTTTTGTACCCCTTACCCCGTTCAAGACATCCCTCTTGAATTAAGAACATCTATGTTGATTGCTATCGTTCTAACGTGGAGAGTGAGGGCCAAATAAACATGGATCGGCCTCTCCAAAACCGTTGTGTAATTATGGAGGTCTTGATTTGAGGCCAGCATCCTAAGGTGAGTGAGAATGTCTTCAGAATGAAGAACAGGCCACCAAGTTGCGCCTAGTCCCTAGGAACGTCGTCGACGATCTGTGCTGGAAACCGACACTGGAAAGACATTATGAAGGTGACTGGCACTCTGGCCGGCCACGATGATAGAAGCGGCACAATTACGCCACCAGAGAAGGGACGTGGCCCGTCAGCCGCAGCGAAGCAAGGGTGGTGTCCGGGACTCGGCCGATGCTCGGCCGGTCGCACAAAGGGTGACTACGGTGCGCGTCTGAGCCACCGGGTGTGCAGGGGCCACAACTGATAGTCATGGTTGTGAAGGGAGGGAGACCAGAAACAAGTGGGGGTGCACCACGTGACCGCACCATGGAAGTGGGCTGGCCGTCTGGCTAGCCTCGGAACAGAGCGAGACCCCAGTTCCCACGTGCCTGCTTTCAGCGCCATGTGGTGCCGACAGGTCATCCACCCAATCCGAATGACACAACCATTTGGGGAAATGAAGGGGCATCTCCCCCTTGGTTGGTGGAAAGGGTGGTCCATGCCAATAGGCCGAGTCGGAACCAGCGGGCCGGGTAGGACACAGTTGGCCAGACCCAAACTAGCTTTGACCCCTTTTTACTCTTTCGTCTATAACTTGAGCTACGAGTGTCCATTTGACGAACCATATGCGGTGACAGAAACTTTTTATCGAGAATATCCTTTTGGTATACCCCACACGAGTTTTGGATAATGTTGGGGTAAGGTCAGGTTGGATCGAACTTGAACCCAATCGGGCCATCAGGACTAAAAGGCCAATAACTTACTGACAGGGCATCCGAATGGTGCACTATTAGTTACGTTGAGACCCCTATTATATGGGGGCTCTTTGGGATACTTCTTCATGGGACTTCATGGAAGTTAGAGTATCGACCTATGGCTTGAGGAGCGTACCTTCCCGAAATCATGTGAGCTTAGTGCGGGAACCCTGTGGCTGGCTATTTCATGAGAAAGGGATTCTATTTGGGTCTGTGCTTTGGGATCCTACATGGGTCTGTGTTTGAGGATCCCACATGGATCAACTCTAGGAAATGATGTCGGGATACTCTATGATCGTAGTTAGGTCTGCTGTACTAGGATCTTGTGTGGGTATGATGATTCAGGATCCTACGTGGGTCTGCCTTTCAATAGAGTAATATGATTTAGTAGTTACATCTAATCATCTTATCTACCATACTTAAGTCATACCTGGTGTGAGTTGAGCCTTTACCTTTGTTGTAATAATTTGTACGACGTACCTCTATGGTGTACACCTTTGTGGTGAGGAATTTGGCACAATGCTTGATAACCCCTTTCAAGCATTGAATTTGCCACAATGCTTGAGGAATTTCATCTTATGCACGTCAGGGAAGGTATCACGAAGGACTCTTCCGAGTGTTTACAACTGGTGAGGAATTTGTAACAATTCTTGATAACCCCTTTCAAGAAGCTTCTGCTGCTGGAGACCTCTGAGCGGCTTACATGTGCCAGATTTTGCACTTTGGCTTCTGGGGCCAGTTAATGGACTTTGGAGCGTTGGAAAATGAGTCAACTCCTGTGTCTCTTAGGAAAAAAGTGTACACTAATGTCTCCCAACTCCATACCCCTCATGCTAAACTCAGGAGGCGTTATAAATGTTCCCATGAGTTTAGTCTTATCTGTTCATCTTGTGTGTGGTTTGAAGAGTTAGGAAGTTTTTCCACCCTTTGTGGCGTATGTCTTGTAAACTCATACTTTTCCGTGTAAACTTTTTCATAAATGGAAGTTTCTTGTTTCCTTTCATGTCTCCACCTTATCAATGTTGCTAAGAGTTTCCCTTCGATGTTTGTTTTTAGATGTCTAGTCAAACGAAATTCTCATCCCTACCAGATGAGCTAGTAGAAGTCATCTTGATAAAGGCATGCATGGTGGACTACCCATCCTTTCTCCACCTACGAGGGTCCTGTCAGTGTTTCCTCGATTTAGCAAACGGTCCAAAGATCCTTCGCTTTTGTCAAGAGGATGATTGTGTCTTTCACCTCGTTGCCACGACTCAACTCCCCTGCTACAGGCGAAGGGGAAGATACTTTGAGGGCCTGTTCCAGTGTTTCACTCTGGCACAGAACTTTTCTGCCAGAGCGTGCTTCCTCGTGGCTGCTCAAAATGGCCAGCTCAGTGCAGCCTACATGTTCCAAGTCCTGAATCTTAGTCTCCTAAACCGCGTCATCCCTCTCGACTACCTCGAGCGTGATGTGGCCAGAAGAGTTATCAAAAAGTTTATCTACTCAGACGTTTCTGAGCTTTGCATCACACGAGCCTCCCTTTGGAAGCCCGTGTACAGTACGCATGAATAAGAGTTCAAGGAGTACTGTTTGAGGTGAATCTGGGCTAGGGAAACAGAAGAGTTGTGTGCCAACTTCGGTATCCCGTTAACCGAGCCATATCCACTGTTTCAGTAGTGTTCTACATATGGGGTTTCAGTTTTTCTTTTTTTTTCTTTTTTTTATGATAGAATTGCGAGGGCGCAATTCTTTGAAGGGGGAAGTGATGTAACGACCCGAGAAAACCATGTTTTGTTTTTGACAAGTTTTTTTTCCAATATCACCCGTTAAGTGAACCAACAAACAACAAATAATAATAATATGCATCAAATGGATGAAATTTTTTTTATTCAAATAAGCAACCTCTCAGCTACAACATCCACTGACCAAACAAGAACGTAAACTAACTGAAAATCCCAACTAAGAACCTGATTACAATAATGGGGAGACCGCTTAAACCTATTAAGAGCCCAAGAATGCGGTAGGGGTTTCGAACGTCCATCATAATAAACATGAGGATGGCCAAAGCCACTGCAACTGTGCTCAGCACCAAGGGGATCACACGAACCATCTCTATTTCTTCTTCAGTCACCTGGAGTAAGGGACACCCTGAGACCATACCCTTTTATAAGCACCCTAATCTGACCGTTGAACCCCAAACAGATATAAATTAGACCGTTGGTTTCCCCAAGAATCTTATGTTTTATTTTTACCGTTGATTCCTCCTATCCTCTATGTTTTGTTTTTGACCATTGGAAATAGGATGGCTTACCCTGGAAGGTTCAGAAAATTAATTTTCTTCAAAATGACATCAATGTTAATTTAGTTAATCTATATCTTTATTTCCAAAAATGATAATTTTATTTTATGTTTCTAAAATGAAAAAATTAATATTATTGTTTTTCTTCCACTGTACATATTAATTTGAACGATTAAACTATTACTTTCTAAATATATTAAACCTGGTGGAATTTTACTTTATGAGTTGTATATATTGCATCAAACCTTAAATTAGATATAGTATTTCTTTTATAATTTGACCTTTATTAACTATTTTGGAAACTACATCAAATTATGGTTTATTTTACTTATGTGTTTCATAGTGATGATATTTATATAAACACACTTTTATGTGTGATAAAATGTAGTTACGTTTAATAATAATAATTAATTAAGAAAATTAAGGTAGTTAACTAGTAAAGGAAATTAAAATATATATTTGTGTTATGTTTTGATTACTCAATGTTCCTAATCATTAATTTTCATAATGAAATATTAAGTAGTTAATAATTATGGTTTAATAATAATAATAAGATAATAAAAATTATTGATGTTTTAAAAATAATATATATATACATTTATATAATAATATGTTTCGGTTGAATAAATATATTTTATTAACCAATGATTTTTTTTTAAAATAATAAATGTGGTTTAATAATTGAATTCATTAATAAAAAAATCAATGAATTAATAAATTAATAAGAATATTAACGAAGTTTTTTTAAAACCTGTTGAAAACCGCGTTTTTTAAAAGCCACTTCACCTGGGCCGTCCGATCTTCCTCCCCCCCGATCGCGGCCGTCCATCTTGTTTTAAGGCCGCTTGGTTCCAGGCCATCTGATCTCCCTCTTTTAATCTCGGTCGTCCGTCGTTTTTCGGCCTTCTTCTTCCTCGCGGAATTCTTCTTTATTGCACCGCTGAACCAGTAGGATAGGCCCTGTTTTTCTTCGTCTAGGCCGGCTAGTAGACCCCGCGCTGTATTCTCTTTTCCTCCAGTTGGCACCGACTCAGCCCGGCTGTCCGGTCGAAGACTTCACAAGGAGCCTGCTCGTCTTTGTTTTTTTTAAATACCCTGTTGCACCGAAGGCTGAAGGGCTTGCATCCGGCTCCCCTGATCTCTCTGGCATCTGGACCTCGGTTGCTGCTTCGTTTTCTTCCTCCTCCTCTCCAAACTGGTAAGGGTTGTCTTCTGTTTTTTTTCTGTTTCCCATAAGTTTGCATAAGCTTCGGTTTCATATATAAAAATATATACGAGTTATACATATATGTGTATATCTCTTGTATTTTACACCCTCGGATCCTCTTGCCTCGGCAACTTCCACTCTCCGAGCAAGGTAAGAATCAGGTTTTGATTTCGGTTTGGTTTTGTCAAGTCTGGGTTTATATAAATATGTACATATGTATATATATATATGATATATATATATACATCTCTGGTATGTGTGAACCAGAAGACCCGAATATTGGGTAAGGGGGAAGTCCTCCTCATCGCCTCCTACTTTTTATGTAAGTTTTATATAGTTATATATTTTTTGTATAATTGGGTATAAAAATAAGTGACCATATAAACCTGTTTTAACTATTCCTTGAACCGATCTTGTCATCCCCCTTGTGAAAACCTAAAATTGGGAGTAAGGGTTCGATGGTCCTGTTTTTATTTGGGTGCGGGTTCTTACTTTTTACACCTTATGTTTATATATGTGTATATATTTATACATTTATATACACATATGTATAAGATGATATACACAAGTATACAACCTTTTCTCAGTGTAATAACCCTGATTTTGTTTTTCCTTTCGCCTAAAAAAATGGAGATTTTTAGTAATTGAATGAATAGGTAAAATTATGCAAGTGAAGGAAGTATATTGTTATTCATGTGATTATATCAATGTGTACATACATTAATATGAACTTGGTGTCCATGTTTTGTAATTTATTACAATATAGTATGATGATGTTTATGGGATGGTTTGATTTCAATATTATTCTTGCAATTGAGAATTTTAATTTATCACCGCTCTGGATAAATCAGGATTTTTTCATTGTGAAAATGGTTAGTATGGACTCCTTTAACTTTTACAAGTGCATACATGTATTCATAGGTATGTACCCATGTTTATTTAAAGTGACAATAAAATAGTTTACACAATTATATACATGATTTCCCCAAGGTGGACTTGATTATGCACTTTGTAACCTCAACTGCCTCTATTAAACGCCTATGATATCCATTTATCATCATATGTGTAAGTTATTAATGGCCATCTTTTAATTTGGTATTTTGATGTATGGAATGTTAAGTGTTATGTTTACTTTCTTAAAACCCATGTTTTCAAATGCTTTGATAACATTTATGTGCACAGAGCTTTAGCATGCATGTCATAATATTTTTAATGATAAAACTGTTTTCATGTTATGAATACGTATGTGAAAATGGTGTTTAGTTAAGAATGAATGGAACCCCATTAATGAATGACCATGTCAAGATATGTGAGGGATGTATAGGACTTACATGTGACGGGTGCGCCCAGAATTATATAGCGCAACAAGAATGATGTGACGGGTGCGCCCGGAATTATACAGTGCTCCAATGCATTGGGTAAAGCAGGAGTCTCATGAGACGATTATGTGAGACGGTCTTGGCAGTTAGCCATGGATCGAGCTATCAAGGAAACAGGGTGGGCAGTGAGCCTTGACCTGTTAAGTATTTTATACGGTCTTGACAAAAGGTCTTGACAAAGTACAGGATTATACATTCCCTCTGCATGTAATGATAAAGGTTAACCAGCGGTTAGTTCAACTAACAGGACAACCCCTAGTTGAAAACTCCCAAGATCATGAAAATGTATTTTATGTGACAAGAACTGTTTTTTATATGGTAAACTATTAGATGATCTGCATTTTACTCATGAACCATGATATGCATGTTTTCCCTGCTTAGCAATATAATTCTTTTAGAATTAAAGTAACCTTGTTTGAATATTATGCATTTTTTATTGTTCCTATGTTGCGCTCCATGATCATGTTTACTTTAAAGCTTATTTCAAGTACGTGCTTCATTGTGCAAGTGGTTTTCAAAGAATGATGGATTTCATGTTTTAAGAAAAGATAACATTTTGTTTTAGGAATGTGTTTTACTCTCTTCAAAAGGACTTCTTTGAGAAATTATTTTCTTAAAATGTTTTTAAAACCCCTTACTGGGCATTTTTTCTCACCCTACGTTTTGTTTAATTTTTTTTTCAGGCATGGTTGACACCAATGAAGTTAATTGGAAGCAGCTGGTTTCCCAGAATCCTGAGCCTCACGATCTTCTGTAGTAATGAGACATGATATTTAATTTGTAATGATGTAATGTTAAGTATATCATGTCTCATTAAGCACTATGGGTTTGGGGGCCGCTACACCCTCAATTTTACGCTTATTTATGATTGATGACCTCAATCACTCCCTAAAAATATTTACGTTTTTCCTCCAATTATATGTCTCTAATTTCCACCAATGTTCTCCTTATTGAGATAATAATTTGGTGGTGACTTTTTCATTTCCCTTTCCCTTTTATTAAGGCTAAATTTTATTAACCTTATTTCTGATGTGGGTTTTCCACAAAGGTATTTTCTATTTTCAACCTTTTATTTTCAAAGAAAAATTTCAAATTGCGAGGATGCAATTTATTGAAGGAGGGGATAATGTAACACCTCAAGCTTCCACAATACGCTTCTCTTTCAATTATACAATAGCTTGCATTGTACAAAAGTTCGAGATTCTAACACACCGCGACCAATAAAAATATCCATTATGAATATTAATACGCACTTTTTCAAATTATATATATTTTATATTTCAAAATGGAATTCATTTTTTGATTCGGAATATCGAAATTATCCTATGTTTAATTTTTGGTATTTTTCTGAGAACATCCAATTTCTTATGAATAGTGAAAAATAATTAAAAACAACTTTTTTAATCAAAATAATTTATAGTGATAAATTATACTATTGAGTTGTTTTAAAGTATAATTAGAATATATTTTTACCATTTTATCCAATGGTGGTCATTATAATTAATTTCACTTTGAAATTGGACATAAACAATTATCAATCTGTTGATATATATTATTTCTTAAAAACATGCTATTTGTTGTGATAGTGGAAATTAATTATAAAATTACTTAATTCAACTTATATGTTTGGGAATTTGTAAAATATACATCATTTTTGAATTTGGAATATCAATTATAGCTTAGGGTGAAATTTTGGCATTGTTCTGAAAAACTTCAATTTTTGATGAACAGTGAAACCACTAAGTGGTAGTTAAAAAACAGATTTTTCTTTTAAATGAAACATTACCACATCTGTGATTTGATTTTAAAAAATCCGATATACATTGTTGTCATTAGGAATTAAAATGTGGTTCAATGTGATTAAAATAATTGTTTGGTGAATAGTAACTTTTAAGTTTAATTAATCGCGATTAAAGGTAATTAGTGAAATTTAAGGTAAAATTGATATTATAAAAATATGAAAATACCCTTACACTTGTACTACCCTTATTTGATGAGTCATGTATGACCAATACAATCCATGGGTCAGCTTGGGGACCCCATGTAGCCACTTGGGAAAGAAAATGACATTAATAACTTTTTATTGAAAGTAAAAAATAAAATTGTCACAAACATGTGTTGTTTTACTAAAACTATTATTACATGGGGTTATATAAGTCAAATTTTTGACTATAAATTTTCATTGGAAATCTAAACAGATTTCCAACATCATGGTAATTTTTTTATAATTTTTAGACATTAAATAAATTAAATTTTTTATAACACAATGATGATGAAACAGTTACCCCATTAATTAACGATTTAAATAAAAAAGAAAAGATAATGTAAAATCTAAGACTTAAACTTTTCAAAAACTTATTGGATGAGTATATTTCTAACCCTTATCACCTTATCCTCGAAATACATAATGATGGGACCTTTTGAATCCTAAAAGAACTTCATAATAATGTAACATTTCATGAGTTTCCAAGCGTTCCCCTCCTCTCCTCTTATAAAAGGCCCCCACCTCTACCACCTTATTCACACCATCAAAGACATTTGGCTCGGCCAACCTCTGACCAAATACACTCACAATTTCCCTCTATTACTCCTATAAGCCTCACTTTTGGAAGAAATCTTCCCAAGTAAGCCTTTGGCTCAAATCAAAAAGAGTTACCCGATTTTAAGGTAATGTCTTCTCTTATGTTATTTTGTTTTATTTTTCATCTACCACCCCTTAAACTCTTTTTATTCCTTTATTTTGTAAAAACAATAGTATATTCAATATAATAGTATGTTTTATGAGAATTATTTTATTTACACTTACACACACCTTCTTCTAATGGTTACAGAACATACTGTTTCTGTGGGTGGGGAATTACAGCCTCACGAAACGATGATTGTTCAATCTTCTTTTAACACCTCTCATGGTGGCCATTATGATGAAACTATTTTTATATATGATATATATTATGTTTTTGTTTTCCTTATGATTCTTTATTTTTCATTTATGGCATACCTTTATGATTTCCATTATGGGTAAACGCGATAATTTCATTTTAGGAAGTGCGGACTACCGCCCCCTCAAAGTGATTTGAATCGTTAATGCCATATGTGGGATGTATAAAGGATGGAGTAAATGATATTATATATTATATTATACTGGATTTATAATATACCTTTATACAATTATGATTTTATTCCATAAAATACGAAATATAAATGAATATAGCGTTCTTGTGTACGTACGGCTTACCGTCTCCATGAACGGTGCATTTCATTTCTTACCTCTAAAATGTTACGTAATATTATGAATGAATGTATATAAAGGATATATATAATATATATGATATCTAAATCATGAATATAAGTCTATATATAATAGATATTTCACCACATGAACAACTTGTAATTATAAGAAGTTTATTTTTGACTCAAGTACCAAAGATCGACAAAATGACCGTTATTAAATTAAATAATTACATAATGTTCATAAAATGGTAATAAGTGATATAAAAGGAATAATGAACATGAAAAACTTTCTTAGGAAAATAGAAATTTATTTTAGTTTATTATTCAGGAGATTAAAGAATGATCGATTCAAGTCGGACACGAGGTAAGGGAAATTCTTAAACCAATTTTCGTTCTTTGGGTTAATCTCCTAATTTCAAATTATGTCATGATATTATTATGTCCTATCCTTTATTTGTACTTTATTTATGTGTAATTATAGTTAATACACATAATAGATCTATTTTATTTAATAATGATCTTTGTAAGGGAATTCTCTCAATCTTCATTCATTGAGGCATATTTTGTTTTATACACAAATTTCTTTTATACGGTCTGTAAACCCCTTTGACTTTTATGTATATTCAAAAGGAATATTTTTATACGAAGTGTTTTACTAAATGACAAAAAGGAATGTTTTTATTGTTGTACGTATGTGGAGACATTGACTTCTCCACCACCATGACCATTATTTGAGTTTCGGCTTCCTCTATAAGCCATAAATTTTTTTTAAATGAAAAATAAATACCAAGTTTTAGTTTTCTTTTATTTTGGTATTCAAAATGGTTTTGATAATGTTTTTATTATATCAATGTGTTGTATTGATATCTTGTGATTGAAATGTGGAAATGTTATGTTTCATTTATGCATGTTTTATGTGATACGATTATGTTATGGTTTATCATATGTCTAAACCTGTTCATATGAAGAATGAATTGGACTTAATACGTGACGGGTGGAGCCTGTTATAGCTCCTCAATGCATCGGCAAGACTCATGAGACAAACTAGTGTCTTGGCACGAGGCCTTGAAAAAATCTTATTTGTAGTCTTGGCATGAGGCCTAGGCTACGTGGTTATGATAGTCTGGCATTATGCATTCCATCATTACAAAAGTGGTTATTGATATTGCATGTGATTATTAGACCAGTAGAATATCCATGTGAATAAGTAAATAGAATTTTTTTCATTTTAATTTTTCCATATTATGTTGAAGTTCATGTTGAAAAGGCTTTTGTTTAGTTATACATTGCCTTAAATGTTTATGCTTATTTTTCAAAGCTTCTGCTATATTGTTATCCTTACTGAGCATCTGAGCTCACCCCTTTCAATGTTTTAATTTTTCTAGGATGTGAAGAAGTATTTTAGGAATGACTGGTAGGGATAGTCTGAAGGGGATATGAGTGTGTAAAATGGAGACTATGTTATTGTAGTTTTTCAATTTTTGTTGTAATGTATCATTTATGAATGTATCTAGTGTTTCTAGGGCTACTAAACTAATCGGTCTTTTGAGACTTGATATTTTTGTGATCATGCCAATGTTACACAATAATGCACAGAATCTAGGTAACTGTGGTCGGGGCGATACACTCTGGGGAAGGGTATTGTTGTAGAAGATTTTATTAGTAGTAATTTCCAATCTATAATAGTGTGGGATGCTTTATAATATTTGGTTTCCCCGAATATAACCTTGGTGGAGTAGGAGGGTACAACTTTCTAACAGTCAATGGTGATGAATCCTTTTATCCTTGAGTGTGTGAAAGATTCCATGCTGGTTGACATTGACTATGATGTTATTTATGATCATATATACATAGGCAATAAAATATAGAGATATTATGATGGAGGAAATCATGGGATCTTGTTCTAGGGTAGATTGAAGGTTCCAATCGTGTTGTGAGAAGAGGTGATATAAGAGTTCCACAATTCTCCCTTAGCTGTAAATCCTTGGTGGGTGAAGATGTAAAGGGACCCTTAGTTGTTGTTATGATAGTTTGAAATGAGAATAATTATAGATGGGTTCATCTAATGATGCCCTAAATTTCATAAGGTGAAGGTTGAGCCTCAGGTTTGGGTAGGTTTATTGCTGCCTCATTATATTCAATAGTTGAAATGGAACGATATTTACCAAGATTTCATCACTAGGATTCTATTCATAGAGATGGGACCTAATTCTATCTGGGATATATTTTAATGACACATGATTTTGGTACACATCTTGTTCATCATGGATAATATTTTGGTGGAGTTTTTGGGGAATCAATATGTACAAGAGATCATCCGCCTTTACAGGGTACCCTCGATGATTGTCTCCAATCCTGATGTGCAGTTTACGTCAAGATTATAGAGAGGCCTATATGAGGAATTTGTGACCCAGATGCAGATGAGTACATCCTTTGACCCATAGAATGGTGGATAGAATGAGAACACTATCCATTTGTAGAGGATATGATGAGGGTCTACGTGTTGGATTTCAGTTGGATATGGGAGGATCGTTTTCCCTTAATGGAGTTTTCGTAAAACAACAAATCCCACTCCATCCTAAACATGGGATATTTTGTGGCCATTTAGGGGAGACCCTACAATTAAACCTTGTGTTGTATGGAAAATGTAGATTCCTCTATTATTGTCCCAAAGCTTCTAGAGGTAATGAAGGATAAAGAGATAATCATCCATAAATGGATGGAGATGGACCAAAGCCGACAGAAGTCCTATGCAAATCACTGTCGTAGGCCATTGGAGTTATAGAATGGATACCACATGTTATTTAGATTCTCCCCCATTATATGGGACGATATGTTTTTTCCAAGGAGGTAAGATATCCTTGAGGTTCATTAGGTTATTCAAGATCATGCAGAGGGTCGATGAGGTTTCCCATCCCATCACAACACCCCCAAAGCTAAAGCGGGTGCGTGAGGATTTCCATGTGTTGTAGCTGGGGAGATACGTGCATGACCCCTTGCATGTCATTGATTTGGGCAAGATAGACATTAAGTATGAAGCCTACATTATGTAGAGCCCAGTGGCAATCAATGACCAACATGAGAGGACCTTGTGAGGATGAGCCATCCCTTTGGTTTGAGTGTTGTGGTAGCACAACAAATGAAAAGGAGAGTACATGAGAGTGGGAGAAATAGATTCTCTCTTAGTATCCTGAGATATTTGCTAATTTTACCTTTCATGGATGAAAATATTGAAGGAGGAAATGATGTAGACACCTAGTTTTTTCCGTGTAAGGCTTTGAAATATTTATTAATATTTTTCTAGATTTAGACACTATGATGGTGTGTGATTCAAAGGATAGTTATGCACAAAATTAAATATAAAAATATATTTTATATATTTTATATTGTGTGTGAGAGATTAATTTAAGAAACTAGGATAACTGTAAAATGGGTGATCAGTTCATAAATTTGATACCACCAATGGGTCTGGAACATAGTGTTTGTCCTAGACACATCATTAAATGAGTTTGTGTGGGACATTCTGAACCCTCTCTTATTGGTGGTGTGTTTAAGTGGTTAAATAATTAAATAATTTAATTAATTAAAAGAATGATTAATTAATAAAGGATTATAAAATATATCACTGTAGATATTTCCCATGGTTTCGATAACCATGAGCTATGTCAAAAGTTCCTCCCTTGTTATCCTCTCTGTTGGTGAATAAAAAACAAGCAATAATGAATGAACAAACTCTTATTCCGAGAGGTGTGAGTCACATCGAATGCAAAATCTCCTCTTGAAAACATTGGTGAACACGTTCTTCACTAATGTTCAATCCAAGAAGAGGCAGGACTCGTCTTTAGTGTTTTACGCATTGGAATAAATAGTTGAGCATGTTGAATACTGATTCTTCAATTTTCACCCCCTTTGGTTGATCCCAATTTCTAAAAACATACTATTTATTAATTGATAATATAACTTGGATGATCATTCTTGATTGGTTAGCCAATAACGTTTAGCCAACCATCCAAACCCATGTTTATAGTGATTTTCTCCCCTAATTTTTTTAAATCATAAGAAACTCATGATCTAAGATGATGCATAACATTTTTTTACATTGCTTGTGAATATAAAGGAGAAAATTAACATTGATTCAATATTTATTTTTTCCAAAAAAAAACCCAAACAATCTTTTTGGAATGATTTTGGGAAGGTTGAATGAATTGGATGTTAGTGGTCAAATGAAATTGTTTCTAGTGGAGATTTCTGGATGGAGTTTTGTAAATAACCTAGTAGTAGAGGAACTAGGAAGGTTTTTTAAAAGTGAATATAATAGAAATAGATTAAATGAAAGATATTTGAATTTATGGAGGAAATTTTATATATATTTTTTCTTGGAAAAAGTATTGGATGTTCCATGGGTCTATCTATGAATACATACGATCAATGATTTTTATGGATGGGAAATGATGCAGATCATTGGATAGAGAACTCATATGAAATTTGTGAATATAAAATGTTCAGAGTTTTTAAAAAAACAAAGAGAATTGAAACAAATCTTATATATGAATGAAGAATTTCTAAATGAAAAAATGTAGTTTTCCAAATGTAGTTTTTAAAAGAAAACATGGAATTTAAATGTTCTTGATTGGATGCATTGTCTAAATGGAAATTCAATTATAGTTTTATGGTTAAACATTTTACTGAATAATAAGTTTGGAAATGTTAAATCCATAACCTTTGAGTTAAATGGTGTTTCTTATAACTGATTTCTATTGAATCTACAACAATTTAGTAAACCATAATTAGAAGTTAAAGGGAAATAGAATGTGATAGGTGATGATTTCAAGTTAGGTAGTTTTTTTTCTGTTTCAAGTTGTAAAAATATTATTAAAAATTATATAAGGAATTAAGTTATGAAGTTGTGAAGAAGAATATACTTAAGAAGAAAAACCTGTTAAAACATTCATAAGGAATTCATCAGACACATATTTCTGATAAATTTGTGTATATTTTCTAATTTTATGAAAATTGATTTTATGAAGTTGCCGATTAGCCAGACATACTTTTCACGCAATGTTATAAAATGAGTCTAGAATATTTGACATTTCTAAATGAGTTTTTGGGATATATTGAATTATTAAAATACAATTATATGAATTAATACTTATGGTATGATTGAATAATAAGATCAGATAATATAATTCTTGAGAAACATTGTATTAGTGTATTTTTTTTCAGAATCTTTATAGATTTTTTTAAAGTTCAATAGTGTAACTATTCTTTGATACTACCAATTGGTTTATCATCTAGATAAATGTGGGAATTTTTTTTGGAATTCATTAATGTAATGCTAATGAAAATTTGATGAATTTTGGAAATTATGTTGAAATCTTGAATATTCATGAAGACTCTTGAATACTTGAGAAGGTTTGAGATGATTTCGAATAAAATTCAAATACATAGAAAATAAATATTTTCAAAATTTAAATGAGTGGGAAAAAAAATGGTTTCTCATAGTTTTTTTTATGGGAGATCCTATATAAATGGGTGTAAAGTATATTGTACTTATTACTATTTTTAGGGAATAAAAAATATGCTTTATAATTTGTGTTAGTGTGAGTTTTAAACTAAGTATTCTTTTCAGTTTAAGAATTCCAGAAAGTGATTTCAGTCAAAAAAATGAACAAACATTCCAGTTCATAATTTTATATAAAGAGTGAGCATATAAAGAATTTTTTTAGTAGATTTTATGAGATGTATATGTTTTCAAGTAGGTAGAATTAATATTTTTTAAAAAGGAATAGTTTTAATGAGGTAAAACAGACAGAAAAACTCTAAATAGGGAAGATTAAACAAATGAAGGTAAGATGGAGAATTTGGGTGAACCTTTCTTGCATGAAAATTTTTCAAGATTCATATTATTTTGTGGCTCAAATTTTCTAAGAAAAATATATAAACTGATGGGATTTGGTATAATAATTCCTATTGGGAGATAGAATGACTATAATAGGATTTGGATAAAAATATTTACCAACGTCTTTGAAATTTTGTATTTAATTGGACCTATGGGTGTTTCCATAGATATTTTATAGGTTACAAAACTAAGGTCTAAACTAGTAAATAGTATGTTCAATGTTTAAATTCATTATTTTTCATGCATGTCTGTTTGTTAAAAGGTTGGAATTAAATAAATATTACTAGTTTTAGTTGTTACATTTATTTGGAGGTAAATCACTAAAATGAACACAATTTATTCACCCCCTCAAATATTTTATGATCCTAAAAAATATTAATTGGTATCAAAATAAGGTTCCCCTATTAAATACATAACATCTAAAATATCATATCTTTTTATATCATAGGTGTTCCTACATTTTATGGAAAAAAATTCCATAGTCAGAAAAATATAATGATACCGTAAATTTTGTCACACAGTATAAAAGTTATAAATCCAACCACTCTTGGGTTCCCACCCATGGATAACAATGATCCCATTAAAATTTCAAATAAAATAAATATTTATGATTATGGGAAAGCCATCCATGATATACATGTGTCTTTATAATAATTTTTTTGAATCTAATGGGACATAAAAAAAATAAATAAATTTTAGAAAAATGCTAATGTATGTTTTAGGGGAACAACAATGTGATATAAGAAAAGTTAATAATCTATCGAATATTTCATTTTTAATCTTAAAATGTGAGATAAATTAAAAATTAATGAATAATTTACAAGAGATAATTATGTAATTTGTA
Organism: Viscum album; assembly: GCA_963277665.1. Taxonomy (NCBI): domain Eukaryota; kingdom Viridiplantae; phylum Streptophyta; class Magnoliopsida; order Santalales; family Viscaceae; genus Viscum; species Viscum album. The sequence continues at coordinate 1,499,542,807 of OY728132.1, forward strand.
TCATTAGATCCTTTGAAGATATCTTAGTAGACTCAATAATATTAACATAACTCATGAGAAACATTCTTGATTTATTTGAAATTAAAATACTATCTTTATAAGATAAATACAATTTATATGTTGATTAATTTCATAAATTTATTTTTTCTTATAAAAATTAAACCAAATTTTGAAATGAATATCAATGATGAGATGGATTTTGAAACGATGAGAATGCTGAAAATCCAATATCTTGAGAATTCTAATCGTACCGATTCAGTAGATAATGATTCTAATTAAATTAATGAGAATATCATGTCACATATATCCAAGAACTATTGAAGAGGTATAGGAAATTAGGTAAGAAATAATTCACTCAGTTTTTTTGGATGTGGAGTAATTGGCCCCTTTTCCATGAATTACCACATGCATAATGTTATAGAATATGATTATCATTCATCTGAAAAACATTACTTGAATAATTATAAAAAATATTATAAGATAATATTTAAATTAGTGGTAATAAAATTTTAATGGGAAACAATATAATAATGTTGAGTAAGAATGTTGAATATGAGTGTTATAACAACCATTTTTAAGAAGATTAAAATTTTGAAAAGTATAGATACATTATTTAAAATTTTGAGAAAAAAGATGAATCCAAAGACAATAAAGAATAAAAAGGTGATGAATCTTATAGATAATACCACATCAAATATGATAATGTAGAATGTATTGATAAAAACACAAAAATCAAGAAAAATATGAATTGTGTTGAAATAAGGTGGAAATATAGTGAAAAAAGGAGATATTTTTTTAAAAGGTAAAATGAATATGTTTTGGAGATTATAAACCACAAACTGAGAATTGATGAAAATTTATAGATAGTAAAATATCTTATTAATGAACATTCAACAATGTAAGATGGATTTTTTATACTCAATTGAAATTTAACAAATCTAAAACTACCTTATGAAAGTTGAATGAAAATATCAATAATTCTACACAATTAAAATTTGAACCGTATAAAGATTCATAGAAAACACTCTATACCCATCAAGGTAAATAATTACCAATAAAACATAAAATATCATATTATTTTTTAAACATTGTAGGTGTAATGATTTTTTTAGAAAACATGTATATAGAAAGGATATGAGATATCCATAATATCCACAAAATCTGAAAATACCCACTATATGAATATTGGCCCAAAATAAGTAGAAAGAAGAGAATAGAAAAATTATGAACCTTAAAAACACACTAAAGGAAAAATTCCAATATCTACAAGGTATTTATATTCAATGATTTTAGTTTGTTCTTTTGAATTTATGGGAACAAATCTTAAAATTTTTGGAACAACATGCCATTTCCTTGAAATAGTCACAAATAAAGGGGGGTCTGTGGATGAATAAAGTCTATCAAATTTTATAATCAATTGGATGCTAGAAAACCAGAATCTCAAGAATTCAAAAAACATCAATTGAAAAAAAGTGACTGAATAGAGGAAATTTGGAGAAGATGTGACCAACCAGGATACTTTACGGAAGAATATATGACTCCTCAACTATGTTTATCTTCTTATGCTATAAAATAGAAGGTCAATGGAATGAAAAAATATAGAAATGGTATTTTGATGCTAATACAACACATAACTAATATAAAAAATATAAAACAATGTATTCTTGAGAGTGGATGATCCTCACATATGATGAGTGATTTTAAAATCTAAAAAAATATGTGTAAAATTGATATGGTTGTGTGGTTACTTTGGGAAATAATAGTTCCTTAAAAATAATAGGAATTTAAAACACTGAGATAATATTTGATAAAATAAAATATAGGAAGTCTTATTTGTTCATGGGATCAAACATAACATACCTTGTGTGAGACAAAGTTTTGATAATTTTAATGAAGTGATTTTTAGAAAAAATTGATGTATCATTAAGAGTTTTAATGATGATAATATTGGTACCAAGGGAGAATGAACTTGCACAAATCTCTTTAATATTTGAGAACATTGTAACCATTTTTAATTTAGTGATAATTATGAAAAAATATGGTGTCGAATAGTTTGTCATATTTTTAATAAATCTACGAACAATATTTTTAATGTTTATTTCATTTTAAAATTAAAAAAATGAAAAGAATGGAATATGATGTTTTTATAACATCTCAGAAAGGGATCATGGTTGGTAAAAGACAAAATAAAGTAGAGATTCAATATTCTACAGCTTTTGAGCCTATTCATTCATATATTCTCTGGCTAATGAGACATAAATCAACAATTTTTTTTTAATTTATAACTTTTAATAGTGATTTCAATAATATGACCATCATCAAATCTATGAAGCACAAATCATCAGCTAAATAAATTTTTGTATCATTCAAAAGAGATATTGATATAGAAATCGAGGTTTACATAATGAAGTTGAAAACTAAACTTGGAAAGGTGTTTACATAACATGAATTTGAATCATATATGAATAAAAATTCCATTGAAAATTGATATATTACTGCAAACACCCCTAAAACATTGAGTAGCAAAAAGGGAAAACATATATTTTTTAGAAATGGGAAGAAGTATGTTGGAAGAGTGAAAACATTCAATGTTATCCAAGAGAATTTGTTAGTACGGATTTATTAATATAAAATTGATGTTTTTATAGTCAAAATATAAAAATAATCCGTATAAAATGTGTTTTAACAGAAAACCTATGATGAAATAATTCAATTTTTTTGAAGTCCCATTTGACAAATATACAAAATATAGATCTTTGAAAATTTGATAAAAATAAAGATGATGGAATTTTAATGGGACACTCACCCAAAATTATAAATTATAAATTATGTACAGAACGTTTCAAAATGTTCACATATTCCTATGATGTAAACAATGTCGAAAATAAAACATTCCTAAAAAGGGTGTTGACAATAGGGAGAAATAAAAACTAAAAAATTCCAATGAAGTTGATAATAAATGTGATCATAAATATATTCTCTAAAATTATGTGGAATCATGTAGTGTTGAAAATGAAGTTAGAAGGAAAACATTGACGTTTTATACAATATATGCACATGTTGAAACTGAAAATATATTTACGAAATAGAAAGATCTTGTTAAAACTAGAAGAATGTTTATAATATAAATTTAGACATAAATAATTTCAATAATTAAACTAGGATATATTTTAAAATAATTTAAATAAAAATAATGGGTTAATTTTATAAATAAGGAGTTAGATCAAATTGACAAAATTAAAATTGACAAAATGTTCCATGTCAAATAGATAAAAATATTATTGGAACAAAGTGGGTGCCTGTAAGTAAGATGAATGAGCATGGGTATCTTTATATAAACAATGTGATACTTGTTTTTATAGGCTATCTGTAGGTGGAAGTGGTGGATTTTGAAGAAAAATAAGCTCCTATTGTGAGATTAAAAACTATCAGATTGTTCTTAGCAGTGGATTCACATCATTTTAATAGAGTGTATCATATATATGTAAAGTCAAATATCATAAATTAGGAGATTTAAGAGGATGGTTTTTTAAGAAACATTTTGGTTTTCCATATGATAAATTTGGAAGAATTTTTTTTAAGTTGAATAAATCCTTGCATGGGTGAAAAAAAAGATCCATGTATTTATAATGAATGCTTAAAGGTTTCTTAAAAATTTCAAATTTTTTGGATGGTAATGTTAAGAAATAATAGTATAGGAAATAATTGGATTTATATGCTATGATTTTAATTTTTAATATGGATGATATAATTGTTTTTCGAGATGAAAAAATTTATTTAAAATATTTTGATGGAGAAGTGAAGAATAATTTTGAAATTTTAATGCATGATTAATAATCAGTCTTCCTCAGTTAACCAATTTAAATAAATAAAACATATATTCTCAAATTTCATGAAATTAAAAAAAAAATATTTGTTAATTATTTTGGCAAGTTTGAATCCTAATGTTAATATACTCCTATTATGGTTGGAATGAAGATGAGTGAACGTTAATCTAGGAGATGATTGAATCCAAATTCTTTTTTAAGTTGATTGGAAATTTTCATTGTTTGATAGCGTCATGACCTAGTATTGTTTAAAATATTATGTTTTTATAGATATCAAAATGCCCCAAAATAATATCTTATGTTAGAAGAGAAAAATGTTTCTAGGCATGTAAAAAGAATAATCTCACCTGGGGTATTGTATAAATATATATTGTCTGACGAATCATTAGGTTTATACTAATTTTGATTATAAAACATTGAGTTATTATGAATTATTTAATTGAAATAAACAAAATTTCATTGGTGAATTTTATTATATGAAACAAAAAGTTAGGATTGAGATATATGTAACACCAATTTATGCTTTTTGGTTCATGCAACACTTGCTTAGCTTGCATTACATGAAATACTGAGTTTTAAAAAAACTAGGATATATTATTAATATAATTATATAAACCTGGGATTTATGACCAAGATATTAAATGTAATGATATGAATAGTTATAAATAATTTTTAAATATTATTTATAATGGATTTATATATTATAAATACATTAATAAAAAAATACTAAATTTTTCAATAGTCTTTGTACGTTTTGAATGTATTATTTTCTCAAAATCTATTCTTTTTAGTTTTTTTTAATTTTAATTAAAACCATTAATCATTTTTATAAAAATATAATTTCATAAAATAAAATACATTTTGTAAATAAAAATTTTTTAAAAAAATATTTTAGGGTGGATTTGTTGAATTTTTCTGAAAAGTTTCAATTTTCGATGAATGGCGAAAATACTAAATTTTAATTGAAAATCGCATTTTTGTTAGTTTAATTTTAAATTTAAAATATAATTTAAATTGGTTTTATGGAAAAATAATATTATTTATTCATCTATTAAAACATTTATAAGTAATTTTAGTAAATTTCATTTAGAAATTGAATGTAAATACTTTGAAAACTTTTGATATTTCTGTAATTATAAACCACTTTCTCATCACGTCATAAAGACTAATTTTAAAATAATTTTTCTTGATAATATGATTGGAATTTTTAAAAGTGGGCTCCATATTTTAGATCATCATAATTTCTAATTTCTAATAAGGCTAACTAAAATTCTAATTAAAATGAATATTGAATAAATTATAACATAATTACAATGGTTAGGGTGAAAATGGATTTAAAGGAGAATTAAAATAAACATATACGGGTCAGATTTACCTAAAAACATCCCAAAAAAACATTTCATGGACATATTTATACTTTATCCAATATAAATTCAGAATTTGATCCATCTTGGACCCTTGCTCCATGTAAAACAACACAATATCACTCAGTTCTTTTTAAAAATTAAAAGTGTGTCCACTTCCCCACTAATAAAAGGCCTTTGGTTTATCCAATAACAATAGAAATCACTTCCCAGCTGTAATTCCCTGACCCCAGTTACCCAGAGTCGGTGCATTATTGCGTAACATTGGCATGATCACAAAAGATGAAGTCTCGAATGACTGATTAGTTTAGTATCCTTGGAAACAGTAGATACATTCATAAGTCTTACATTACATCATAAAGTAAAACAAAACTACAACAACATCTTGTCTTCATATCCCCTCATACTATCCCAGAAGGTCATTTATAATATACTTCTTTACATCCTGGAAAAATTAAAACATTGGAAGGGGTGAGCTCATATGCTCTGTAAGGATAACAATATAGCGGAAGATTTCAAAAATAAACAAAAACATTTAAGGCAAAGTATAACTAAAACAAAATCATTTTAAACTTGAACTTAAACATAATATGGTAAAAGTAAAATGAGATAATGCCATTTACTTATTTACATGGATATTCTACTGGTCGAATAATCACATGCAATATCAATAACCACTTTCATAATGATGGAATGCATAATGCCAGACTATCATAACCACGTAGCCAAGGCCTCGTGCCAAAACTATAAATAAGATTTTTTAAAGGCCGCGTTCCAAGACACTAGTTTGTCTCATGAGACCTACTGATGCATCGAAGAACTATAGAGGGCTCCACCCATCACTTATTAAGTCCAATGCATTCCTCATATGAACAGGTTTAAACATATCCTAATCCATAACATAATCGTATCACATGAAACACGTATAAAGAAAACATAACATTTCCACATTTCAATCACAAGATATCAATACAACACATTGATATAAAAAACACTTTCAAAACCATTTTCAATACCATAATAAAAGAAAATTAAAACATTGTAATTATTTTTCATTTAAAGAAAGTTATGGCTTGAAGAGGAAGCCGAAACATAAATAATGGTCACGGCGGTGGAGAAGTTGTTGTCGCTGCATACGTACGACATGAAAAACATTTCTTTTTGTCATTTAGTAAAATTCTTTGTATAAAAATATTCCTTTTGAATAAACATAAAAGCCAAAGGGGTTTATACACCATATAAAAGAAATTTGTGTATAAAACAATATATGTCTCAATGAATGGAGATTAAGACGAAGTCCTTTACAAAGATAATTTTTAAATAAAATAGATCTATTATGTTTATTTACTATATGTGCACATAAAGAAAGTATAAATACAAGGTAGGGCATAATAATATCATGACATAATTTGAAAATAGAATATTAACCCCAAGAATAGAAATTGGGTTAAGAAGTTCCCTTACCTTGTTTCCGACGTGACTCGATCGTTCTTTAATCTCCTGAATAAAAACTAGAGTTAATTTCTATTTTCTTAAGAACCTTTTTCATGTTTATTATTCATTTTATATTACTTATTACCATGTTATGAACATTATGTAATTATTTAAGTTAATAATGATCATTTTGTCGATCTTTGGTACTTGAGTCAAAAATAAAGTTCTTATAATTACAAGTTGTTCATGTGGTGAAATATCCATTATATCCAGAATTATATTCATGATGTAGATATCATATATATCATATATATCTAGTATATACATGCATTTATAATATTACATAACATTTAGTGGTAAGAAATGAAATGCACCGTTCATGGAGACGGTATGTCGTACGTACGCATAAACGCTACTTTCATTTATATTTTGTATTTAATGGAATGAAATTATAATTATATAAAGGTATAATATAATTACAGTATAATATAATGTATAATACCAGTTACTCCATCCTTTATACATCCCACATATGGCATTATCGATTCAAATCACTTTGAGGGGGCGGTAGTCCGCACTTCCTAAAATGAAATTATCGCATTTACCCATAATGGAAATCATAAAGGTATACCATAAATGAAAAATACAGAATCATAAGGAAAACATAAAAATAGTATATATCATATATAAAAATATTGTCATCATAATGGTCACCATGAGAGGTGTAAAAAGAATATTGAACAATCATCGTTTCGTGATGCAGTAATTCGCCACCCATAGAAAAAGTATGTTCATTAACCATTAGACGAATGTGTGTGTAATTGTAAATAAAATCCTTATAATAAAAACATCCAAGTATATTGAGGATACTGGTTTTGTTGCAAAATAAATTAATAAAAAGATTTTAGGGGGTTGGAGAAGCAAAATAAAACAAAAGAACACAAGAGAAGACATTACCTTAAAATCGTGTAACACTTTTTGATTTGAGCCAAAGGCTTCCTTGGGAAGACTTCTACCCAAAGTGAGGATTCTAGGAGTAAGAGAGGGATGTTGAGAGAGTATTTGGGAAGAGGTTGGCCAAGACAAATGGATTTAAGGTGTGAATAAGGTGGTAGTGGTGGGGGCCTTTTATAAGAGGAGAAGAGGGGCACTCTTGGAAAGTAATGAAATGTTACATTATTATGAAGTTCTTTTAGGATTTAAAAGGTCCCACAACTATATATTTCTAGGATAAGGTGATAAGGGTTCAAAATATACCCATAAAATAGGTTTTTTACAAGTGTAAGTCTTATATTTTACATTATACTTTCATTTTATTTAAATCGTTAATTAGTGAGGTAATCAAAACATCATCATGGTGTTATAAATATTTAATTTATTTAATGTCTAAAAATTATATAAACAATTTCATGATGTAGGAAATATTTTTAGCTTTCCAATGAATGATTATAGTCGAAAATGTACCTTATATAATCCCATGTAATAATTGTTTTAGTAAAACAACACATGTTTGTGGCAATTTTATTTTTACTTTAAATAAAAAGTTATTAATGTCATTTTCTTACCCAAGTGGCTCCATGGGGTCCCCAAGTTGACACATGGATTGTATTGGTCGTCCATGACTCATCCAATAAGGGTAGAACAAGTTTAAAGATAATTTCATATTATTATAACATTAATTTTACCTTAAGTTACACTAATTACCTTTAATTGCGATTAATTAAACTTAAAAGTTACTATTCACCAAAAAATTATTTTAATCTCGTTGAACCACATTTTACTTCCAAATGTCAACCATGTATGTCAAATTTTTGAAAATCAAATCACAGAAGTGGTAATGTTTCATTTAAACAAAAAATTAATTTTTAACTACCACTTAGTGGTTTCACTATTCATCAAAAATTGAAGTTTTTCAGAATAATTCGAAAATTTCACCCTAAGCTATAATTGATATTCAAAATTCAAAAATGATGCCTATTTTACAAAATTCCAAACATATATGTTGCTTTAATTAATTTTATAATTAATTCCCGCTGTCACAACAAATAGCGTCTTTTTATGAAACAATATATATCAAAATATTGACAATTGTTTATGTCCATTTTCAAAGTGAAATTAATTATAATGACCACCATGGGGTAAAATGGTAAAAATATATTCTAATTATAAATTAAAACCACTAAATAGTATAATTTATCACAATAAATTATTTTGATTAAAAAATTTGTTTTTAAGTATTTTCTTTATTCATAGAAAATTGGAAGTTCTCAGAAAATTACTAAAAATTAAACTTAGGATAATTTCGATATTCCGAATACAAAAATAAAGTCCATTTTGAAAGATAAAATTTAAATAATTTCAAAAGGTGGGTATTACTATTCATAACTACAACTTTGATTGGTCGCGGTGTGTTAGAATCTTGAACTTGTGTACAATGCAAGCTATTGCATTATTGAAAGAGAAGCGTATCGTGAAATCTTGGGGTGTTACATTCTCCCCTCCTTCAATAAATTGCATCCTCGCAATTTGAAAATGTTCTTCAATAATAAAAGGTTGAAAATAGAAAACACCTTTGTGGAAAACCCATATCAGAAATAGGGTTAATAAAAATATAACATTAAGAGAAAGAAAGAGAAGTACAAAGGTCACCTGAGATAGCCCATACTAGGATTCTATGAAAATATGGATATGGAGGAAAAAACCATCAAGTTCTGATGGAGATTTGTAGAAAACCAGATTAAGAGAAAGTTTAACTACAAGAAAATCACAAACTTGTGATTGGTTAAACGATCATTGATTCCCCAGTAGAAATAGTTAACTGACTACGTTTTTGTTTTAAGTTACCTTTAATAAAGTTGAGGAATTTATTTAGGAGATTTACTAAGAATGTAAGGAAATATACTTACTTGTCATGTAGACTTTCATTCTTTAATATATTTTTACAACAAACCCATCTTTCACTCCAAAAGGTAATAGAACTCAAAAATATTCTATTTATCCTAACTATATAGGGTTCCAAACATAAATTTATAAATCATCAATCATAACTAAAAAACTACATTATACACTCTAGGGACTTCACGTAGTCCAGTGGTAGGCGATAAATCTCAATCGCACTATGGTTGTGGGTTCGATTCCCACAGCTTTGTCAGACGCGATGGGTTGTCACTCAGTCTGCGTGTTGTCCTTTTTCCTAAAACTATAGTATTATAATATACCAAAAATAATCTTCATAAATGTTTTAACCTTAAAAAATACAACCCAAAGTTCAACTTAATCCATTCCAACCTTTATAGTTATCCAAAATACCTTTGCCCAGACTTTTTCTAAAAGCTCTCTAAATTAAAAAATCCATTGTATCATTAGATTCTTTAAACAAAGTAATGTTTCTCTTATTTTCAAATATAAAAATATGATTACCTTCATCATATTAAAACCTTAATGAAATCAACAAGTACTGCAGTACAAGCCTTATATATATCACATTATTCTTATAACGAGAATATAATCCATGAGTCCAAAAGCACCAATACATTAATTATTCCACTTCAACTATAGTAATATCATAATATTTTCCTTGATCTCTTGGCCTTTTCTGATGTAAGTTTTTCTGACACTTAGGATATTCATTTGCATAATTCCCCATTTCCCTAAAATTGTAGCATTCATCATTGATAGCCTCTTTCTTTCCCTTGCAATCACGAACCTGGTGACCTTTTTCTCCACATTTATAACAAACTCCCATTCCTTTTAGGCAAGTACCGGGGTGATTCTTCCCACAATTATCACATAATAGAAAATCCTTCTTTCCCTTTTTCCCTTTCTCTGTCTCTTGTTCCACCGTTCTCTTCTTCTCTTGATTTACTTTATTGTCATAAGATTTAGAGAATTCTTTTTCTGTCTTGATAGCACATGAGACAATATCTTCATATGACGAGAAGGTTTGTGAGACTCATGATTGACGAAGAAATGGTTTTAACCCATCAAAGAAACGATCAATCTTACTTCTTGGGTTACGTATATAATCTTCAGCATGTCTTGATAACCTTGTAAAGTTAGAATCATACTTTGTGACATTCTCATCCTCATTCTGTCTCAGACTCAGAAATTTCCTTTCCATATCTGATCGATGGTCACGAGGAACGTATTTTTCTAAGAAAATCTCTTTGAACTCTCTCCATTCCATAATTGATACTTCTTCATCTTCCTTTGTATTCTGAATCAATAACCACCATTGATCAGCATCTCCAGTGAGGTGGTAAAATGCCATGATAACCTTTTCCCTTTCACTACTCCCCAAGGCATGGAATATTTTCTCTAAGGAATTTATCCATTACATAGCTACTAATGGATTTGTACTCCCATTGAATGTTGGTGGTTATTGCTTCATGAAGCAGTCTAACATTGATCCTCCACATTTCGGATCAGGGTGCTCCATACGAGTAAGGTTATTATTCATAACCGGAGTGAGTTGTCCCAGTTTGGTGATAAGTTGATCAACACCAGTTGTATCTCCTGCTCCACAATAATTATCCTGAGTAGGAGGTCAATCCCTACATGGAGTGCGTGCATTTATACGGTTTCCATTCCTCCCACTAGGCACCATTTCTAAACAATGGCATAAACTAGATTAGTTTATGAATCAAAATACATAATTCTATACATGTAAAACACTTAACATAAATTGAACTATTTATGGATATAATCCATAATCATAAAAAATGTTTTCTTTGAGGAATTATATACTCACAATCCCTTCATAATGGTTTGTAAATAAAATGATAATTTTCCTAAGTATATCCCCCGGGAGTGTCGTAACCAAGAGTGTAGCAAGGCTTATTGTCGTGCACCAGTTCCCGTTCGAGTATATCTCAAAGAGGTGTTTTCAGGTTTTACCCCTAGGTACATCTGTGCCAGATCCTCCTCTACATACTCATATCCAGACAGGGATGTATTTCTCAGAAAACTCACAAAATCTCTATAATACCAAAATTCTAGGAAGTTATTCTATACTAATCCTTAAAGTCTATCTTATGGCTATGTGCTCTAATCAGAGTTTTTTCTAAATCTAGCATCCAAGGTTAGTACTAAACTCCCTCTAATACTAACTGTAACGCCCCAACCCTAGTTACCCAGAGTCGGTGCATTATTGCGTAACATTGGAATGATCACAAAAGATCAAGTCTCAAAAGACCGATTAGTTTAGTTTCCTTGGAAACACTAGATACATTCATAAGTCATACATTACATAATAAAGTAAAAAAACTACAACAACATATTGTCTTCATATCCCATCATACTATCCCTGCAGGTCATTCATAATATACGTCTTCACATCCTGTAAAAATTAAAACATTGGAAGGGGTGAGCTCAGATGCTCAGTAAGGAAAACAATATAGCGGAATATTTCATAAATAAACATAAACATTTAAGGCAATGTATAACTAAAAAAATCCATTTAAACTTGAACATAAACATAATATGGAAAAAGAAAAATGAGATAATTCCATTTACTTATTTACATAGATATTCTACTAGTCGAATAATCACATACAATATCAATAACCACTTTAATAATGATGGAATGCATAATGACAGACTATCATTACCACGTAGCCAAGGCCTCGTGCCAAAACTACAAATAATATTTTGTCAAGGACTTGTTCCAAGACACTAGTTTGTCTCGTGAGACCTGATGATGCATTGAGGAGCTATAGCAGGCTCCACCCATAACTTATTAAGTCCAATGCATTCCTCATACGTACAGGTTTAAACATATCCTAATCCATAACATAATCGTATCACATATAACATGCATAAAAGAAACATAAAATTTCCACATTTAAATCAAAAGATATCAATACAACACATAGATATAAAAAAACACTTTCAATACCATTTTCAATACCAAAATAAAATAAAATTAAAACTTTGTAATTATTTTTCATTTAAAAAAAGTTATGGCTTGTAGAGGAAGCAGAAACTCAAATAATGGTCACGGTGGCGGAGAAGTCATTATCGCTGCATACGTACGACAAGAAAAACATTCCTTTTTTCCTTTAGTAAAATGCTTTGTAGAAAAATATTCCATTTGAATAAATTTAAAATTCAAATGTGTTTATACACCGTATAAAAGAAATTTGTATATAAAACAAAATATGCCTCAATGAATGGAGATTGAGACGAAGTCCTTTAAAAAGATCATTTTTAAATAAAATATATCTATTATGTGTATTCACTATATGTACACATAAAGAAAGTATAAATACAATGAAGGACATAATAATATCATGACATAATTTGAAAATAGGATATTAACCCAAAGAATATAAATTGGGTTAAGAAGTTCCCTTACCTCGTGTCCGACTTTACTCGATCGTTCTTTAATATCCTGAATAATAAACTAGAGTTAATTTCTATTTTCGTAAGAACCTTTTTCATGTTAATTATTCCTTTTATATCACTTATTACCATGTTATTAACATTATGTAATTATTTAAGTTAATAACTTTCATTTTGTCGATCTTTGGTACTTGAGTCAAAAATAAACTTCTTATAATTACAAGTTGTTCATGTGGTGAAATATCCATTATATCGAGAATTATATTCATGATTTAGATATCATATATATCATATATATCTAGTATGTACATGAATTTATAATATTACATAACATTTAGAGGTAAGAAATGTATAAGTCCCCGGCCTTAAACCTTACTTAATATTGAATTAAATGAATAATTCACATTGAGGATCTTTTCAGGTTTATTGTTTTAGAGAATTAGATCATAAATCATGAATTACATTCCACATATAAACAAAGTGGTTACATAAAAGATAGTATTCATTTTTCCCCATCAACGGAAACATATTTAAAATAAAACATGGATTATTTCTTGACACTTCCTTGACACTATCATCATAACATGCACCTTTCCCTTGACCTGTGAAAAAAATTTCAAAAACTTGGGATGAGCATAAAAAGATCAGTAAGGGATATAAAAGTATGAAAAGAAAACATTAGCCCATGTATGAAATCATACTTTACTCATAAAACATAATCATTTTAACATACCTCATCAAATCATGAATAAATCATAGAAATCATAAGGTATAAAGGTAACTTGAGGCATTCATAACATTCTTACGTAGGGAGTAACCCTCTTGGTTACGTTTGGAATACCCATCACAGTATATTCCCTAAATCTCTTCGGAGAAACCATAACGATTAACCCCTTCACGTTACCCAATTCATTGGAGAGCTATATCGGGCTCACCCGCACTTAGTTTGTCACGGAACCACCCGTCTTCCTAATAATGCCCAAGAACCATAACATAATCATATCACATAAAACATACAAAAAGGAAACATAAAATTTCCACATTTCAATCACAAGATATAAATACACCACATTGATATAATAAAAACATTATGAAAACCATTTTAAATACCAAAATAAACGAAAAGTAAAACATGATATTTATTTTTCATTCAAAAAAAAGTTATGGCATGTAGAGGAAGCTGATACTCAAATAATGGTCACGGTGGCGGAGAAGTCGTTGTCGATGAATACGTACGACAAAAACATTCCCTTTTGTCGTTTAGTAAAACTCTTTGTATAAAAAAATATTCCTTTCAGATAAACGTTAAAGTCAAAGGGGTTTATACACCGTATAAAAGAAAGTTGTGTATAAAACATAATATGCCTCAATGAAAGGAGATTGAGACGAAGACCCTTACAAAGACGATATCCTTGGATTAAGGATAAATCAATTACATAATTATGTGTGACAAACGAATACACCAAATATATGTGGATATTAAGTATAAAAAAATCATAGGACATTCAAACATATTCATAGAACGACATATTCAAGGAGTACAAGTTTCTCCCAAAGAATCAAAATTGTGTTAAGAAGTTTCCTTGCAAAAATTCGACAGCCTAACGACGTCACTTCAAAATTCAGAAAAAGAGTTGATGAGAGATAAAAAGGGTATCTCATCACTTGGACATAAAATTTACATCAATAAGGATATATAAGAACATATCCCAACATAATATTATGTGAATTAAAAGACATAACAAAAGAATTCTTTTAAAAAGAGGAGGGTGAAAGGTTCCCTTACTGACTTGGGTAACTTTCGAAACATACACCCCATGGAAGAAGGGTCGTACAATGAAGATGTAAATACCTATAAATGAAATTATACTACAAAAATTGTATAATAATGGGCATTACATACACCACTCAGAGTAAATAGTGTAAAATGTATCATAACTGTCACAGGAATAAAAGTGAAATGAAAAATCCCTTACGAAAACTCGGCAGCCTAACGACGCCACATAAAACTTCCAAAAATGGATTTATGAGATCAAATAGGGTCTCTAATAATATGAAAAAAAAATTATATTATGAGGAATATAAACGAACATCCCCAAATATAAGAAATATGAGCTTAAAATAAATGACATAAAAGAGAGTACTTAAAAAGAAAGAGACTGGTTGGATCTCTTACGAAAATTCGGCAGCCTAACGGCGCCACTCAAAACTTCCAAAATGGATTGATGAGAGAAAATAGGGTCTCTCACCATATGAACATAAAACGTACAGTAGGAATTATATAAAACAAATCCCAATCATAAGAAATATTAGCTTAAAAGGAATGACATAAAAGAGTGTACTTAAAAAGAAAGAGAGGGGTAGGATCCCTTTCCTCGTGTCCGACATGACTCGATCATTCTTTAATCACCTGAATAATAAAATTTGGTCAATTTATAATTTCTTAAGGAACTAATTTAAAGATTATTATTCAATTAATATAACATATTATAAGGTTATAATAATTGGTTAATAAAGTGAGTTCATATTAGATGTTTTTTCCGATGTTCGGTACATCAGTAAAAATCGAACTTGGTGGCAAAGAATTTTCCATGTAGTTATAGGTCCATCATATCCATAATAGTATTGATGTTTTAAATATCATATATATCCATTATATATTCATTTTATACTATTACATAGCATTTGGAGATAAAAAATTAAAAGCACCGTTCATGGAGATGTTAGGTCGTACGTACGCATGAACGCTACTTTCATTTTTTGTCATATTAATGGAATTAAAACAAAATGATAGACATATATATTATAATTCTAGAATTATATTCATCATTTAGATGTAATATATTACATATATATCCATTATATATATGTACTTATAATAGTACATAACATTTGGAGATAAGAAATGAAATGTACCGTTCATAGAGATGGTAAGCCGTACGTATGCATGAATGCTACATTCATTTCGTTTTTTTGTATTTAATGGAATTAAATAATAATGATATAAAGTTATATTATAATTAAATTATGATATCATATGTAATACCATTAATTCCATCCTTTATACGTCCCACATATGGCATTAACGAATCAAATCACTTTGAGGGGGCGGTAGTCCGCACTTCCTAAAATGAAGATATCGCATTTACCCATAATGCAAACCATAAAGGTATTCCATAAATGAAAAATACAGAAGCTTAAGGAAAATATAAGCATATTAAATGTCATGTATAGATATAGTGACATCTTAATGGCCACTTTTGAAGTTGTTAAAATAATATTGAACAATCATCGTTTCGTGAGGCAGTAATTCGCCATCCACAGAAATAGTATGTTATTTAACCATTAGACGGAGGTGTGTAGAAGTTTAGCTCGAATAATTCTTATAAAAAAATCCTATTATATTTAAGATACTGTTTTTGTTACAAAAAAAAGTAATAAAAAGTGTTTAGGGGCTTGGAGAAGAAAAATAAAACAAAATAACACAAGGGAAGACATTACCTTTAAATCGGGTAACTCTCTTTGATTTGAGCTCAAAGGCTTCCTTGGAAAGGATTATGCCCAAAGTGAGGATTCAATGATGAATAGATGGATGTGGAGAGATGAAATGGGCAGGTTTTGGCTAAGCCAAATGCTTGAGAGGTGTGTGTAAGGTGGTAGAGGTGGGTGCCTTTTATAAGAGGAGAGGAGGGGCACTCTTGGAAAGTTATAAAATATTACTTTATTACAAAATGATTTTCGAATTTAAAAGATCCCAAAAGAATATATTTAGAGGATAATGTGATAAGGTTTATAAATCCACCCATCCAATAGGTTTGTGAAAAGTGTAAAACTTATATTTCACCCTATCTTCACATTTTATTTAAATCGTTCATTTATGAGGTAATCACTGCATCATCACGGTATCATATATAAATTAATTTATTTAATATATAAAAATTATAAAACAAATATCATGATTTAGGAAATATTTTTATATTTATAATGAATATTTATAGTCAAATATATGACTTATATAACCCCATCTAAAAATTATTTTAGTAAAACAACACATGTTTGTGACATTTTAATTTTAACTTTAAATAAAAAGGTATTAATGTCATTTTCCAACCAAAGTGGCTCCATGGGGTCCCCAAGTTGACCCATGGATTTTCTTGGTCGGCCATGACTCATCAAATTAGGGTAGGACATGTTTCTAGGTCATTTCATATTATTAGAACATTATTTTTACCTTAAACTACACTAATGATCTCTAATCGCGATTAAAACTTAAAAGTTACTATTCACAAAAAAAATTATTTTAATCCCATTGAACCACATTTTACTTCTTAATGACAACCATGTGTGTCAGATTTTTGAAATTAAAAACACAAAGGTGGTAAAATTTTATTTAAATGAAAAAACAGTTTTTTAAGTACCACTTATTGGTTTCACTATTCATCAAAAATTGAAATTTTCCAGAAAAATACCAAAAATTCACCCTAAGATATATTTGATATTTTGAATTCAAAAATTATGTCTATTTTAAAAAATTCAAAACATATAAGTTACATTAATTAATTTAATAATTAATTTCCGTTTTCAGAGCAAATAGAGTGTTTTTATGAAACAATAAGTATCGAAAGATTGACACTAGTTTAAGTCCAATTTCAAGATGAAATTAATTCCAACGACCACTATTGGATTGATTTGTAAAAATATATTCTAATTTTACCTTAAAAACAATTCAAAAGATAATATAATCATATAAATAAATTAGATTAAAAAGAGGGTTTGAATTAAAATACAACATTTTTCACTATTCATTAAAAATTAACTTTATCAGAAAAATACCGAAAATTTACACAAAGTAAATTTTGATGTCCCGATTCTAAAGAAGAATTTTATTTTGTCAAATATAACACATAAAATTTTCAAAAATTGGATTTAAAATAGGTTTTCCATCAAAAGGCGGTTAATCGATCTTTTAAAGAATATTAGAATGTTTACTATTAAAATTGGATTCATTCGGATTTTTAATCCTCTAAAATTTATTGTAAAAAGTAAAAATATTTGACAAACATATATAATAATTTTGTAGTTAGTTCTATTCATTCCTTCCATTACAACAGTTAGGCGTTAACTACCATTTAAAATAATATTATTTTATTATTAGAGTGCAACGTAAGATTCCCAAGAAACTCATTGTTGCGTATTGGGTACGCCATCGAGCATAGCGTCCCCTTTAAAGTAATATTAATATTTTATTCACAAATATGGATAAATGTGAAAATGTCATATTGTTTATTTACCTGGGGTGTTACATCCTTCCCCCCTTTTGGGAATTGGGTCCTCGCAATTTTAAAATTGGGCTTGGAAACTTCATTGAAAATCCCACATCGGAACAATAGTTAGTAAAACAATCACTTTAAAATAAAGAAAGAGAAGTACAAAGGTCACCCGAGTTAACCCATACTAGGATTCCATGTAGGAAACATGGATATGGAGGAAAACACAAAGGGTCATGTTCTGAGGGAGAGTGATAGAAAACATGTTTAGGAGAAATTTAACAACAAGAAAATCACATACTTGTGGTGGGTTAAACGGTATATGATTCCCCCATAGGAAAAGTTAATAGACAACATTTTTGTTTTAAGTTACTTTTCATTGAGGAATTTATTTTTGATCTTAAGGAAACATACTTACTTGTCATGCTAACATTCAACTTTTACTAGATTTCTTACACAAACTCATACTTCCCCAAATGATGAGTATTTGGGAAGACTTGTTTACATTAAGAGAACTATAATCAACTACTAGAGAATCACCTAATCCACAAAAGAGAACTATATACTTCCCATGTCTTTAGAACTTCACCAAAACTAAAACCTAAAAGGTTAGTATGAGAACAGATAATACCCAAAAAGGATAATCCTTTACAAAAAAATCTATTCTTAATCTCCAAAATTTCTCAAACAATACCCAAAGTTCAACAAAGACAATTCAATAAACAACTTGTCCATAAAATTCTTCAAAGTAAATCAAACTAAGATTAAAATCCAAATATTTAATAGATTTAATCACATAGTCTTTCAAGGTACAAATTAACTTTTTTCTCCAAATAACATTAGTTTCTCTTAAATTCTCATATTGGAAAATAATTAACCTAATCAGATATCCTCGATGATAGGTTAGTCATTTCCATATATAACCCAAAATAAACTTACTCTTGATTCCTAAAATCATATAACTAAAAAGAATTAGTCAAACTAACCAGGGACTTCACGTAGTCCAGTGGTAGGCGATAAATACCATTCACACTTTGGTTGTGGGTTCGATTCCCGCAGCTTTGTCCGACACGACGGGTTGTCGCACGGTCTGCGTGTTGCCCTTTTTCCAAAACTATATAATTATTAAAACATTCCCCAAAATGAGATAAAATATTCAAAAATAAACATAACATATTTTAACATCAATTTTATCTCATGCCTTTCATTTTCCATCATAATATATAATAACCCATAATTACCTCAAAAGTAAGGATCATATAAACCCTAATAGTTACCTTTTTAATTATTACATGAACATCCACATCGATTGGTCATCTCATACATGATGAATTACAGAACATACCAAGGTACAAGTGGTTGATCATGACTCTTTGATAGTTTGTTTAGAACAACCACGAGTTTCCTCATTGAATCCCCCATTTCATCCAGTCTCTTAATTAGAGAACCACCACAGTTTCCTTCAAACCGATTGTCACTTTGGTGCCTTCTCGATCCATCCATTCACTAAAAAAAGAAATGTCAGTGTGAGTATATCAACAAAACCATCATGTACTAATGAAGAAGATAAACACTAAGATAAACTTACTCATTCACTATATCGAAAACTAGTACTCTTTCTGAAATCCTAACCATTATGGTAATGTCACTTATGCCTAGAGAATACCCTAACCTCTAAAGTTATCTAAACCGACCTCTGATACCAACTATAAGGCCCCAGCCTTAAACCTTACTTAATATTGAATTAAATGAATAATTCACATTGAGGATCGTTTCAGGTTTAGAGTTTTAGAAAATTAGATCATAAATCATAAATTACAATCCATATTTAAACAAAGTGGTTACATAAAAGATAGTATTCGTTTTTCCCCATCAACGGAAACATATTTAAAATAAAACATGGATTATTTCTTAACACTTCCTTGACACTATCATCATAACATGCACCTTTACCTTGACCTGTGAAAAACATTTCAAAAACCTGGGATGAGCATAAAAAGCTCAGTAAGGGATATAAAAGTACGAAAAGAAAACAGTAGTCCATGTATGAAATCATACTTTACTCATAAAACATAAGAATTTTAACATACCTCATCAAATAATGATTAAATCATAGAAATCATTTGGCATAAAGGTAACATGATACATTCATAACATTCTTACGTAGGGATTAACCCTCTTGGTTACGTTTGGAATACCCATCACAGTATATTCCCTAAATCTCTTCCGAGAAACCTTAACGTTTAACCCCTTCGCGTTACCCAATGCATTGGAGAGCTATATCGGGCTCACCCACCCTTAATGTTTCATGGAACCACCCGTCTTCATAATAATTCCCAAGAACCATAACATAATCATATCACATAAAACATAAATAAAGGAAACATAACATTTCCAAATTTCAATCACAAGATTTCAATACAACACATTGATATAATAAAAACATTATGAAAACCATTTTCAATACCAAAATAAAAGAAAATTAAAACATGGTATTTATTTTTCATTAAAAAAAATTATGGCTTGTAGGGGAATCCAAAACTCAAATAATGGTCACGGCGGTGGAGAAGTCGTTGTCGCCGCATATGTCCGACAAAAACATTCCCTTTTGTCGTTTAGTAAAACACTTTGTATAAAAAAGATTCCTTTTGGATAAACATAAAAGTCAAAGGGGTTTATACACCGTATAAAAGAAAGTTGTGTATAAAACATAATATGCCTGAATGAAAGGAGATTGAGATGAAGTCCCTTACAAATATGGTATCCTTGGATTAAGGATAAATCAATTACATAATTATGTGTGAAAAATGAATACACCAAATATAAGTGGATATTAAGTGTAAAAAAATCATAGGAAATTCACAAATATTCATATAACGACATATTCAAGGAGTACAAGTTTATCACAAAGAATCAAAATTGGGTTAAAAAGTTTCCTTGCAAAAATTCGACAGCCTAACGGCGTCACTTCAAAATTCATAAAAAGAGTGGATGAGAGATAAAAAGGGTATCTAATCACTTGGACAATAAATTTACATCAATAAGGATATTTAAGAACACATCCCAACATAACATTATGTGAATTAAAAGACATAACAAAAGAAGTCTTTTAAAAACAGGAGGGTGAAAGGTTCCCTTACCGACTTGGGTAACTTTCGAAACATACAACCCATGGAAGAAGGGTCATACAATGAAGATGTAAATACCCATAAATGAAATTATACTACAAAAAATTTATAATAATGGGCAGTACATACACCACTCAGAGTAAATAGTGTCAAACGTAGAATAAATGTCACAGGAATAAAAGTGAGATGAAAAATCCTTTACGAAAACTCGGCAGCCCAACGACATCACTTAAAACATCCAAAAATGGATTTATGTGATCAAATAGGGTCTCTCATAGTATGAAAATAAAAATTACAGTATGAGTAATATAAACGAACATCCCCAAACATAAGAAATATGAGCTTAAAAGAAATGACATAAAAGAGAGTTCTTAAAAAGAAAGAGAGAGGTTGGATCTCTTACGAAAATTTGGCAGCCTAACGGCGCCACTCAAAACTTCCAAAATGGATTGATGAGAGAAAATAAGGTATCTCGCCATATAAACATAAAACGTAAAGTATTACTAATATAAAATAACATCACAATCAGAAGAAAGATTAGCTTAAAAGGAATGACATAAAAGAGTGTACTTAAAAAGAAAGAGAGGGGTAGGATCCCTTACCTCGTGTCCGACATGACTCGATCGTTCGTTAATCTCCTGAATAATAAAATTTTTTCAATTTATAATTTCATAAGGACCTACTTTAAATATTATTATTCAGTTAATATCACATAATATAAGGTTATAATAATTGGTTAATAAA
Source organism: Viscum album (assembly GCA_963277665.1). Lineage (NCBI taxonomy): Eukaryota > Viridiplantae > Streptophyta > Magnoliopsida > Santalales > Viscaceae > Viscum > Viscum album. The sequence goes on from OY728132.1 coordinate 1,499,564,913, forward strand.
GTGAGTTCATATCAGACGTTTTTGTTGATGTTCGGTACATGAGTAAAAATCGAACTTGGTGGCAAAGAATTTTCCAGGTAGTTATAGGTACATCATATTCAGAATAGTATTGATGTTTTAAATATCATATATATCCAGTATATATTCATTTTATACTATTCCATATAATTTGGAGATAAAAAATTAAAAGCACCGTTCATGGAGACGGTAGGTCGTACGTACGCATGAACGCTACTTTCATTTTTTATCATATTAATGGAATTAAACCAAAATGATAGATATATATATTATAATTCTATAATTATATTCATCATTTAGGTTTAATATATTACATATATATCCATTATATATATGTACTTATAATAGTACATAACATTTAGAGATAAGAAATGAAATGCACCGTTCATGGAGACGGTAAGTCGTACGTACGCATGAACGCTACTTTCATTTCTTTTTTTTGTATTAAATGGAATTAAATAATACTTATATATAAGTATATTATAATTACAGTAGTATATCATATGTAATAACTTTAATTCCATCCTTTATACGTCCCACATATGGCATTAACTAATCAAATCACTTTGAGGGGGCGGTAGTCCGCACTTCCTAAAATGAAGATATCGCGTTTACCCATAATGGAAACCATAAAGGTATGGCATTAATGAAAAATACATAAGCTTATGGAAAACATAAAAATATTATATATCATATATAGATATAGTGACATCTTAATGGCCACATTTGAAGGTGTTAAAATAATGTTGAACAATCATCGTTTTGTGAGGCAGTAATTCGCCATCCACAGAAACAGTATGTTCTTTAACCATTAGATGGAGGTGTGTGAAAGTGTAGCATGAATATTTATTATAAAAACATCCTAGTATATTTAAGATACTGGTGTTGTTACAAAAAAAGGTTATAAAAAGATTTTAGGGGTTTGGAGAAGAAAAATAAAACAAAAGGACACAAGGGAAGACATTACCTTTAAATCGGGTAACTCTCTTTGATTTGAGCTCTAAGGATTTCTTGGAAAGGATTATGCCCAAAGTGAGGCTTAAATGATGAATAGAGGGATGTGGAGAGATGAAATGGGCAGGGTTTGGCCGAGCCGAAGGCTTGAGAGGTGTGTGTAAGGTGGTAGAGGTGGGGGCCTTTTATAAGAGGAGAGGAGGGGCACTCTTGGAAAGTTATAAAATATTACATTATTATAAAATGATTTTCGGATTTAAAAGGTCCCAAAAGAAAATATTTCGAGGATAAGGTGATAAGGTTTTGAAATCCACCCATCCAATAGGTTTGTGACAAGTTTATGACTTACATTTCACCCTATCTTCTCATTTTATTTAAATCGTTCATTTATGAAGTAATCACTGCATCATCACGGTATCATAAATAAATTTATTTATTTAATGTCTAAAAATTATAAAAAAATATATCATGATGTAGTAAATCTTTCTAAATTTATAATGAATAATTATAGTCAATGATATGACTTATATAACCCCATATAAAAATTGTTTTAGTAAAACAACACATGTTTGTGACATTTTAATTTTAACTTTAAATAAAAAGGTATTAATGTCATTTTCCAACCAAAGTGGCTCCATGGGGTCCCCAAGTTGACCCATGGATTTTCTGGGATGTCCATGACTCATCCAATTAGGGTAGGAAATGTGTCTAGGTCATTTCATATTATTAAAACATTTTTTTTACCTTAAACTACACTAATTACCTCTAATCGCGATTAAAACATAAAAGTTACTATTCACCAAAAAAATTATTTTAATCCCATTGAACCACATTTTACTTCTTAATGACAAACATGTATGTCGGATTTTTGAAATTAAGAACAGAGAGGTGGTAAAATTTCATTTAAATGAAAAATCAGTTTTTTAAGTACCACTTAGTGGTTTCAGTATTCATCAAAAATTGATGTTTTCCTGAAAAATACCAAAAATTCACCCTAAGATATATTTGATATTCAGAATTCAAAAATGATATCTATTTTACAAAATTAAAAACATATAAGTTACATTAATTAATTTAATAATTAATTCCCGCGGTCATAGCAAATAGCGTGTTTTTATGAAACAATAAGTATCAAAAGATTGACACTAGTTTAAGTCCAATTTCAAGATGAAATTAATTCCAACGACCACTATTGGATTAAATGGTAAAAATATATTCTAATTTCACCTTAAAAACAATTCAAAATATAATATAATGATATATATAAATTAGATTGAAAAGATGTTTTGAATTAAAATACAACATTTTTCACTATTCATTAACAAATGAACTTTATTGGAAAAATACCAAAAATTTACACAAAGTAAATTTTGATGTCTCGATTCTAAAGAAGAATTTTATTTTGTCAAATATAACACATAAAATTTTCAAAAAGTGGATTTAAAAGAGGTTCTCCATCAAAAGGCGGTTAATCGACCTTTTAAAGAATATCATAATGTTTACGATCAAAATTGGATTCATTTGGATTTTTTATCCTCTAAAATTTATTGTAAAAAGTAAAAATATTTGAAAAACATATATAATCATTTTTTAGTTAGTTTTGTTCATTCCTTCCATTACAACAGCTAGGTGTTAACTACCATTTAAAATAATATTATTTTATTATTATAGTGCAATGTAAGATTCTCAAGAAACTCGTTGTTGCGTATTGGGTACGCCGTCGAGCGTAGAATCCCCTTCAAAGTAATATTAATATTTTATTCAAAAATATTGATAAATGTGAAAATTTCATATTCTTTATTTACCTTGGATGTTACAAAATGAAATGCACTGTTCATGGAGACGGTAAGTCATACGTACGCATGAACGCTACTTTCATTTCTATTTTGTATTTAATGGAATTAAATTATAATTATATAAAGGTATACTATAATTACAGTATAGTATAATGTATTATACCATTTACTCCATCCTTTATACATCCCACATATGGCATTATCGATTCAAATCACTTTGAGGCGGCGGTAGTCCGCACTTCCTAAAATGATATTATCATGTTTACCCATAATGGAAATCATAAAGGTATTCCATAAATGAAAAATATAGAATCATAAGGAAAACAAAAACATAATATATATCATATATAAAAATAGTGTCATCATAATGGCCACCATGAGAGGTGTTAAAAAAATATTGAACAATCATCGTTTCATGAGGCAGTAATTCGCCGCCCACAAAAATAGTAGGTTCTTTAACCATTAGAAGAAGGCGTGTGTAAGTGTAAATAAAATCCTTCTCATAAAAAAATAAATGTATATTGATGATACTGGTATTTTTACAAAATAACGTAATAAAAATATTTTAGGGGGCTGGAAAAGAAAAATAAAACAAAATAACACAAGAGAAGACATTACCTTAAAATCATGTAACACTTTTTGATTTGAGCCACAGGCTTCCTCGAGAAGACTTCTGTCCAAAGTGAAGATTCTAGGAGTAAGAGAGGGAAGTTGAGAGAGTATTTTGGCAGAGTTTTGTCGAGCCAAATTTCCTGATGGTGTGAATAAGGTGGTAGTGGTGGGGGCCTTTTATAAGAGGAGAAGAGGGGCACTCTTTGAAAGTAATGAAATGTCACATTATTATGAAGTCCTTTTATAATTTCAAAGGTCTCAAAATTATATATTTATAGGATAATGTGATACAGGTTAGAAATCTACCCATCCAATAGTTTTTTGACAAGTGTAAGTCTTAGATTTTACATTATCTTTTCATTTTATTTAAATCGTTAATTAATGAGGTAATCACTACATCATCATGGTGTCATAAAATATTTAATTTATTTAATGTCTAAAAATTATAAAAAAATATCATGATGTAGGAAATATTTTTATCTTTACAATTAATATTTATAGTCGAAAATTTACCTTATATAACCCCATGTAATAATTTTTTTAGTAAAACAACACATGTTTGTGACAATTTTATTTTTACTTTAAATAAAAAGATGTTAATGTCATTTTCTTACCCAAGTGGCTCCATGGGGTCCCCAAGTTGACCCATGGATTGTCTTGGTAGACCATGACTCATCCAATAAGGGTAGGACAAGTTTAAAGGTAATTTAATTTTATTTTAACATTATTTTTACCTTAAGTTACACTAATTACATTTAATCGCGATTAATTAAACTTAAAAGTTACTATTCACCAAAAAAATTAATTTAATCTCATTGAACCAAATTTTACTTCCTAATGAAAAAAAGTTATGTCATATTTTTGAAAATCAAATCACAGAAGTGGTAATGTTTCATTTTAACGAAAAATCAGTTTTTAACTACCACTTAGTGGTTTCACTATTCATCAAAAATTGAAGTTTTTCAGAACAATGCCAAAATTTCACCCTAAGCTATAATTGATATTCCAAATTCAAAAATGGTGTCTATTTTACAAAATTCCAAATATAGAAGTTGCATTAATTAATTTTATAATTAATTCATGTTGTCACAACAAATAGCGTGTTCTTAAGAAACAATATATATCAAAATATTGACAATTGTTTCAGTCCAATTTCAAAGTTAAATTAATTCTAATGACCACCATTGGATAAAATTTTAAAAATATATTTTAATTATACTTTAAAACCACTCAATAGTATAATTTATCACTATAAATTATTTTGATTAAAAAAGTTGTTTTTATGTATTTTCTCTATTCATAGAAAATTGGAAGTTCTAAGAAAATTACAAAAATTAAAATTAGGATAATTTTGATATTCAGAATACAAAAATGAAGTCCATTTTGAAATATAAAATTTATATAATTTCAAAAAGTGGGTATTACAATTCATAACTGCTACTTTGATTGGTCGCGGTGTGTTAGAATCTCGATCTTGCGTACAGTGCATGCTATTGCATTATTGAAAGAGAAGCGTATTGTGAAAGCTTGGGGTGTTACACCAGCTTCCCTACCATCATTCTTCAAGCCTTAGTTTTTATATAAATAAATCTTAGGAAGTATTTTAGTGCATATTTAATGTGGATAACTGAAAAAAGTGGTAACGTTCATCAACGAGCGTTTTCGATTTATTTCTTCCTCTAACACCATCAATGATTATTTTATCATGCATTCATAATAACCTCAGTGTATACCATAAAATTAGATTTTTTACATTAAGGGAATAAAATTAAACCATCTATAATTATATCAAATATGTTATATAATCATCATTTGTGTCTATAAAAGAATACTATCTCACGAACCAGTGTCATTCATTTTTCTGTTAACACAAATCAAGGATGGATATAATTATAGAATTATTTATTAAATAATATATATATCTATATATATATATATTATATTTATGATTTTAATATGATTCTCTAATTTTAATATCACACATACCTTCATATTTTCTATTTTTTGTGAAGACGATAACGTCCTCCAAGTGTACGGTGGACTACCGCCTCATGAAGCTATGTGATTGATTAATTATTTAAATGGAATGTATTAAAGATGTATTTAATGAAAATTAGTGATATATATGACCTAAAAGTTATTCAATAATTATAATATTTCATTTATTTATCTTTCAATAAATCTAAAGATTAAATGGAACCAATCTTCATTGATAGGTAAGGATAATTGTCCCAATGAACGGTGTATTTTACTTTCATTCACAATATTATATAGATTAAAATATGTAAATATATGTTGAATATATATTATATTTATATCATAGTTTTCATTATGGAGATTATGGAACCATTATCTAATTATTATTACCAATATTAAAAAATCAAAACACACACAAAAAACAGAGTAGTTACTACCTAAAACGTAACATTAAAATGAAATATTTAATAAAATTTAATAAGAATATCATATATGATATGATATATATAAATTCAGTTCTGTAATGGGTTTATAATAAACATATATTTTTAATAAATGAGGTTTCATTTATTACTATATAAGTTAAGAGTTATGGTAAGGGATTTTCATCTCACTTTTTTCTTTTGAAAGACAGATGCTATACACACCAACTATTTCTTATATATGATATATGTAGTTCCCATGAATGTATTTTATAGTTATTATAAATAAAACTATTGGTATTTAAATATCTATTTCATGACCTCCCTTTCACGGGGTTTACAGTTAAAATACTTCCAAAATGGTTAGGGTTTTTTTTGTCTAGATTTCTATTCATTGAGACATACGTTTTAATATAAAACTATATTGGGTCAAAAGGTGTATGTACAACCCCTTAGAATATATATGTCATTAATTTATTCATCCTAATTATATTTTTAGTCTCATTATATGTATTTTATTTGTGGGGATTGTGAATAAATGTGATTTAAGTGGTACAGATTTCATGTTATAATATCATCATTTATCAAGATTATTTACAATTATGTTTATGATGGTAAATTATTATGAAAATCTCTCAAGAATTATCATAAATTTTATTGTTTTATATTTATTCATTATGTCTTGAATTATTGGAACCAATTTTTACTCTTTTGTACTTATATTAATTTAAATAATATTTTTTACACAAATATGACATCATTTATCTCTTCAATAAGAAATATATTTTCTTCATAAAACCTATTTTATAAATTTTTATACCAAAATTTTTTATTAATACCAAATTCTTTTTAAAAAAATTACCAATTTTTAACCTTTGATCATATTTTTTTAAAAGTAATCATTATATTAATTTCAAAAAAAGCTTTCTTTTCTTTTAGAGAAAATGTGAATGGAACCTTTATTTAAATTGTTATGGTATAAACTGAATCATCCATTGACCTTACCATTAATTTCATTGAAGCTTCATTTATATGTTTTCAAGTTTATTTCAAAATAAAAAGTTTTTAAAATAGTATTTATGTTTTAAAAACATGTTTTAAAAAATTAAAATTCATATTTTACATAAGAAATGTTTTTAATGATATTTCAAAAATATATTCAATCTAAGAGGTACTTTGTTTGGTGTTACTTATGCCTTACAGTGGATATGATCAAAATATACTATTCATATTCTTTCTATGTATGTTTAATGTTTTCATAAAATGATGTTTATGAATCCCATTCCATTCCCATGGATTATACCATGATTAGATTCTTATAAAACTTGTAGCATTAATGGGTTATTCTATGATGAAATTACTATTAAATCACTTTATTTTCTATAGGATATGATAGGATTAAATGTTTATGGGACCCTTATCATCTTATGGGTTATTATGTGATGAATTTAATGATCTTGTGGAACACATATGTATGATTTTCGTTATATTATGGTTAGGACATATATTTCTCTCTAATGCATTAGGTAATGTTTAATGTTATATAAACTCAATGGGTACTTGAGAGGTTATCGCAATCCCAAAAGTGGGTACCCAAAAAGTCATCCCAAGCATGGAGTCTGTATGTAGGGGTTTATACCAAGCCTAATATGTTATGAATGTCGTGGTGGGAATCCATTACATAGGATTTTTTATACTTATGTGTATAAAATAAACATATTTCATATGCCAATGTTATTCTCTCAAATATCATGTTATTTTATTTCTTAAAGATTCTTCTCTTATGAACAACCATTATTTTTTCAAGGACTCAAGATTATAATTGTGGAAATGTTGGGTATGGTTTTCATATGTATTATACTGTTTTTATAACCTTATGTTCATACTTTTCATACATATATCCCTTGTTTATCCTTAATGAGAAACTTATTTCACCATCTCTTATGTTTCATTTCCCTAGGATATGAATAAATATATAGTATTTTAGTTATCTCAGAATGGTTTTAGATATAATTAACTTAGCAGGAGATGATGTTTCTCAATTATGAAACATTTGTTTATGTTTCCATGTTTTCAAATGAACTAAACCTAAATGATTATAGTGTGGATTGTTATGTTATGTATTGAATATTGGTCTAATACAATGTAATATTAATTTTCCAAGAATTTAATTTATCCACTATTGTTATTAGAGTATGGGTTAGTTAAAATTTATAAACTAGGATGAAAAAACCAATGTGAGATCACTAAGGACATGTCTGTATCTAATTCCTTGGATGAGTCAATGTATAGAAAAATGTCTTAAAATTTTGGTGAAGGATAAAGTAGATGGTTTCCTAGAAATACGTCTTTGTCTGGATATTATAAGTAAATGTGACTCTAGGAAAAATTTACCTAGGGGTAACAACCAAAAACCACTATATTGAGCAAGAATCGATATGTAATTATTGTGAGACAATGGCCATTCCCATAAAATTGGTTTGAAACCCTCAAAATATTTAATTTGGAAATTCATTACTCATTATGAATAATAATTGAGGATTTAAATATATGATGAGTATGAATAAACTGTTATAAACCCAATGTTTCATAGATCAAATAAAATTGTTTCTTTATTTTGAGATCATATAAGTGGTTTAAATGATGATGTCCTTTCCCACAATAATTATTTTTTCCTACACTATGAGTTTTGGGTTTATTCAATGGACAAAACTATATTAATATATATTGTGAAAGATAATTATTTTTTCCTACACTTGAAGGAACTATGTTAATATATATTGTGAAAGATAAATAAATGATTTTTATCATGACTATAAATAACTTATGTGAACTATAATGGAAAAAATATTTGCAATGATAACACATATTTCTCAAGTTATGAGACATACTATATGTCCAAATGAGAAACAGAGGCAACAACATTTTTTTTATTCTTTCATGGGGATGAATACAATATATTATAGTGGAATTGATGTTCCTCTAGTTATTAAAAAATGGATCAGTACCATTTAAATATATTTTTTATTCTCTACTGATTAGAACATGAAAGATCATTTGGGTTGTCTATCATTCAAAGTTGATGTGGATCAATGGTAGACTCCAATCTAGAAGTTGAGGCAACAAGATGAAATGTATTCCATGGATTGGGATGAGTTAAATATCTTATTTTTCAATAAGTATACACCTTGTATTCTTTTTAGAATGATAAATAGGAGTTAATTGGGCTAAAGTAAAAGGATGATGAATATGTTGATACCTTTGAGGAGAATTAAAAAAACACTTGTGTGGTACCATTTTGGTATTATCATCCAACATGAATGAAAGGTTGATCGATTCATCATTTACTTAAAACAATGCCTTTGAATATTGTTATCCATAAGAGGATTTTTTATTTTTGAAGATATTGTTTGGAGAAATATTAATTTAAAAATGGTGGTTATAGTTTCATATTAATCTCATGGTTTTGACAAGAAAAGGTAGATGGAGTTAAAAGTAAAATCTCAAAACCCGGGAGAGAAGAAGACGATGTTTCTATTATGCTCAAATTTTGGGATGAAGAATTTTCTAAATGATCTTAATGGTAATACTAAATATTTTTGTGTAGAATGGAGGGTTGTAGAGAAGCTTAATTCTAATGTGATTAGAGAAGTTAGATAATGGTATGATTAATGAAAAATCTCTATAAAATGAACCACATCCACATTAGTGTTTCAAATTAAATGAGTTTTGGAATTATGATAATAAGTGAAAAAATAAGAGGGTTAATGATGGTGACCAACACCAGAAGCATCTTAAGCAATGGAAAAAGTTGAAATATCATGCAATAATTGTTTTGATTCGGGATGAGATAACGTTATGGTGAAAGATAAACATTCCTCCCATTCTTTAACTTCTAATATTTTATTTGACTTTTGATATTCCCATTATTATATATTTAACAAATTTTTATGTGCATCAAGATTACACCAAAATATTTATATGTAGAATTTTCATTGAAAATCCTTAATGGTATGATGATCACATATCAAGTATGGTTTTACACTCTAGTTGATGCTATTTTTAAAGTGCTTCCATTAAATCTATTAATTCTTCCTTTGTTTTAATTTGAGGTTATCTTTGGAAGGGATTGGATTTATCTACATAAATCAAACATCAATTTTTGAGAAAGGGGAATAACATTTGATATTCCAAAAAAATATATGATTTTCTATTAATGTGATTATAAGCGAGAATATCCAATGGAGATCACATCCTTTAATGTATATTAATTACCATTCAGGTGTCCTGTTTATACCAAATGTTTTGGGAGAAACTTGACATCAATTATATACATACTTTGCATGAATTTGATGATGTCTTTATGGAAGTGTTCATTGAATTCCGATAAGTAATTATGTTGTGATCTCAATAGTACTCATACATGGTGCCAATCCAATTTCAAAAAATCCTTATAGAATATTAAAAATTTTATTATAATAATTTCATCTGGAACTCCAAGTGAACCTTGACAAGAGATTCATTTTTCCAAGTGTGTCACTTTTGTGTGTACCTATTCTTTTTTATAAAAATAAATATATATCGATCTGTATTTGAATTGATTATCATGAGTTGAATAAGATCATGATCGTGAACATGTATCCTCTACAATGTATTGATGATTATTTAATCAACTACATGGAGCACTTTACTTTTCCATGATTTAACTTTGTTCAGGATATCATCAATTAAGGGCCAATATGGAGGATATACCCAAGACAACATTCCATAAAAGGTATTAACACTATGAATATATAGTGATGACATTTATTCTTTCAAATTTACCTACCCTCGTCATGGATTTTATGATTATTGAATTTATAAATTACCTTGATTAGTTTTTGGTAGTCTTTTATTACAATATTATTATGTACTCGAAGGGGAAGGAATAGAATGAAGATCACATGATAATTGAAATAAATAACCTATGAAAAGATAAAATCTATTAACAATTTAGAGTGTGAATTTTGGATGAAATGGGAGTCAATTTTTAGCCACATAATCTCAGGATAGGGCATATATATATATATAGATCTATCAAAGATGGAGGAAATTGAATGTTGGCCAAGACCAACCACTATGACTGAGATCCATAGTTATCAAGGTTTAGCATGTTATTATTGATGGTTTATGGAAAATTTCTCCAAAATATCTAATCCAATCACCAAGGTAACTTGGAAAGGACCCATGTTCTTCTAGAAAAATAACATGTGAGTAAATCATCACGGAACTGGAGTAAATATTAGTCAGCACACAATTTCATATATTACCTAATACTGGATATTAGTTTGTAATCTATTATGATGCGTCTAATAAGGGATTGAAATGTGTTCTTATCCATAATTACATGGTTTTAGCATATTCCCCATGAAAATTTATCATTCATGATAAAATATATCCAAATCAGGATTTGGAGTTAGATTTACTAATTTTTTATATTAATGATATTGAGGAATTATATTTACATAGAAAATTGATATAAATATATATATAGTGATAAAAAGGTTTAATGTATATTTTCACATAAAAGGATTTGAACATGTTCTAGAGAATGTGGTTGTTGATAATTTAAAATTTTGAATGATGAATACATTACCAACATGGTAATGATAACTAAGTGGTGTATGCATTAATCCAAAATGATCATTCTGTCAAATCCATGATGAGGGTCACAAAAGATCCAATGTTTTTTGGATTTTCGAAGTAAGGATCTGTAAATAGTAAATGAAGGGGATAGATCTTATCTTGATCAATTGAATGTTAAGACATCAATCCATGTGATGATTATAGATCCATAAAAGGAAGATAAATATATAAAGAAGATGGTTATAAATGTTCACGATTTTGACCTTGATCCAGAAGGAGTGATAAGGTTCAGGATCCATGTATGCATTTCTTCAATTACAGACTTGATGAAGGAGTTGTTAAGAAGATATTAATAGTTATTCAGTATCTATTAATCCCAAATATACAAATATGTATTTGAATTTCAAATTAGACTTTTTGTGTGAATGACTGGAGAGATATATCATAGAGTTTGTATCTCAGTTCTTGGTATGTCATCAGGTTATGGTGGAAGGGAAAAAGTTTAAGGTGATTTTTCATCCATTACCCACAATAAAATAATAAAGGGAGATTGATACCATGTAATTTTTCATTAGACTCCCCAAAAAATCTAAAAGGAATAATTTTATATGGCTTGTAAATGAACACCTTACTACGATAGATAATATTTTTTCTATTATAGAATACTACAATCTGGATCAGCTTCCCAGGATATACATGATGGAAGTGGTAGGTTTCATGGAGTAGCACATTACATTATATATAATTTGGATCTTACATTTATGTCACTTTTCTGGGGATGTATTCAACAATATCTTGACACAGAGTTGATTTGCATCCCAACATATCATCCCCTAATATATGATTAGTTTTTAAGAACAATTAAAACCCAATAAGACATGTTGAGATCTAGTTCATTTTATTTTAGAGGTTATTGGTATCAACACATTCCTCTAGTTGAGTTTTCATAAAAAAAAATAACATTCATTGAAGCATTCACATGTATCATTATGAAGAACTATATAGAATGTTATGTAGAGCTCTAACATGTTGGAATGATGTTTGGGAAATAATGTTATTGGGGCATGATATAACCGATGAAATGGCAGAAAAAGTTAAATATTTTCAGTAACACATAAAGATAAGTTAGATTCTCTCAAAATGTTATTATGAAAATCATTGGTATGATTTAGAGTTTAAAGTGAATGATAAGATTTTTCTAAGAATTTCTTCATCGATGAATATTATGAGATTCAAAAAAAAGAAACTAAGTCCTTGGTGTATCAGTACCTTTGAATTTCATCATAATATTGGGATGGTATTAAATCCCATGGTGCATCCACCAAACATATCTCAAGTCCAATATGTGTTCTATGTATCTCTCTTGAGTATGTAAATACATGACCCTTCACATGTACTGAACTCAAAGGTTATACCGTTGGAGCACAATCTTTCTTATGAAGAAAAACCAGTTGAGATTCAAGATCAAACAAAGAATGTTATTTGAAACAAGAACACTCAGTTTGTAAAATTTTTGTGGTGAAACCACCAGTTTCAAAATGCTACATGAGTTCTTTAGGATACTACAAGGTATAATTATACTCTTTTTGTATTAGAGTGTCGAATTTTGATACCAAAATTCATTTTAAGGGAGGTAGAATGCAACACCATGAGTTTTCATTAATTATTAATTATTTAATAAAATAAATTTATTTTATTGAATGAATTTCAAAAAACACCAAGTTAATATTTCATTATAAATGACTCTATGTTTACCTGACACTGCATGCCACACTAGCCTTGAATGTGGTACACACAACACTGTTTTTTAGCAAAACCATGATATATTATTGATATAATTATATAAACTCAGTAATTATAACATATACATTAAACATAGTGATATGAATATTAATAAATAAATTATAAATAATATTTATAATGGTTTTATAAATATAAAACACATTCCTAAAAATACTATTTCTTCCCTAAAATTATTGTTTTCTTAAAAATACTATTTTCTCAAAAGAATTTTTTTATTTTTTGATCAACATTAATAAAATAACTTCTTCACATATTTATAGAAAATCTCATAAAATAAGTATAATTTTAGAAATCAAAATTTCAAAATTACCTTAGGGTGAATTTTAGGGATTCTTCTGAAATGTTTTATTTTTTGATTAATAGTGAAAAATACATAATTTTAATTGAATACTGCATTTTCATTAAATTTATTTATAATGTCAGAATATATTATAAAGATGTTTTAAAGAAATTTTATTTTAATTATAAGTCCTCTGATACAATTTTTGTCATTGGAATCAATTTTATAATTAAATTTTATATGGAAACTTTTCAATATGTTGATCTTGTTTTTTATTTAATCCCCCACTTTTTGTGCCATGCCTACTAGATTAAATTTAAATACAATTTCTCAATATATGTTGATGGAATTTGAAAAAATGGTTTCCATATTTGGAACCATAATAATTTATAATGTCTAATACATCTAACATAATTTTTTTAAATGAATAGTGAATTCCGTAATAAATAATTAATGAGGCTAAGGTAAAAATTGGTTTATTAGAGGATTAAAGTAAAAATTGATTAGGGTAAAAATTACCTAAAACATTTAAAAAAAATGGCCATATTTATTCCCTAAAATATCTAAGGGTCTAATTTTATCCATTTAGGCCCTTGTTTCATGTGAAAAATGTTGGACCACTCAATTATTTTAAAAAATACCAATTGTGTCGTCTCCCCCACTTATTGAAGGTCGTCTCTCTCTTCCATTATTCACAAGATAACCCATTTTTCATCAGCTAGTACCAATAAAAATAACATACAAACATCCATACCATATTACTTAAAGCCTTATTTTGGGCATAAATATAACTTAGAAATGATTTTAGTGAAAAATAATGGAGGATACATGAAAAAGTAGTCATGTCCATCAAAAAACATTATTGTTTTAATTATCCCTCCTCCCTATTAAATTATTATTATATGATGATTACATAATAAAATTACTATCGACCACTCACTAATATGTTCTCATGTTAATGGAATGACCTACAATGATCTACACCTATATTAAATTTGTCACAAAAACATCAATTGTGTGTATGTCGGACTACAGCCTCGTGTAAAATTTCATTCATTTTTTTATTATAATGCATAAAGGTGGGTAATAATGATTGATTTTTTGTTTATATTATATATATATAATATATAACATTTTATTATGAATCTTGAATTATTATATTACACATACCATTATATTTTTTCATTTTTTGGAAATATGATAATGTTGTTCATGTATACGGCAGACTACCATATCTCAAAGAGATGTGTTTTATTTATTATTTAAATAGATTTATTAATGATGGTATTAATAAATATATTTTATATATAAGAGATAAAAATTATTTTTATGTTATATTATATCATTTAATTTAAATTCATTTAATCTAAAAATAAAATGGAAAAAATGTTCATGCCTATGTACACCCCACCTTGTCCATCAACGATGTATTTTATTTTCTGTAAAAAAATTATATGTATTTAAATGACTAAATATATACTGAATATATATGATATTAATATTATAATTATCATTATGTATCTTATGGAACCATGGTATATGTAATAGGAAAAAAAGTAACAAATCAAAACAAACATGAAAAACAAAGCAGTTATCACCTGAAATGTAACTATAACATGAAATCATTAATAAACAAGTCATAAAAATATTATATGAAAATAATATATGTTTTCAAATATATAAATATTGTTATGTAATTTTCTTATAATAAACTTATATTTATTATAAATTAGGATTGAATGAGTATGATGGAAGTCAAGTCTTAATGTATGGGATTTCTATCTCATATTTAACTTTTGTGGGACAAGTGCTATATTCACCGCTTATTTCTTGTAAGTGGTGTACAAAATTCAAAGGAGTGTATTTTATGATGATTAAAACGAAATTTATTTGTATTTAAATTCAATTTTAATATATCTGTTTTATCTGTATTGTGGTTCAAAAGATACCAAAATGGTATGGTGTTTTGTCTCTATTTTCATATTTTTAGATATATATGTCATGATATGTAGCTATATTCATTAATAAGTTTTATATACATTATATTTTACATATAATAACAAGAATTTACTTATAATAATTATATTTTATTCTGCAATTTATTTTATTCCTTCATGGGGATTATGAAACAAATTTATCAAAGTGTAAATATTTCGTGTTACAATCTCATTATTTATCGAGATTGATTATAGTTATGATTCCAATGATAAAATATTATGATAAATCTATGAACAATTCTCATGAATTTACTTCTACACTTTTTATTAATGATATATTTATGTAATATTACCTTTTATCAACTCTTTGGTAGTTACATTAATTATGAAAACAATTTTATTATATTATATCTTTATTTCCCTCTTTTGTGGGAAATTTGTTTTCATTCAAAAAAAAGTTTTCTAAAAAAGTTTTCAACATTATTTATTACTCTCATATTATTTTAAAAGAAAAGTTTCCACTTTTTATCAATTTTTAATTATTTTAAAGGAATATCCATTCCCTTTTCCAAAATATATCATGTTTCAATTTTACCAAAAATATGAAAGGAAACGTTATTTCAACATGTAAAACATTAAAATAATTATCTAATGTCATGAAAACAAATATATTTGAGAATTATTTTATAATTTTCATGGTTATTATCAAAGTAAATGGTTTTCATAATGATTTATTTTTTAAAATTGTTTTTAATGTGTAAATCATATTTTCCTCATGAAATGTATTAAATGTTCATAAAAAATGGGTTTCCATCAAAGATGATAGACATTGGTGTTAATTTTATATTAATGGGGACTTGATATAATGATAATATTCATATTATTTCTCTAAATTTTTTTAGTTTATATGAATTTTTTTAAGGAACTTGTTTCTTTCCCATAGGTTATACCATGAAAAGAAGCGTATGAATCCTGTTCCTTTTCATGGGTATTTCTATGATGAAATGATTTTGAAACCTATTTCTTATTCACAGGATATTATATGATGAAATATTTATGAACCCCATTTCATTTCTTGGGTTATTTTGTAATGGATGTTAATATATTGTGGCACAAAAACATATGATTTTTATTATGGGATGGGTGAGACCTACATCTCACTCCAATTAATAGGGAAATGATTAAATTTATACATGATCAAAGGGTATATGAGAGGTTATTCCAATCCAAAACATGGGTATATAGGAGGATCTTCCAAGCCTAAATTGGGTTTGCTGGTGGTTATCCCAATCCTAACATGTTATTAATGTATTGGTGGCTAGCGTTGACATGGGATTTTTGATGTTATTATGTATGATAGAAACCAATTTCTTATGCCAATATTATACACTCATAGTTCAGGTTATTTGATTTCCTTTTGATTCATGTCTTATAAGATTACATTCTTCATTCCATGACTCAATATTGTCATATATGGTATGTAGGGTATGTTTTTTATCTGTATACTCATGTTTCTATAACCTTATGATCATATTAGGCTTACATATCTCCATTTTTTATTATTACAGTTCATCTAAGATCACCATTTCTTAAAATTTTCCCCATGTTATGAAGATAAGAATTATTTTTTATTTTTCGAAGAGGGTTTCTATGTATGTAGAGATTAGTGGTAGATGATGCATCTCACCTATGAACAATTTTTCTATGTGTCCATGTTTGAAAAGGAAATAGACCGAAATGATTATAGTGTTCATCATTATGTTATATAATTAATATATTTCAAATAATATTTAATATTAAGGTATGAGGAATTTAGGGTCATCAAATTTATTGTTCTAGACATTACTGTCATATGAAATCAAATTCATTAGAAACAATTAGATGATTTTTTAGTGAGAAATAATTAAAAGGAATAAAGTTTAGAAATTTTAATGTTTCTTCACCATTAAAGATACTTTAAAAAAATCAGAGTTTAGCTGATAATTCAAAAAAAAGTCTATTTAGAACTCAGTATGAAAGAACATTGATATTAAGTATCACTTCATTAAAGGGAACGGTTTTAGGGGATAAGTATTAATAGAATATTTTCCTACAAAATATCAATTTTCTGATGTTTTCACAATAATAATACCGAAAAAAGAGACTTATTCCATTAATGATGAAACTTCCTTTTCAACCTCCCCCAAATACTTTCTCAAATTCTTAGGAAAGTCCCCCATAATATATTGGATTAATCAAAAATGGGGTGAATATATAAATAATGTTTCTAAAAATGGGAGAGTGAATCATTTTCCAAAATCATGCGAGTATACCTATTCTCAAATTAATTAAATCTAAAGAAATAGTTATTATAAAATGGGGGAGATAAAATTTGAGAAAATATAGTGGGGTATTTTTTTATCATAATATAAAATCTTATTTTAATATCAGAGAGGGATGAAATTCCTCCTACACCATTACTTTATCTAGTAGTATTTTGTTTAGATTCCCTATTTTGAGAAAAGGTTATGTTTTGGAAAATTTTGATAAAATTTGAGTTATTACATATATTACTGGTGAAAAAGTATGAGTTATAAAAAAATATGAATGTTAGATATTTTTCAAAAAACTCAACAAAAAAATAGTGATATTGAAGATACTTTGTGATATTTTCTTAAATAATATTTTTATTGATTGAAAACTATATTTTGTTTGAAATTTTTGTAGTAATGTATGAGAAGAATAGTTAACTTATGTTGTAATGTTTGGTTCTGAAGGTGAACGTTTTTTAAGAAACATACTACAGAATTAAGAAGATAATTTTCTAATCATTCATGTTCATTATATTATGAGAAACTCATGATCCAATATTGAGCATAATTATTTTTCCAATTTTTGTTAATAAACAACCTGAAATAAGTTCGGGTCTTAGAAACAATCTTTCAAACAAAAAATAATTATACAAATTCTTCATATTGAATTAATGAATGTTGATAGAAGTGGATGTTTGTGATAAAATGATGAATTCACTAGTGGATATTTCTTTAAATGATTTTGTAATAACCTAGTAATAGTGGTAATAAGAAGAGTTTATAATATATGAAGAGAATAGAAACTAATTGAATGTGAAAGAGTTGAAATTGTAGAATAAATTTTATTGGTATCATTTTTCCATGAGGTATCAAATTGTCCATAAGAAAATCTCTAAATACATAATATCATATAGTTTTTTGATGGAAAATGATTCATATCACCGGATAGATAATTCATAATAAATTTGTGAATAATTTTTTTGATTATTGTATAATGAAAAGATAAGTAAAATTGATATAACATATGAAGGTATAAATTTTTAATGAACCAAAATTTACTTTACTAGATAGAGTTTACATTTTAAAATATGAGATCCTAAATTTTTAGATTAGATGAAATTTATTTAAGGAAATTTATATATTGTTTTCTAGATGAAAATTTTGTTTGTTTATATGTGTAAGGATATTGAATCCAGAACATTTTATTCTCATGATTCTTCTTGTGACTAATGTCTATAGAATTCTCAACAACACAATCAACAATTGGTAAAAGGTAAATAGAAATATAAATGTCTAGGTATGGATTTCTGGTTAGATAGTTGTATTAAGTTTCATGTGGTGAAAATCATGTTACTTACATTATATGGAATGAAGTTGGGATTTTGTTAAGAATCATATACTGAAGGAATTAGATAATATGGAACATTCATAAGAAATATCATCAGACGTGTATTTTAGATAAATTTTTTTATAATGTATGATAAAAATGAAATTTATCATACAAATATTTTGATCAGTTAGACATAATTTCCATTTGATGTTTATAAATGAGAATGGATGATTAGAAAAAGGTAGATGAGTTTTCCAAACATGACTAATATTTAAAATATAATTTTTTGAAGTGATACTGAAGATATGATATGAGAATCCATCTAGGAAAATGAATTCTGGAAAAACATTTTCTATATGAAGTTCTATTATAGTCTATATTGATGTGTTATATGGTTCCATAGTGTGATAATTTTCTACACTCAGGTTTATTATCATATATAATGAGGGGAAAATGTTTATTTAATCTCTTATAATTATGTATAAGTAAATCAAAGAAGTTAAGAAACAATGCATAATTTGATAAGATTAGAAAAAAATAAATAATACATGAGTAGAGTTTTAATGAAATTAAAATGTGTGTAAAATTTAGATTTAGGATTTTCAGGTAGTGGGAAATAAAAACTGATTTGAAACCATATAAATTATTACATTACTTACATAAATAGGTGAAAAGTATGTTGTAATTGATACTATTTATTATAGGAAAAAACATGATACACTATAGAATTTGTGTTATAACTAGTTTTAAAATAAGTTTGTTTTTGGGTTAAATAATTATAAGTAGTGATTTTTGAAGTAATATTAAAAAAAATTATCCCATAATTCCCAGAAGAGAAAGATCATACACATAACATGTAATAATAGTTTGTGAGATGATTATTTATTAAAGAAATAAAAATAATATATTTTAAAAGTACATAGTTTTAGTGAGGTATATTGGATGGATAATTATATATATAAAAAAAATAGACATCAAATTTCTATATAGAGGAGATCAATCAAAGAAATATCACATGGAGATTCCAGAAAAAATATTTTTATAGAATAATTTTCAATGTTTCATATTTTATTGTGCATAACATTTGGTATAAAAAATTAGAATATTAATGGGATTCAAAATAAACATTCATTTTTTGAGATAGAATGAGCCTAATGCGAGTTGACTGAAATGTTTTATTCACTTCTTAGAAATAGTGAATTCCTATGGGATTACGGGATTGACCATAGAAAGGACATAGGTTCCCAAATTGAGGTCCAAAATTGTTAATCATGTGTTCCATGTTTCTTTCAAATATTTTTTATACCTAAGGGTTTGTTAAAGGTTTATAAAGAAATAAATATAACATGATTAAGGGTAAAATTTATTTAAAAAAGTATATAAAAAGACAAAAATTGATAAAAACCCACCTCTCAGTATTTCTGCAATCCTCAAGAACATTAGATGGTCTTACACATATTTCAGGTTCTTGATGCATCCTTACATATCTTTGATGACCAATTATTTCATTATTCGTATCAAAGATAAAGTATGATGTTATTTTATTATAAAAGTATCAGATTTAATATTCTCCATCTATTGATGCATTTTCATCTCCTTCTTTGTCAATATATACTTAAAACTATTGTGATCAGTGTATATGTCACACATCTCTCCAAAAAGGTAGTGTCACCAAATAGTTAATTAAAAGAATACATCTATTAATTTAAGATCATACATTGAGTAGTTTTTCTCTTGGATTTTAAATTATTTAGTTACATATGTAATCAATTTATCATTTCTTAGGAGTATCCACCCCGGGATTTTTATTCTATTTTTTCTTGTATATTAAAAAACTATATCCACTAGAGATGTAAAGACCCATAAATTTCAAGGGAAAGTTTTTCTTAATTTTCTTTGGGATTTTACGAGTACGTAGTATTGACAACACCTGATTCCGAGGCCCGGTGGGCCCGGAATCAATTTCCAAAATTAGCTCATGTACGTTCAGTGAACGAATGAGCGGGTTTTCCAAACATTTGAACCGTTGCTCGGAATCGATATCCGAGGGCACCAATGAAACCACAGTGTTGGTTTTTTCTTAGGAAGACCTTTTTTGGAGTTGCGTTTTCTCTTAATTAGTTGTTTAAAAAAAGGGATTAAGATTAAAGTGAAATAAAAATCATGTTGCAATTTTTATTCCACATTCTAAAGTGGTTAAGCCCATGTGAGCGAGTTGGGGTGGGACCCACTGATGTTATAACCCCCCTTGAGAGGATTTAAGATGAGGTGGGGCCCACACGAGCCCCCACCTTTTCATTTTTCCATAACTCCTTTTTAAAACCTCTTTTTTCATTAAAGTTTCCAACTTATCACTTCAATTAATTTTGACAAGTTATGTTTAATTAAATGAAGTGATTTAGATTATTAATGTTTTGATTTTAAAAGTGTTGGAAAAAGTAATAAAATAAGGCTAAAGCCTTATTTATTTTGGTTGCTTTGTTGTGTCGAGAGAGGGAGAGTTCTACCATCGAAGAACTTCATCATCCTCCTTGAAGAATGCGAAGAACACCGATGCGCCTCCCTTCATTATTTTTCCCGCATCAAAGGAAGGGAGACACTGTTTCACCTCGGACAATCTTCGTCATCGTTTACGGATCCAAACCCCGCGACACTGTTTTCTGCGACACTCATCGATCATCAACTCGTTATCGAGGTAGGGGTTTGTTTTGTCTGTGAATATTCTTTGTCATTCATCGTCAATTTCATTGGGCCGCTTGTTATCAATTTAACTGGAGGAGGTCAGACCACACGAACACGGCCAATCCTCCTCCCCGTTTGTTGGTGTGTTCGTTGCAGATCGAAAGAAGGGGGCGCGATGGAACGATACCACGCGGAAACTTGGAGGAATGCGTCGAAGAAGCGCGGTGTCGTCGCGCGGCGCCGTTGAGGCCGAAAGATGCTGCGGCCGGAGCGGGGCCGCGGTAAAGGGGCGTGGCACCGTCGCGCGACGTCGGAGAACCACGAAGAGACCATGGCCAGAACGGGGCCACGACGGAGGGGCGCGGCGACATCGCGCCGCGCCGGTCGGACCATGGCTGCGGCCTTTGGCCGTAGCGGAGCAGGGAGCGGCGGCCGGAACCGCCAGCCGTCGACGCGTTTGAGGGACGGGACTGCAGGGTCCCGCAGTGGCGGCACTGGCAGGCCATCCTGGCCGGCCATTCGGAGAAGGCCGGGGGTCATAACCCCCGGCTGGAAAAAGGAGCGGCCCCCACGTGGGGGCCGCAGTTTCAAAACAGGGGGGCAGTGCGCCCCCCGTTCCACGACAGCTCGGCCAGCACCGAGCGGGCCATGCAGGCCGCACCCACACGAGGCGGGGCTGGGCCGGGGCGCGCTGGCTGGGCCGGGCCGCGCCCACTGGGCCGGACCCGGACCCGGGCGGGTTGACACGGTTCGGACCGACCCAGGGGGTCTTGGGCCCAAACCCCCTAAAACTGGACAAATTCATTTAAATTCATGTAACATGGGCTACATACCTTTGATCAACACACCGTCAGTTTCAATGCAATCTTTGGATTGAGACGGTCGTTTCAATATATTATAATCAATGTTTCGGGGAACTTTGGAGTATGGCCGGGTAGGTTCGAACACGAAACCAACCCAGCCCTCGGAGCGAAAATGCTTCTAACTTGAGCTCAAGACGTCTGATTGACGTTCCGTCGACTTTTTTGGATTACTCTTAGTGAGACAGACCTTTTGGCCTACTCCACTCAAGTTTTTGATGCAGTGGGGGTATATTCGGGTTGGTTCTGACTTAAAAACCTACCGGGCCATTGGAAATAAAAATCCAATAACTCTTAGACCGGGCGTCCGATTGACACGTTGTCTCTCATGTTGAGTTCCAATCGACGAGACAGAACTTTGGGATACATCAAATCTGGACTATGTGTCAGTTGATGTATCGAACCCCTTGGCTCGTGGAGCGGACCCTCCCGGAATCGAGCATGCTGTGTGTGGGAACCCTAGAGCTTGCTGCGACTGCGACGATGATGACGACTGCACTGAAATCCTCCGTGGGTTCGGCAACGACAATAAATGCACTGAAATCCTCCGTGTGTTCAGCAGTGATGACGACCGTACTGAAAGCGTCCATGGGTTCGACGGCGATGACTACTGTTCTTGTATCCTGTGTGGGTCCGGTAGTGTTTGACTCTGTTTTTGTATCCTACGTGTGTCTGGCAGAGTAGCTGGTATTGTATCCTACGTGGGTCCGACAACTTAGATAGTTTAGTATCCTACATGGGTCCCAACTTAGATGAATCGGTGGCTACATCTGATCATCTCTAACACCTTACAAAGAAGTATACCTGTGTGAGATGAGTCTTGACTTTCAATAATTATCTTCGATATGATTGACTTGCTTCCTATGTGGATTGTATTGTGCTTTATTGTGTGGATTGGGTTGTACTATCCTGTTTGGACATGATTGAACATGGGCTCGGATGTTGGAGCCGAACTGGAATTGATGACTTAGGTATATGTATGGGCATATACCTAAGTAGTGTTGGATGTTACTTCGTGATTGTATCTTTCTATTGTGGATTATCCTTTGTGGATTCTGGGACACCTTCGGGGGTCTTGGGGTCCCTAATGAGTAGCATATACTCCACCCTACACGGGCTATGCCCGCACTACGTTGTGTTGGATGCAGATGACGGACAATGCTGATTGTGGTTGAGGCTTGTGGAGCAGCCGGTACCTGGAGGTGGACCACTGAGCAGGATGTACATGGAGCAGACGCAGGACCCGAGGAGCTGAAGAGGCTATCTGTACCCACCCTTCAGGTGGGACTTTCAGTGGATGGCTCGACGTTGCTGGTTTACTTTCAGTTGTTGTACTTTCTTTCCAGTTTTACTTTACATTCAGATTGGGTTTGTATTCTGTCCCATTTACATTCCTCACTTACTTTTGTACTTAGTTTACTTAGTGTTTACTTCTGCTGGCTTACTCTGTGGTGTTTGTTTACTTTACAAAGGCAATGCCTTCCCCTTTTTTCGGGATTTAAGCCTTTGTGCTAGTCTCCAGCCCCTGGCCTATGAAAGGTGGGCTTGGGGTAGTCAATGCATGAGTCCTAAGGACGGGTCGTGACAAATATGTATTAGAGGAGTTTGGTTCTACCGCAGAAATCAGGACTCTGATCTTTCTTCTATGTGAAGCAATATTGTTAAAGGTATTGAGTGTGTTTATTAGTCCAGGGAGTCCAGTGTTGGTGCGGTGGCTGACATATCCGTACACCAGGACCCTGACTTCTGATTTCTGAATCAATGCACGAAAACATTGATTGCATGTGTGTTTCAAAAGTTTTCTTTGTGATTAATTTGTGTCAGCTCACCAGGTATACTATTTTGACTGTGGCGCACCTGTTTCTTTTCAGGATGGCCCCATGATGACAGCTAGCTAAGGTTCAGAGCTTTGTGCGAGATGAAAGCCCACCGAGCGACGAGGCCTTGGTTCAGGGCCCTTTTACAGCAGAGGCACCGGCGGTACCTCTACCCGCCGTGCCACCGATGCCACCAGCCCTAACCGCGGAGAGTGAACGTCGCCTTAGTGCACTGGACGAGCTTCAGCGTCAGAGACCACCTAGGTTCCGCGGGGAGACAGACCCTCAGGCAGCCGAGGATTGGCTGGAGGCGGTTTTTTGTACTTTCAGGTTATTGGGGACACCAGCTGACCTCATGGTGATCCTTTCAGCAAGCATCCTACACGCAACAGTAGGAAGATGGTGGAGCTTGATGCTCCAGGTGCATGACGAAGCATCTCTTCTCTAGACAGACTTTGAGAGAATCTTTCGCTCGGAGTTCGTCCCAACCACCCTCCGTGCGGTGCGCATTCGTAAGTTACTACAGCTGTAGCAGGGCAATATGACGGTCACCCAGTACTCGGCGAGATTTACTGATCTCTCGCGCTATTTGACGGACATGGTACGGGACCCATTCTTCCATTCATGAACCTTCGAGTAGGTAATTAGAAATGAGATCAGGGAATTGATGATATCCCTCAGCATTCTGACGTAGGCAGGAGTACTGGAGCGAGCCCTTCTCATAGAGAGCTTTCTTGCTGAGCCTACACCAGCAGCGAGGCCTACCGTAGGGAAGCACGTAGCAGAGTCGTCTGCAGCTGGCAGTTGAAAGAAGTCACAGGGGTCCAGGCGGACCAGACCATCAGGCGGATGACCTCAGGACACTGGTTCAGAGGTGTGGGGCACCCGGCGCAGAGCCAGCCATCCGAGGAGCAGACACTACTACGCATGCAGTGGGCAGGGCCACCTGGCTCGTGACTGCCCGACCCACCGTGCAGAGGAGAAACAAATGGTTGAGGGGCCACCCAGGCAGAGGTAGAGAGTCGACTATGGCGGTCCTCAGGGAGCAGGTGGACGAGGCAGAGGAGCTGGATGAGCAGCAGGTGGTGGGAGACGCTTTGAGGCTTTACCAACACCACCATCAGGAGGTCCACCCCGACCACAGGGAGTTGGCGGATAGAGGCAGACTCAGCTTCAGGTAGCGTAGGCCTACGACCACGGTGCGCCAGAGATGATTCGAGGTACTATATGTGACTACTCCACCCTTGTTGAATTTATTATAGACATAAAAGCGAGTCATTCTTTTATTGCCGCTGCCCTTATTCGGAGCTCAGAGATTCCAATGGAGCCGTTGGCTCGATCCTTACGGCTAGAGACTCCTAGGGGAGTTGACTCGATGATTACCCACTAGTGCCGGTAGTGTGAGCTTACTCTAGGAGGTGAGAGATTCGGCTGAGATCTTGTTATAGCGGAGTCGAGGCTTCACGACATCATCTTGGGCATGGATTGGTTATCAACTGTCCATGGTCAGATTGATTGTATTAGGGCCAAGGTGCGGTGTGTTCGCACCGACGAGAGTAGGTTCACCTTCACCGGCAAGAAGTGAACCTTTGCAGCGCAGGATGGACTCACACAGAGGAGAGGACAGCCCATCACTCATCAGTTGGATATCCTCATCCTAGGAGCAGTTGACGTGCGGAGTCCAAGTTTTCCTGTAGTGGTGGATCAGTATACGGATGTTTTTCCTGATGACGTTTTAGGACTACCTCATCATAGAGAGGTAGACATTTATATTGACTTGTACCCCGAGACAGCCCTGATATCTACTCCAGCATATCAAATGGACCCCGCTGAGCTTCGAGAGCTACAGGTACAGTTGGAGGACTTGCAGGGCAAGGGATTCATCTGACCCAGTGTTTCACCCTGGTCTTCCCCGATTTTGTTCGCCAAGAAGGCGGACGGGAGCTTGCGACTGTGTGTCGACTATTGTCGCCTGAACCAGGTGACCATGAGAAACAAGTATCTGATACCGAGGATTGACGACCTCTTCGATCAGATCAAGGGAGCACGGTGGTTCTCGAAGATAGACCTCAGGTCAGGCTATCATCAGCTTTGAGTTCGGGACGAGGACATGAAGAAGACGACCTTCAGATGTCGCTATGGCCACTATGAGTTCTTGGTGATGCCTTTCTGTGTGACCAACACTCTAGCAGTGTTCATGAGTCTCATGAATAGGATAGTTCAGCCATACATCGATCGATTTTTCGTGGTCTTCATCAACAACATATTGATATACTCGACCACTGAGGAGGAGCACGCCCACCACTTGCGGGTTGTACTGGTCACACTCCAAGAGCACCAGCTTTATGGTAAGCTCTCAAAGTGTCAGTTCTGGTTACGTGCGGTCCACTTCTTGGGACACGTCATCTCTGAGGTAGGAGTTGTAGGGGATCCTGCGAAGATCGAGGTAGTGCTAGCTTGGGAGCCACCAAGGAGCGAAACAGAGGTGCGGAGTTTCTTGGGGATAGCTGGGTAACCCCAGAGATTCGTGCCAGACTTCTCCAGATTTGCGGTACCACTCTCAGCTATGATAAAGAAGGGGAAACCCTTCGTGTGGTCAGACAGATGTCAGCAGAGCTTCCAGGAGCTGAGACAGAGGTTGACCAACACACCTATCTTGAGGCTCCCAGAGGAGGGAGTAGGGTACGTAGTCTACTGTGATGCATCAGGGACTGGACTCAGATGTGTCCTGATGTAGGAGCGGGAGGTGATTGCCTATAGATCACGATATTTGAGACATCATGAGCAGAACCATGCTACCCATGACCTGGATTTAGCAGCAGTGGTCTTTTCTCTGAAGATGTGGTGACACTATCTGATGGGCGAGCAGTTTACTGTCTACTCTGACCACCATAGTCTCAGTTACATCTTATCGCAGAAGTACCTGAATCTGAGACAGCGGCGATGGCTCGAGTTCCTCCAAGACTATGAATTTGAGATAGTCTATAATCCTGGAAAGGGGAACGTAGTAGCCGATTCTCTTAGAAAGATGACGGGAATTCAGCTACTTGGGGAGGCGACAAAGCAGCTATACGCTTTGAAGATATCCTTCGTGGATAGAGATGGAGCATACTTTCTTTAGTCACTCAAAGTCACTCCTCCACTTCTTCAGCGGGTCGGAGAGGCACAGCGTGGGGACGTTGACTGTGAGATGTGTCATGCACAGATATCCTCAGGACAGGTACCTAATGGATTCTATGTAGGAGGAGACCACGTCATCCTTTTCAGAGGACGTACCATGGTACTAGCTTCTTTGCAAGAGGAGGTTCTGAGAGAGTTTCACACTTCCCCTTTAGTGGTACATCAAGGAGTGGTAAAGATGTACCAGGATCACAGATGTCATCACTGGTGACCGGGTATGAAGAAGGTTGTGGCAGAGTTCGTTTCTCGATGCCTCACCTGCCAACAGGTGAATGTGGAGCACGAGGTACCAGCAGGCTTCATACAGCCCTTGGAGGTCCTAGAGTGGAAGTGGGACGAGATATCTATGGATTTCTTGACTGTACTTCCACTTACTTCCAGAGGTCACGACTCCATTTGGGTTATTATCAGCCGACTCACCATGTCGGCCCACTTCTTACCCATCAGAGAGCAGGGCTCAGTAGAGATCTTGGGACGTCTCTACATTTGGGAGATTGTATGACTTCATGGTGTGCCATCATCTATCATCTCCGATCTAGATGCCCAATTTACTTCCCGGCTTTGGAAGGGGTTGCAGGAGGAATTCGGAACGCAGCTACGTCTAAGCACCGCCTTTCACCCTCAGATGGATGGTCAGATGGAGAGGACCATTCAAACCCTCTAGGACATGCTCTGTGCATGTGTCCTCAACTTTGGTCGCAGCTGGGAGGACCACCTACCCTTGGTGGAGTTCGCGTACAACAACAGCTACCACTCCACCATCGGGATGGCACTATACGAGGCATTATACGACCGACCTTGCAGATCACCACTGTGCTGGACAGACCCTGGGGAGTCAGCACTTGTGTGACCGGAGATGGTCAAGGCCACGATAGAGAAAGTCCAGGTCATCCAGGAGCGGATGAGGACAACTCAAATCCGACATAAGTCTTATGCTGACAGGAGGCGGAGACCACTAGAGTTCGAGGATGGAGACCAGGTCTTCTTGTGGGTCTCACCTCAACATGGATTACGGAGATTTAGTCTAGGCGGCAAGTTATCTCTGTGCTTCATCGCACCATTACAGATTCTCAGCAGGAT
Source organism: Viscum album (assembly GCA_963277665.1). Classification (NCBI taxonomy): domain Eukaryota; kingdom Viridiplantae; phylum Streptophyta; class Magnoliopsida; order Santalales; family Viscaceae; genus Viscum; species Viscum album. The sequence continues at coordinate 1,499,593,577 of OY728132.1, forward strand.
AGGCGATGCGGCTTATCATCTGGCTCTACCGCCTCAGTTGCACCGGGAGCATGACGTCTTCCACGTATCTCAACTGAAGAGATACGTGCATGACCCGACGCATATCATCAGGCATGGGGAGATGGACCTTGATGATTGGGAGACTTTTGAGGAGGTCCTGGTGGAGATCGCAGATCGACAGGAGTGGGTCCTACGTGGGTTTTCGATTCCTCTAGTGCGCATCAGGTGGCAGCACAGGAACCTCCAGGAGAGCACTTGGGAGCAAGAGGCTCAGATGTGTGCTCTGTACCCCCATTTGTTCCCCTATATTGTGATGTATCTTTACGGGGACGTAAATCCCTGAGGTGGGAGTAATGTAAAGACCCTTAAATTTCAAGGGAAATTTTTTCTTAATTTTCTTTGGGATTTTACGAGTACGTAGTATCTGACGGCACCTAATTCCAAGGCCCGGTGTGCCCAGAATCAATTTCCAAAGTTTAGCTCGGGTAAGTTCAGTGAACGAATGAGCGGGTTTTCCTAACTTTTGAACCGGTACTCGGAATCAAAATCTGAGGGCACCGATGAAACCGCAATGTCGGTTTTTTCTTAGGAAGACCTTTTCTAGAGTTGTGTTTGCTTTGAATTAGTTTCTAAAAAAGGGATTAAGAATAAAGTGAAATGAAAATCATGTTACAATTTTTATTCCACATTCTTAAGTGGTTTAGCTCATATGAGGGAGTTGGGGTGGGACCCACTGATTTTCTAACCCCCCTTGGGACGATTAAAGATGAGGTGGGGCCCAAACGAGCCCCCGCCATTTCATTTTTCATTAACTCGTTTTTAAAACCTCTTCTGTCTTTAAAGTTTCCGACTTATCACTTCAATTAATTTTGACAAGTTAGGTTTAATTAAATGAAGTGAATTAAATTATTAATGTTTGAATTTTAAAAGTGTTGGAAAAAGTAATAAAATAAGGCTAAAGCCTTATTTTATTTTGGTTTCTTTATTGTGTCAAGAGAGGGAGAGTTCTACAATCGAAGAACTTCATCATCATCCTTGAAGAAAGCGAAGAACACTGACACGCCTTCCTTCATTCTTTTTCCTGCGTCAAAGGAAGGGAGACACCATTTCACCTCAGACAATCTCCGTCAACATGTTTGGTGCCACACCCCGCAACGCCGTTTTCCGCGACGCTCATCGATCGTCAACTTGTTATCGAGGTAGGGGTTGATTTTGTTCGTGAATATTCTTTTCTGTTCATCGTCAATTTCATTGGGCCGCTTGTTATCAATTTAACGGGAGCAGGTTGGACCGCACGAACACGGCCGACCCTCCTCTCCCATTGTTTTTGTGTACGTTCTGGCTCGAAATAAGGTGGTGCAGTGCAACGACACCTCGCGGAAACTTGTAGGAATGCCTCGAAGAAGCGTGGCGCCGGTGCGCCATCCCGTTGAGGCTGAAAGAAGTCGCGGCCAGAGCGGGGCCGCAACAAAGGGGTGTGGCGCCGTCGAGCCGCACTGGAGAACCACAAATAGACCACGGTCGGAGCGGGGCTGTAGTGGAGGGGCGGGGTGCCATCGCGCCGTGCCGGTCGGACCAAGGCGGTGGCCTTTGGCCGTGGCTGAGCAGGGAGAAGTGGCCGGAACCGCCGGCCACCCGCGCGTTGGAGGGGTGGGACCACGGGGTCCCACGGCAGCGGCACGGGCCGGCCAACCGGGCCGGCCGTTTGGAGAAGGCAGGGGTTCGTAACCTCCAGCTGGAAAAAGGAGTGGCCCCCACGTGGGGGCCGCCATTTCAAAATAGGGGGGTAGTGCCCCCCCTTCCGAGACAGCTGAGCACCGGGCTGGCCACGCGGGCCGCACCCGCGCCAGGCCAACCGGCCGTCCAGGCCGGGCTGGGCCGCACAGGCTGGGCCGAGCCATGCAGGCTGGGGTGGGCCGTGCCCAATAGGTCGGGCCGCGCCCTATCGGACCAGACCCGGACCCGGTTCGGGCCGACCCAGGGGGTCTTGTGCTGGGTCGGTCCGGGCCCAAAACCCCCTAAAACATGGCAGGTTCGTTTAAATGCATGTAACATGGGCTACGGACCTCCGATCAACACACCGTCAGTTGAAATGAGATCCTTGGATCGAGGCAGTCGTTTTGGTATATTATACTCAAGGTTTTGGAGAAAATTGGAGTATGTCCGGGTTGGTTCGAACACGAAACCAACCGGGCCCTTGGAGCGGAAACGCTTATAACATGAGCTCAGGATGTTCGATTGACATGCCGTCGACTTTGTTGGATTACTCATAGCGAGAGGGACCTTTTGGATTAATCCACTTGATGTTTGGATGGAGTTGGAGTATGGTCAGGTTGGTTTTGACTTAAAAACCAAACGGGCCCCTGGAACGAAAAAGCCAATAACTCTCAGACCGGGCGTCTGATTGACGCGCTGTCTGTCATGTTGAGTTTCTATCGACAAGACAGAACTTTGGGATACATAAAATCCGGACTAGGTTTCAGTTAACGTATTGAACCCCTTGGATCGTGGAGCAGACCCTCCTGGAATCGAGCATGCTGTGTGCGGGAACCCTAGAGCTGGCTGCGACTGCGACGACGATGACGACTACACTGAAATCCTCCGTGGGTTCGGCAGCGACGACGACTGCAGTGAAATCCTCCATGGGTTCGGCAGCGATGATGACCATACTGAAAGCCTCAGTGGGTTCGACAGTGATGACTACTGTTCTTTTATCCTATGTGGCTCCAACAGTACTACTGTTCTTGTATCCTACGTGGGTCCGACAGTGTTTGACTCTGTTCTTGTATCCTACGTGGGTCTGGAAGAGTAGTTGGTCTTATATCCTACATGGGTCCGACCGCTTAGCTGGTTTAGTATCCTACGTGGGTCCCAGCTTAGATGAATCAGTGGCTACATCTGATCATCTCTAACACCTTACGAAGAAGTATAGTTGTGTGAGATGAGTCTTGACTTTCAATCATTATCTTCGATATGATTGACTTGCTTCCTATGTAGATTGTGTTGTGATTTCCTGTGTGGATTGGGTTGTACTATCCTATGTGGACGTGATCGAACTTGGGCTTGGATGTTGGAGCCGAACTGGAATTGATGACTTAGGTATATGTATGGGAATATACCTTAGTACTGTTGGATGTTACTTCGTGATTGTATCTTTCTTTTATGGATTATACTATTTTAGATTCTGGGAGACCTTCGGGGGTCTCGGGGTAACTACTGAGTAGTGTATACTCACCCCTGCATGGGCTATGCCCGCACTACATTGTGTTGGATGCAGACGACGGACAACGCTAGTTGTGGTTAAGGCTTTTGGAGCTGTTGGTACCTGGAGGTGGACCACTGGGCGGGACGTACACGGAGCAAACGGCTGGACCTGAGGATCTGAGGAGGATATATGTACCCACCGTTCAGGTGGGACTTCCAGTGGATGGCTCGACGTTGCTGCTTTAATTTCAGTTGATGTACTTTCTTTCCATTTGTACATTACTTTCAGTTTGAGTTTGTATTCTGTCCCATTTACTTTCCGCACTTACTTTTGTACTCAGTTTACTTCTTCTGGCTTACTCTGTGGTGTTTGTTTACATTATAAAGGCAATTCCTTCCCCTTTTTGTTGGGATTTACACCTTGGTGCTAGTCGCCAACCCCTGGCCTATAGAAGGGGGGCTTGGGGTAGTCACGACACGAGTCCTGAGGATGGGTCGTGACAAGAGAGGAGTGTGAGTATAGGTTCAATAATTATCCTATTCTTTATATCCATAAATCATTCATCATATTCTTCAATCTATGTATATTTTATCCCTTTATGTGTTAACATTGTTTGTGGTCTAGAAAATCTTGAGACGTTTCACACAAAACAATAGTGTTACCATGATAATGCATGAAATTTATGTATCTATATGAAATTTATTAGTTATGTAAATTTTTTAATTTACATTTTCATTGAATGATTCATAGATATTCCCTTACTCATGATAGTATTCCCCAATAAACTTTTTTTATCCAAAAGTCACAAAAACAAATTTTTTCATCAAACTAATCCATCCATTATTTCACTGACATAATCCATAGATACTCTTCATGTTCATAAATTCACTTATAGAATATTAAAATGTTTTCAATAAGGAGCAATAAAAATTTACCAGTTAGTATCTAAAGACATTATTCTACATGTCCAATGTTATTTTTGGGGTATTTGTAAGTGGAAATGAAGTCTCTAGGAATATATAAGTTTTATATTATTTATGGAAATCCGTAGATAAATTATACTATATCTTCACCTTCAACTAATGATATTATGAATTAGCATCCACTTCTGTGATGTATTGAGATCCCTAATGTTGATATAAAAAGTAATCAATGCTTGATAGTGGAGACTTTTTTTATACGGTGATTTGTTCAGGTATTTTTACTCAATCCAAAGTTGTATAAATATATATTAAAAGATAACTGGAACATTCCAAGGTGATTCACTGTGGAATACGAAACCCTTTTCTCATTCCTCTTTTATTTTCTTCATTAAATCCTATTGTTCCATAAATTTCTTCTAATAAGGGATCTAAAAAATAAGTATGAATTTAAAGATATATTCTATTGGGAAATCTAATATATGTTCTATGTTAATGACTTTAGATTCCTAAAAAATATATCATTATAATCCCATCTAATGAAAATTCCCTTAGGGTCGATGCTTTTCATTGTCTCAAACATTTATGTATTATATACTTATTTATTACATAATAACATCCATAGTGATGATATATTTGTTGTTCGGGATTAAAAATCATCCTTACATCTATATAGGATCAAATAAATGGTTAAAGATATGTTTTCATTACCTAATAGTTGATATGTTATCTATACAATAATAGTCAATAAATTCCACGTGTAGCATCAAATTCTATCAAGGGATTTTAAAATTTACTGGAAGAATCTTTACACAGATTCTAACTATGGAATAATCCAACACTTTAGTTGTAATGATTTCACTAATAGGAGCATTCAAACAAATTTCTACATATGGGTGTCAAGGAGGTGATTTAGTAGGTATATATAAAATTCATGATATAATGGAATGCATAGAACCTGAATCAATTAAAACACTATTCATTCATGATTGAATAGAAGGTGTACCTAGTATGAAAAAATTTCCTTACTCTACCTTTACTATAGTTATGATGTACTATTTCCATTACTCCCTCAACTTAAGTTCTTTCTAACACTAAATATATTTGGCGTCCCATAGTTTAGTGAACGAGCTTGTGAATTTCCTAAGTTCATTTCAGTTATGTGCATAGACTATAGTCGGTGCATTGGGAAATACTTCTATTCATTCACACTTAGTTATATTATTCATGTTTCTTTGAAATTAATGAATTTTATTACCATTATTTCAATAATTGAATAATTTACATGATACATTGAGTAAATTCCTTGTGAATTTCTTTTCATAACATTGACATGTGGGATGTTAGATCTTCTGACCTCCTTTATCATTTGATCCACTATCATAAAAATCTATCCCTTATTTCTTATCTTTTTTTCCATAATATAATTCTAAAAAATAAATATATACTTTGGGAGTACACTAAAGTACGTATTCATAACCCCCAAAGTATCTTATATCTAGAGGTTTTCAGATATGTGGTTTTAAAACATCAAAAAATATATCAATTTTTTCAATATTTAATTTTAAATAATCTAATGGAATACTATGAAAGTAATTTAAAATTTACCACATATGTTAAAACATATTCATTATACTTTTCCTTATGCTATAAAAATTATCTCTCTATATTACTGTGAGGAATTCAAGGGAAGTACTTTTTATGAACTATATTCTTAATGTATTCCCACTCCATTACTTCTTCCCCATCCTTCAGTTCTTGATAAATTTCCACCATTAATTAGCTTCTCCATCCAAATATTAGGTGATTAGAGTAACATTCTCCTTCAATAGACAATGAATCAAGATAGAAATATTTTTCATGGTGTTGATTGAACATCTTATAAAAATTAGTTTACATGACCCATTAAATTTTTATTATTGTTTTCACATAGAGGGATCAATGAATAATTTCTCTTTTTTAGGTGATGTATGATGTTCTGTATAATTTATGTTATTATGAATAACCTGGTAAAAGTAGTTAAGTACCACCATGAGGTTTTTATCCCTGCATCCCATTACATTATGAATATTTTTTTGATAATCATCCCAATTTTCTAATATATGGGTATATTTTTTTATCATTTTTGAAACATTTAAAAAAATTAAAAGGTTAATTCAAGTCATAAGTCGAAAAATAATTCAAAAATATCATATTCACACATGTAAATAAATTATAATGTTTTCATGATTGATGTATATAATATCATCCTTAGTATTATATTGTTATCATAATTTATAAATTAATTAAAATCATCTTTTAAACCGATTATAGTGAACCTCTACATTCATGACTGACTATTAGATCATTTTTAATAAAAAAAACATAAGAATAGAAAGGTTTAGTATACTGGGAGGTTAGATTCATGAATCTTGAGTACATAACAAAATTTAATGTATTTTAAAACCTCTTATATAGTCTTACAAAAATATATTATATTATCCATTGTACATTTAATCTCTTAAGGACATACATTAATTAAATTATGAGCTAACATCGTAATTAGAGATGGATAAGGGTCATGAAGATGCAGTATAAAAAAATTTGAACAAGGATGATTCATATCATCATCATCATAATAAAATGGGGATAATTTTAATGATATATTTAATGTAGAATATACATATGAATGAATCATTCTAAAATAGGGTATAAATCCCACACATTTTTTTTTGAAAAATTCTAGCATCATGTTAATGTATAAAATATGCATCAAAATAATCACTTAATAAATTGTAAACAAATATAGATTAATTTTTTGACATATTACACATAATATCATGAGATATATGACATTAACCAATGAATTAGAGGAATATATAATTTAGGTTCCACCTATCACATCATAATAATCACTAAATTTTTGATCCCACATAGAAATTAATCACGTATCAATCATAGAAATCATATAATCCAATGAGAAAGTAATGGTATTCACAATAACATATTAAAGAACATCAATTAATAAATCATGGTGGTTCCCCCCAAAAAAATTCTATAATATAATTTTAGATATTAATGGGCTTCAATAATAAAGATAATATCATGGTGATTTAAAAATAGAATAATAAGAATTTAAAGAATCCACAAGGAAAATTTAGAATAAACACTTTTTAATTATGTAATAAGGATTAAAATAAATGTATCAAATGGGTTATGTACATATATATCCTAGTAAAAAAATAAATTTAAATAAAATTAAATTATTTTGGGTCTTTGAAGGATAATAAAAAATATTTACAAAGGGAGGGTAAACCTTGATCAAAGAATAAAGTTCGAGAGTCCCCTTAAATTTTGTGAAAATTTATTTTTTCAACTTTTCAAATATTATATAATAAATATATGTGTATCAAAACAATAAAAAATAAGTGAATTATATTATTTTGTAACATTTTTTATCTATAATTCTAATATCCAAAAGTCTATAGTTCTGAATCTAGTGTTTAAAGTACAATCATTAAATTTCTTATTCCAATACCAATAAAACTTACCCAATTCTCTCAATCCAAAACATATAACATAACACTAGAATGCTGGATCACTTGAATTCCCTATATCATTTTATGTTTAGAGTTATTGATTATTGAGACAAACTGTTATCAAAAGTTCTAGATAAATAATCAAATAGTTCATAAATGATCTATATTCTCTCACATTAAGATCTTCAAATCTAGTGACCTTCTACAGTATAACATACATAAATAATTTCTTCACCACATTGGGAAAAGTAAATATAAGAAGGCTGAGCTGAAATACATAGTAATGGAAAACATAAAAATTAATAATTGAATATTATTGGGGATCATACGATGATAGAAATGGTATGAATACATAAATCCCTTTGAGCTCTTAAATCTGGATTGGATAACCCAGGAAATACAACGAAAAATGGGGTGAGCTAAAAATCATGTAAGTGAAGAAAAATAAAAAGGACTCATAACACATGATTCAAATTTATAACATGATATCATAAACAAGAAGTCTCATAAGTAATCAAATGTGATGAAAAAAAATAAAGTAGTAAATTATTCTCATGGTAAAATCGGAAATGTGGTAGAAGCATGATAAATGAAATAAGAATAATTTCAGGAAAACTTCCAAGAAAACATCACATAGTTAGTATTGTTCCATCATGGTTTTGTTTTACCTTCTAATCACATACGTAATGTCTCAATAGACTATAACATTACCCAATAAAATGAATCTCTATTTGGGAACACCCATTATAACATGTTTGTGATTATTTATTCCATAAAAATTAAATCAATCAATAGGTATAGACATAATAAATACCCTCATAATGATATGTATTCCATAATAAAACGTCATATAATTATCGTGGCTATTTCATAATGAATCTATTTGAGAATTGAACTTATGTAATGAATTACCATATAAATAGACAGGTTATATATATATATATATATATATATATATTCAAGAGACATATATAATGAATTTAAAATCATATCATAAAATTATATAGAGAGATAAATTGATTTAGATAGATAATATTCATAACACTGTGATAAAGGGTGGTTTAGAGAGACCCATTACATTAAGTCTTAATCTTTAGGCAAGTTAATTATCTTCCAAAATAATAAAATTATTTTAACTATTTAATTTCATAAGACCCATTTTATATTATATTATTTATTTTATTTAATCAATTTTCATGTTATATTTATCTACTGAATCATTTTGTTCATAAAGGACATTTGGATTGAATGTCCAAAATGACTTTGATAGGTTCGTTATGGTCAAATAGTTCACTATCAAATCATCTTAATAATAATAATAATCATGTAATAAAAATAATATATTTATTTATTTATTTTTTAAAATTATAAAAACATCCATGAATGATTTTTATGAAAAACGAAATATGTTAAAATCATAGATACGGTAGGACGTACGTACTTATGAAAAAAGATTCCATTTTTGAAAAATCATGATGTAAATATTATATGTATTATTTTAACTGTACATAATTATAGTCATATTATAAATATAAAATTATATATTTATATAAACTTATATATATTATCCATATGATGTTGTGATGAAAAAAATCATATCTCTTCGTAGTGGTGGCAGTCTTCACATGCAAACAAACGATGTTTCCATTTTCAATGAATGGAAGGGTAATAATGTAAATAGTACATCATATTTCAGTAATGATAAATATGTCATTAACATCATATCTATATATATATTATTAAATACATCATTATATCCATCTACGATAGGTGTTGATGGAAAATTAACTGCATTGGTCAGTAAGGTGGTAGTTCGACATTACACATGAATGATGTTTCTATTTCCAATTTGATAAATGATATATATATATATATATTGGTTATGAAATAAAAATAATAATATATGGGTATATTTTATATTAATATGTTATTATATCATCATGGTTAATGATAATTTTAAGTAAATTTAAGAATAAATAAAACCAAAACATTTGGTTAAATGTTATACCATTAATTTGGACAATTTCATTTTCATTACACCTTAAGTTATCTAAGGTGAGTATTATACATATATCATGACCTCTAGATGAAGGGAAATTATTATAAGATGTTAATTGTATTGTTCATGGATTAAATGAAATAATTTTAATTTATAAATAAAATATTAGCGGACTATCGATTTTATAAGTGAGGGGAGGGGAAATCATAAAATTACACAAGTTATAAAATTAATATAAATTAACTATCTCGAAGAAATGGGTAACAAATGATATATTAATAAGATAGTATTTTATGGGTATAAATTATCTAATGAAATAAAATATTGAAAAATGTAGACAATATTTTTACCGTTATCTCTTTTTAACATGTGTTAACCCTTTTTGATGTTTACTACAATGATGATGTTTTTAATCTATTATGGTCAATATAGCTACTAAAAATGAAATATTTTCCGTAAATATATAATGGATGACATTTTATGTCACACCCAAACCATGTATACTCCATTATTTTATACTTTTCTTGATCTTATATCCATGGGTTGAGGTTTTCTATGAGTTCATAGCTTAAACTTTTTAGTTTTTGAGATTTTGGTGATATTTGGCATGTGCACGGGTAGCGCATTGTTAGAGGAAACCAAGCCACCCAACCCTGATAATAGTGTGGTTAGTGTGAGACATTGGATAGAAGCTACCATATTGTTTTCACATTGTATGTTAAACTGTGTTGGTTCACCATGACATCGAATCCTTCTTACGAAGTAGCAATCGCACCTTAAGTGCATATTTTGGTAAACCATGCAGCCAAACCATGCAAGATAAAAATAATTTTAGAATATTAAAATCTATATATATCTTTTTTTATTTATAATTAAATATTTCACCAGTTGGTTCATTTTTTTATGAGAAATAGGTTTCACAAACCCCTCTTCCCTTTTCTCCCCCTCTTCTATTATTACATCCACAAAGCATCACGGTACGTTTTGTAGGTTTTATCAAATTTCATCATCTTATTCTCTTTCACTTCTCTCCCTCTTAAGATCTCAGCCCATGATGGTGGATTTTACTCTACTTTCCAAACCCTATAATCTAGATTTATTGTTTAGTTAGTGTTTCTTTGGACTTAGGGTGTGGAAATCATTCTTTGGGACAGATTATTCCTTCAAGTAATGTTTTATCACATCTACAATCCTTTGAGGTAGGTGTCTCCATAATTTTCCTTTCTGATGCATTACATTGATTCATGGTTGATTTTAAAAAATTTATACATATGATTGTCAATCATGTGACATTATTTTTAGTTTATTGAAGAGTTTTTTTCTTTGTATAATTTGATAGAAATTGGTTTCAAATAGATTTTTAAAATATTCCTATGTATATGTGCAGTCAATATTTTTTTTGAAATTCCAAGTGATATTTTGAAAGTTAAATTGTGTATTCTCAGAATCGGTTAGCCTTATTCATGTTATGGTATCATTTTTTAATTGTCAATATTTAATTTTGTGTTTGATTCAGAAAATTTTATTTCTTTATAGTTGTAGTGGAATGTTTTGAAAGTATTCTCTTGGATTTAAAGGGGTTCTTTATGCTATTTCCATTATGTGGAATTTTTTGGATTTGTTTCAAAAATAAAGAGGTAATAAAAAAAACGTATTTTTGTAGTTATTATTGATAAATAGGGTGTTCCATTAGATGTTGTAACATCCAAGTGTACAAAAGTTTCACACATGTATGGGAACTAATATGATGATTTCATTTTAAATCAGAATATTCCATGAATCTTAGTTTCATAAATTATCCATTATCTTTAAAATGGCATGTTAGTCAATTATGAGTCTTTAAATTGGTTTTCAATGTTTTCATTAAACATTAACAGTTTGGTAATTCAGAGGATGGAAGGTTTCAAAATAGAGGGAATAACCCTTTTGGAATCATTAGAGAATTTTTGTGTGTTTTCATCTTGGCTTTGAAATGATGTTGGAAGTGAAATTATATTTAAAACATAAATATACATTTGGAATTGTGGATATAAACATTGGGTTAAATGTTGTTTTGTTAAAAATTTTGGAAATATTATTGGTAAATTTATTTTTATGTGTAAAGTAAGAAAGACTATTTGGAAAATTACAATATTTTTAAAGGAAGGGTTGAATGTTTATATGATGTGATGGATTAGTTGGAATATTTCATAATGTGATGTGTAGTGGACACCACTATTGGTGGATTTTTTATATGGTTTATCATATATGTGGTGTTAGTTTTTAGGGATGGAAATTATAATGACGAAATTTAAGGCGAGGCATGCTTGTGAGGGCCTCCTACTCACACATTATACTATTACCATAGATTTATTCGAAGTCATTTAGAGGATTGAGTGATGGTTTCATATCAACACCAATTAGACATTTTCATACCCTTTTGATCTGGTAGAGCTTGGTGAGACATGACACTGTATTAGTTATATTAGGGTGTCCAGTTGGTTATAGACTATGGAGCTACATTGTATTCCCGTAGGTGAGTCCATCTCGAGTACTTCTTGGGATTACTCTAAAGATTTTTAGGAAGAACCCACAACAACTATGAATAATTTTATGTTTATATTCATGCCATATGATTAATATAAGTCTTTATAGATTTAACTTCTTGTATTGGTTCCCATTACTTTATGAATAGCCTTATTTTGGTTACATTAATGGATTTGGTGGTTGAGTTTGTTTTTAATGAAAAAGGGTTGTGGAAAGTGAAACTAATTTTTGAAAATGGGAACTGAATGTGTTTTATTAATGGGAACTTTTGGAAAAATGTGTTTTTTCTTTAAATTAACTAAATTCCTATTTATGTACATGTATTTTCAAACTAATTTTTGTGGGATATTTTTTTAAGGAAACGTATTGATTCTATGGAGGTTCCTACTGAGCTATTAATCTCACACACTACTTTTAACATTCAATGTCTGTAGACTAGAGATATTTAATGGGTTCAAGTTCTTTATTTGAGTTCTTTCATTGGAGAAGTTTGGTTTTGTTCTTAGAGGTGACCAATAGGTCAAATGGAGATTGCATTGGTGTAGATAGTTTTACTTTGTATCTAGATTTTAGTTCATTATGTAGTAATATTTGTATCCATATTAGGTTATCTATTTTTTATTATTTTTTGTTGGTTATTGATTCATTCTATTTTGATTATTTTTTTTAATTTACCCTAGTTTATTTGGATGAAATAATTCTCACCTAGATTGGATTTTATGCATGAAACTAGTAAATAGCCCATGGTGATCAGGAACACCCTTTAGGCCATGGTGTAGACCTGGTCAGATTTTGGTTCAGATGGAATCTAAGACTGGTAAATGAAAAAATGGTATCAGAGGAGGCCCTAGTAATTTTGGGTTTCAGTTATTTAGAGATTAAAAATTTCAGAAATCACGATATAGGTATTGGAATAGTATTGAAACTCTTTCTCATTATGATCCTAAAGCTTCTAGGGGTATCCCATGATTTGAGTCTTTTATCGTTATTTTAGATTAAGGGATGATAATGGAGTTGAGCTGGGGTTATGTAATGATCTCACATAGAGTAGTGACCCATGTGGAGTTTGAGTAAATTGTTCAAAAACCTCCTAGTTTTTTATTCTTACTTAGGGCATGCCCCACTTCCATATCTACATGTTAGAGATGACTATTAGTTCCCCATTTTGGTAGTTTGGGATGAGTTATGTTTTGTTTCATTCTTTGCATATGTGATTAACCTTCTAAAATGAAAACAGATTTTGAAAATGAAAATTAATTCTTTAGATGGTTTTAGGATTAGAAAAATGGGTTTTAAGAGGAACTTTTTTGGATCAGAATTTGGTAAATTATTTGGTTTTAGTGAGGAAATGAAATGTTTGACCCTTGTATCTCCTTATGAAAGTTCACATATGTGAGGGTGTGTATGGAAATTTCATGTTGGAAATTGTGTGCAAATGATGAAAGTGGATTCTCATGAAAACATATGTGGCAGTTTACAGGATAACATCAGTGGGAATATGAAATTAATGGTTTGACATCGAATTTTTGAAATGGGGTTCGATTGAGAAATTATCTGGGTTTTATTTTTCTTTGAAAATTGGATTCATGTTTTGTGAAATCTGGTTTTGGGTTTTGTAAAGTGTCCATGGAAGAAGGTAGTTTTAAAATTCAAATGGAAATAGTATTTTTGAAAAGAGAATTTTGGTTTCTCTTGTATGTTTTTGGCTCCTGATTAGGTTGTTTTTCCTGACGATGTTCTTTTCAATTGATATTTTATTTGATATTGGTTTTGGATTTACCATTTTTATTTTATTCAGAAAACACCACCCAGAAAGATCCCCAAGTATTATATTAAATAATTCATAGTTCTTAATACATCTCAGTTGTTCCATATCCTTCCCTGTGATCATGGTCCATTTGATATAGTGAAGTAGATTTAAGAAATTGATGTTATCTTCAAATCATTGGGAAATCTTGAAGATGTAATATTTCTTTCTATTATGGGTTATTTTTTTGACCAAAAATTGATTAATGGGATTTTTCCCCACCATCAATGAAAATATTGATGATATGGATATGTTTAAATCCATCTTTGTCTAGTCATTTATACCTGAGGAGGTAGATGTTTATATTAAAGCATTGTAGGATTTATTAAAGTATTATATTTTATTAGGGGGTCTATATCTAGATATCAAGGAGTGACTCCTCTCTTCCATGGATTAACATTTCAAGAATATGGTAGACAAATCATTTCTAGATGAGTTGGTTTTCGGAGATTATGCAGTTGGCTATAATGTGTCCCTTGTTTCTTAGGAAGGTTTCTCGTCTGGAGAAATTCATGATCCAAATGAACCTTTTATTGAATAGTCTCTTCCCCTGGGTCTGATCGTCATATCATTAGATAGTTCTCTTGTGTGCCACAAGTGTAGCTAGTTCAGTCGTTCAAAGCTATCTTGTCTCAATCCTCAAATGATGTGATAGTTTTCTGGTTTTTGGGTGATATAGAGATGTTTTTGTTGGAAGCATCACTTGAGGAATAATTTTTTATCATAGTATGTAATATTATGGATATGTGGTAGTAAATGATTCAACCACCAAGGCTCCATTTATAGACCCTAGTTTGAATCTCGTGTGAAGTCAGGAATCGCTAGGGTGCAGGGAACCTTGGTTCAAATTTTGTCTCCCTTGTTGGGGTGGATGCATTTAAAGTATCTTTTTTGTAGTTTTTTCTATAGTTGTAAGTTCATCATTTCATTGTAAATGTTTTAAGGAAATGTTTTATCATAATCTGAGCAGTTTTGTGTAATTGAATTTGGATCTTTTATTTGTTTGTTCTTTTATGAATGTCATTACCCATATGTGGGCCATTCATGGTTTTAGATTTCATTTGTTCTCACCTTGGAGATGCTTGAGTTTTGTGGAATTGATAGGTTATGGATTCCGTTTACTATTTGGCTTGAATTCATTTTGTGGGACTTCCCTACGCTATAGATTCATTATTTGTGAGGAAGATGTTTTGTTCCTACGGGGAGTTACCTCCCTCCCAGTCATGTTGTGGGTGTTTCTAGGTTGATGCTGACATTTTTGGGTTTACTCCTGTTGTGAGTCCCTTTTTTTCTTTGTAATGTTTGCTGAGATCATATTGTATGGAGAACCCTCTAGTGATCAACCAACATAATTATAATGTGGTTTCTTCTTGATCATTCAGGTGTTACATTTAGAGTGAAAGGTGACCACATGGTTTTTTATTTCTTTTGATTTTGATTGGGCATGTATTAAATATTTGTTTATCTTTTGGATGGGTGACATTATGGGGGAAGAATGTTTTAGTTATTATTGGAATTGTGACACCCTGACCTTTGATACTATTTCATTTCATTATTTTATTTATCTTGTATCATTAAGATGAGGTTTTGGTTGAATTCCCATCTTAAACATCTAATATTTTTGAGTATCGGGAGAATTTTTTCATATGCACAGGAAGTGCTTGGTTAGTAAAAACTGTGTGTCACACTGTACAGACCCAAAGCTTGATGTACAAAGACATTAAATTACTTTTGTGGAATACATAATACATAACATAAATAAACACAAAAGGACCGTAATAGTTTAGTGTCTTTGGAAACTCAAAACATAATCTTCTAATCGTGGTGAAAGATCATCAACATCTCGCATAAAAATCTTCCCCTTTTGTTTTCTTACCTAAAAACATTCATTATATCTTAGGGAAAAGAAAACATATAAAGGGTGAGCTCATATTCTTAGTAAGGGTATGCATGGAGAAAATAAAACAAACCATATACATTTGAACATAAAAACATGAACACAATGTTTAAACATCGAAATCTTGAGCAATGACATAAAACATGGTAGTACGTAAGGCATAGATCATAATGGAACGTCAATCATGATAAAATAGCTTGGAAATAAAACATGTAATTGTGGAAAAACATTAATAACATGATATTATTTCCATAGTATCCAATTCATTGTTTCCAAGACCATCTTAGTGGACAAAGTCCCTTTCTGAATCGAGTTCACTCCTCATTTCAGTCCTGTAACACTGAACTAGATTATCTTACCATTCCAACCATGTCTCTCTCATGAGATATAAATCTTTACCCAATTAATTAGAGGGAGATATAGGTCCCACTCATATCATAATGCAATCATTCTTACTTGTTTCACAAAACAATCATACATCATTCATCATAACCCAAAGAATAAAACGGGTTTCATAAACATCATCCCACCATAACGTAATTCCTATAAAACGAATGGATGTCATTTCCTCATAAGAAAAGTGAAACCATATAAATCATAGAGATATTATACTTGACACATACACATATGAAATAATATCATCTTAGATGGAAAATGGTTTTGATAAAACACTTGAAATAAATTCTTAAGAAAAATATCCTTTCTTATTCAAAATCATTTTCTTTTCAAAAAATGCCATGAAATTTTAAAAGAAGAGGATTTTTTTGAAAATAGTCATGAAATCTTGTAGAGTAAGCTTCATGAAAATAAGGTGTTATTAAACCATAAAAATCTATTCATTCCGTATAAGTTAAAAAAACATTCTCCTCGTACTATTGTTAGAAAAGTCAAAAAGTACCTCGTATGTTAAAAAAATAAAGATTCCTTCCAAATGATGTGGTAAAATTAAAAAAAGGGTAAAAATGTATTTAAACATACATGGAATAAAATTAAACATTTTATGAAAACATTTTGAGAACATATGGTCATGGATAATAAACATAACCCCAGTAAATACTTACGAATAAACAATCTCGGATATGAATGAGATTCGAATAATTATCCCTTACCTTATGTCCAATTTCATTCATATGTATCCGAGACTCCTAAATAGTGGGTTTAGACATATTATTAACTTGTAACAAACCCATAATAATATTTATGATATCATATATGATTCACTTACGACTTTATATTATCCTTTCATTTGTCAATTCCATGTTAAAGCAGTGTTTTGGGTAAAATCATTTCATTAATCGTCCGTGTTTTGACTTTTAATTATTAATATGATTACTTAGATCATGATTAATTAGATCATGATTACTTAATTCCAGAATATCAAACATGATTTATATATAATATATATTCAGAATATACATATATATAATAGATCGATAAATGGAAAGAAATACACCATTCATGGAGACGGTAGGCCGTACGTACGCATGAACGCTGTTTTTCATTTCCTTATTGAATTGAATGGAATTAAGTAGATGAAATACATATATATACATAAATACAGTAGTATTATTATTTCATATATTTCAGTATTACTTGTTATATATAGTTTATAATCATTCTTGAATTGTTAACATGGAAAATGAATCTCATTGCGTCATGGAGACGGTAATCCGTACGTACGCATGAGTGATGATATCATTCCCATATTTATTGAATGGAATTTTAGTAGATGATATAATATCATATAATCAGTATGATGTTATAATAATCATATATAGTTATTATTTACACAATTATACCCATCCAAGTAAGGTGGTGGTGGAAAAACTGATTACACGATGGCGAGGAGACAGTATTTCGTACGTATGCACGCGCGGTGATTTCATTTTATGTAGGATGGATAGAAAGTGAAATATGGTTGTTTCATATTTATAATCACATATTAGTATATAAATAAAACTTATGTTCTTACTTTATAATGAAACAACTAATGAAGAGGAAGTAGAATAATAAAGAAACTTGAAAGAGTTTGTAGAAGAGATTACATCTTCCTCGACGCACCTCCTTTAAACTTCTTCATAGGGAACTAGAGTTGGTCTTTTGAGAATAACATAACCTCTATGATATAACTAGAGAGGTTGAGAATGGAAATTGGCAGGGTTTGTCCAATCTTCAATGCTCAAAAGGGTGTGAAGAGAAGAGGGAAGGGGTGCCCTTTTTATAAGGGAGGAGAGGGGAACCTTTGGAAAAACTTAAAATATTATTTTATAATAAATTCATATTCGGTTTATAATAGCTCCTAATTGATTTATGTTGAAGTTAAAGTGGGGATGGGACGAAATCCTCTCAACCAATAGGTTTTATAGAAGTTTAGGTTACTATTTTAACCTTGTCATTTAGATTTAACTCTAAGTAAAATAATTTAACTTTTACCGTGTCTTCTTGTTTTCTTAAACTATATGGTTAATAAAATTACTATAAAAAGCCAAACGAACCCCAATAAGTTCATTATTAATATATATAACCTTATATAATTCATTTTATTGAACCTTATATTTTTATGAATATAATAAAAATTAATAATATAATATTTGTTTTAAAAACTATTATATGTCAATTTTGACACTATTTGGTAATTTATTTTTGTGAATATCATAAAAACATTATTAGTTCGAAAAAAGTTAATTTAATCCATAATAACATGTCATATAAACCTGGAAATTATTGGAATTCATAAAAAGTCTAAAATTACATTTATTTGGGTATTTATAACATCACTTATGTTAATATTTTATTAATACGGTAATTACTGCATCAACATTGTGTCATAAATAAATTAAATTATTTAATGTCTAAAAATTATAAATAAAATACCATTATATAGGAAATATTTTTATCTTTCTAATTAATATTTATAGTCTAATTTATCTTATATATAACCCAATATTAAAAATGGTTTAGTTATTAAACATTGATTTTAACTATTTTAACTCTTCTTTAAATAAAATAATAATAAGTGTCCTAATCTAATCCAAGTGGACATAAAGGGTAATATTTTATTCCTAAGGTTTTTTTTGGTCGAATTAAAGATATCCAATAGAATTAGGACATGTGTTAGGATAATAATAATATCATTTTTACCCTTAATTACCCTATTTACTTTTAACCGTGGTAAATAAAAGTAAAAAAGTTACTATTCACCAAAAATTATTTTTATCGTATTAAACCAAATTTTACTCCTTGATATTAACCATGTCTCTCGGATTTTCAAAATTCCACTCATAGAAGCGGTAAAATTAAGTTTTTTGTAAATTTTCAAATTCTCGAAGGAGGTGGGTAAAAGACGGTGATAAGTTCAATAAAACTTTTATATATCTAAAATTATTATAAAATGACTCAAACGAATTACATTTAACATATATAAGTATTATGTATCAATTTTGACCTAAAACAAAATTAAATAAAATAAATAATCATTTAAATAAAAAGTCGGTTTTTAAATAGTAGCCTAGTGTTTTCACTATTCATCAAAAATTGAAAGTTTTCAGAAAAATACAAAAAATTCACCCTAGGCTAATTTTGATACTCCAAATCCAAAAATGAAGTCCATTTTGAAAGATAAAATTTATAAAATTTCAAAAAAGTGGGTATTACTATTCATAACCGCTAGTTCATAATAATATTATAATAATATCTCGTTTAGTGAAACATGGTATTGCGTACTACACATGCTATCGAAGAAGGTCTTGATTGCGTGTAATGCAAGCCAAGTCAGGGATGTGTGTAGTGAAAGCTCTGTTTGGTGTTGTGTATAAAATAATCAAAACTTATTTCATTTATACATTAAAAAAAATCTATACCTAATGTTGCGTAGAATAATTTCCACAAAACGAACTTGAAATTTTGTGTAACACGAGCCAAGAATAGTGTTGCGTATACTGCAAGCTAATACATTGTTGTGTATAGTACAAGCTAATCTTGATGTAGTGTTTAATTGAAGACATTAAAGAAATTAAAAATAATATATCTCATAAAATCTTGGGTTGTTACATTCTACCCCCCTTAAAATGAATTTCACCCTCAAAATTCATTGGGGTTATAAATGGTTTACTACTTGAAAGATTATTTCATAGAAACCCACATCGTAAAAGGAAATACTAAAACATAATTTTAAAAAGTGATGTATGAAACATATTGGTTACCCAAATTAACTCATTAGCGGGTTTCCACATAAGAGAACATAGGTGAAAATATTGATATGGATGAGAAACCTAGCCATCATGTTCTGATGGAGAGTGGTGGAGAACATGGCTATGAAAGTGCCAACAATCAAAAAGCCATAAATTTGTGATTATCTAAGGTGTTATCTGATTCATCAGATATAAGGGCACTAGGACAACATTTTTGGTTTTCAAGATCATTTTCCAAAAGTTGAAGAATTTGAATTAGAATAAATACTTAATTTATTTCGGTATAATCTCATCATTGTTCATTCCTTGGAAAATTTCCACTTATTCTCATAAATAGAGGAGGTTGAATTTATCATTCATGAAGTGTTAGCAGATAATATGATAGAATGATGAGTTATTCCATCTGTCTCAAACAAAAGGTTAGAAAAAGTTATCAAAAATACATAAGTCTATCTATAGTGAGATTAGTCATATATAGTTCCTAAAATGGACTTATACTTCACATATCATATTTCTTAATATAATATAACTTGTTTCTACTAACTAGGGACTTTATGTAGGCCAGTGGTAGGCGATAAAGGCTTGTCTCACTTCAGTTGTGGGTTCGATTCCCACAGCCTTGTCCGACGCGACAGGTTGTTGTCCGTCCTGCAGGTTGTCCTTTTTCTAAAACTTCATTATTATAACATTCCATAAATAATATCGAAAAAGTTCCAGCATTAAACAATACTGACTTATGTCTAACATAATCCATTCCAATCTTTAGGCTTTTCCAAAATACTTCTGTCCAAGCTCATAGTATAAAGAAAACAATTACTAGAAATGTCATCTTAGAAGCATGTGAATACCATCATTTATCCTCCATATATCATATGATATATCATGTTGGTCAAATTAGAAACATGTGAATACATTAATAATGTATTCTATTAAAAAATGAATACCCATTGACCCTTAGTGAAAACATGAATACTGTCAAAATTTAACACATTCTACATACCAAAATCCCAAAATTTCAATATACTCAAACCATGATATAACATTGTCCGTATATCAGTCATGAGCTGATTTAATTTTTTCTGTATCGCTTCATTATGCGCATATTATCTTCTATTCAAAAATATTTCAATCACTTTTCATGGTTACTGGTACCATATAATTATTGAAAACCAATACATAGATATTCCAAAATTCCATGATGCCATAAATGAGATTCAATGATACTATTTTGAAATCCGATTACATAAACACTTAATCATTACAAAACATCATTATCATACTCAGCATCACAAATAGTGATCGCATGTGACTTCCCCTTATCCTTTTCCTTAATAGGTTGCTCACGTTGATCATCATTAACCCATGGATTAGGGCACTGATTAGTATAATGCCCCATTTCCTTGCACTTGAAGCATTGAAGTGTTGGTGGTGCATTCTCTACAGTATTTTCTTTATTCACATCATTAACAACACTTTTTCCATTACTTCGACACTCATCTACCCGATGACCTTCTTTTCCACACATAAAACATTTTCTTGTCCCTTTAAGACAATCTATACCATGCTTCTTTCCACAGTTTGAGCATAAAGAAACATTCATCTTCTTTTAACCATTATTCTGAGATTTCTCCTTGAGCTCCATCTTTCATTTCTTGTCAAAACCATGACATGGATATGTAACACCAACTTCCATTTATACCAGGATATCACAATGAACAATTTCTTCATAGCTACTGAAGTATCTTATAGATAATTCCCTTCGAAGACTTGGTTTTAAGCCACTGAAGAATCGATCAACTTTACTTTCAGGTTGGATGATAAAGCCAGATGAATACCTTTAAATCCTTGTAAAATTCTCTTCGTATATACCAACAGATTCTTCATCCTTTTTCTTATGATCAACAAAATCCATTTCCATCTTTGTTCAAATAATATGAGGGAATTACATATTGAAAAATAAGTTCTTGAACTCATCCCATTCCATCGATTCAATTTCATCTCGGGGCCTCATATTCTTAATTAGAGTCCACCATTGATCTGCTAACCTTCTAAACGGTAAATACCCAGAATGACTTTTTCATGTTCCGAACAGCGATGTATGGAAAATATCTTTTCAATGGTACTGATCCATTGTTTGGAAACAAGTGGATTAGAATACCCACTGAAAGAAGGTGTAAGCTTCCTCATAAAGGACTCAATATAATATTGTTCCCTTCTCTGCTCATTTGAATGTACAGAATGATTCATAGCTTGTCTAAGTATAGAAATAATATTTTTCACTCCATCTCCCATAACATTGGTTTGTTTAGGAGGACAATCATTGCATTCTCCATTACATTGATCAGCACTGTTCCTTCGGGTTCCATCCATTGTCTAAAACCCAAAAAGAATACTATGAGAGGAAAAAAACATGATAGGGAAAACAAAATAATAAAGGGGGAGTACCTTCATTATCTAACATCTTAGGTTTAATTCTAAGATCATTAATATAATTCTAGGACTATAACCAATAATTATACTTAAACTTAGGGACATCCCTAAACATACCTTAGAAATATCTCTAGGGATCTCACTAAATTTTTCACATCCTAGTTTTGAAAGGTTAACTAAACCTTTCCTCGGATACCAACTGTAGAAACCCAAAGCTTGACATACATGGATATTACATTACTTTTGCAGAATACTTAATACATAACAAAAACAGACACACAAGGATGGTAATATATAAGCGTCTTTGGAAACTCGGAACATAATCTTATAATCGTGGTGAAAGGTCTTCAACATCTCCCATAAAGATCTCCCCTTTTGTTTTCTTACCTAAAACCATTTTTATATCCTGGGGAAAAGAAAACATATAAAGGGTGAGCTCAAATTCCCTGTAAGGGTAATCATGGATAAAATAAAACAAATCGTGTATATTTGAATATAAAAACAATAACATAATGTTTAAACATCGAAATCTTGAGCAATTACAAAAAACATGGCAATTCGTAAGGCATAGATCATAATGGAACATCAATCATGATAAAATAGCTTGGAAATAAAACTTGTAATTGTGGAAAAATAGTATGCACATGATATTATTTCCATAGTAGCGAAGGCATTGCTGCCACGACCATATTAGTGGACAAAGTCCCTTTCTGAATTGAGTTCACTCCTCGTTTCAGTCCTGTAACACTGAACTAGATTAACTTACTGTTCCAACCATGTCAATCTCATGAGATATAAATCTTTACCCAATGCACTGAAGGTAGATATAGGTCCCTACCATCTCATAATTAAATCATTTTTACTTGTGCCACAAAACAATCATACATCATTCATCATAACACAAAGAATAAAATGGGTTTCATAAACATCATCCTACCATAATGTACTCCATATAAAAAGATGGATGTCATTTCGTCATAAGAAAAGTGAAAACATGAAAATCATAGAGACATTATACTTGAAACATACACATATGAAATAATATCATCTTAGATGGGAAATGGTTTTGATAAAACACTTGAAATAAATTCATGAGGAAAATATCCTTTCTTATTCAAAATCATTTTCTTTTCACAAAAAGACATGTAATTTTAAAAGAAGAGTATTTTGTAGAAAATAGTCATGAAATCTTGTAGATTAAGCTTCATGAAAATATGGTCTTATGAAACCATAAAAATCCATTCATGCTGTATAAGATAAAAAAACATTCTCCTCGTACTTTTGTTGGAAAAGTCAAAAAGTACATCGTATGGTAAACAAAAGAAAGATTCCTCCCATACAATGTGGTAAAAGTAAAAATGGGTAAAAATATCTTTAAACATACATGGAAGAATATTAATCAGTTTATGAAAACATTTTTAGAACATATGGACATGGATAATAAACATAACCTCAGTAAATATTTATGAATAAACAATCTCGGATAAGAATGAGATTGGAATAATTATCTCTTACCTTATGTCCAATTTCTTCCATATGTGTCTGAGACTCCTGTACAGTGGGTTTAAACATATTATTAACTTGTAACAGAACCATAATAATATTTATTATATCATATATGATTCACTTACGACTTTATATTATCCATTCTTTTGTCAATTCCATGTTAAAGCAGTGTTTTGGGTAAAATCGTTTCATTTATCGCCAGTGTTTTGACTTGTAATTATTAATATGATTACTTGGATCATGATTACACAATTACAGAATATAAAACATGATTTATATATTATATATATTCAGAATATACATATATATAATATATCAATAAATTGAAATAAATACACCATTTATGGAGACGGTAGGCTGTACGTATGCATGAACATTGTTTTTTGTTTCCTTATTGAATTGAATGGAATTAAGTAGATGAAATGCATATATATATATATATATACATAAATACAGTATCATTATTATGTCATATATTTCATGATTACTTATTATATATACTTTATAATCATTCTTGAATTGTTAACATGGAAAATGAATCTCATCGCGTCGTGGAGACGGTAATCCGTACATATGTTCAAGCGATGATATCATTCCCATATTTATTAAATGGAATTGTAGTGGATGATATAATATATTAGAATCAGTATGATGTTATAATAATCATATATAGTTATTCTTTACACCATTATACCAATCCAGGTAAGGTGGTGGTGGAGAAACTGATTACACCATGGCGTAGAGACACTATTCTGTATGTACGCGCATGCGGTGATTTCATTTTCTGTAGGATGTATAGAAGGTGAAATAGGGTTTTTTAATAATTATAATAACATATTGGTATATAAATAATACTTATTTTATTACTTTATAATGAAACAACTAAAGAAGAGGAAGTAGAAGAAGAATGAAACTTGAAAGAGTATGTAGAATAGATTACCTCTTTCTCAACGCACCTCCTTTAAAGTTCTTTATAGGGAACTAGAGTTGGTATTTTGAGATAACCAGAACCTCTCTGATATAACTATAGAGGTTGATAAGAGTAAATGGTAGGGTTTGGATGAGCTTCAAGGCTCAAAAGGGTGTGAAGAGAAGAGGGAACGAGTGACCTTTTTATAAGGGAGGAGAGGGGCACCTTTGAAAAAACATAAAATATTATTTTATAATAAAGTCATATTTGGTTTATAATATCTCAAAATTTATTTATTTCGAAGATAAAGTGGGGGTGGGTCGAAATCCTCTCAACCAATAAGTTTTAGACAAGTTTAGGTTATTATTTTAACCTTATCATTTTGATTTAACTCTAAGTTAAATAATTTAACTTTTACCGTGTCTTCTTGTTTTCTTGCGCTATATGGTTTAAAAAATTACTATAAAAAGCCTAAAGAACCTCAAGAGGTTCATTATTAATATATATAACTTTATCTAAGTCATTTTGCCTAAACTTAGATTTTTACGAATATAATAACAATTAATAATATAATATTTTTTTAAAAAACTATTTTATGTCAATTCTGACACTATTTGGTAATTGATTTTTGTGAAAATAATAACAACATGATTAGATCTAAAAAAGTTTATTTAATCGATAATAACATGTCATATTAACCTATAAAATTAGTTTAATTCATAAAAATTCTAAAATTACATATATTTGGGTACTTATAACATCCATTATGTTAATATTTCATTAATAAGGTAATTACTGCATCATCATTGTGTCATAAATAAATTAATTTATTTATGTATAAAAGTTATAAATAAAATATCATTATGTAGGAAATATTTTCATGTTTATAATGAATATTTATAGTCGAATTTATTTTATGCATAACCCTATATTAAAAATGATTTAGTTATTAAAATTTGATTTTAACTATTTTAACTCCTTTTTAAATAAAATAATAATAAGTGTCCTAATCTAATAAAAGTGGACCTAAAGGGTAATAGTTTTTTTCTAAGGTTGTTTTTGGTCAAAATAAACTTATCAAATAGAATTAGAAGATGTGTTAGGATAATAATAATATCGTTTTTACCCATAATTACCCTATTTACTTTTAACCGTGGTAAATAAATGTAAAAATTTACTATTCAAAAAAAAAATTATCTTATTGAACAACATTTTACTCCTTGATATTAAAAGTGTCTCTCGGATTTTTGAAATTTGACTCACAGAAGCAGTAAAATTAAGTATTATGTAAATTATCAAATTCTCCTAGGAGGTGGGTAAAAGACAGTAAAAAGTTCAATAAAATTTTTATATATCTAAAATTATTATAAAATGACTCAAATGAATTACATTGAAAAAATATTGGTATTATGTATCAATTTTTACCTAAAATAAATTTAAATAATATAAATAATTATTTAAATAAAAAGTTGGGTTTTAAATAGTAACCTAGTGTTTTGACTATTTATCAAAAATTGAAAGTTTTCAGGAAATACCAAAAATTCACCCTAGGCTAATTTTGATATTCTGAATCCAAAAATTAAGGCCATTTTGAAAGATAAAATTTATAAAATTTGAAAAAGTGGGTATTACTATTCATAACGGCTAGTTCATAATAATATTATAATAATATCTCATTTAGTGAAACTTGGTATTACATACTACAAATGCTATGGAAGAATGTATTGATTGTGTGTAATGAAAGACAAGTCAAGGTTGCGTGTATTGAAAGCTCTGTTTGGTGTTGCGTATAACATAATCAAAACTTATTTCATTTATACATTAAACAAAATCAATACTTAATGTTGCGTATAATAATTTCCACAAAATGAACTTGAAATTGTGTGTAACACGAGCCAAGAATAGTGTTGTGTATACTTCAATCTAATACGGTGTTGTGTATAGTACAAGCTAATCATGTTGTAGTGTATAATATAAGACAAAAATGAAATTAAAAATAATATATCTCATAAAATCTCGGGTTGTTACACACACCCTTGGTAACCATATAGTAGGTGTTGGATTCTGGGAAGAAGCTACTGCACGATTTGTTCATGGTAATTCAAACAATTTAGGTTTATCATGTGCTCAATTCCTTCTCAAGAAGTAGCTATTTCATGATTTAGAAAACTACGCATCCAAACCGTGCATGAATTCCAGTTATTTAAAATATTTAAATCCCTAATTTTCTCCCCCCTTTTTTATCCAAAATTAAATATTCTTCCCATTTGATTATTTCTGGTGCACCATGGGGTTTCTAAACCCCTATTCCCTTGTCTTATCATCTTCCATGGTTCCATCCTCAATGTTATAAGGCATGTTTTTAGGGGTTTTTGTAACACCCCAAGCTTCTACGGTACGCTTCTCTTTGAATAATGTGATAGTGTGTGTTGTACGCAACACCGAGTTCTAACACACCATAACCAATCAAACTAGCCGTTATGAATAGTAATACCTACTTTTTGAAATTATATATATTTTATATTTCAAAATGGACATTATTTTTGGATTCGGAATATCGAATTTATCTTAAGGTGAAATTTTGGTACATTTCGGATAACTTTCATATTTTGATGAATAGTGAAAATTACTAAATTTTAATTAAAAACAACTTTTTAAACAAAATAATTAATAATGATAAATTATGAATTTTAGTAGTTTTAAAGTATATTTAGAATATATTTTTACCATTTAATATAATGTTTGTCATTGGACATAATTTTACAATTAAACCGAACATAAACAAGTGT
Organism: Viscum album; assembly: GCA_963277665.1. Lineage (NCBI taxonomy): Eukaryota > Viridiplantae > Streptophyta > Magnoliopsida > Santalales > Viscaceae > Viscum > Viscum album. Next base: position 1,499,621,274 of record OY728132.1, read on the forward strand.
CAATCTTTTGATAGTTATTATCTCTTAAAAACACGCTTTTTGTTTTGACAGCAGGAATTAATTTTAAATTAATTTCTGCCACTTCTATGTTTTGAATTTAGGAAAATCGATTCCATATTTGGAATCAGGATGTTCAAATAGTGTAAATAGGTAACTTTTATTTTTAGACATTTTGAATAATTACTGCGGTAAATATTTTATTTACCATGGTTAATGGTAAACCCGGTAAATAAGGGTTAACAATTAATATTATAATAATACTAAATTACCCTAAAACGTGTCTTAACCCTATTGGTTGACACATGGTAGACCATGGACATCTTTGGGTCGATTTTGGGACCCCATGGATCCACTTGTAAGTGATAATGACACTTTATTTTAATTAAGTTAAAATGAATACAAAAATGACACAAGCATATATCTTTTAGAAAAACAATTGTTATATAGGGTTATATATGTTGGATTTTAGATTATAAATATTCATTAGAAAGATAAAAATATTTCCTACATAATGATATTTTATTTATAATTTTTATACATTAAATAATTTATTTTATTTATTGTACAATGATGATGCAGTAATTACAATAATAGTGAAAAATTAAAATAATTGATATTATAAATACCCAAATAAATATAATATGAACCTTTTAATGAATTAAACTAATTTTCTAGGATAATATGATATATTATTATTGATTTAATTGACTTTTTTCGAAGTAATCAATCTGTTATGAGTTTCACAAAAATCGACTATTGAATAGTGTCAAAATTGAGATAAAAGAGTTCTTAAAACAAATATTATATTATTAATTGATATTAAATTCTTAAAAATCTAAGGTTCGGCCAAGAGACTTATATCATGATAGTTGAATCATTAATGGACCACTTGGGGGTCTCTTGGATGTATATAGTAAGTTTATTAACCATATTATATAAAAATAAAAAGAGACATTGTAAAAGTGAAACTAATTAACTTAGAGTTAATACTTAAAGATAAGGTTAATATAAGTACCCAAACCTGTCTAAATTCTATTGGATGAGTGGTTTTCGACCTATCCCCACCTTAACCTTTGAATAATCAACTTTGTAGCCATTAGAAACCGAATATGAATTTATTATAAATTAATATTTCTAGCTTTTCCAAAGGTTCCCCTCACCCCTCTTATAAAAGGGCACTCCTCCTTCTCATTTCTTCACACCGTAAAATCCTTTTTGTTCGGCCAAACTCTGCCCAATTACTCTCCCAAGTTCCCTCACTAAAACCTAGAGGCCTTAGTTTGATCAGAAATCCAACCTAAGGAGCCCGTTTGATCAAATCAAAAGGAAGAACCCGAAGAAGAGGTAATGTTTTCACCACCCCTTTTAAAGTTCCTTTCTTCTTCCACTTCTTCTTTCTTTGTTCTTACCATTCTAAAATAATAACTCTAGTATCTAACATATACTGTGATGTTATTATAAATATGGTACAACCATATTCAGTATTCTATCCACCCTTTGAATAACATGTCACCATACGTGCGTACGTACGGCTTACCGTCTCCACGTCGTGGTGTAATTGTTATTCAATATAATATTATTTGGATGGGTATAATAATGATGCGTAACTCATGTAAATAATAAATATAACATGTTAATGATTCTTTATATATGATATACCATCCATTTATATATTATTTTAATATCAAAATAATGATATTGCTACTCGTGCGTACGTACGGACTACCGTCTCCACGAACGCTATGAGATTCATTCTCCATCGTATCCATTCAAGTATAATTATCATTTGATGATTTAAAAATGATGTTTAAAAACTTGATATCATTATGGATATGAATAATAAAAAACTTATCCTTTACAAACATGTCTTACGTAAAAAAACATATAAAAGAAAACAAGTAAGTTAACACCCGAAACAACGATAATACTAAGATATTATTATCAAATCAATATTAAAAGATAATATATGATATCATATTAATGTATATGATTATTGTATAATTTAATAACAATTATGTCATCATTATACAGGAGGTTAACCTACCCTAACCAAGGAAAAGTACAAGGTAAGGGTTATTTCACAATCTCTTCGTTATCCGAGGTTGTTTATACGTAATAATCTACTGGGATTTCTTTATCATCCACATCCATGTATCTTTGAAATGTATTTCAAAACATATTTATTATTTACAAGAATATGGGTTAAAGTCATTTATACCCTTGTTTGACTTTTTATAAGAGGTTTATAAAAGAATCTTTCCGTCGTTTTCAAAACAAGGTCCTTTTTAACCTTTTCGACCGAATTATGGTAAGAATGTTTTTTTAACTTATACGGCGGGTGCGGCTATTTTCCACCATTATAAAATCTTCAAAGCTTCCCTTACAAGCTTATAAGAATATTTTCAAAGAAAATGTTTTATTTTATACGGATCTTAAATGATTTCAAAATAAAAGGAGATATTTCTTTAAAAAGAATATTGATTTCATCTATGTCAACATCCTTTGATGGATTTTAAGATTATTTGAAGTTGATTTATTATGATACAAAACTTCTATATTGTATTGAAGGTTTTGTGATATGTTTGACTGTGGATGTGCAATTTTTATACCACTCATAGTTTATGGTGAAATTATTTACATTTCGTATACTAGATTTAATACAAATGTTTATGTTATGTTTAAACCATTTCATATGGGAATGCATTGGACTTAGTAAGTGACGGGTGGAGCCCGCTATAGCTCCTCGATGCATCGGTAGGTCTCATCAGACAAACTAGTGTCTTGGAACAAGGCCTTGACAAAATCTTATTTGTAGTCTTGGCACGAGGCCTTGGATATGTGGTTATGATAGTCTGGAATTATGCATTCCATCATTATGAAAGTGGTTATTGATTTTGCATGTGATTATTCTATTAGTAGAATAACCATGTGAATAATTAAATGGAATTATTTCATTTTATTTATTCCATACTATGGTAAATGTTCAAGTTTAAAAGGCTTTTGTTTTAGTTATACATTGCCTTAAATGTTTATTCTTATTTATGAAAGTTTCCGCTATATTGTTATCCTTACTGGGCATTTGAGCTCACCCCTTTTCTATGTTTTATTTTTCCCAGGAAGTGAAGAAGTAAATTATGAATGACCTACAGGGATATTATATGGGGATATGAGTTTGGATTATGGAGACAATATGTTTTTGTAGTAGTTTTTCATTTTATTATGTAATGTAAGACTTATGAATATATCTAGTGTTTCCAAGACTACTAAACCAATCGGTCTTTCGAGATTTGATCTTTCTTGTGATCATACCAATGTTATGTAATAATGCACCGACTCTGGGTAACTAGGGTTGGGGCGTTACAGTTGGTATCAGAGGATGTTTAGTACAAACCTTGGAAGCTATATTTAGATAAACTCTGATTAGAGCACGTAGACCTAAGATGAACTTTGAGGATTAGTATAGAATAACTTCCTAGAATTTTGGTATTGTAGAGATTTTGTGAGTTTCCCGAGCAATACATCCTTGTCTGGATACGAGCAGGTAGAGGCGGCTCTGGCACAGATGTACCTAGGGGTAAAACCCGAAAACACCGCTTTGAGCTAGACTCGAACGGGAACTGGTGCACGACAACGGGCCTTGCTGCACTCTTGGTTACGACAATCCCGGGGGATATGCTTAGGATAACTCTCATTTTCTTTACAAATCATTATGAAGGGTTTATGAGTATATACTTCCTCAAAGAAAACATTTTTATGATTATGGATTATATCCATAAATAGTTCAATTTATGTTAAGTGTTTTATAAGTATGGGATTATGTATTTTGATTCATAAACTGATCTAGTTTATGCCATTGTTTAGAAATGGCGCCTAGTGGAAGAAATGGAAACCGTATCAATGCATGCACTCCATGTAGGGATTTCCCTCCTGCTCAAGATAATTATAGTGGGGCTGGTGATGCAACTGGAGCCGATCAGCTAATCACCATACTGGGACAACTTACTTAGGTTATGAATAATAACCTTACCCGTATGGAGCACCCTGATCCGCAGCATGGAGGATCAATGTTAGATCGATTAATGAGGCAAAAACCACCAACTTTCAATGGGAGTACAAATCCCTTAGCAGCTGAGCAATAAATATTTTCCCTAGAGAAAATATTTCAGGCTTTGGGGAGCAGTGAAAGGGAAAAAGTTATCATGGCAGTTTACCGCCTCACTGGAGATGCTGATCAATGGTGGTCATTGATTCAAAACATGAAGGAAGATGATGAAGTATCAAATATGGAGTGGAGGGAGTTCAAAGATCTGTTTTTAGAAAAATACTTTCCTCGCGACCATCGAGCAGATATGAAAAGGCAATTTCTGAGTCTGAGACAAAAGGAGGATGAGAATGTCACAAAGTATGAGGCTAACATTACAAGGTTAGCGAGCTATGCTGGAGATTATATTCGCAAACCAAGAAGTAAGATTGATCGTTTCTTTTATGGGTTAAAACCATTTCTCCATCGAGCGTTAGTCTCACAATCCTTTTCATCGTACGAAGACATTGTCTCATGTGCTATCAAGACCGAAAAGGAATTCTCTAAGTCTTATGACTTTAAAGCAAAGAAAGAGAAGAAGAGGCCTGCTGATCAATCTGGGAATGTAAATAAGGAGAAGAAAGGAAAGTTTGAATATCCATCATGTGGTAAATGTGGGAAGAAACACCCCGGTTCTTTCTTGAAGGGAATGGGAGTCTGTTACAAGTGTGGTGAAAAAGGCCACCAAGCTCGTGATTGCAAATGGAAGAAGGAAGCCACCAACGTTCAGTGCTACAATTGCAGGGAGATGAGGCATTATGCAAATGCATGTCCTAAGCGTCATGAGAACTTACCTCAGAAAAGGCCAAGGGATCAAGGCCAGGCTTATGCTATCACTACTGCAGAGGTAGAAGCTCCAAAAGACGTGGTGGCAGGTAATTTAATGGTTTCCTCAAGTTTAGCAAATGCATTATTTGACTCTGGATCTTCGCATTGTTTCATATCTTCCCAGTTTTCTAAGAAAATTAGATATTTCCAATTTGATTTAATAAGGGATTTTTCAGTTAAAACTCCTAAGGGAAGTATCATTGCAACAACGTTTTGTGAATCAGTCCCCATTAGAGCACATAAATTTTCTTTATCTGCTGATCTCATCGTCATACCTATGATTGAGTTTGATATAATCCTCGGTATGGATTGGCTTTCGGACTATGATGCGAAGATTTATTGTAAGAAGAAAGAGGTTACGATTCTTGATGATAATGATAAGGAACACCTTATCTTTAGAGCAGAATCGTCACCACCTAATTCTTATTTAGATCCACCCCCAGTAGCTCAACTTAATTCAATTATTGGGGAGGAAGAGAATGAAATAACTGTCGGTGAGGAAAGGAATGTTCAAATAGAGGATGTACCTGTTGTGAAAGAATTTTTAGATGTATTTCCAGAAGATTTACCTGGACATCCTCCAGAACGAGAAGTTGAGTTTTCCAATGATTTGATTCCTGGATCAAGGCCTATATCGAAGACCCCTTACAGAATTGCCACTGTAGAGTTAGTCGAACTAAAGAAACAACTAGAGGAATTGAGTAATAAGGGATTTATTCACCCTAGTGTTTCTCCATGGGGATCCCCTGTTCTTTTTGTTAAAAAGAAAGATGGATCTATGAGGTTATGTATCGACTACAGGGAGATCAATGCTATAACGATAAAGAACAAGTATCACCTACCTCGTATTGATGATTTATTTGACCAACTTCATGGAGCTCAATACTTTTCAAAGATTGACCTTCGATCTGGATACCATCAGTTGTGTGTGAAGAAGGAAGACATTCCGAAGACATCATTTCGAACCAGGTACGGGCATTATGAGTTTACTATAATGCCGTTTGGATTAACTAATGCATCCTCTGTATTCATGGATCTAATGAATAGAGTTTTCAAGGAGTATCTCGATGAATTTGTGGTGGTATTTTTTGATGATATATTGGTATACTCCAAAACCTACGAAGATCATGAAAATCACTTGTGCATTATCTTGAAGACTCTGAGGTGGCATGAATTATATGGGAAGTTTAACAAGTGTGAATTCTGGCTTCAGGAGATTTCTTTTCTTGTCCAAATTGTCTCTAAAGATGGAATCTATGTTGATCCTTCTAAGACCAAGGCAATCCATGAATGGCCAGCACCTATGAGTATAACTAAGGCACGCAGTTTTATTGGTTTGGCAGGTTATTATCGACGTTTCGTCCAGAATTTTGCCCGATTGGCTAACCCATTAATGAAGCTCACACGTAAAGGGGTTAAATTTGTTTGGACAAAAGAGTGTGAAGAATGTTTTGAATAACTGAAGAAAATATTAGTCAATTCTCCTATATTGACTCTACCATCGTGGAATGATGGGTTCGTTATTTATAGTGATGCATCGAAGAAAGTACTTGGTTGTGTCCTTATGCAGAATGATAGAGTTATTGCCTATGCATCACGACAGTTGAAAATTCATGAACAAAACTATCCTACTCATGATCTCGAGTTAGCAGCTGTGATCTTTGCTTTGAAGATATGGAGGCACTACCTCTATGGTGAAAAATGTGAGATTTATACTGATCACAAGAGTTTGAAGTATATTTTCTCACAAAAAGAACTCAACATGAGGCAAAGGAGATGGCTTGAATTACTCAAGGATTATGATTGCACGATACACTACCACCCGGGGAAGGCAAACAAGGTGGCAGATGCTTTGAGTAGAAAAGACCATGGAGTTTTGAACAATATGAGAATTGAAAGGGATCCAATTTTCATGGACCTAGTGAAGATGGACATGGGAATAACCAGGGAAGGTGAAACATCATTTCTTTTTCAAATGGTTGCCAAACCATCTTTAATAGAAAGGATTAAGAGTACTCAGACCGATGATGAAGAATTTCAAAAGCAGATTAAAGCTGTGAATGATGGGAGATTGAGAGACTTTGTGTATGAAGATGGAATTTTGAAATTTGGGAAGAGACTTTGTGTTCCTGATATACCTGATCTAAAAAGGGAATTGCTGGATGATGCTCATAGTTCCAATTTCTCTATACACCATGGGAGCACCAAAATGTATAGAGATTTGAAGGAACATTTTTGGTGGGACAACATGAAGAGGGAGATTGCTGATTTTGTGTCAAGATGTATGGTTTGTCAACAAGTGAAAGCTGGAAGGCAATAGCCTGGAGGAGTCATGCAACCTCTTCCCATACCGGAGTGGAAATGGGACAATATTACGATGGACTTTGTCATGGGGCTACCAAAGACTCCTAGAAGGAATGATGCAATATGGATGATTATTGATAATCTTACCAAGTCAGCACATTTTCTTACTATAAGAGAAGATCTACCCCTGGAACATCTAGCAAGACTATATATTAATGAAGTTGTGAGACTTCATGGAGTACCCTTATCAATTGTTTCTGATCGTGATCCCCGTTTTACTTCAAGATTTTGGAAAAGTCTTCAGAAATCCCTGGATACTGAACTTCATTTGAGCACTGCTTACCACCCTCAGACAGACGGACAATTAGAACGGACTATTCAAGCCTTATAAGACATGTTGAGATCTTGCTCACTTGACTTTCAGGGTATGTGGGATCAATATTTACCTCTGGTAGAATTTTCCTATAACAATAGCTTCCATTCGAGTATTCAGATGGCACCATATGAAGCGTTATACGGAAAGAGATGTCGTACAACAACCTGTTGGGATGACGTTGGTGAAAGAAAACTTGTAGGCCCAGAACTGGTGGAGGAAACGGTGGAAAAGGTGAAAGTAATCCAAAATCACATCAAAGCATCTCAAAGTAGGCAGAAGAGCTATGCCGATAATCGAAGGAAGGATTTGGAATTTCAAGTTGGTGATCATGTTTTCCTGAAGGTATCTCCATGGAAGGGAGTCATACGTTTTGGTAAGAAAGTTAAATTGAGTCCCAGGTACATTGGACCTTTCTAAATTCTAGAACGAATTGGGGTTGTAGCTTACCGATTGGTAATGCCGCCAAGTCTCTCCAAAGTTCACGATGTGTTCCACGTATCTCTGTTGAGGAAATACATGCCTGATCCAACGCATGTACTCACCTATGAGGAATTAGAACTGGAACCCGATCTTTCCTATTGTGAAGAGCCCGTCAGGATTCTTGATACGAGAGAACAAGTACTGAGAAACCGAACGACGCGTCTGGTAAAAGTATTGTGGAGAAACCATAAGATGGAAGAGGCAACGTGGGAACCCGAGGAACTTATGATGAAGAACCACCCGAGTCTTTTCATGTGATAAGTATTCTAGAAATTTCGAGGATGAAATTATTTGAAGGAGGGGATAATGTAACACCCCAAGCTTCTATGGTACGCTTCTCTTTGAATAATGTGATAGCGTGTGTTGTACGCAACACCGAGTTCTAACACACCATAACCAATCAAACAAGCCGTTATGAATAGTAATACCTACTTTTTGAAATTATATGTATTTTATATTTCAAAATGGACATCATTTTTGGATTCGGAATATCGAATTTAGCCAAAGGTGAAATTTTGGTACATTTTGGATAACTTTCATATTTTGATGAATAGTGAAAATTACTAAATTTTAATTAAAAACAACTTTTTTAATCAAAATAATTAATAATGATAAATTATGAATTTTAGTAGTTTTAAAGTATATTTAGAATATATTTTTACCATTTAATATAATGTTTGTCATTGGACATAATTTTACAATTAAACCGAACATAAACAAGTGTCAATCTTTTGATAGTTATTATCTCTTAAAAACACGCTTTTTGTTTTGACAGCGGGAATTAATTTTAAATTAATTTCTGCCACTTCTGTGTTTTGAATTTAAGAAAATGGATTCCATATTTGGAATCAGGATGTTCAAATTGTGTAAATAGGTAACTTTTATTTTTAGACATTTTGAATAATTACTGCGGTAAATATTTTATTTACCATGGTTAAGGGTAAATCCGGTAAATAAGGGTTAAAAAATAATATTATAATAATACTAAATTACCCTAAAACGTGTCTTAACCCTATTGGTTGATACTTGGTCTACAATGGACATCTTTGGGTTGATTTTGGGACCCCATGGATCCACTTGTAAGTGATAATGACACTTTATTTTAATTAAGTTAAAATGAATACAAAAATGACACAAGGATATATCTTTTAGAAAAACAATTGTTACATAGGGTTATATATGTTGGATTTTAGATTATAAATATTCATTAGAAAGATAAAAAGATTTCCTACATAATGATATTTTATTTATAATTTTTAGACATTAAACAATTTATTTTATTTATTACACAATGATGATGCAGTAATTACTATAATAGTGAAAAATTTAAATAATTGATATTATAAATACACAAATAAATATAATATGAAACTTTTAATGAATTAAAATAATTTTATAGATAATATGATATATTAGGATTGATTTAATTGACTTTTTTCGAAGTAATAAATCTGTTATGAGTATAAAAAAAATCAACTATTGAATAGTGTCAAAATTGACATAAATGAGTTCTTAAAACAAATATTATATTATTAATTGATATTAAATTCCTAAAAATCTAAGGTTCTGCCAAGAGACTTATATCATGATTGTATCATCATTAATGGACCACTTGGGGGTCTCTGGAATGTATATAGTAAGTTTATTAACCATATTATATAAAAATACAAAGAGACATTGTAAAAGTGAAACTAATTAACTTAGAGTTAATACTTAAAGATAAGGTTAATATAAGTACCCAAACCTGTCTAAATTCTATTGGATAAGTGGTTTTCGACCTATCCCCACCTTAACCTTTGAATAATCAACTTTGGATCCATTAGAAACCGAATATGAATTTATTATAAATTAATATTTCTAGCTTTTCCAAAGGTGCCCCTCACCCCTCTTATAAAAGGGCACTCCTCCTTATAATTTCTTCACACCTTAAAAGCCTTTTGGTTCAGCCAAACTCTGCCCAAATACTCTCCCAACTTCCCTCACTACAACCTAGGGGACTTATTTTGATCAGAAAGCCAACCTATGGAGCCCTTTTGATCAAATCAAAAGGAAGAACCCGAAGAAGAGGTAATGTTTTCACCACCCCTTTTAAAGTTCCTTTCTTCTTCCACTTCTTCTTTCTTTGTTATTACCATTCTAAAATAATAACTCCAGTATCTCACATATACTGTGATGTTATTATAAATATGGTACACCCATATTTAGTATTCTATCCACCCTTTGAATAACATGTCACCATACGTGCGTACGTACGGCTTACCGTCTCCACGTCGTGGTGTAATTGTTATTCAATATAATATTATTTGGATGGGTATAATAATGATGTGTAACTCATTTAAATAATAAATATAACATGTTAATGATTCTGTATATATGATATACCATCCATTTATATATTATTTTAATATCAAAAGAATGATATTGTCGCTCGTGCGTACGTACGGACTACCGTCTCCACGAATGCAATGAGATTCATTCTCCATCGTATCCATTCAAGTATAATTATCATTTGATGATTTAAAAATGATGTTTAAGGACTTGATATCATTCTGGATATGAATAATATAAAACCTAACCTTTAAAAACATGTCTTACGTAACAAAACATATAAAAGAAAACAAGTAAGTTAACACCCGAAACAACGATAATACTAAGATATTATTATCAAATCAATATTAAAAGATCATATATGATATCATATTAATGTATATGATTATTGTATAATTTAATAACAATTATTTCACCATTATACAGGAGGTTATCCTACCCCAACCAAGGAAAAGTACAAGGTAAGGGTTATTTCACAATCTCTTCATTATCCGAGGTTGTTTATACGTAATAATCTACTGGGATTTCTTTATCATCCGCATCCATGTTTCTTTGAAATGTATTTCAAAACATATTTATTATTTACAAGAATATGGGTTAAAGTCATTTATACCCTTGTTTGACTTTTTATAAGAGGTTTATAAAGGAATCTTTCCGTTGTTTTCAAAACAAGGTCCTTTTTAACCTTTTCGACAGAATTATGGTAAGATTGTTTTTTTAACTTATACGGCGGGTGTGGCTATTTTCTGCCGTTATAAAATCTTCAAAGCTTCCCTTACAAGCTTATAAGAATATTTTCAAAGAAAATGTTTTATTTTATAAGGATCTTAAATGATTTCAAAATAAAAGGAGATATTTCTTTAAAAAGAATATTGATTTCATCTATGTCAACATCCTTTGATGGATTTTAAGATTATTTGAAGTTGATTTATTATGATACAAAACTTCTATATTGTATTGAAGGTTTTGTGATATGTTTGACTGTGGATGTGCTATTTTTATACCATTCATAGTTTATGGTGAAATTATTGACATTTCGTATGCTAGTTTTAATACAAATGTTTATGTTATGTTTATACCTTTTCATATGGGAATGCATTGGACTTAGTAAGTGACGGGTGGAGCCCGCTATAGCTCCTCGATGCATCGGTAGGTCTCATGAGACAAACTAGTGTCTTGGCACAAGGCCTTGACAAAATCTTATTTGTAGTCTTGGCACGAGGCCTTGGCTATGTGGTTATGATAGTCTGGCATTATGCATTCCATCATTATGAAAGTGGTTATTTATTTTGCATGTGATTATTTGATTACTAGAATAACCATGTGAATAAGTAAATAGCATTATTTCATTTTATTTATGCCATACTATGTTAAATGTTCAAGTTTAAAAGGCTTTTGTTTTAGTTATACATTGCCTTAAATGTTTATTCTTATTTATGAAAGTTTCCGCTATATTGTTATCCTTACTGGGCATTTGAGCTCACCCCTTTTCAATGTTTTATTTTTCCCAGGAAGTGAAGAAGTAAATTATGAATGACCTACAGGGATATTATATGGGGATATGAGTTTGGATTATGGAGACAATATGTTTTTGTAGTAGTTTTTCATTTTATGATGTAATGTAAGACTTATGAATATATCTAGTGTTTCCAAGACTACTAAACCAATCGGTCTTTCGAGATTTGATCTTTCTTGTGATCATACCAATGTTATGTAATAATGCACCGACTCTGGGTAACTGGGGTCGGGGCGTTACAGTTTTGCCCAATTTTATCATCATTTTAACCTTTTCTTATCTCCCTCATGAGATATTGGCCCCTCTATGTGGGATTTTATCCCTTGTTTGAACCCTATAATATATGATTTATTTTGGTTGGTGTTTAATTGGACATTGGGAATGAAAATCATTCTTTGGGACCTATTCTTCTTTCCCTTTAAGTTTATCATGTCCACATTGTGTTGAGGTTGGTGTCTCTATAAATTTAATTCTAATGATTCATATCATTGTGATGCATTTGTTTAGTTTATTGGGGTGTTTTGGTGTTGGTATAATTTGATAAAAATGGATTTTAAAGAGAATCTGGGAATGTGCCAATGTATATATGCACTCAAGGTGTTTGTTGAAATGAAACATGTTCTTTTGAAAATTAAATTATGTTTTTTTTTGAGAATTGATTATCCTTATTTATGTTATGTTGAAAATTTTTTATATGAATTTGGCATTTTCTATGTCATTTGGTACTTTATATGTCATTATGGTTGTAGTGGAATGTTTTTGGAGGGATTATCATTGAATTTAAAGGGGTTTTTATTCTCTTCCAATTATGTGGAATTGATGGGTTTGTTTTAAACATAAATTTTTTATTATAAAAATGGGTTTGGGTGTTCTCATTGATAATTAGATTGTTCCATTGGATATTGGAACATCCTTGTATGAACAAGGTGAACACATGGATGAGAATTCAAATTAATATGTCACCTTAAAACAATGTTTTCTATAAACCCTGGTTTCTTATATGGTTCTCGATTTCTAAATGGTATTTTGGTATATTATGGGGCCTGAAATTGGGTTCGAATGTGTTCTGTAAACTGGGATAGTTTGGTATTTTAGAACATAGTTGGTTTTAAATGGAGGAAAACCCCATTTGGTATCTTTGGTTAATTTGTGTCCATTTACATCTTGGTTTTGAAATGATGTTTTAAGTGAAATACTATTTTTAAGATAAAAGACCATTTAATATTTTGAATATTATAGTGGTGTTAAATGTTATGTTGGTAAACGGTTTGTAAATGTTTTTGGTAAATGAATTTGGATGTATAAAGTCAAAATACAATTTTTAAAATTAGTATGTTTTTAAAGAAATGGTTGAATGTTTATATGATGTGATGGGTTGGTTATCAAATTTTTTAATGTGATGTTTCATGGGAACCCCTATATAAGGATTTATGGATATGGGTTATTCTATAAGTGGTCTTAATGTTTTTGGTAGGCAAATGAGGTGAAGGTGGGTAAGGTAAGCCAAATGTGTGATGGCCTCCTACTTATTTAGTATATTATTACCATGGGTTTCCAAAGAATAATTTAAAGGATTGAGTGATGATTAAATAACATCCACAATTTGTTAGTTTAGGTTGAACATGTGGTCATATATTATAGAGTTACACAATATTCCAGCATGTGAGTCTCACTCAAGTACGTCTAGGGATCACTCTAGTAGTGTTTAAGAAAATACCTTAGTTACTACCTATAGTTGTTTTTTGTCTTTGTAGTGCATGTTTGATATTAGTCTATCGAGTTTTATCTACTTTCATTGGTTCCCTTTATTTTCAGCACATCCTTATTTATGTTATTTGAATGGATTTTGTGGCTGGGTTTGATTTTAATGAAAAAGGGTTGAGGAAAGTGAAATTAATATTTGAAATGGACACATGGATGTGTTTATTAAATGGGAAATTATTGACTATTGTTTTGGTTTTAATAAAGTGAAACAAAAGCCAATTTATATATATGTATTCTCAAACCAGTGTTTGAGGGTTGTTTTGAGGAAAGGAAACATATGGATTATTTGGTGGTTTCCTAACATGCTATTAAGCTCACACTCAACTTGTATAATTCAGTGTCGGTAGACCGAACATATTTTGAAGGTTCAGGTTCTTTGTTTGAGTGATCACATTGGAGAAATATGGCTTTGTTTTTAGAGGTGACTAATAAGTTACATGGAGATTCTATTGTTGTTTTCAATTTTTGTTTTTGCTTTAGTTATAGTTATATCACAATATTTTTATGTATTTCTTATAATAAATTTCCAGTTATTGTTGTGTTATATATTAATAGGGTTTCTTATTTGATACTAGTTTATTAGGATAAAATCATTCCCACCAAGATTGTATTTGATTCCCCAAACTAGTCTTCAATCGATGGGGATCGGGAACACATATTAGACTATGCTATGGATCAGGTCGGATGTTGGGTTAGATGACATCCCAACCTAGTTCATGACATTTTAATCCGTACAAAAATAACTTGGATGATTATAGTATTTTAAAGATTTTTAAATAATTTAAAAAATATTGTTTATTATAAAATATCATTTACGTCATTTTTAGTAATTCGTGAAATATTATAATATAATAGGTTTCAATCTAATTCCATTTGGTTCCAAAATGAAATTTATTAAAATATTATTACAGTATGGTACTAATATAATCAAAATTTAAAATATTTACAAGTTTTAAAATAATTATAAACCACAACTATGGGAATAACCCCTCAGTAAAACAAATTTAAATTTAACTGTGGAAATTAAACATTCAATATTGAAGGATTGTTAATTTTTTTTAAGTTGAAAATTAGATCATGAATGCATGTGGGTTGAATTTTTTTTACCATTAATCATCTTAAATGAAATTTTTTTATTTTAAATAATTTTATATAATTTAGTAAAATATTATTTAACATAAATTATTGTTAATGTAGTTTCTAACACAATTTTTTTTAATTTGAAATTTAAAATAACATGGTAGTGATGGAATTAAAATATAATACTTTAACACAACAACATGAAATATTTTTCCTAATTTTTTTAGAAGCCAATAATTCATTTAATTTATATTACATTGAGTCTTTTTTATGTTTTTTATTTTATTTCCCTATTAGTTGAATAACTATTATTTTATCATTACGTATGAATTTAAGGTAATTATTTTTCACTACAAATTATAAATAAATATACATGATAAAATAAATTCATTTATATTTCAAATGATAACTCATAACTAATTATATACTCTTCTAATCCCTTTTCAATTTTTTTATATATAACAAAACAAAGATAATGAAATTTATGAATTATATATATAATATAATATCATTGTAAAAATCCATGGAACATGGTAAAAAAATTCTAAATTATCAAATCATGGATGTAAATAGAAGAAATATACTCATAAAGAGGAAAAAAATTAATTGTTATAGTCCTTAGTTAGTCATTCTCATATTATTTTTAACCATAATTACCTAATTTAGAATTACCATGGTAACAATTATTTTCTATGGACAATATCCATAATGATCAAAAAGAAATGTGAAATATTTACAATATTTTGGCACTGTAATTTGAAACCAGAAATGAAATTTTCATGTTATAATATCTATATGGGGATGAAATTAGATTCATATTAAAACAAAAAACACAATAAAAACATTTTTTGAAAGAAATGAATTTTTATGATTAAAAATATTTTTATAACAAATTAAACCATAAGGGGTTTCTAATAAAAATATTTAGTTAATTATTAAATAAAGGAACTAACTTTACACTTAACTAATTTTCAAATAAAATAGAACTCTGTAAATGGTTGAAAAAGTCTAGTTTTCAATGAAAATCATTTTCATTCAGTATTCCTTAGAAAATAAATCTTTATATTAAAGTATATAAAATTAAATATAAGATTAATTTGAATTTATTGTTAAAAAAATATTTAATTTCTATAAATATAATTTCTAAATGTTTCATAATTTTATTTGATTATCGACTCTAAAAAATTAATAAAAATGATTTTTGATGGAATAATATTTTTTGAACATAAATTAGCATTACTAACAAAATTGAATCCTTATTTACAAATAATATATTGATAAATTTATATTGAGTAGTTGCATTATAAATATATTTCATAATGATGTTATTCTTATTCAAACCCACCAATTCAAAGGCTCATATATAAGGGTCATATTAAAATAGTAAGATTTTTTTAGTTCACTGAGGAATTTTCTTGCGTGATCTCTCTGGTATGGAACATAATGTTGTTTTCTAAAAATCACAAGTTATTAAAATTATAATCAATGTATTTTATTTTAATTTTATTCTTTTTTAAATTTGATTTTTTTGATGTTTTATATAAATTATCTTTCCATATTTTCTTTCCATTATTTTGATTCAATGGAATTTATATGTTACGAAAATTAATTTGAGAAATGTAAAATTAGATAGAATTTAATATTAAAATATAATAAATAAATTATTCTAAAAAACCATGCAGGTGATGATAAGTAATGTCATTACAATTTATCTTAGGAATTTGAAACCAACCATTTACAAGATGTGCCAGGATAGTTGGAGTGTGATAAATTATATATATAAAAATAAATACATATATATTATAAATAATATTTTAAAATTAGATTAATGTTATTAATAAGATATTTATATACTAATTAAATTAATTTGGTAGAGTTGTTTTTGTGTTTAGATGAATAATATAAAATGGGGAGAGGAATAGTGAGCCCAATGAAGATGAATATGTTACAATTTTTTTCGAATTCCCATCTATGCTAAAACCAAAAAAACATGAAGTTTTTTAGAAAGTGTACTCAATAACACCCCTATGCTAATAAAAAAATTAAAATAAGTCATTTTATTATATATTAGCCTTTGATAAATGAATGGGAAGTGTCTTATCTAGTGAAGGGAGAGAGGGTAATTATACTTGAGGAGAGGGGTATTTTTTATGTTAAGATATTGAATATATTATTATTTCCAAATTAAAAAAGTAAATATTTATATTTTTGATATCATAAATTATAAGTGACTAAATTTTTTTTTAATACATTAGAACTATTTTTGAACCGAATTAATTAGTATATTAAAATTTGAGGGAGAAAAATGATTTTTTAAATTATATAGTTTACATTTTCAACTTTGGAAATTAATTTTAAGGTTTTGGATTTCCATTTAATGTATATTTATCATATTAAATATTTTTTAGTCAACAATATTTTCTAGAATTGACTATTTTGTTATTACATTTGGATGATATAATTAACACATACTATTTACATAAAAATATATTCTTAATATCCCCCAAAGAATAATCATTCCTTAAAAATTTCAATAAAATACACCCATTCATAATTTTTTTGAGATGATTTAGAAATTTTTGTTTTCAAAATAATGTTTTAAATTTTTTATTTTTAACAATTAACATAAATATTATTTACATTATGAAATACATTAAAATACAATTTATAAAAAATACACTAACACTTTTCGTATGAAACTTATTTAAATAAAAATTATTTTGGATTTATTATATTTATATTTACATAATTTATTTACGGTACGTATTCTTTTTATTTCATTATATTGTTCTATTGGTAAAGTTAATATTCTAGTAGTCATCCTAATATCCTAATAGTCAGGTTACTATTCTTCACATTAATATTACTATTCCAAAAAACATATTGGTTTTATACTTCACATAAATACCTATTATTTACTTAATTAATTATTAAAATCAATTACAATCATAGTATTAAATTTCCAATTTTCATAGTATTGATTGTATTAATAATGGTTTGTTTATTTTTACATTATTTAACATTAATGTGAAAATTTTAGTAGATAAAGTGGTCTAAAGTTTCCTGTTATTATTATTTTATTTATATTATATTAATTATACCATTTTAATATTGTAAATTTTATTATGTATTTTTATCCTCTAAATGTATTATTCTTAATTGGAAATGCATCATTGTTTATGTCATGTGTTTAATTTATTTTATGAAATATTTTGAAATTTGAAAAATGTTATTATAGAGAATAAAAATTCTATATATAAAATTTTACGTCAATGCACATAATTCATCTACCAAATAAATATATCCAAAACATATTGATTCATAAAACTTTACAAAAATGATAGCTTATATTACCAACCAAATTAAAATATAAATATATTCATGCATATCTAAATATAATTCACACATAACTTGAATTAATCCCTTTCATGGGAAGGCTATGAATTTTATGATTTAAGTAATCCACACTTGAGTAAGTCTTAAGCCATAGACAGTCAACATTAACTTTTCTAGAGAGTGCATAAGACTCCAGGATAGTGAATATTCCAACCCAATATCCCTCTACCCCAGAATACATTATTGAATAGAGACATTTATTCTATATTAATTCTTATATACTATTATGTATAAATATTAGTTAACTTATTAATTAAAGATCATAACATAATGAAATTAAAATTTATGGTAAAAGAAAAATAAATCAACCATCATGCAAAACATGAAACATCATAGGTACATATTTAAAAATATTAAAAAATTGTTTTACTCTTTAAACTACAACATGAATCTATTCATAATATAAAAATTATATTTATAAATTAAAAAGGGAATAATAAATAAATAAATAAATTGAATATTTGAGCATGAGATTATCTATTTACAAAGAATTCATAAATAAATAATTATAAATACAATATAATTAACCCATATATTATAAACATTCCATAACTTGAATCAACATAGAAATTTTAAATTTATTCCCCAAATTAATTGTTTCATAATATTAATTATATGAAACTTAGATTAACTAATATATATTAAACGAAAAATAGGCATTTTATATTTCAAATTTATTATAAAAAATTACAAAATCAAAGTATCACATATTTAATATAACTAAACCTTTTAACAATAAATTAACATATTTTAATGTGGTTTAAAAAAATTTATTAAATATGTCTTGTATTTTGAATAACTAAGATTTACTAATGATTAAAAATTCTTTATTTCAAACATAAAATCCTTTATTTTTTACCTTATTTTTTATATTATAATAATTTTATATGTTTCTAATACAATTTATATATAAATATTTTATATGTAAAATATTAATCATTCCATATATTATTAAAAGATATTTTAATTTTAAAAATTAATAATATAGGATATTTAATTAGTCAATATTTCATAAATAAATAATACTAAACAATTTTTATTTATTTAATTTATATACCCCATTATATATTTTTAAATATCACAAAATACCTTTATCTATAATTTATAAACATGTTAAAAATTATACAATTGAACTAATAGTTCAATATAAGAAAAATAAATTTTCCATAACATATAATTTTTAATGATATAATTTGAATTTTTTCTTCTAATTGAAAAATGTTGTTTAATGATAATTTATTTCCTTGGGCATTTGTTTCATATGATATGGGATAAATCAATAGATTCATATATATAATTTTTTTTAATTTTATTCTCATGATCTATGGTAAAGGAATTTCTAAAAATAAATCATGAGGACGATAAATCGATCGATTCATATATATAAGTTATTTCTTAGATATCCAATTATTCTTTTAGAAACTCATTATGAATCTTATAATGAATCCTAAATTGTAAATATACTTTTTTAACTTTGAAATACTATATTTTAAAATAGTAACATTGAAATTAATTATCAAAATGTGATACTATACTTATAAATTTAAAAAAATAAAATAACATATATGAATCTTATAATGAATCCAAAATTATATATACCTTAATTTTTTAATCCTTATCCAATTATTCTTTTAGAAACTCATTATGAATCTTATAATGAATCCTAAATTGTAAATATACTTTTTTAACTTGTAAATACTATATTTTATATTAGTAACATTGAAATTAATTTTCAACATGTGATACTATAATTATAAATTTAAAATGAGAATCTTTTTTAACGAAAATATTATTTTAACTTTGCTTTATTTTGTCCTAATAAAATAAATTGACCACCATTAAATTATTATTAAGATATGATTAATTTTAAAGTATAATAATATTAATTTAATTATTATTTAATATAAAATATATTTAATAGTACATAACGTATAAAAAACAGTTTTCTATAAGATAAAATCATTTTTATTCTTTAATATATTCATATATAAATTTTTTTAATTTTATTTCAACGATATAAATATCATTTTTGAATTGAAAATCTAAAAATTATTATAGGGAGAATATTTTGGATTTTTCTAGAAAGATAGATTTTTATTTGAAGACTCAAAATGTCTTTTTTATGAATATTATAACATATATGACACAATAATGAAATAATAATGAAATTAAATTAAATAAAACCCTTTTTAGGACAAATACATGTTTAATGTTTAAAATAAAACATTTAATTGACCATAGAATTGAATAATTTTTGAACAATTGGTTTAATTAAGTATCTTCAAGGGTATATTAAAATATTTATTGGTTTTAGATTCACATAAACACTAGTTTTTTAATAATAATCCAAAAATATTCATGATAATCAATACTATACAAGATTTTAGTGTAAATTAATGTTTGTTCTTCAAAGGGATTTTTTCTAAAAACTGTTTGTCTTTTGTTTTTTTATATTTATAATAAATGTAATTTTTACCACCTATTTATATAGACAAATATGTATTAGCTTCAATATATAGAATAATAAATTTCAAATCACCTAATATATTCCATTTTTTACTCATAAAAATATGTTACCTACTTAATTTTCCCCCCATTATTATGGTTAAGTGTGGTAAATAGTAAAAAAATAGAAAATGCCATAATTATCACTAATACATATCTAAATTTTATTATATGAGTCTATTTATACACTAATATATATCATATTATTGAACTTTTTTTCCATTTGGTGCCACATTTCATTTAGAGTGATGTTTATAGTTTTTTAAGTTAATGGTATTATCATAAATTCCACTTCCTCTCATATAATATTTTGAATATGTTATTATGGTAATGATAATGATAAAAACATATAAATAAATAATATAGTTTAATATAATGATCTATATGAAATTATATTTATTTTAGGATATATTTTAAATAATTGAATAATCATCTAAATCTTTTGTGCAACATTGACACTATGCTTACAAAAGATTTAGAAAACATAAAGTTAATCATTTATAAATGTTTATAGTAACATGATTTTGATGAAATGAATCCTAAAAGTCATTTAATATGTCAATATTATTGGTAATAAGTAATTTTATGGATTAAATATATAATTCTAGGGTTATATAGATACCATTGAAGGGAAATTATATGAATATGCTTGAAAATTATTTAAAAGGGTATTTAATATCAAAAAATAATTTTTCCGCAAATATAAAATAGAATAAATATTATATTAAAAAACATTTACATGAAATTGTTTATAATAACATGCATGGTACATTTATAATACACTTTAATTTTCTATAATTACATTCTTGACCCTTAAAGATATAATATTTTCAAAAACACCATTTATTTTAACTTTAAAAATATGCTCAATGTAACCTCTTAAAATAAACATATGGGTTTTATTTCCTCTATGAATTTAACTCAAATACATCTAAAAACATCCTATATCATTTTACAAAGCCCCTGATGTGACTAGAAACCTCTCTTCCAAATGACATAATTTTAATTACAAAGTGGATATCAAAAGTAGCGGTAATGGTCTTATCCGAGTTAATGTATGTTTCTAATTTCCCAAACATAATAAAAATATTTTATAACTATAAAAACATAATAACATCACTTTTATAAATTTATAAATTTTTATTATATGGAATTATCCACCCCATTTCCTTCGGTTGAAAAAATTTCACTTGTGTGTACTTGGGGACTACTGCCTCCATAAATGACGTGTTATATTTCTGTCACCGATTAAAATTTCTAGTTATATATAAGGATTCAAAGAATAATTATAAAATTTATAATAAAAATATTATTCAGATTAATTAAATCATTATCTACCTTCCTTCCATCTTATTCAGTAGGTACTAAAAATTCCATCATGCATATGTACGGACTACCGCCTCAATGAACAATGTATTTAATTTTCCATTACAGGATATCATTAATGTTTATAAAATGAATTTGATGGAACATTATTATATCCATTCCATGGATAAAGGTCCAAAATTATTATATACATATTTATTATTCAAATATAAATTCAATTCTTATTATAGAATTAACATTATTTAAAAAATAGTTTTTTAGAAATTTCCTTGTGAATAATCACCTTGCGGACTATAAAGTGAGTATACTACTCTATAAATATATCAATAACATTATATATTTTTATATAAAAATTTGGGATATGATAAATCCATAACCATGGATTAGGGGAAAAACTGAAAAATTGGAAGATTCATGGAAATAGAGTTTGTAACATAATAATATTGATATTAATAGTGAATTAGTAATAAATACACAATGAGATGTTATAATTGAATGATATATAGTAATATAAACATAATATATTTTTTATATTGATTTTTAATAAATATTAATTTATTATACATGAGGATATAAAATGTTCAAACATGATATATTATGATGTAGCAGTTTCTCATCTCAAACATCTGTCATTGAGACCTATTTTTAATTACAAATAAACTTCCTTTATCTGGTGTATATGATAACATTTTGAAATATTGTATCATGTTCTAGTATCGTTTCATGGTAATTATATTTTCATTTCATGTCCTCAATTTATATATTTTATATTCATGGTTTTTATGATCTATAGGGGTTCTTGGTCTTAATTTTCATTTCTTGAGACATGGTTTATGTTATGCAATAGGATTTATTTTATATAGTGTCCTTAATACCCCATGAATACATTTTGATATATTATTTTATTTATTTCTTGAGATTTACATAACCATATAATGTTTTACATTTTCATGTATTCTAATTAAAAAACAATAAAATCCATAACGGTTAATTTAACAATTTCATGTTTTTTTGGATAGTTAATGTTTCAATTTATGTTGGGATAATTATATGTTATCTCACTCATAAACCACATATATTTCTGCAATATATAGTTACTTATACGGTTTTCACTTATTCATGATATTTTTTCTCTCTTTTGATCTCAAATCAACTGAATAAATGTTGGCATGAAAATCCACCCTTATATCTCTTTTTCATCGAGAATCATTAACATGCATATTAATATTCATTATTTCATTTCAGGAATATTAATTTCTATATTTCAGTGATTTCTTAAGGTCTAATTATATTAAATTTTTCTTTCCATTCAAAATATTTAAAGTAATATTTCTAAAATTTCCATAACATGTAATTTTTTATTTTTTATTACAAAACTATGAACAGTATCTATTTTTTCATTTTAAGCATGATTGGATTTTCCCAGAATCATAGAAATTATCTATTATTTATCTTTATTTATATGTGTTGATGGTTTTCCAATGATTATTTAATGACCCAACCTAATGGGTCCCAAGACAAAAATACCCAAGCCTTCATCCAATTTGTGAGGGGGTGACTACAGATGAGTAGGCATATCATGCATATGAGAGGCCATTGCCCAAGGAACCTGTATGAACACACCCAAAAACACCTTCACGCAATATTGAATAGATATAAAATGCTATAAACAATGATTCTTTCATAAATCAATCCCAAAATGTAGTAAAATAGATTTATTAAAAGCATAAAAAGGGAAAAAGACCCACCCACAAATTTTTTGGCAATGTGTCCAACCTTCATTGAAATAGAGGATCACTTTCAAATGAAACATAT
Organism: Viscum album; assembly: GCA_963277665.1. NCBI lineage: Eukaryota > Viridiplantae > Streptophyta > Magnoliopsida > Santalales > Viscaceae > Viscum > Viscum album. The sequence continues at coordinate 1,499,645,073 of OY728132.1, forward strand.
AGAAAAAACCTCAGAAAAGATATTATAAACAACTGAGTTGGTCTATCTCACTAGTCTATATATATGTCCAATATTTTTGGGAATCTATTAAAAGGAATTTTTTTCACAATACACAATTCATGTGGGAAAAACCAGTTCATGGGTGAGCATAACAATACTCAATAGGTGACACAAAACCCAATTGAAAACCGAGTGACTAAAAAGAATTAGTCCACTCAAACTAGCCATAGGGAACCCTTATGATAGAGAAACTCAAATTTAAACCACCCTTAGTTATACATGACTAATCAGCTCACTCCAAATGGGGATTTATCCTAGAGACACAACAACAACACAAGGACTCCCATAAATCAACCAAATATACTCATCTTAGACTCTAAGTCTCATGTGGTTAAAACCTCATATGCAGCTAGATGATTCTACTCAAGGATAAAAGGTAACCCTGGACCTAGAGAAAAAACTCCACAATCTTATCCATCCCATATAAAACCTATGTGAGAGATACCATCCAATGAGAAAATATATACCATTCCTTATGGTATATCTAATAGAACACACTCTACTGGGAACAAGTCACTAGTTCAAACCCTAGTTCCCTACTCTATAGGTCCTTTCATCTCTACCATGCACCTAGTGAACACTAAATGAAACCCATGTGGACATGCCCTCTCCTCACCACTACACATAGTAGAGGAAGCACTACTCTAGACTATGAAATATGTGCATCCCCTCTAATGAGAAAGTACAGAGGGACCCATGCATCACCACTTCCCTTTAGCTGATGGAGTACTAGCTCTTAAGTAACAAATAAAACCTCTATCACTCTTATATGGAGTGGAACACAACTAAATCCTTCAAAGGAGAACTAAATCCTAACCAGGTATCAATCACAACTAATGAAGGGTACTAATCTCCATGTTTTTTCAGTATAATCATTGAAGATATGATTCCATTGGATGACATGATCCCCACAATTACTTGTAATCGTTTTATTATAACCACCTAGAAGGGGACCCGCACCCAGGAATGATAGGGTAGTCCCACTCAAAAGAGAGAGGACCCAAACCTCGATACTATATGGGAGTAAAACTATTCATATAGGGAACCTTAAACCTTTAATAATAGTGTAGTACCACTCTCTTTCTAGAGGAACCTCACCCTAGTAAGAAAGGGGGTACTAATCTACCAGAAATATCACTTGGGGGAACCTCACCCGATCATGTTAGGGGAGTACCGAATCCAGGCTAGAGGGCCCACTATAGATTATGACAGGGTAGTACCAACTCTACCCAAATAATATATATAGAGGACCCACATAATAGATGGACAAGGGATTTTGGACTCCAAGTATAAAGTACATGCACCATAACTTGACAGGGGAGTACCCACTCTATCAATACATCACATATAGAGGACATGTGAGATGAGACAGAAGGGGAGTAATGATTCCAGGGATAGAAAAACCACACCCCATTCCAATAGGGGAGTACCTACTATCTATATCTAATGGGGATGGAGGGACATCCCTCCAACAAGTCAGGGGAGCACTCTATCCAACTACATGAATGATACAGGGAACACTGACCCTAGTTTATTAGGGGAGTACCAACCCCAGGAAAACTAATCCATCTGTATATAACCCACACCCATTATGGGTGGATTCATATTTCTAGCAAAGTATAAATGAAAGGGAAACTCATTACCTAATTTCAAATGGAAGAAGTAGTCACATAGTCTCTCTTCTAGAACCACACTAATCTTCAACATCAGTCAAATTCTCTTGAAAGGAGAACCCCATCCATCATACCTCATATAAAAAACTACCATAGGTATGGGATCCATGCCTCAACACAACATGGGAGAACCATTATACTAGCCTAAATAGTCTTGGGGACCCACATCCTGGTGTAAGGGTACCAACCCTGACATCAACATACTGATCAATCCTGATCACTGCACATGCTTTAAACCTGATAATATAACTTCTTGCTCGAATATTTCCATACTTGATCTCAATAGACAAAATAGAGAACATCGTCATGTTGTATGTGGTAAAATACTCAGGATAGGCTACTCTCAAGACTAAATCCGAGTTCAAGATAATGAGATTCGTAAGGGGGAGGATCTAGAAAATATCCTAAGGAAATTACAAAACATTCATTGGGGTTCACACGGTGAGTGAACCCAACCGAGAACCATGCCATGTCCTCTTATTTCATGATTTCACTAGTCATGTAGACCTACATGGAATTTCTTTCATTACACAGACATCATTCATGTTTATCTTCCACATGACTCTACTAGTAGTGTATCCCATCGGACATGCACCCATGTTTAATAGTGTATCCCAAATGACCCATCCACTTGGCGATGTCTCTTTCACTTGATCATCTTCATCACCCCATGTCAGTGTAACTTTAATGTGTACTTACACATGTACATGTACTCTGAAATAAATACGCATGAAATATCCTCCATCCAGATGACATTAGGTCACTACATGGTGTATAAACAAAATACATGGTGTTTAGTATTCAAAAGACATCTTCCCAAAATTGGAAGAACACACAGTTTATCCCACCAAGTTACAAATGGTGTAAATGAGAATTATAATGGGATTTTACCTATGAGTCACCAAATTTACCCTGGGTTTCTCTAAAACATATAGATCATCCTATAAGGGATCTTTAAAATCATAGTAGGGATATAAAACATTTAAACAACTCATTATGAAGGGGAAAATGACTAATACTCAAATCTCTATATCTCATGGAGAAACACTGAAGATTCATTTAAAAAAACAATTCTTGAGTCATGATGCTCATCAATCAAATGACGATCAAAATCTAAAAGGGTGTTGGAATACCCCCTTCCTCTCAATTAATCCTTGGTTCGTCCATTATCCAATGTATGATAGCATAGGGGATCTCCAATCCTTGAATCATACACACAAAAGGGGGAATGGGGGGATAATTGATTTAATGGAAGTAAATCAATTAACTTCATTTTAATACTCTATATCCAACTCACCCTTGACCGGAAAACCAAGTCCTGACAAATATTATTTCAAATCTATGGTAAATAAGGAATTATGAACACAAATGTGGTCTCAAAATTATAATCTAAGACTTTGACCTGAAGTAATTCCATGTTTCATGAGAAAATACATATGTGTGACACAAAATATATTTATTATTTTATATATCACCACCCTGAGTTTCACTGGGACCTGAAATCCCACACCAACTCTTCCCATGACTTTATAAATATTCTTATTGATATTAAAATTCATATAGGTAATAACAGAAGTCATTAAGTAGTTCCCACCTTATGGAATTTCATTACTGAAAAGATAAAGCCTATGAAAAAGGGAAAGAAACTCAACTATCTAATGGAACACCCTCTCTAGTGATCTCATGAAGGGTTCTCATGATTTTTACAAGAACACAGTCAGGGAAGCCACCATTTACTACCCACACCCACATCTATCTCCAAATAGGTTGAAATTGTGAAACATGTATCACATGTCTCCTCATCTACGACTGGTGAAAAAACATAAACCAATTTTGTTCAAATCTAGTCATAGGGTAGAGCGGCACACCATCTTGAAAACCTAACATATACACCATTGTAACCCCAAAATTCATATTCAACCATAGATAAACATCCACACGACATCCTCGTGATTCTTTTATACCATGTTAATGTAGATAATTTGAGGTTATCAAAAAAACCACTCAAGGCTTCCCAAGTGTAAGCAGTTAGTCGTACCAGTCCCTTCACCTATGAACCTCAAACTGTTACATAACTCGCCAAACCAAAAACACCTCCATACCCACTAGTGGTGTCCCAGCTATGTATGAATTGTAGGAAACCAATCCAGTCCCTAGAAACATTACATGATCTGATTTTTTAACAATCTAATGGTTCTATACTAGGATCTATGTTTTCCAGGTATTCCAAGCATAAAGGGATAGAATAGAAGATCCATAGGAAATGCCATGATATACCTCAATACTCCATCGCACAACCTCACCCTAAAAAAATGTATAAATAACAAATTCACCACTACATGACACTATATACTTTGGTCATCACTTCTCCACCCACAATATTTTTATCATGTCACAAAAACACTTATTGGTATGAAATATTTCCCTCTTCATCAAGATTCAAAAGGTACGTAAAAACAAAAATATAGGGTTCAGTTGACACCTCACATCACTCTTAAAAAATATCAAGCAGGAAGTTAAAGGAAAAGTGTTCCTCAAAATATTTTATATCAATAATACCAAATGAAATATAATGGAGACATATCTTACCCCTGGTCATCTTCATAACTTCTAGGCCAAAGGCCTATATGGTATGCAGCTTTCCTAACCCTCGTTCACCAACTACTTGGGCCTAGTGTGGACCACATTCCAATGGTGGTTGAAAACCATAAAACATATGCCTCCTACTATTAATATACCATATAAATCAACACATACTACATCACATAGAAATACTTACTCCATATTCCTCCTATTATAGGGTAGTATGTCAACCATCATATTCTAAATAGCACAACGGGTCGAAAAATCTCTAGAAATATTTCCCCAACTGTCGTAAGTGTACCACCACCTCTCTTGTGGCTGAATTGATCATCAGTGTGGATTTTACACTACAGGACCACACACCTAATTCTGGGAACTTGTATGCCTCTTATGTCATAATATATTCCTCTACCATGTGCCAACTGTTGCAGACTCCCAAATCTCATAACCACCACTTGGGGCCACGTTCACCTATCCCTCCCCCAAGAATATCTTAAATACAAGATCTCACTCCAGTACACCCATATATAAGGGAATTCACAATAATAATATATCTAATTTGAAATCTATAGAGAGACCCTAATCATAGCTCAGAGAATTGAGGAATTAGTGTCAAACCATAACTAGTGTTGTAACATGACATGTATGTGTACTATGTCGAGTATCTTTCATAGTCATGTTACCCATTCAAAAGTGGTAAAAAATATTGGACATGAATTGATCTTAATGTATTTGGGTAAAAATACTCCCTACAGATCTATTAAAACACCTCTCGTTTTGTCATCTCCTCAACATGGGTGTGTGTCACCAGAATAAACCATATTCTAAACGAACCTTGTAAAAGACTCCCTACTAAGACCCCATCTGATCGGGTGTTTTGCTCACAATGTGGAAAACACACATGAATACCTCAATATAGTCATCAATGTCCAAGGGGTACTGATCATCCCAATGCCTCATAGGTCACAACCTCTGGGACTCATGCAGTGCACTTGGCCAACTTGCATCCTCAGCATGAACTGCCGGCACAACCAACTGCTCAATGGGTGGTGGATCAAAAGGAGGACCACTTGGAGGCACCACGTTAGAATGAGTTCCATGCATTGAAGTTTTTTAATACTAAAGGCTATCATTACAATCCCACCAAGGAACCCTATGAAGTATTCATCATGTTGAAATCCAAAAACAGAATCATGATATTCCATAGTCAAATAGTATATCTATCGAGGTGACCTAAGAAGGATAAGGAACCCACAACCTAGTCATATATGATACATCTATTATTTATTTCATGTGACTAGTATCCTAATTTACTACATCCAAAAGTTGGTTATGAGATTCCTAGTGAATGGATATATTGGACAACACATCAAATACTGAACCTCAGTATAAGGGATGAACCCAAACAGCCCTAACAATGTCCCTATGAAACCCAATCCAAGCTCATGACACTGTGGTCTCAAAGTGGAACTCTCATTGATACCTCTCTATCATGGCATTACCCAACAGGTTCTAAGTGAAAAATCCCCAAGACCATATGTAATAATATATGGGCTAGAAACTAATACCGATTTGGGAGGCCATTTCCTTATATATGAGTACACACGCACCGAAAAACACATCCCTTCAAAAGTACAGAATATAAAATATGAATACTAAAATTCATACATATATATATCCCAAGACAGAGTAAAACTGAAGAAATAAAGGTTTAAAAAAAGAAACAAATAATGATAACCAAAATAAAACATGAAATGCATCCAAATTACTCAGAAAGAGGGTATCACTTTCATGTGAAATTTCCAAAAAAACCCTCTTCCCTACTCTGGTAAACCACTCTGTTGTTCTATATCACTAAGATATTTCTGTCTCGGGACCTCCTAGGGTTCTGTCGAATTTCTTATGGTTTAAAAAATACACCACACATGTCGGAAAATACCATGTAGGGGTGAATATAACAATACTCAGTAGGAACCCAAAAAACATCCAAGAAAATAGAGTAACTAAAAGGAATCATTCCAATCATCCCATCTAGAGGGAACCCATATGAGAGAGAAACATCATCTCAAACCATCTGCATATATACAAGACTATCCTACTCAATCCACAATGGTTGTAATCCCAGACACATGACCACACTACAAGGACTCTAGAAAATCACCCATATATCCTCGTATCACATTTAATGTCTAATGTGTTTCTGACCTCATATCTAGCTAAAAGATTCAACTTGAGGCTTATGGTTAACACCCAACCTGGGGAACACACTCCATGATCTCATAAATACCATATGGAACCTATTTAGAAGATACACTCCATTGGTAACATCTCTACCATTAATTATGATTCTTCCAAGGGAACACACTCCATTCAGAACAGCTGAATAGGTCAAACTCATATTCCCAACACAAGAGGTCTTGTCATCATGACCTTGTGCCCATAAGTATATAAATATAAACCAAGTGGAGAGGAACCCTACTCACAACTATACATAGTTTTGGGATCCTTGCTCTAGACTATGCAATGTGGGTATCCTATATATGGAGAGACAACGTCAGGACCCACACCTCACCACTACACTATAGCTGAGGGAGTACTAGCTTCTAACTAACATATAAAACCTTGGTTCCTCCTATATGGAATGGCCCACACCCACTCAATCTAGAGAGCGGTAACACCTAATTAATAATCACACATAACTAATAGATGGGTCTACTCCTTGTGACTATGCTCCATAGCTATGGGAGCTCCGACTATTGTGTGTGATCCACTCTTCACTATAACTTGATGTACTGGGAGTAAAATTCCAAAGATGAGGACCCCCACCCTAGTAGGATTGGGGAGTACCACTCAATGGATAGAAGACCAAAAACTTGATATGACATGGTAGTACAAGTCCAAGATAGAGAACCCACCCCCTATATTAAGAGGAGAGTATTGATCTATGTGTAAAGGACCAACACCCATGTCTGATAGTGGAGTACCACTCAACCTGTATGATCCCTATGGGGGTCCCACACCCTAACATGATAGGGGAGTACCGACCCTAGGCTAGAGGACCTACTCTCTGTTATGGAAGCGGACTTCCAACTCTTCCAGAATAATAGTTATAGAGGACCCACACCATGGAACGACATGGGACATCTAAATCCAGGGATAGAGGAACTACAAAATTACATGATATGGGAATAACCACTCTATTTTTATGTCACATATACAGGACCCATCCCCTGACACATAAGGGGATTAATTAATCCATGAATAGACGACTCACCCCCTAGTACAATAGGGGAGTACCTACTATATTTGACCAACTTGTATGGAGAACCCACACCCTATCATGAAAAATGAGTGCTATCACCATTTATAAAATTATATGGGGAACCCACACCCTAGATCATTAGATTGAGTACCGGCCTCATAAAAACTACCTCATGGGCAGAGAACCCAAAACCATGATGTGGGGAGTCCCAATTCTACCAAAGAAAACAGGTAATGGAAACCCACTCCCTGATTCTGTAGGGGAGAGCTAGTCCCATCATATCTCTCATAGAACAAAACTGATCTCCAACATTGGTCAAGCACTATTGAAAGGAGAATCACGTTCTTCATACATCATGTCACAACACTACAATGGGTATAGGGCCAAAAACTTTATAAAATATAGTATTACTAATCTACTATCCTAGAGAGTATATGGGACCCACATTTTGAGATTATTGGGAATTATGTCAACCCTTATGCCAACCGAATGATCAACCCTATTCACTAAACAAATTTTAGCACCACTACAACATCACAATTCTTGAAACATGGAACATCGTTTATGGAATTCCAAAATTGAGTTCTCTATCACATTCTATGCGATACACTACGCAATATATGTCACTCACAAGCCTAAATCTATGTTTTGGGGGAGGGGAAACACACTGAGGAAGATATTGAAAATGTCCCAAATAATGTGTATGGCATGAATAGGGTCCACACTGTGTGTGAAGACGCCTGATCACATATACATGTCAGGTTCTTGAATAAATTTACTAATCATGTAGGCCTCTATAGAATGTACAGGTCATAAAATGTGTGTTCTGTCTTACCCAATCCCCGAATGTGTTCCCCATTCACAAAGATTAGCCATACATGTATCACATATAGTGTGAAATGCTGGTACATGACCTGTATTAATGAATGGAACACTTCGATGTGTCTCATGAACATGCCTATTTTTAGCACAATGTTTCCATTACTATGGTCACAAACATATACATGGCCATGTTTTATCACATGAAAACCTTGGACAAGCCGTCTAAACATACAACACGGGGACACTACATGACATGTAACCCCAATACACAACATGTAGTCCCCAAAAGTCATTTTTAATGAATGGGAAGAACATATGGTGTGTCACAATAGTTTACATCCTGAGTAAATAAGAATTTACCTATGAGTTGACTAATTTACCTTGGTATACCTCAAAACCTACAGATCATCCTAGAAGGTCTCTTGAGACATCATAATTGATCTCTAAAACTTCAAATTTTTTATTAATAAGGGGAGTAATAAAAAAATATCACTTCCACCATACTCAAGGAAAAAACTGACCCTTGAAGTCCAAAATAATTCCTAGATCATCTAGATCCTTGATCCGATGATGGACGGTTTAAAATACAAGGATTATTAGCACCACTTCGCCTCGTTTCATCCTTTCTTTTCCCTTCATCAGAAGGAGGAGTGGAATTTCCATAAATCATGCACCAAAAGGGGGATGTTGGATAATGTATTAAAGAAATTTAATCAATTAACTACCTTTTAACACGCTGTCACTCACTAGCCTTGAACTAAAATCTAGAATGGGAACATTTTATATCATTCATAGGATAAAAATGATATTATGAACTCAAATGAAGTCTCAGAATTCCTATCAGAGACTCCTCATAAAATTTATTCCACTTTTCAAGAGAAATTCCATGAACATGAAGACAAATATATTTACCATTTTAAATATCACTCCATTGATGATATTTGGGCCCTTAAATCCCACCCCGAATCAACGAATTGATTCATAAATATTTGTAAAAATATTCTAAACTATTATAGGTCATAATTGGATTCATTACACTATTGTTAATTAATATTATCTTATAAATTTTTTAAAATAAATTGATATTTTTTCTTTAAATTTTTTGAATGAAATTTCATTCGAATTATATTTATTTTTATCTTACACACCTCATATACATAATTTCATAAAATAAACCTCTTGTGAGAATAAACTATTCATATAACCAAATGGGTCCCTTGAAATACCTTGGTCACATTTTTGGCACACCATAAGATATTGCCCACTTGGGTTTACATATTCCACTAATTAATTTCCACTCTGTACAACACATATACTTTCAGTGTATTTTTTCTTCACGCACACACACCATGAGAAAATTATTTGGAGTTCAACAATCGTAACACTTATCTAGGAAATGCCTCACTTAACTATGGAGTTATAATTATGTAGGATAATGAATATAAATATTCACCTTCTGGAAATGGGTAGTAATATTTATTTTGTATTCCTCACTTTTATAGGGGTATTAAATTTTCCCCGCATAATATACCAACACCCACATTGTGGACCCATAACCGTAATCCTTGGTAGCGCCTCTACAATTTTGAATAGGTATAATCTTGGATACCATTTGTAATATCCCATATCAAGTCATTTTCAAGAGAGTATGGAGAGGTGACACTAATCGTTGGTGATATCCCCAAGACACAAAATGCATGAAATTAATTTCAGAGGCTTACCTAAACAATGGGAGATTATTTTCCCATTTTAAAAAACAAAATCTTTCAAGAAAAATAATATCAAAAACCAACTATATGTTCTATTTTGAATCAATATTATAACTCAATAAGACATAATATATGGAAAAAAAAGGATAGTAATAACACAAGAAGTGTAAAATAACAATAAAATTATAGTGTGATAAAAGAATATGGACTAAGGTGGAACTACAACATGACATGACCAAAAAACCTGGATCCAAATTCTCCAACCCTGATAATGACCTCATAAAGCACCAGTAGATATATAAGAAACATTAAACATCCATATATCCTAGTACATGACATTTATATACACAAAAATATTTCTAATAAGGGTTTGAGTATAACACTTAGTATGTAATTCCGTGATATTTTCTAGAATGTACCACTAGGAAAATACCAAACAAACAAATTTTAATATAAAATAGATCAGAAGAAGATAAACAGTTTATAAAAATCAAAGAATTTTTTCTATGTATGATGTATTAATTAAATCATATTATTATTCCTTAACATTTGACATAACAATCCCATGTTCAGATACAACCACACATACATACATGACATAGAACAAAAAATAATCATGAGCTGTCAGTAATCCTATTACTAAGAAATCACTTAGTGAACCAATTTTACAATGGTATTTATTACCATATTTTGTCTGAACATTTCCATTATATTATAGAGGTACTTATAACCATGATCGATCGATGGTTTTGTATTATTTTTTGAGTAGTGTCCAAACTGAAAAATGTTGTGCATTAAATTGAATAGAGTGTAACGCCCACAGAAATGTAATACTTAAAATAATAAATGTTACTACCCATTTCAAAATGTGTTAACCTTTCCTTCCAAAATCCAAACTAATTAGATCTCCATAGATAAGTATGCTTGTCTTGGAGGAGTGTCTTGATGGGTGACCTTTTGTGAGGTTTTTAGGGTGTGTGTGAGTGATTACAAAGAGCAGTGAATAAATGATTTATCCTATAGGGGTAGTTATTAGTCTCACAATTAACTCCAATGTGTGATAGTCTCTGGTAGGATATAAAGGAATCCAAGCTATTACAGGATACCCATTAGGTCAAATAACTAAATTCATGACTCTATAAGGTCAGTTTGTGAAACTTAGGCATAAAATATTTTCATGATCCAGTTATTTTAAATTATTTTACAAATATTTTTATAATTTTTCATTTTAAATATCATAAATAGTGTTTCTAAAGATAAATATATTTTTTGTTTAAAATATAATAATAATAAAATAAGGATAATTCATTTTGATATTCACATTAGTTTAACCAACTATTTTTAAAAAGTGATTCCTTGACTAGAAAAATATAAATTATGAATTGATGGCCCCCCTTTGTCCCTTATTTTTTTAATGTTTTAACTAATTATTTGTATTAGTTTTTTTATTTTTCAATTTATTCCTCGAAGTTTTGTTCGCTATCACTCTCCATCATTTTTTTGACTTTATTTTTCTCTTTCATAAACAAGTTCACTAGTGTCATGGATATAATCAATATAAAATATTATTTTTAACATTATAGACTTGGATATATATTATTTTAATAGAAGTAATATTACTAATAAATATATTTTGTAGTTTAGAGATTATTTATATTCTATTTAATTAATTCAATAATGATATTTATAAATCACTAAAGAATAATTGTTATGTTCTTTATTATTAATTCAATATATATGTAATTCATTGGACGTTATTATAAATGGGTTGGGCCAGAAATTATATATCCCATAGATGAATTATGTTATTTTCATGACAAAAACTTGATAGGGTATTTAGTATACATCTAATCTATTATTTATGATGAATTATCAATGGACTTTATGGTTTTTATTATGAATTGTTTGATGCTTTAATGCTATGATTATGATTTTTCCAATTATTCATTATATCACTGTAAGATTAGTCATTATTTTTTATGTGATTGTTTACATTTTTATATATGGATATTTTTCAAACTCGTGTGATAACTAATATTGAATTATCAGATCATTATTTATTATTTCCATATTATTCATGACATATTTATTCTTAGGAATCTCTAAATGGATTCTATAATTACTGAGTTTTTGAGTTCACTATTCATATGATTACATTTTCCCATGTTATGAATTCGAGTATTACATATGGTATGTATATATAACATTTCATGTAGAATTTTTGGTTGATTTTGAAGAATTTATATCAAATAATCAATTCTTGGTATAATATAAAAAATGCATATTTGGATGGAATGACATTGTTTTTATGTGATTAGTTTTTCCTAAATCTCTAAAAAATTAAAAATAAATTATATAAGGTAAGTATGTGATTAAATTTTGGTTATTGATATTTTAGTTATTGATTTTTAATTTTAGTTCTCTTTAGTGTATATAAAATCTATAATTTAAAGAATATGTTTGACCACAGGATCCATATGTCCAATTTGTTCTTACTAAAATATAAATTTTGAAGTATTCACAGAGAAAAGATCATGTTGTGAATATCATGCCCCATATGAAAAAATATAACTTATAAAGAGGATCAAATGTCCATATAATTATTACTAATCCCCTTTTTATTCAATTTGTTTTTTGTTTAAAGTACTTTTTGAAAAATAGTAAATTACAGAACATTTTTATTACACTGTTAAATTTATTTTCATCATAATAATATCATTTACCATTAAAATTATATTCTATTAAAATAATTATAGAATAATTTTTCCTTGTGATGTAGTTATTTCCATAATATCAGTGAAAATTAATTATAAATAGAGGAGTGCACATTGAGTTCCATAATTTCATTCATTTTGAAGTGTTATATTTTTTTAAAAAAAAATTCTATAGATTATTTCTAAATTTTCATTAATGAGATATATTTTTTTGTAATTAATTTCTTCTTTATAAACATTCTATGAATGGATTATTGATTTTATTTTTTATGATTAACATGAGTCTTTAGTAAAGCATTTTACTGTATTTCGTGGAACCGAATCATTGAATATTACACATAAAGGCTAATATTTGATTTATCAGAGTATTTATAGAGTTTTTAATTTTTCAATTTTATTTCATTACAGAAATTATGGGAAAAATTATTTTATTGTCTAGGAATTTAATTACTCATGTTGTTGAACGATCTTATTGATTATCTAGAAATTCCATTACATGGATAGTATCTATTTCAAAAAAGATTCTACAGATTAATGGAACTTTTATTTTTAGTTAATATGTGTATAGTTATTTCTTAGAAAATGACAAGTTTCATAATACGAGATAGTTACACATATATATAATGTTTATCTCTAAATAGATTCATGCTTTTCATATTCCTATAAAAGTTAATCGGGATACTGTAAAGAACCAAAATTTGTTTATGATAGATTTTATTAAAGGAATGAAAATGTTTATTACTATTACATTAATTTTTGAATATTCTATGTTTGTTTATTTGTGAATGGTATTGATAAAGATACCCCCAGAATTATGGATGATAATCCATATGTTATGAAATTGTTTATGACATTAGGAATAAATTATTTTTAAATTAATAAAAGATAAATTTTATTGAAAGTGTGTCAAAATTTAATCTATAAAAAAAGATATTGGAAATAGAAAAATAATGAATATTTTTTTGAAGATAAGAATTGGAGTGTATTATCTGAGAAGTTATAATATCCAAAATTTATAAAATTGGATGTGTAATTCAATAAGATGTAATTTTAAATAGTACATTACGGTCCCAAAAATCCAAATGATCATGGAATGTGTTGGTATAATGAGGTTCAAAAAGTTATAAATTATGGTAAAAGGATTATGAAATCTAAGGTTTCATGAAATTCAACTATCAATGAACCCAATAAAAATATAGATTCATCAGAAGTAGTAGTATGTAATGATAATGAGAAAGTAGTTTCTGGGTGATCTCGATAAAATAAGAAACATATGAAAGGTTTTCAATTTACAAATGTTATAGAATATTTTATCCTATAATATCTTGAACCGACTTGTATTTATAATGACCAGTATTCTTCATTTTTTGTGGCATTTACGCAAACAAATTTATGTATGATTAATTCTTAATGTTCTCCAAAACATTGATAATAAATGATATCCTTATATTATGAAGGTGAAAAATATAATAGATCTTATAGGGAAGATACGCTTTCACATAAATAACTAGAGTATTCCCTTATAGTTAAAAAATAAGATTCATTACATCTAGAAAATGAAAAATCTATTGTTTCAAATAATTAGAAATAAATAATTTTTGAACAATTTGAGGAAGATAAATTTTCTCACTATGAAGATATTTTATAATTATCACTAGAAAATACTATTTATCAATAAGAAATATAATATTTTAATCTTGAAGATAATAATAATGAAATAAAAAAAGACATTTCAACTTTATATTTCACTTTAGGAGATACAACTAGCATTGTATGAATGAAAAATCAACAAGAATTATATTTTAGATGATAAAAAGGTAAAAATAGAATTTTTATTCTTTTGAAGATGTATTATATACATTTTTGTCGATTCCCAAGTTTCTCATACTAAAAAAAAGATAAAGAAATGAATGTTAAAATCAAATATATTTTTTTTATTTCAAAGAAGGTTTTCATGTTCATATAAATAATCATAAGCAATAAAAAATTATTAATGAGTCAAGGTTAATATATACATAATTTTCATTATTAAAATGATTATTATGATCATAAGATAATGTAAAAGGATTATAATTATATAACCCTTGAACATATTCATAAATAATGGATGAAAATGTTGGAACATTTATGTGAAAAAATAAAATATTCATGATTTTTATCCAATGGTTGTTTTTAATTTATTTCAAATACAATAACAAATTATTATAACCATAAATATGGATCATTTAAGTTATAACATATTATTATTAAAATCCAATGGACTAAGATTCTGTGAGATATTTCATTTTCCAAATGTATGAGTGCTATATGAGCACAAAATATATTTCATCAGAAGATGCGTGATGATATTGAATCCATCATATTATTTTTTATAACATATAATCATGTAAAATTATATGCAATGATCAAAAAAATCATACAATTATAGGATTGTTTATAAATAAAGTCATAGACTCATGGATCAGGTTAAAAAGTATACATAAAACTATTAATAAAGGCTTGTATATCATTTTGAATCTAAAAATACTTCGTATGTGAGTGGGAATTCAATTTTAGTGGTTTTTATTTCTGATTGTTTGACCTGATATCATATTATTGGGAGGATTTAATTTCAATTGATAATTGATTATTATTGTATTAATTGTGTTTTTGATTAATTATTTGATGTAAACTACAAAGAAAAAAGTGTAATTGTTGACCATTTATATGGATGGATTTTTTGATGAGGAAAATGTTTTTAAATCATTTGATATTGAGTAATTATAGCTGTAGAATATAGGGATGCCTTTTCAAAGGCCTATAGTTAGGGTATTCTAAGGATATGATGATAGAGATATTAGTTAAAGGATTAACACCTAATGGTTCTTAAATTATTGGAGAGGTGATAGAAATATAAGTTTTATGACCATCTACCAATTGGGATAATACTGAAGACATTTTTTATTATAAGGTGTTAGTAATAATAACATTTTTCCTTTTAAGTGTTATAATCCTACCTCAATTAATTTTTTAAAAATCTATATGATTTTTATTTCCATTTGTTATAATATAATTTTCTTGAAATTGTTTTTAATTATGATAGTTTAAATTTACGTTTAATTTATACAATTATACTCTAATATATTTTGGATTAATTTTTAGATCTTATTTCCAATAAAATTTAAATTTAGGTGATTGACAATTTTTTTATAAACAATAATTTACCCACCTCTTGTTGTTTACCTACCTTATTTATCTGGGACAAAAAATCATACATGTATACTTATTAGAATCATCCTCATAACATATCGTTAAATTGTTGAAGATGTAAAAAAATTACTTAGTGAATAAATTTAAAAACTAACTCATTAGTTGTATTAAGTATATTATAACACAACATCACTGAGTCTTACTCACCAAATCCATATCAATGAAATAGTAACATATTTTCTAAATTAATATATGATGTGAGGTCCCCCACAACCACTTACCTACTAGTATAGTAACTTTCAGTTCTATGAAGAATATGTAATGTGATTTAATCCATTATATATCAACATCACAACAATATTATACAACATAATCATTCATAACCCGGACAACATTCTATATAACCACATTCCCTCAATAGTATTTCATCTAATATTTTTGTAATCAAACCTCAAATACTCCTCCTTAAGTGCACACCCTCATATTTAAAAAAATCATAAAAAAATTCATCTAATATATATATATATACCAAAACATTAAGAAGTTAAATATTATATGTATATATATATATATAAACTTTCAGACATCATAAATTATATTAAATCTAAAGGCAGAGAGAATAAGATGTTTTTATTAGCTATATATTCCTTCTAAATGTTCGATATAAAATAAAACACCTAAAAAATAAAACTTTATTTTCATTGTAAATTTAGCTGACTCAAGTTAGGGTGAATATAACATTATGGAAAAAACAATGATATAATTGATCACATAAGACTAGTCTTTGGGTTGAATTTCTAACACACCACATGACTTACAACAAATACCTTATCATGACTACCTCACATAGAAAACTATTACCACTGTCAAACAACCACCCCAAACCACACCATCCACACTAACCAGCCAATCCACATTAATAACATCATATTTGATCAAATAATTATCAATTTCTAGATTTATTATTGCTATCCTCATTATATTAACATAGTTATATTTATTTAAAAATATTTTACTCAACAACAATTCATAACAACCATTCCCTTTCATATTTTGTTTAAAAAGTTCACCATCAAAAAATTACAACCCATTATTAAATTACCATTTCATTATTTTAGTTATTTTCTATATTTTTTATAATCTATGACATAAACCATAATTTAAAAAACATTACAAAAACCCTCAAAGATATTTTATCATAATAGTTATTGCAGAACCCCAACCAATAACCATGACATCAAACCCCTTTTTATCATCAACGATACCAATACGTCCATAAATATAACAACCCCTAAACATCAACCATAATTGGCACTTTAGTTTGTCTACCAAATTCTAATTAAAATAACCCAAAAAATTACCATCATAGCCATATTAGGTATAAAAATAAAAAAATAGTAAACAATAAAATTTACAACAATTAAAATCATTGAATAGTCACTTCTAATAATCCTTTTATATTAATTCGTCACTTCATGAATGTAAAAAATAATATTAATTAAAAAATAAATTTACAAAAACTATTTTTATATTTACATTATTAATAAATTTTGATGGTGAAATGATCATCAAAAATATAAATAAAGAAATAATAATAGTAGTAAAATACCAAAATATCCCAAGTACTATTGATTGAAATTATTGGGAAAATATAAAAAGAGAATAAAATTAAAATTTTCTTATAATTTCCATTAATAGGTTAATTATATTATTTAGGATAATTCTAACTTTAAATTAAAGGAAAAAATTGGAGCAACTTATCTACTTTCACACATATTTAGAGGAAGAGATGTTTTCAAATCCTTAGTCATGGTAGGATATCTGAACAAGGGAATATAAAAAGGAATAAGTGATGTTCCATGTGCACAAAAAATGAATAAATCAACCAATAATCCTAATTGTGAAAATATATCATTAAAATTTAGTCTATACATCATAAAAATTGAGACTATAACACTAAAATTGCATCTTAGAAGAGAAGGAATAAGAATAATAAAATATAAAGTGATAATAGAGCATCTCTATTTAAAGAGGGAATCATTATGCAATGTAAGTGGTTTTAGAACATCAAGGTGAAACTCAATGAGAATAAAACTGAAATATGAGACTCATGGGGTTTGAATGAGGGAAATAAATTCAAACCAAGATGATAAATGAAACTCTACTTATAGGTAAAATCAAAAAGACCACCACCATAATATGGAGAATCCCAAAATGTTTATTTTTGATTTGGTTAATTAGAATATTTTATTAAAATCGTTAAATATGTCATAAGTTCAATTATATTATGAATCAATTCCCCTACAAATATATAGAGTTAACCTCTAATAAAACATAAAATCTATGAAAACATATGTTTGTTACTCAAAGAGAATATTTTCCACGATCCAATACAATGTAATGGAATTGACCATTCCATTTTAATCTTACTATAATAACCTACCACACTATAGAACCCCTTTAACATTGGAATAACATATCTATATATATGAAAAAGGGTGGTTCGCCTTTAATCGTCTCCTATATAGATCCCATAATGAATATATTATCATTGTACTCTCCAATATAGCCTCATCCGTAAAATATAAAATCTCTATGGAAGTAAGACACCCTAAAATGGGTATTAAGGCCCCATTTCTACAATCCCAACAAGAAAACTGACATACATACTCATAACCAATAAATAGTCATCTCTATAGAATGACCCCAATATAAAGTGGGAGTTTCATAAAATAAAATTAATAAAAAAAAATATCATTTCTCGATCAAATTTATATAAACTATATAAACAATAAATACCTGAAAAATATAATTTAAGTGAATGTGATGGTATTTTAATTCACACATCTACATTATAAATAATAATACTTTCTCCTCGGAGTGTTGATCCATGAAAAATTTACTAGTGTGGTCAAGATTTTTAAATACATTTAATTTAGGTCAGAGATATTTAGAATAAAATATTGATTAATTATATCTAAAAAACATTTGATCTATGATAATAGGAAAACTTTGAGGATTAAATTATAAAATTGTATTACACCACTTGTTCCCCCCACATAAATAGTTCTCATTGTATTGGGTCTATAATATATCCCAGACATAAAGATTATGTACTTTTGAAACTCCTTTTAATTTTTTTTGTGTTTGAATCAATAAATTGTTTTTAGGTAACCCACTAAGCATGTTTAATAGATTATTTGAATCATGATGAGATTGTTTTCTCAATTTTTTTGCGATTTCTTAGTGGGAAAAATAAATGGAATCTTTATACATATATATTTTATATACTGTGATAAAATATATGGTTGAATAGTTTACCCAAATAAATGAAGATATTAAGAGTTTCTTCCATAATAATGATTATTATATGTGTCAAGCTAATAGTCAATGTACGAAAAAAAACATTTATTTTAATTTTAAATATATATAGTGGTTTATTATATTTCAAAAAAACCTCTAATGAATTGGATAAAAAATAATCGTTACTTTTCAATGAATATATATTATTCAATATTATAATTGTTAAATAAATTAGATTATGTGTTTTTAATATTTGGATCAAATTGAAAATGTAATTAATTGTACTCAATTGGGTCCAAAATAGAAAATGATTGGGTCTGATTTGGAGGAAGTTACTCTATACTAAAGAATAAATTATCAATAAAGAAAAAAATACTACTCATCAGGGATAATGGTATAGATATCAAGTTATAAAGAAATTTTTTGTAACCTTCCCCAATAAATATTGAATAATTATGATAGTTTTTCTATTTCTCAAAATTTTAATGTTTTTATGCTTCCCATTTTAATTTTACCCTAATTGATAAAGGAAGAGGTAAAGTGATTCAATGCCATTAGTTTCCAAGGTTATGTCCCTTTGAGATTATTATATTTTGTGCTTTTATTAAATTAACCATTTAGTTCCCAAAAAAATGTAGAGATTTAAATAATATTTTCATTTCACTAAAAAAATAAAAAAATGTTTCACAAACTGATTAATAACAATATTAATTATTGTTCAAAGTTATTGAAAAATGAGGAAATAATTATATCTATTTGGTAAGAAATTATGTAGTTAAATTGGTTGTATTAAGTATTTATATATATTTAAATGGGATTTATTTAAATATTCAAAATAATTTTATTTATTTAAAATATTATTTAAGATAAAAGTTTCTCCAAATATACATGAGATAATTTTTTTATATTTATATAATATAAGAGTAAGAATAAAATAATTTATATACTTTAAAATTTATTTTTCACTTATACAAAATTGATATTTATTATAAATAACATGATATTTTTATTTTATATAAAAATTTATTATTTTGGATATTTTCAAAATGCATATATTCTACCTACCATAATTTAAGAAAAAACCTTTATTAAAAAATATATCATAATATATTAGAAAATTGATTATAAGAAATGTATCTCATATAATATATGTTTTATTATATATGTAATTTATCACATATCATATATGAGATAAATTATTTATTTCAAATATGTATTATTATAAATAATATTTATCTCATCATGTACCTAGAATAAATATTAATTTTTTAAATGTATCATTGTATTTGGTTTTTATTTTATCTCATGCAAAAGATAAAATAAATTTATTAAATTATCAACCCTTATATATGAAATAAATTTCATCTCATACATGTGATAAATTTATATCATCTTTTATATGACTCAAAATTTAACTTCAAAAATATAATTCATTATATATGAAATAAATATATTCATAAAATATTTATCATTATATATTAAATTTTTATCATTTCAAACATGGTTTAAATTTTATTTTTAAAAGATATTTCATGAAATTAATCATATCATGTAGATGAGATGAGATTCATTTTTAATGGCATATAATTATCTGTTAAATTTATTTGATCAAATATATGAAATAAATTTCACATTTTTTATTATATTATATATTAAATTTTTATCATATTATAAATGATATATATATTTATATATTTTAAAAAAATTAAAATTTATTATATAAAATATATAATAAAAGCGTATCATTTCATATTATATTTATTACATATCATACATGAAATTATAAATTTTAAAAATATTTAAAATTGTCTATATTAAAATTTTTCAATATCACAAAAAAATATTTTATGAAATATATAATTTTTTAAATGATTGTTATCACAAAATATATATTTGATAAAATTTTATTTATAAAATTTTTATGAATTTTATTTTATCTCATACATGAGAAAACATTATTTTTTAAAAAGTGTGACATAGTATATAAAATTTACCTTGTGTAAAAAAAGATATAAATTTTTTTTTTAAAAAATATTATCATTGTATATAAAAGTTATCCTATATCATACATGACATTAATTTATTTTAAATACAATTATAAAATACTATATAAAAACTATGAAATATATACTGGAGATACAAATAAAATTTTTGAATGTGTAATATTCTTATTAATGTTTATATTATATTACAATTTTGATAAATATTATTTTAAAAAATAAATATAAAATTTATTTCATCTATTCCATATTAGATAAATTCATTACAATAAGATAAAAAAATTTCAAGGATAAAATTTTCCTTTTTTGTGTATTCATATCATGAACATTATATATGCTAAGAAATTTCACCCATTTTATCAATAATAAAATAGTATTGATAATGGGGTTCCTTAATAATGATTATTTTTATATAAATAATGTATTTTACTTTACCAATGCTAAATTATAACATTAAGAGGTATATTTTATAGTAGTTTCAAAATCTATTTTTATAGACTCATACTAAAACAATGAAAAAATAGAAAATTGTAATTATCTATATGAAATAAATAAATTCTCAAATAATAATGATATTTTATTATAATGTAAAAAAATTCAAATTATGATTTTTATTTATAGTCACAAAAAATAAAAAAACAATTAATAAATGAATGTGACCAATAGAATATATAATGTGGTCGAATGAAAAACAATTTATTTTCTTAATTAATTAAATATTTTCAAAAAATATCACACAAATAATAATAAACACAATTTCTTTTTTTAATACCACCTAGAAAAATTAAAACTAATTGCTATTGAATAAAAATCATGAAAAAAGTTAACTGACCAAAAAATGAATTATGATACAATGATATGACATAAAACACTAAGAAAAAATTATATAAACTAATCTAAATTATATCATGAAATTTTATTATTTATAAAAACACATAACTCATTATATAAAATATCATATTTAAAATATATAAACATCCAATAATTTTACGTGATTCGATATTGTCAATGATAAAGAAATGCACTTGATATATATTTAATTTACTATGATATATGCTCATTTTTTACATAAATATCGACAGAAGTATATCATTTAAAATAATTATTCAAAAATATATAAAACAATTCATTCATTTCAAATAAAATTAAAAGAATTTAATTCTAGGGAATTTGATATAGTTCATGAGAATACCTTAATTTTGGGCTTTAAATGAGTATTATATAGAAGTAAGGTATATATGTGATCAATATCTGACTCTATATAAAAAATATCATGAGTTTTCATTATAAAAAATTCAATACAATCAAATATAAATATAATAAATTTAAAATGATATAGAACTAATGATAGAAAAGGAAAAATAGACATTATGAATTTTTTTATACATTTAAAAATATTAATAAGCCTATATGAAGAAAATATTACCAACATAAAAAATTTATATCATAAAATATAAGAAATATCTCAATGTAATAAAGAAAAATTATGATAAATTTAAATTACAATTTAAATAATTTATTTGAATAATTCCAAGAGAATCAAAATTTTCCTCGATGTGTGGATTATTCTTATAGGTCATGTATTAATAAATGGTCATTATCCAAAATTTTCCAGATAATTAAATCTTTATTATTTGGTTCAGATCAAGTGACGCAAGTCTGGATGTTGAAATATTTTATAATTTTGAAAATACACATTGTATCATTTCAAGAAAATCACATATCGAACAGGCCGGAGGTTTGTTTCTATAAGTCACAAATGAATAAAATATATATTTTATAAAATTTTTCTATGACACACTCATTTTATCTACATTTATTTTTTAATAAATGCTTATATATTATCTAATACTCTTGATTTTTAAAATATACATGAAATCATTATCATAAATTGACATGTCTTATATTTTTTTCACTTATGTAAGAAAAAAAATAATCAACTGTTCTCCAAAATTTTAATGATAATTCAAGATCTATCACTTGGTTTAAATCATGTAATATATATTTAGAACTTCAAAACGAGTTATAATTTTAAAAAAAACCCTTTAGATAATTCTATGAAAATACATAACAGACATGTGCAGTGTCCTAGTAAGTAATAAGTAATTTAATGATAATTATTATAATATTTTTTGAAATTATTATCTCATTTGATCAGTTTGGGTAATTTGGAGTATGTTCATAAAATTTAAATTACTATATAAAATATTAATTCATTTAAAAAAAATATTACATTAAATTTGGACATGGTTTATTAAGAATATTTAATTAATAAACAAATGTAAATTTCTAATTTTATACAATAATTTGATATCTTTATCTTAGTTTTGATCATATTCTAAAAATTATAATTATAAAAATGAACATTGAACAATTTTTTCTATTTAAAACATCAGATTTTTGGGTGGTTTATTTATATAGACAAAAATTAGTCAATTATTTTACTACTATCTTTTTTCTGATCTATAAATGTTTTTTTTAATTTATTATTTTAAAAAATAGAACATAAAATGTGTTATAATTTTAAAAAGGCACATTAGATCAGTATAATTACAATTTATATCTTATAGAAATATAGTATGGTATTAAGGGTATTAAATGAGTTAACTATAATTATACAAAAAAATGTATACTCTCAAACCCCATTGGGCGTAGGTACTGTAGAAGCACTGTAGCAGCAGCGGCACTATAGATCAGCTAGTACTGTAGCGGCGGTAGGGCACTAAAGCAGCGGCGGTACTGTGCGGGTACTGTAGCAGCCGGGTTACTATTCACAGAATGGCAATTGGGCCAAACAAATTGGGCCTACGGGCTATGTAATGGGCTATAAGCCCACTGGGCCTTCGGTCTATGTAATGGGTCTCCCTCTACCCTGTTAAAAGAGGTCTTTGATTTGATTTAATAATAAAATGAGGCTTTGACCCCAACCTTTAAAAAAAATATAATAAAAATCATTCTTTATATCATTTTAGATATATCACATATGAGAAAAATGTTATTTTTTCACATATATCTAATCGAATTGATGATAATTTTGTTCGAAAATTTAAAAATGAATGTTCTTTATTAGTTTTTAGCATTTGATATGTGCTTAATATATTAAAAGATATATGGTCTCAAAATTTTATTTCATGTTATTACAGTAAAACCATTCATTTAAATAATTTTTAATTTATTTCTACATATCATAAATTAATCAAAAAAAATTCCCTAAACTTTTGTTATAATAAATTGTATTTTTCTTAATTTTATTACATAGAATTCTTTACAGTAACATAAAATAATGGAGTTATAAAAATTCATTTGTTAGTCATTCTATATATAATTAATATTTAATTTATGCATAGTATATTATTATGATTTATAATATAACAGATAGTAATTTTATTAAATATTTATAACAATCCATGATTTTACCTAATGTATTGATCATTTAACTGATGTATATAATTTAAGAAATAGATTTTTTTTTAAATAAAAATTATATCATTATCATAAAATCACATATTGAATTTATTTTTGTTTTATTGATATAGATAAAAAATGAATCTATAATTGTTTGAATAAAATATAAAAATAATCTAATCTAATTTTCATGAATGTTTTCATCATTCTTATTATTTTATTCCAGATTATTGATCTTGAAAATTTATTATAATTGTAAAGAGATACTTGGCTACATTTTGGTAACATTGTTTTTTAAATTGATGTGTGGTTTGTTTCTAAAATATCAATAATGAATCAATGTTATTTTCATAATTTTTTTACAATTTGAGAATGTGTGGTCTAGGTTTTTTTATTTGATTAATGATTATTGAATAAAAATAATAATTAGTTCTAAAAATATACTAAAATTAAATCCTATAATGTTTTAAGTTGAATAGAAAATTAGATTGTACAAGTATTAAAACTATGAATTTACAAACAAATTCTAAAATATTTATCAAAACTTATGCTCAATGTCATAATTTTCAAAAATTGATAAAAAATGTTAGTGTGAAAGTTGTTGTAACAAAAAAAAATTATATTCATATCAAATTTTAATTATTGAGAATCAAACAAAAATTAATAAAAAAAAATTTCTACTTAAAAACATGGGTGATATATAATTCATAATCGTAAAATAAGTGATGATAAATAACCAGAGAAATGTAATATAATATGTGAAAAAACACAACTTCAAGATGTTTGGAAATAATTTAATGTCATGTAATAAA
Source organism: Viscum album (assembly GCA_963277665.1). Classification (NCBI taxonomy): domain Eukaryota; kingdom Viridiplantae; phylum Streptophyta; class Magnoliopsida; order Santalales; family Viscaceae; genus Viscum; species Viscum album. The sequence goes on from OY728132.1 coordinate 1,499,670,605, forward strand.
AAAACCCATTCAAAAAAATTAGTTCATAATTTGTATTTGATAATCATATGCACCCACATAGTAATGAAAACATATAAATAAAAAAATCATTATCCTATATTTTAGATAAAAAATATTGCATTAAAATGTAGAAACTTATCATAAACACCTTTATGGGGATAACTGATTTAAGATAGAATATATAATCATTCATAAAATTTAATTCTTAATAACAACACTCATTGGCATATTTTTGTTAATGACACTCTGAAAATTTATCGAATATAAATTTTTTCGTAATTTATATTCTCTTATAGTGGAATGTAATTATAAATTACCTAATATATTTTCATTAATAAATATTAAATAGTTTCATGTTTTTTATGGTTTCCTTATACTATATATTTTAAAACATATTATCAGTACACAAGAAAATAAAATAATCATACCAAAACATTTTATAAGATATGAAAATAAATGTTCTATAAAATGTTTTGAAGATATGGTTTTACTCATAAAATATATACATCATCGGTATAAGATTTTCTAGATAACAATATATTGTCGAAAAAACGTATTTTAAAAATAAATAGTTTCATCAAAATAATCATATAGATTTTACATTGAAAATTTTAAATTACATATTAATTCATGTAAAGAATTTAAAAACATATTATCTATAATACAATTATATAGTTTTACACCTTCATCATAGGTTACAAAAATAGTTTTTCAATTATTTATTTTTGTAAAAAAAATTCCCTTGTCAAATTAATTATCACATTATACATTTTTTTAATAAGTAAGACATGGAATTATAAATGAAATACAATTATTCACTAATGATAACACCATATAACTAATGTTTCTTATGGAATTTTTAAATGTTTTATTTGTTATTAGTATTGAGTGAAGAATCATTATTGGCTGATTAAATGTGATTGAAGATGTTTGGAATGTATTTCATATTTTTTGGGAGAACCTAAGTTTAATGGAATTTGTTCTATGCATGTTTTATGGAATCATGAATTCTCTAATTTTACCTAAGTATTGAACTCTATGAACATCATAGAGTTAATATAAAATATCTGGAAATGATTCATATTTATAATATAAATTATACATTGTTGAGTTTTTAAAATTTAGAGAGGGTATGAATTAAATATATAACTTTATAAGATTCATTGGGTCTATATAGTGTATTTTAGAGAATTCACAGAGTTTATTCATTTACATCATATGGTATAACATTATAAACTTTAAAATTTGAATTATTCAAAAATTTCATGAAACGTATGTGTTGGTTTCACTAACCACTTTTTAGAGTATAAGGATAATATCAAGTTCAATTATATTTTATATTTCACAAAATTATATAGAAAACAATAAGGTTCATTAAAATTTTCTAAGGTAATTTGGGAATGACCAAGAGTTCCTACCTTTATAAAAATTCACATCTTATATAGAGTAAAAAAATAGTCTATAGAATTAATTTTTTATGAAAACAATAAAACTATATGAAAATCAACAAAATAATTACTGATTAGAATATCATAAATAAATTGTATTTCAATCGAAATTAAGGGGTTCTGATCTTGACATCATTTAAAAAAAGATCACTCATGAGAAATAAAAAAGTGAATATGAATTGAAATCAAGTTGAGTATATTATTAAATAATATATATATATAATGTTTTTTGGAATGTTTTTTTTCATTATTATATGTATATTTAATGTTCAAATAATCAATTTCAACTGGTTCTATAGAAATTATAGTTAAAGAATAATTTTTTTAACTATTAAGTGCATGGGTTACGGTTTTGTTGAGTTTTTTAGTGCTTTCAAAAAAATTATTATCTTTACAACAAAAAAAAATGTGAATGTGAGTTTAATTGAGTTTAAAATATAAAAGGGTATGGGAGATAGAAACTTTTTTTATAAATAATGTATACATTTTTCTGAATATTATTTTGATGATGATTGTAACATAGATTTTTTTTATTGAGTGGTTTTTAATCAATTATTGATATTATGTGAAATTGAAAGGGTAGATTTATTGGAGATTAAAAGGATAATTTCTTAAATATAAAATAGAATATGTTGTTTGTTTGGGTCCATATTCCTATGGGAAAAGTGATTGAAGAAATGAGTCCTAGATCCTATCAAAAATTTCCATTAATTGGAATCCATTAGAATGATGAACTGTAAATAGATATATAAAATAACATAAATTATTGAATTTTTATAAATATAGGAAGATATTTGGACTTTTTATGGGTATAAAAAATTTTATGATTATAGAGAACCTGGAGCTAGATCTTGAAAAAGATTTTTTTTGATGGACTCGAGAATTCAATGAAAAGAGTTTAAGAATAAGTTCAAGAGGTAGGTTAACGGTAAATTCTTCATTTTATGAGCATGAATGGACCATAATTTTTCAATATAACCTAATTATGGTTGAATTTCATGAATATTTTAGTTCATATAGCTATGTTTATTCAAAATACTCATGATAAAGTTATATATTAGTTGTTGGGGTGACATTAAGTTTAATACAATCATTTTTATTCAATTTTGTACTCTTTGTAACTAGAAAAGTGTTGTGAAAATATATACATGATTCCTGATAACTCTAGGAGTAACAATGATACCTCGATAAACCACTTGTATTTGATAAAAAAATCTGTTTCCAAATTTATGGAAGGGGATAATAATCATACATAATAATGAGTTGGTTCCCACACTATGGTTGAACCCTGTAAAAACTTGTGGGTGACCTATTCATTTCATTTATGAATTAATTATATTTAAGGTTATTTCTCTTTGTGAGATTATTGAATCCTATCAAATTATATAAGAATATTTGATGTGGAAGAATTTTTTAAGGCCTACCAATACTCATTTAACCCCTCCCTTTCTCAGCAGTACACCCATTCATATGGCATCTCAAATTATATCAAATCATATCAATTTCCTCTATTAAATACTCATATAAATTTAATGTATAATCTGAATTTAATAAAAACATGGGGTGTTCCCACCATTACTAGAAAAACATAAAAAGGTTTGAAGAATGGGATGCTACCCTATCATTTCTGCCGTGTATAGGAAGTGATTGTTGAAGAAAAATTTGGTGTTCCACAAATAAAAAAGGGATCAGTAGACTTTTGTAGATAATAAAAATCCAGAAAATGATGGTAAATCTATAAATACAATTCTAATTTCATTATTAGAATTGTAATTTTCTAAGTTCAATGTATTTCGAACTAAAAAGTCTATCTGAGATAATATGGAATGAAACTATGAAGGGAAACTCTAAGTCAAAGTGGAAACATTTTAAGTATGGGGAAGATGGTTTAGAGATATTAAAATTAGGTAAGAGTAAATAATTGATGATTAAATTCCAAGAGTGAATGAAATATTTAGAAATATATGAATATATAATGGGATGTTATGGGATTATATAATTTTTAAGAAGATATTATGTTATGTTCCTAATTTATTACATCCTAATATCACTTGAAATAAAAATAGAGAATAACCATATCTTCCCTAATTTGATAATATCCTCATTGATTATGAAATGATAAATATTCCAATATTTAATAGGAAATACAAATATGATATGGATTGTGAATCCATGAAATCTTTTGAGATCAAGAACGATTAATTTAGTAACTCCAGTCACTTGGATGATTATGATTAGAAGGATAATTATTATAATATAATCATGTCTCTTATATCTAAGAATGTTAGAAAAGGAATCAAAAAAAAACATTGGAAATTTTTTTCTCAAATTCGTAAAATGTTATGGAATTTGATGTTGTTGAATTAAATTCATAATGAGAAAAAAATATAACATAAAATAGATGAAAAAATTTATACATCACAAGATAAGTATTGGGTTAAAAATAAAATGTCGTTGACAAATCCTATAAAAAAGAAAAAAAAGTATTCCATGAAGAAGGTAATTCAACACATTGAGTAAATAAGAAGAAGAAGAATATTTATCCTACATATAATTAAAATTTATAACTCTTGATAAAATAATATATTTTATTTCTCGTTTTTAGATGAAGTAATATTCTTCACGTTATGAGGAAGAATAATGTCAGAAAACATAGATTTAACACTTATGGAAATCTAAATTGGAATCATGTATTGAGTAGAATACAAATAACAAGAATAATATCAAGTAATTAAATATAAAATGTAAAAATAAAACTATATGTATGTATGTTCTTATCATGATATAATATTACTATAAATATGTTGTCAATAATAAAAATTGGAATGTTCTTGAGAATGAATAAATAGTAAATGAAATTGAAGAGAAACTCAAGATAATAGAAGAAGAGATTTGAATAACTGAATCTAAATGTAATGAAGCTATAATGAAATTGAATAATATAAATGATTATTAAATAGAGTTGTGTATTTATATCATGAGACATCGAAAATAATAGAGAGTGTGATCTCAAAAGAGTACGTCAAATCTTTACAAAGATTTTCTCAATGTAATTAAAATTTATCAATCACTGATGGTTCAAACTATAATCTAGTAATTCATGGGCCAATGAGGGTTATGAGAAAATATATTTTTTATATAAGTGAGTAATATTACTAGAATAATATTCTCTCTATGGAATAAATAGGATTATCATATGGCTATTAAAAAGTAATAAAATATTAGACATAATTCTTATTCTTGTAAAAGGAAATGATTAGATGTGTACTGGTAGTGATGTGGAATATTAGGCCAAAAGACTATATATTTTAGTACCTTACCTATCTTTAGTATATAAAAAAATAAACAGGGGGGTTTATTTATAATATTATAAAAATGTCACAAAATACGAAATTTTTTAGCTTGGATGCATCATATTTTTCGACATAAAACAATTATGTTTGAAAGATATTTTTGGAGTATGTGACCAAAAAGGTCATTTTAAATTGGATTTAATGAATAAAAATCATAAAAAATATCCTTTCACAATAATGATAATGAATTATAAATCCAAATAAGTGATAAGGAATATTTAATTGGTGTAGTGACATTGAAAACATGTAGGAAAAGAAAGCCAAAGATTTCAAATAGTTTTTATTCCTGGAAAATGGTTATAGGAAAACAAATTTTCAAAAACAATTAATACCATGATGGAGGGGAAGTACAATTCATTGATTAATGTTATTTGAGGATTAACTGTATTTTTTATCTAATATTGAGGAAATGTGGATCAAATGATGAAATGTTTTTAAGTAGAACGCCTAAAACAAAACTATATAAGTGTAAGATAGATATGCAATAATGTGTATGGGTTTATATATAAGAATAATTCATGTATGATCAATAATTTGAAATATAGAAGTGTAAATACTAAGGGATAAAGAAAAAAAGTAAACCTGTTTCAAATTAGTGATTCAAATACTTCATTTTAATTAACTGTTACATGTCATAATTATATAAGTAATATGAGACATAACAACATTTTCTAGTAAAACGGTACTGAAATATCAAAGAATAAATTTATAAGAGACCATCCCCATATTATAATAGAAATATAGGTCTTTTGTTTAGATTCTCAAAATGGGGATATTTTTCTTTTATCATCTAAAATAGATTATATTCAATCCACCATTATTTTTAAACTCATTCAAACAAATATATGTAATACTATGATACATAAGTCTTATAATAGTGATTTTTATTTCATTACCTTCATCAATAATTTCACTCACCTACCTACATTTATACTTTTTATTCCCAAGTTTAAATTAGTTGACACATTCAAAATCACTTGAAGAAATGTTGACAAGGATGTAAGAGTCTATATTATGGAGCTATGGATAGATAATTTCAGGGGGTATATATGTAATTTAATTAAAAATTACCTTGAAAAACATAGGATCAAATATCAACTATGTGAACCCTTTAATCCTCAACAAAATGAAGTAGATGAGAGGAAAAATATAATCATTATTAATATGGTTGATACAATGTTAGTTGGGCATAAACTCTCAACTTTTTTGGGATAATCTATTTTCACAACTATCCATATGAAAAATATATTTTTTAGAACTGATGTAACCAAGAAACCATGTGTAATATAGTTCAAAATACTGATAATTGTGAAATATTTCAATGTATTTGGTATGAATTTTCTATAAATAAAAAAGGAATTAATCATAGAATGTTCAAGAAAATATAAAAATGTAATTTTCACAGGTTATTATTATAATGTAAGAAGTTATAAGTCATAGTGTAAAATGATACGAAAACATTTAGATTGTTTTTTATAATAATATCATTTGAAATAATTCCAATACAATGGTCATAATTGAAGCACTCATATGAGAATATAAAATAAATATATTTTACAATTTTTTATAGGTATATTGATGAAGAATATGAAAATTAGATAAATTTACTTGAAATTGACTCAAGATCAGACTTGTTGTGAAGCCAATTCTTTAAATTAAAGACTGGGGAATTAAAGGATAAAGAAATAAGATGATTCTGAAATTATTTATAGATATAATAGGAACCAATCCAATCCAGAATAATATTAAGAATTGAGAATAATACACCTTTTATTTCTCATGTTAAACCATAGATTGTTTTAGAGGTTATTTATCATGAAGAGTGGATCAATTCCATGCATTAATAAGTTGATAAAATTTAGAATCATTGTACAAGGAATATATTTAAAAGACATGGACATAAGAATGTCATTTTAAATATGTTAGTTTTTACAAAAATAATTAATAAGAAAGGTTAACTACCAAGGAATAAAGGAATAATGATTTGTATAGGATATTCACAGATAAAAGGATTGTATATTTTAGAATCATTTTTAGTAGTGGAATGACATTAATCAATATAGATGTTTATAGAAGTGTAATCACATAAAAATAAAAACATATATTAATGGATGATAAATGTGCCATTTAAAATGGTGATCTTGAAGATGATTTGTTTATTGAAAAAAATGAGAGTTTTATTCTTAATACATATTCCAAAATTGTGTTCAAGATTAAGAAGGATTTATATGGTTTGTATTAATCCACAAGTGCATGTTATGATAAGCTAGATGGATGTTTTTGTGGTATGGAGTTTTTAAAAGGATGTTTGATAGAATCATTAATATTAATTGATTTTCCTTGGGAACATCAATAATAAATGTTTATGTTTTTCATAAATTTTTTAAGGTAATAAAGAGAATTTTTGGGAGTATTTGTTTGATTAGTTTAGAATACATTTGGAGATGGGTATATTTTTATAAATATGACTTTTTCATAGATTTTAAATTATTTAGGGGTGTAATTTTTTATTTTAATCCCAAGATTAAATTCCAATAAAGAATTGAATTCTTTTGAATGGAATGTTTTAAATAATTATGAACTCTAATGGTAGTTGTAACTAAATACAAAATTATGATTTTTTAATAGTCTTAATAAAAAGTAGTTCCGAAAAAATAATTTGTTTCCTTCTCCATTTTGAAAAATCATGACCCGATATAATGATTTTTACGAAATATTTTTCAATATTTGAAATGGACATAATAAAGTAACATTTTATTACAGCTAAAAGAATATTCAGTATTTTTATGAGAACCATGAGGTAAAACATGCAATATAAAATACTATAGAATTGAAAAATCACTATGATACAACCTTAGATTGGTAAGTTTATTTCCCATATAGAATATCGACATTAACTGGAGAAATCATTCTTGGGGAAAGGTGTGTGGTTTAGTATAGAATGGAAAAAATAGTATTACTATAAATAGTAGTGATGGGATACATAGAAGTTACACAGGTTTATTCTATGACTCTATGTTTATAATGTAAATTGATAAAATTAAATGTTTATATTGTGAGTCATTTGACAATATCATATGGTAACATAACAACAATAAATATTTTTGAAAATATTATTCATCACTTAACTTTAAAACCCATTAATATTTGTAATAATTAAATCAATTAAATTTTATTAAATTATGTTTTTAACTAGAATACATTCTAAATAATGAAAAATTTATAGATATTTTTTGAAATGATTTATCCAGGGATGGTTTTACTAAACTTAGGCTAAAACTCTATGATCAACCCTCTCCCCCCACATATGATGTACATATATATCCCCACAAGGATTTGTATTATCCTATAAAATGCAGAGAAATTGTGATACAACTCTTTATCAAAGTTGAATATAATTATTTTCAATGGGATAGGGTATTGTGAACATCCATTATGTTTTAAGGTGTTGTTATGTTCAAATTAGGGAGAAATTAATGTTTAAATTGATGGGTATTTTTTCAATGTCACTGAGACAGAATTTATTATCTATGAGATTTGGAATTATCTTAAAATCATTACTTAATTTAGTAGCATGGGTAAATGACACTTATTATTTTATAAAGGATTTGATTTGATGATTCACATAATAATTGAGTTTTAAAAAGTGAGTTGATGTGTTAAGATGAAAATTTTGATAATAATAGATTGTGCATTCCATAAAATCCAAATGAGGATTGAATTTCCTAATAGAATTTTTGAAGGTTGTATTTTTATCACTATTATGTGAAGAACCAATAAAGGCTAATGAGATGGGTAAAAATATTTTGGTATTTTTTAGATAGTTTGAGATCCCTTGTGATGAATTGAAGTGGGTAAATGAATGTTTTATAGAATATGAAAATAGGGAATTTTTATTAAATCTTAATCTCTACACACATCATAGTGTAATGCCATAATTTTTAGATTTTATTCTTATTCATATGTTATAATAAATTGAGTTTATTTCTAAGAAGTTAGTAATGGATTGAACTCTATAAATAACTTTATAAAGTTCATTAGGGATATGTAGTGTTATTTAATTACTTTATAGTGTCCATGAACTGAATTTGAAGTTATGAAAATGTATATTTTATTATTAGTAGTATTTGGTAATGGGATCAATCTTACACATAGTGTACAATATTAACTTTATTGAGTAAAAATACTAAGTTACTTTCAATAATCATTTACGGTTTAAAAAATACGATAGAAAACCATAATGTTCAATAAACCATGTGAATATAGTTGGGGAATTATATAGAGTTCCAAATTAGTAAATAAGTAGGTATTTTATATATTAAAAATTATCTTTTTTGGATTAAATTATAAAGGGTAAAATGAAACCAAATAATAACCATGATCATGTTCAGTAATTAAAACATTACAAATAAATTATGAATTAGGCCAAATGAAGGGGTTGTGATAATATAATGTTGAAAAATATTACACATGAGAATTATTTAATATTGATAAACTCAACTGATGTTGAGTCTCTTCTTGAATAATTTCTAAAAAATATATATGAAATCTTTTTGTCATGATGTTTTTACTATATAATGATACAACAGTCACTTATTACTTTTTATGTAGTGATTATAGATGTAGTTTCAACAATGTGTATTAATATGTTTCGCAATTATTTCACTTCATGGTTTTTGAGTATTACTAGAATGATGTTCTTGATAAGGATTTAAAATTAAAGGTGAATAAAATAAAGTATGAATCTATTAAGAGAAGTGGAAATATAATGTGTGCATTTTTGTATTGATAACTATGTTTTTTGAAAATTATATTGATGACGAATTCACGTAGGATTTATTTATCAAGATGTTTTTATATCAAAATGAGTATAGATAATAAACAGAATAATATATGAAATTTATCTCGACAATACCATTTATTATTCAAGTGAATATGTTGACATTATGGATCCATTAACCCAAATAAAAAATACTTGATGAAATGAGATATGGAACCTATCATTCATTTCTAGTAATGGAAATCCTCTAGAAAACTGACATATATATGAATTTTCACAATTATTTTAATTTTTAATTATCTTATTTTCTAAAATATGAGAATCCATCATGATTTTTTATGTATCAAAAGTATCGGGAATAAAGAGATCCTAAACAAAAAGCCTGAATAATAATTGAAAATCAAAAAGAACTTAAGAATTCAATTAATTTAATCTATGATTAAGTTTCAATGGTGGATCAAACATATATTATATATGTTATAAAAAAGTATGACTAGTCGTATTTCAACAAAAATTCATAGTGGTTGATGTTATTTATTATATTTCTACATATATGTCTCTTAATCAATAAGTATTGAAAGGAATATCTTTGTTATTTGATGGTTCCACACCAAATCACATGTGATCTATCTTATTTTGGTTCTTACACATTGTAATTAATGATATGTTGTGTAAATACTAGTGAGATGTTATAGAAAATATGGATTTTAGAAGATAAAAATCCATTGCACTTGTATATGATTATCAAATATAGTGGAAAATTATTAGTTCTGGTGAAAATCTTAACATATAAATGATTATGTTTCCACACCTGGCATCATCCTTATAAAAACATATTTGTTTCTTGTTAATTTCATTTTTATTCAATCCATTAAGGATGAGTTTTTTTGCCATATAATCAATCTTAATTGGTTACAGAAGTTTATATTAGGTCTAAGAAGTTGATTAAAACCCCCACCACTAATTCTATTCCCTACTAAATGGTGCACCCATTCATGGGGTACCATAATTATTTATACATATATAAATAAATATATATATATATATAATAGTATTAATTTTAATAGAAATATAAATAATTATATATAATAATGGTGAATACTTTCCTTGTATATAAATTGATGATGAGGTTTCATGTCTATTAATTTTTAGAAATTTCATTTACATTAATATGATCAATATTTTAATGAATTTTTATGTCATATATGTATTCTACAAATTACATGTCCTATTTATTATTGTATTAAAACCATGTATTCAAATAAACTTTTAATTCTAATTTTTTCAATTTGTTTATGGAGAAAAATTAGTGAAATGAGTTTTATTCTTTCATGTAATCCTTTGTGATGAATTTTATTTTATCTATTTTTATTTTTATAAATTAATTAGGAAAATTCTATGACCAGGTGCGGAGACGAAGCGTGATTCTGAGGCTCCTGGTTCTTGGAAAGATTCTTTGAAAAATGTTATGTTTCTGATAGTACACATGCACAACATTTTGAAAAAAAGAGAAATAACTCTTCATCGATTTCCCAAATCAAAAATTTGAGGGCACCATTAAGCTCAGAGCAGTGGCTTTACCCTAGTCTCGACCTAACATTGGTTGGCGCAGGTCATCTATAGAAAAATTCACAGGGGGTGTAATCGTAAATAATATCAACAAATAAAAAATATTTTATTTTGAAACCCTAATTACTCACAAATGGTACTCGGATTGGAAATTTGAAACAACCATTTAGTTTTTAAGGGGGCGTTTTCTTTGGATGGGGCCTAACCTTTACCTGTTCTAGTTGAGGGTGAAAGATTTTTTTTGAATGGGAACATCATTAAAATATTTAATAATAATATTTTATTTGGTCATTATGTGTTGACGTATCAAAAATTTATATTTTTAATAAGCCATGTCAGAGGAATTTTTTGATATTTTCATAACCATGTAATTCCCGTGAGGGAAGGATAAAGAAGCTTTTGCCCGACAATGAACGTCGGCGTGACAAGGATCGACGATGACACGAAACCCTGTTCTTCGTCAAAAACAAATTCAACCTCGAGGTAGGGTGTCGGTTTTATGTGAGTTCAATTCCCCTTCATAGAATCAAATGATGAACATGGAACAACCCACCAACAGGTTGATCCGTGGTTCCATCATTTTTGTGGGAGGCATAATTATTGCGGGATTAAAGGGAATAGATCTTGGTGATTATTTTGTTGTTGGTTTCTTCATGACACTACTAACATGAATGGGTTAAGGCTGACTGATCATGGTAAAGATCGATTATTCGGGTGTTCATGTTCTTAATCCATCCCCACTAAATCTATCATGTTATTCACGCATTCATTTCCCTTTGAAACCCCATGCGAATGATCGACCATTGCACCCATGATCCCTGGCATAATGATCTGAGAAGAAAAGTTGTGATCCACAATGTAATTTCAGAGGTTCAATGATAGTGAAACATGCAGGTAGGAGCTCACGATCAAGTGTGAGATGAACGATGTAAAACCCATAGGGTGGACAATACTAAGGGTAGCACACGGTCTGGAGAGAAGCTGAGTTCTGGTGGGGTGCACATCCACGATACAGTCGGACCACACTATAAGAGAATTCTACAGTAGTTCAGACCACATGTACAAGAAGGGACCCATTGAAAGAGGTCACATTGGTGGGATGTGACTTCGAGGTTGCATCAGCAGAATCCCAAGGAGATGGGGAAGCAATGGGACCAGTCTAGGATGTGATGTTATTTGAGTTAAACACGAAAACCACATTGACTTAGAGTGCACAACTGAGCAGTTCACTGAAGGAGATGTCCCGCATGAGGTAGACCTAGATGGGTGAATCGGGCTATTCTGAGGTCCTAGTGGGCCGCAATCCAGTGGCCCATCATTTCGGGCTGGATAGACTGGGTCACGTCAGGTCAAGAAAACTGCGCTGGGTCAGCTAGACTGGGTCACCTTGAACCCAGACCTGACTGGACCTTTTTTACTAAAATGGTCTTATCTTTCAAACTATTTGTTCTTATAATGATATATTCATGGCATTGAGACCATTTTGGTGATTCGTTTTTTTAGACTCCCCAAGTGAGTAATTGTGGAAGTTGGTTTACAACCTAATGTATTGAGGAGTAGGTTATCTTGAAACAAGTGTGCTATTATCAGAATCCTCTGGCTGGCTCTGACTATATAATCATGGTGACTATGTGACTTGCGGGATTCTTGAACCATTTTCTCTTTGTGCTCTATTGACACTCCATGAAACATCTACGCTCTTTGCGCCTTCCACGCATCGTGCTCTGTCTACGATCTATGCACCATCAACATCTTAAACACCATTACCGCTCTAGGCACCAATGATTGTATGTGTGCCACTGAAGCATCATGCTCCATAGAAATTCCATGCACCATCAACACTCCTTTTTTCCTTCGACTGTCTATGCACCACCAACACATCTAGTGTCACAGATACTATGGGATCTATGGACTAGAACTATAAATCCTTCTCCTCGTTCATTATACTTGTACCTATGTAAGATGACCATATTTATTGTACTTTGTGGGTTTAATTTTTTTGTACTTCATGAGTTTCCTTAGTGGTTTACTTCGTGTCATTACATTGTGATGTACATCATGTATTTCTTAGAGGTTTGCCTTTATCAATTTGGGGTCCCTACTGAGTATTGTTTTACTCACCCCTACACAGGCTATGAACACATGTGTTGTGTTGTGTGCAGATGATCGAATCTTGAACGGATTCAGTGGTGTTGTGGGACTAGGTGGTGCTTCGAGAGAGGCTGAACAGATGTGTGATTCAGTGACTTTAGAAAGTGTTTTTTATCCATACCCTTCATGTGGGGTTCTCTACAGATGAGATTCAGGAGCATGTAATTTCCCTTCTTGTTTGGGCTTGTATTCTGCCCCTGTATACTTTTCAGTTTTTGTACTAATGTACATTGTTTTTGGTATATTAGTGGTATGAATTCTTGTTTACAAAGTGTTTTTAGTTCATAAATTTTGGGCTTAGAGATGAGTGTGTGTGTACATGTACTTAGGAAAATGCCTACCGTTTGTCGGATATGCCTACTCGGCACTGGTATCCATCCCCTAGCCTATTGAAGGAGGGATTCGGCTAGTCACATCACATGCCCTAGAGGATGGCTCATGATAGAGTGATATCAAAGGAGTTCAGTTATACCAAACGAACCAAGAGCCTTTGAGGTCAGTTTTTTGGAAACAATGTTCACTATTTTGACATCAGCTTTCAAGCTAGGGGATCCAGTGTTTGTTCAGTGGCTGACTTATCCATAAAATAGGGCTCTGGATTTTTACTTCCAAATGGGTACATGAAAATATTGGTAGTTGGGAAAGTAATGGTACATGAATCGTATATGATTTATTGGGTTCTCAAGTTCTTCTTGAGATAGTATCAACTCATCACGTATACTCTATTGACTATAGAGCATCTTGAACTATTTGGGGAAGCCTCCACAAATACATCTAGTCACAATTATGTTGCGTGATCATGAGTATGATTTTCATATAAATGATACATTGGTATGAGGACCAGTAATGGAGATAGAACCCATGGGGGTGTGCCAGTGATACCCCCACCTCGAGACCAATATTTATTTCAAGGGTTACTGGTAGAGGAAGTACACAAGATAAGTGTATTTCATGAGTTCAAGAGGCAGTGGCATCCCAGGTTTTGGGGTGATCCAGGCCCCATGTAGTAGTGGATATTATAGAAGTGGTTACGAGTGTCTTTCACCTAGTGATGACGCCTCTCAAAAATATGGATGTCCTAGCCATGATTCTTGTACATATTCTGGGGTACTAGAGTGATCCCAGCTCGTAAAGAGCTTTCTAGAAGTGATAACACCAGTAGATGGGGATACCATCGGCCATCAAGAAGCAGAGTCTTCGGTAGCAGGTAGCTAAAAACTTACACAAGAATCCAAGTCGATCATACAGTTTAAGGGATAACCCTTGGATCTAGGGTCAGTGGTGTGAAGCTCCCAAGAAAGAGTGATTCAACTGAAGTACATGCTTTCCTACTCATGTAGTGGTCAGGGTCACATGGATTGAGATTGTATGACTCACCATATAGATGATCATAAGACAGTCAAGTTACTTAGGAGGAAGAGGTAATGGTAGGAATAGTTTGGTCCTCTAGGTGGTGGATGTGGCAGAGGAGTTCGACATGTAGTAGGCAGTGGGTGGAGGTTAGAGTTACTACCACAACCACCTCTTAGTGGTCCACCACAGTCTCAGGGAGCTTGTTGATTGGGATGAGGCCATCTTCATGCAATAAAGGATTACGAACCCAGTTCTCTAGAGATGATTTGAGGTATTATATATATTTTTACACCATAACTATTGTTTTTATGGATAATGGTTGGAGTCACTCATATCTCACCACAAATCATGTTTGATACATGGAGATTCCAGTTGAACCATCTACTTGATCTCTAGGAATATAGACTCATAAGGGGGATGATTTGAAGATCAGAAACTGGTTCCGGAAGTGTTCCCTTGCTCTTGGGGTGAGAGTTTAGGTTTGGATATCTTGGTGGTAGTGCCAATTTCTTGAGACATCATCCTTGGTATGGACTAGTTATCCATAGTCCATGACCAAATTGACTGTTTTGGGAACATAGTGTTGTGTGTCTGTGCATATGGGGAATAGGTTTCCTTTTTCAATTAAAAATAAACCAAAGCAGTGTAGGATGTACTCAAACCTAAGAGGGTTCATCCAATCACACAACAGTTAGTGAGCATGACCCTCATTGTAGTGGATAAAATGAGTCATCAATTCCCTGAAATGGAGGATGAGTGTGAGGATGTCATTCTGGAAGATGATCCAGGATGACCTCCTCCAAGAGATGTGTTTTTCAATATTGATATATTTCCCAGGACAACACTAATATCTATAACTACATATTAGATGTCTCCCAAAAATATCCATAATTTTAGGGTATATTTAGGGGACCAGTGGAGGAAGGGCTTTGGGAGACCCAGTGTTTCACCATGGGCGGTCGTAGTTTTGTTTTCCAAGAATGAATATGACATATTAAGATTATGTGTGGATTTACAGTGCATGAAGCAGGTGGTCATGAAGAATAAGTATCCAATACCGAAGATTGATGACCACTTTGATTATCTAAAGGGAAAAAGATGGGTTTTTAAGATAGACCTAAGATATGGCTATCAATAACTTTATTTATGGGATGAGGACATCTTAAAGAAAACATTCATATGTCGGTGTGAGAACCAAATGTATTTAGTGATGTTTTTGGTTGTGAATAATTCCTTGATAGTGTTCATGGTTCGCATGAACTGGATCATTCAGCCTTACTAAGACTAACTCAGTGTTTACATTGTTGATGATAACCTAGTTTAGTCAGTGTTAAAGGAGGAGCATGCGATACAATTGAGGATGTTCCAGGAAACACTCTGAGAGGAAAAGCTTTACAGTAATCTCTTGAGGTTTAAGTTATTGATACGATAGGTAAACATTCTAGGACACTTCTTTTCAGAGGCTGGAGTTGAAGTAGATTCGGTGAGGATTAAAGAATTTTCTGTATGGGGCCCCCAAGAGTGTTACCAAGGTGCAATATTTCCTTGGTTTTGTTGGGTACTATTGGATGTTTTTACAAAATGTTTCTAGTGAAGTAGTACCCTTGACATCCTTGACATAGAAGGTGAAACCTTTCTTATGGAAAGAGAAGTTACAACAATACTTATAGGAGCTGAGGCCGATATTTATGATCGCTCCCATCTTGAAATTACTGAAGGAGGGTTTTGAGTATGAGGTTTTATTTGATAAATCAAAGGTCGGGCTTGAGAGTGTCTTGATGCATGGGAAATATGTGATTGCTTGTTTTTTTTGGTAGTTGAGGTAGCAAGGGAAGAACATTGTGACCCATTATATTGAGCTAGTAGTAGTAGTGTTCACATTCATGATGTGGAGACACTACCTTAAGGGTGACTAGTTTTCCATATACTCTAACCTCAAGAGTCTCAAGTATCTATTCTCCTAGATGGATCTAAACATGAGAGAGATATGATGGCTAGATTTCTACCCAGACTGTGACTCTTTGATTGTCTTTACTCTAGGTAAGGGTAATGGGGAGGCGGATTCTCTCAGTAGGAGATCCAAATTAATTTTGTTGAGTGAGGCATCAGAGTAGTTAGCCTTATTGTAGATATAAATTATGGATGTAGATAGAGTAGATTGTCTCCACTTGATGGTATTAACCGCTCCACTCTTACAATGAGTTATGGAGACACAAATTAGAGATACAAACTATAATACTACACGTTCATATATTTCTCATTAGGCATTCCCCTAATGGATATTCGAATGATAGGGAACATGTCGTTCTCTTAAAAGGATAGAAAATAGTACCAGTGATGTTATAAGAGGAAATCTTGAGGTAATTCCATAAATCCCCTTTGGAAGTATGGCTATGAGTGGAAAAGATAAATTAGGACCTTTGACATTAGTTATAGTGTCTAGGGATGAATAAAGAAGTGGCATATTTTGTTTCTAGATTCCTCACATTCCATCAAGTGAAGTCTAAGGTCTAGGTTCCTGTGAGTTTTACTCAACCCCCTTGTGGTTCCATAGTGGAAGTGGGATCAAATATTGATGGAATTCATGAAAGTTTTACCATGCACATCTAAGGGACATAATATAATATGGGTGATCGTTGATCGAATGACCAAGTCGTCCCACTTTATATGGATCTCTGAGAATAGTAAAATAGTGAGTTTTGGACGCCTCTATGTGAATTATATTATTTATATTCATAGTGTTCCATCAATGACCGTCTCAGATTGTTATTCTATTTTCACATCCATATAATGGAAGGTATTGTAGGAAGGGTTTGAGTCACCACAACACTTGAGAATATTGTTTCTTCTGTAGAAGGATGGCCACACAGAGAGGACCATCTAAGTTCTTAAAGACATGCTATGGGATTACATCCTTGACTTTGTCCATAGTTGGAAGGACCACCTACCTCTGATGGAGTTTTCATATAACAATAGTTACCACTCCATAATTGGTATGGTACTATCCAAGACATTTTACATATGACCATGCTAGTCACCACTTCTCAGGAAAAACCCATGTGTTCCCTTAGGTGACTGCTCGATGGGTATTACAGTGATTTGGAAAGGGGTGAAAATTATCTCTAGGATACATCATCCCTTTTCAGATTATAATAAGTGTTGGTGAGTTATCATACCACATATCTCATCCCTCTTAGTTGCAATAGGTTCATGATATCTTCTATGTGTCGCAACTAATGAGGTATGTGGATGATCCATCACATGACTTGGGAAAATAGGAAAATGATAATGGGGTGAATTTTACAGATTACATGATGGATATAGTGGGCCTAAATGAGTGGATCTATCATGGGTGGTCAATTCTTCTGGTGTGTTTTTGGTGGAAGAATTAGAATCTCTATGTGAGAACATGGGTGTATGAGGCTCATATTCATGCTTAGTACCCTCATGTTTTGGTTGAGTAACCCTTGTTTTGGCTTTTGGGGATTTAAAGCCTGAAGTTTTGTGGAATATAATTAATTGGATTTTCTATGATATTATTTTTCTAACTTAATTGGGAAAATTACGAGACCATACTCTAATACGACATGCTATTATGAGTCCAAGGTTTCCCGGAACATTTTTTTGGATAATTCGGTATGTTTTTATAGCACATGTGCATTAATTTTCTGGAAAAGTAAAATAAATTTTAAATGTTTTTTCAAATAAAAAATTAGAGGGCACTATTATTCTCCAAATAATGTATTTACCATAAGCGCGACCAAATATTGGTGGATGTGGATCATTTGAAGAAAACGTCACCACAGGTGTAACCGTAAATAATTAATAAAATAGAGATCATTTTATTTTGAAACCCAAATAACACATAAACCTTAACTCAGATTGGAAATCAAAGACCACCATTGAGTTCTTAAGGGGGTGTTTTCCTTAGGGGGACCTAAACACGACCAACATGGTTTAAGGGTGAATGGTAGTTTTTGGATATGAATGTTATTAAAATATTTTACTGGGATGTTATGTGTTGATGCCATGGGGGTATAATTTTTTAATAATACATGATAGAGGAATTCAGGGTTAGAGACATAACTCTGGAATTCCCCAGAAGTAAGGAGGAGGATAGTCCCTCCTGACGAAGAATAGCAGTGCATCAACGATCAACAATGACATGGAACCCCGTTATTCATCAATGACTAATCCCACCTCATTGTAGGGTGTCAAACCCTTTGTTATTTATTTTCACATTCTTATAATTAAACTGTAATTGATGAGAAGACCACGAACAGGTTGATCCGCAGTTCAATCATTATTTCAGGAGGGATAATTATTGTGGGATTAAAGGGAATAGATCTTGGTGATAATTTTACTATTGGTTTCATTGTGATACCAATAACATGAATGGGTCAAGGATGAACAAATAAGATTATGATATGTTCATTGGGTGTTCATGTGATTAATCCCCCCTAAATCTTTCATGTTCATTGTGAATTAATCTCCCTTTGAAACCCTATATGGATTATCAGTTATTGCGCCCATGATCAATGACACAATGATTTGTGAACTAATGTTTGTGATATTCAATGGAGTTGTAGAGGTGCAATGTGAGAACATCAGGTAGGTGGTGGATCACTGAGTTTGGAACAATGAATAGGGGAAACTAGAAGGGCGGATGGTGATGAGGGTAGTGTGTGGCCTGGTAGAACGATGGGTTCCAATAGGGCACATAGTTGCGGTCGAACAAGATAGTGTTGTAAGAGGATCCCACGGTGGTGGAGGCTACAAGTGGTAGACATGAGCCACTATAGGATGTCATGATTCTTGGAAACAGATCAGAGGCCAAATTTTTCTAATCTCACGATGATGATAATTCTATAAGACAATGCTTGGAATCTGTGTTCATTATGTTGAATGTGATTTCCATGTTTACTAGGAGCACACGGCTGAGCCATGTGCTGAAGAAGTTGGCCCGCATGTGGTGGGATGGGCTAGGTGAACCAGGATGCTCCAGTGGCCCCTTGGGATGGACCAGTTTGGGCTGGTCCAGACCGACTGGGTCGGGTTGGGGTGGGTGAATCGGGCCATGCTAGGTTGGCTGAACTGCGTCAGGTTGGACCTGGACCAGACCATATCCTTTTTACTAAATCGGTTGTATTATTCAAACTCTGTGTTCATTTGATGAGACGTTTTCAAAATTGGGACCCTTGATACTATAAGGTCATTTTTAGATAAGAGAAGTGATTTATTATAGATGTCGGTTTATGACCTGAATAATTGATAAATAGGTTATCCCAGAATAAGCACGCTATGAGTGGAATTTCATGGATGGCTATGAATATGTATTCATAGTGACTATGTGTCTTGGGGGATTCATGACCACTTGATTCTATGCACACCATCAATTCTCTAGGCTCCAATGACTCTCTGTGCACCATCAATTCTCAGTGTGCCATCAATGATACATGCTCCATCAATGCTCCATGTTCCATAAACACTCTATGAACCATCTACACTCCCTACACCATCGAAACTCCATGCATCATCGACTCTCTCTATGTCCTAGATGCTCCATGCATCATCATGGTCTCAGAAACCATTACCATTATGGACACCACTAATGATCCTTCCATCACTGATCCTCTATACACCATCAATGCTCTATGATCCATTGACACTCTATGTTCCATCGACACTTTGTGAACCACCAACACTTATAGAGTAATATATATTGAGAGATCAGTGGAAAAAAACTGGAAATCCATCTCTTCTTACTTTAGATTTGTAAATGTGGGAGCTGATCATGTTGGCTGTACTTTGGGTGTTTTTTTGTGGTGTACTTCATGTGTTTCCATTGTAGTGTACTTCATGTGTTTCCATTGTGGTGTACATCATGTATTTCTTAGAGGTGTACCTTTGTTGTTTTGGGGTCCCTAATAGGTTTTTTCTTTACTCACCCCTACATGGGTTATGCCTGCTAATGTCATTTCTTGTACTGGGGATCGATGATTTAACATAGTCAATGGTGGAATGGGACCAGCTGGTTCTTAGAGAGAGGCCCAATAGATGAGGTTTGCTTTAGTGACTTCAAACAGCAGTTTCTAAACTTACCCTTCAAGTAGGGTTTTCTGCGGATGGGATTCAGGATCTTGTACTTTCTCTTTTGGTTGGGATTTTATTCTGGCCCATTTTTCTTTTCAGTTTTTTTACTTCCAGACATTATGTTGGTATCTTAGTGGTATGCATGCTTGTTTACTTAGTGTTTTTATTTCATCACTTATCAGCTTGGATATGGGTGTGTGTGTGTGTAGATACTAAGAAAAATTCAACCCATTTGTGTGATATGCCAACTCGGTGCTAGTCGCTAGACACTGGCCTGCTGGAGGTGGGCATGTGGTAGTCACGACATGGTCCTAGGTGTATGAGTCGTGACATTTTCTTCCTTATATTTCCATAATCACTATATTAATAAATATTATTTCAACATATACAATATATTTATAGATTTTTATCTATCATAAAAGAAATTAATTATAATATAATTAGGATTTGAAATAAACCTTTAATCTATTCTTCTTTGGTAACATTGAATGACCATGCTAATTTTTATTAATATAATGTTTCACTTTTTCAATAAAAACAACAATAATGGGAACTATTATCTCTACTCTCTACCCAGAAGCTACCTATATCATATATATCCTATAACCCTATGGTAATAGTCTATTGTAAATCATGTCACTCTCAATGAATCATCCCATATTTCATTAAATGATTTATTAAATTGGTTTTAGAATATCTAAATATCAATCAATTTTTTATTGAAATATATTTATTTAATTAAAAAATAAAGGCCATTTTTTATTAAAATTTTCAAATAATGAGAAAGAAATAATTTCATATAATCGGTTAAGAATATTTGGTAAAATACTAATATAAAAACATAGTGTATATAGAAATATAATTGGTATGAATTGATAAATTTATTATAATATTATATATATTTAAATAATAAATTCTATTTTTAACATATTCCTTATTTAGTTTAGGAAATTACTCTATCCCCCATGGTTATACATCATTATTTTGTTCTTTGAATTATTTTTTATAATTAAAATGGGTTCATGTTTTCCTATATTATTCTCTTAATAAAAATCCTTTACCCACCACTCTAACATGGAAATGAGGTTATAGATGTCATAAAAAAACCATAATTTATTCCTCTTCACCAATTGAAGTTAAATCATCTTATTACAAAAAAATAAAAAAAAATTAAAATAACCAAATGATATTATATGTTAATTTATAAAATCAAAAAAATAGTCACATAATACTTATAAAGGTAATCTAGGGGTTTTTATGTTATTTTTTATACTAGAAGATTATAATTATTTATAGAAGACACCTTCAACAACACTTGATTTTTGAATTATTAACTACCAATCACTGAACAATCCAAAAGATTAAGGAGATAAGAGAACCTATTTCTAAAAATATATTTTTAAAAATAGAGAGAGTAGAATCATAAGGTACATTACAAAGACATTTATTAAAACCAACACATCTATCCACTTCAACAATATTTTATTATAAATTCAAGGTCAAAATGGACCACTATAGGATTACCTACAAAATTACCCTCTTTTATAGAGCATAAGTAACTTGATTGGATTCCCTACATGCATGAGAGGCATCCATAATGATTTTTTTAATGAGTTTGAGACATTAAATTAAGGATGGTTACTACATAAATGAAAGATTGATGGATCAATCCATTATTATTCCCACTTCCATCGTTGAATATGACTCCAAAAAATGAACCAATTTACTTGATGCATAGAAAATTTAATGGATTTTATCATCACCCAAAATTTAAATTCAATGGAAGAACTATTCAAAATGAAATGACAAAAGCATACTTTAAATATACCTTGATCAGAGCAGAAAAAACCAATACAGTATAAGGGTCCCCATGCACCTGAATACACTGCATCCACATTCACATTCAAACATAAAGGAACTAGAGGTATTCATATAGTTGACTTGATCACCGAAGTCTTACTGACCCAAAGAGAAGTACCAAAATATCTCAAGGTGACAAGGTTTGTAAAGCCATTCTTAATTGTACCTGTTTGAACCATGGAGGTAGTCATAAACTCTCTATGAATGGTAGTGAACCTCAGACACCAACAGATACTATGAATTTTCCAAAGATAGGACATTTCATTCTCTCCAAATATAGGTAGTGACAGTGACAACAACTATGACTATATTCCATATAATATGGTCACTATGGGAAGAATTAGTTATGGAATCTGTTATCCCTTCCAAACAATCCATTTATATCTTAATGATCAATTCTTATCTATTGTAGATATAGATACTACATGTGAATTTAAATGATAAAATGATATGTTTGATGATTTCTTTAGAATTTAAATTTAAAAAAATAGTGGATGCAATTGGGATCACATTACGCTATTGCAGGCTATAAATCGGCTATTAGTTCCTCAAAATTACCCATGGTAGGAGTGTGGATAAAGGGAGAATTAATGGATTCATATATTTGAATAGTATAAAGGGAATTAAGATAGCTCCTTCATAATATTTACTCTAAATATTCCTAGTATTGAATAGATTAGTGGAATTTTGTGATCATATTAGAGAATCCTTGGTAATCAATACATACCATTGAAACTCCATCATGAAAAGAGATTGGATAAAAATATAAAAAACATCATTTTATTAGACATCAGCATTGGGGATGTGTTCCATGGAATAAGGAACAAAAAACCCTCTTCAATTATCCTAGATAACCATGGTGTACTTTATCAAGTGAGAGTAAACACCCTAGACCCCATCCACCTCAAAAAATTTATAAGATCATGATATGAGTGATTAATGGAATAAAATACAGTTATTAATTAATCTATATACTATTAAAAATATCCATAATTTTTTATTCATGTAATTTTTTTAATATAAATTAAAATTATATGTTGGTTGTTTCATATGAGTAGAAAAACCCATATTTGATTTATAGAGGGTGTATAATGGGTGTTTTATATGTTATTTATTATTTATAATTCATTTATATTTTAAATATAATATTCATATTGTTTAATATTTTATACATTTTAGATCAAATAAATTTAAAAATTTTATTTTTTTATGTAATCATTATTCTCACAAAAGAAAATTAATGAATCATAGTTTTCTTCTCTTTATGTCATTTATTTTAAAAAGATAATTTTTTAAAAAAATTATAGATGTGGTGATAATTAAAAGTGGATTGTAAGATAAAATTTAGGATAAATAATTCCTTTTGTCAATTACATTACTAATGTTGAAAATAATGATTTAAATATCTATTTTGAATAGTGACGTAAAAGGGGAGGGGTTTATAAGATATTTTATAGAGCATTTCATTATAATTTTCAATAAGGAAATATACCATTGGATGTTTTATTTTTTGTGATCAACCATTTCAAAAAGAATAAATTCCATCATTTTTAATCTTTGAATTAAGAGAAACACCTAGAATGCATGTGTTATGGTAGGTAAATGATTTGTTACAAGAATATTGGAATGAAACGTGATGTTTAAGGGCCAGTGTTGGTTATGGAACAAATATGGTTGACTCAAGATTATCATAATTATTTACTCTATATTAATTTATCATGTTTTTTATATTCTATGATGTCTAAATAATTCATAAGAATTTTTTCTAAGTATTATTTTGTTAAATTAAATATAATTTATGATTAATTAAAGATTTATTGGAAATACTGTGAATATTAATATTTGAACAAAATGAACAATGAGATACCATTTATATTTATAGGAATAATGTAAATTATGGAATGAAGATACTATTATTGATTAAAATTCAATCTATTTTATAATAATTTAATATTTATTGAATTTTGGTATATTAATTATGGAATTTAACATTATGGTAAACAATTAAGTAAATTTTTCAAGGAGAAACTAGATAGTATGTTCATACAATCAATTTTGTGGGAAAAAATATTTTGAATTATTATATAATATTATTTTAATTTTCGATGTAAATTTAAATCATGGAAAATTATAAATTTGGTAACTTTTATTTAAGTATTGAGAAGTGTATTTTAATGAAATTTAATGTAGGTCCTGAAAATTTAGCATGAAAATCATGAATATTTATGGAAATATTTTCCATGATTTTGGATCACAAAAATTTTGAGAAGATACATGATACATACAGATAATTCCATGTGACAGGGAGCTTATGAATCATACAAGTTGAAAATGACTTTCACATGATGGGTCACATGTGGGGGAACAATGTTCTATTTTTTCATGATAATGAATCTAAAGGATCCTCAAATTTTAGAAATTATTTTCCTTCCAGTCGACCTTATATATACTCTCACTCTCTTGATGATTAGAGGAGAATATGAGATGAAATTATATCTTTAATGATGTACAAATAACTTAAGAATTCATAGATAACCCTAACTATTGTTCGTTGATAGAGGAGTGGTTTTAGAATGAAAATAGTTTGATCAAAACATTATTGATAATTTTTTTCATTGTAGAATTATTAATAAAACATATATGGAACATTTAATGGACAAGATATGAAGAATATGGGTATTGTAAGGCATAATTCCTAAGGATGTTTATTATAGTGGATATAGGTGTGGTTGTCGTAATAATAAGTATTTAGTTATTTACATATAAAGGTCTATATATATATATATAACATGTCATCCAGGATAGGATACACGTTATAGACTTGAATACATTAATGATATTTAAATACGATGATTTGGTGATGATGTTGTAGAATTATAGTGGATGTTTGTGAATGCTATAATGGTTTATGATAGGTTGTAATTGTTTTTCATATTTAATGTTTATTAGAAAAACATGGTGATGGATATCAAATATATTATGGTATTATGATGATGATAATTTTAGTTGATTTGGAGAGAGTCCATGTGAGTGGATAACTTGAAATAAGGAGTTTATATGTGGGTGGATAATTTCCAAAACATGTTTTAGTGAAAATAATTTATGGTGAAAGATGTAATTGTGATTTGAAATTAGGAAATAGTTCCTATATATTTTTTGTCATAGGAGTTAAGTTGTGGTCGGAAAATTCTCTATGTGTGAAAAACTAGGACTAAGATTCCATATCGAGAAAATAATTCCCAATAATTACATATATTTATATTTAAAAATGAATATTTGAGTTGGATTGGATGATATTTGGGAATTGTGGTATTTTTATGGTTGGAAATTTTGATTTTTTATAGTTAGAGGGATGTTTTCTAAGAGGTATAAGATGGATATGTGTTTGGTTATTCAACCCTTGGGTATGATTATTGATTATTTCAATTTATTTACTTCATTTATCATTGTATTAGAATGATTTATTTAAAAAGAAAATTAAGATGTATAGTAAAATTCATCAAAGTAAATTTATACTCTAACTGAATATTTATATATTTTTTAGATCATATATATAGGTATAATGGTATTACTGGGTGACCATAACAATGGAAATGTGATATTTATTGAGGGACTATTTTTTATTTCTCTCTGTTAGAGTTAAACACGAGTTAATGATCTTCTAGTTTTTTATCACTTATATGTCATGTTTCTAGGACATAGAGTGCAGTTATAAATATATTATTCATAAAATTGTTATGTATATATGTGATGATATTATTTATACTAATTTATTTTTTCTTAAAATGGTAATAACATCCATATATATATATATATGATGATATACCCTTGGTTCTAGTCACCAGCCTGTAGACTATTGAAGGATTACATTGGGGGTCACACCCAATATTTTTTCAAACCTCAAAATATTCAAGAAAGGATGGGTTCATGATTGAATTTTATTTTTATGAGGCTTTCTAAAATTTTGTTTTTAGTTGGAACTCTTTAGGATTTTTCTAGGTTGGTATGGAATTAGAGTTACTTGAATATTTTATGTGATATGGACTATAGAGTCCTTATAGACCGAGAAGGGATACTTTATCCAAAGTGAGGAATATATGAACCATGAATAAATAGAACAAAAAATCATGATTAATGTGAGGTATCTGTATAGGTGTTGATTCAATTATCAATTATTCTATGTTAATTATGAGTTGTTTCTGATAAATATGAGGTAATAGTTCACTTTAGTGTAAAAAAAGTGATTGTACTATTAGATTTCCCTCATATATATCCTTGAGAAAAAGTATCGTTATCTTATTTTAGCTATAATGTTTGTGAAATTCTATTATAAGGTTCATTAGTAGAAGGGTCAACATACACCCAAGAGATTTTATGAAAGAAAATACCCCAATGAAAGAATGTATTTGAAGATAGCATTGATTAAGTTTCAGAATAATACATTACCAAATAATAATGATCTACCTATATTCAAGAGACTTAACAATGGTGGTAATATGATTATTATTTTCAGATTCCCTATATAAGGTAGGATCAACATGTTCTTTTATATGTGATTATACTGTGAGTTCGGAAACATCAATGGAAAATTTTATGACTAGTATATTGTGTTTCACTAGTGATCTAATAGAAATAATTTTAATATTTTTCCATTAAATAGTTATCAAAAAATACTATTAATGTTCATCAAAAGAATGATTTATTTTCTAAAGTAAATTTATTCATTTTTAAGATAACAACATTAATGAGTATTGGAAATTGTAATATAATAAATTATTACTTTGTTGATAAAAAATTGATTCATCCACCCAGAATAATGATAAACTAAAATATTAAACATGATTATCACAATTGGTCTCATATACATTACTTTATATCAAATTTCCACCTCCAAAACAAGAATCAGGTTAAAAAACCAAATAAAAATAACATTCAAAATAGATTAAGAACATTGAGTATCTAAAAAAATTCTATTTGATTATATCTGAGGGTCTTACCAATCTTATAGATAATTAATAAAATTATTAAGTTATATCAATGAAATGACTAGCTAATAGTAGTGGAAAACCATAATCACTCTCCAATTTGGTGATAACTATGAATGGTTATAAATAAAATAAGAAACATTAATCATCTCTAGAAACAAATAATTCTTTGATCACCCGAATTAGGATCCCATCAATGTGAGGGATAATGAACTTCTAATGTAGATCTATTGGTAATTAAAGAATGCAATTTTTTTGGATCTTGAAATATTTTTTATATATTTATAACTTAATTCACTCAATTTTATTAGTGATGAAAAGCTAAGTGATAATAATTTCAAAATAAATCCATGACTGGATATCTAGATATAGGTTTGGTTATTTTCTCAAAAAATTTCTATGGAGATATTGAGAAGGAAGAAATTTCATGTAATTTGTTGATGAGTTTGGGGTACCTTCTTAAATTTTATTGTTAGATAAATTCTCCATAAGCGGTTTAAGTTTGCATTTATATATTTTAAATGGAATCAATGATTATAAATTTTCATGGGAGATAGTTTCTAACACAATCTCACATCTATAGAGTGGTTAGTATTCTAAAATTTAGTAGGAGTCAAGGATTTATAAGTTTATCTAACATTAATATGTTGTATATCCACTGAATTTCCCTTATTTTCAATGAATATTTTGGAGTTTTTTGTAGTGTAGGGTTTTTTTATAGACAAGCCTATCATATTTATTAACCTATATAATTATATTTTTCACTATAACGAACCCAACATGGTTTCATGGGAATTATATATAATGTGTGGTAATATATTAAACGATAAAATATATAATGAAATAATTAAAATGAATAATATATTAAATAAAAAATCCCCTAAAAACATATATGGTGTAACATGCATTCAATTTACGATTATATGGGATAAAAAAAAGATAGAAAAAAAACAAAATTAGATAGAGGAACCCTTATAACACCTCATTACACAAAACACCCCTCTATGTCACATCCTTCAATTATAAAAAAATTATCCAAAAATTTAGTACCTATGAAAAGAAGAAATATTACATTCACTATTAAAACATATCAATAAAATACTTTATATACACACCCAACGTTGTACATAGGGTGTAGTGAATAAACAACATAGGATTCCACCAAAATCATAATGTAAAAAATATATAAATAATAATAAATGTCTTGTTTGAACTGTGACCTGTAAAGTTACTTTTCAATTTTTATTGATATAATTAAACATGAAGTATCTAATTTGGATACATAACTTTTAATGAAAAATATGTGTTACACATCTAATTTGAAAAGTTTAAGTACAAATATTTACATGTAAATAAGAAAATATTATTCAATATAAAAAACCATGAATATTTAAAGTGGTATAATAGAACCTAAGGATAATATAATTATCTTCCAAATTTTTTATATTCAAAAAGTTTTTATGATCCTTCTATCTAGTTTCCCACCATGAACTATCATGAGGACTGTAATAAAGATAATCTAACTTATATTTATTAGCCAATATGTTACAGTGAACTAATAAGAAGCCATTATAGGTTAATGAATGATATCCATTATCTGTGGTGTTAAAATAGTCTAATATATAAAAATTATAGGAAAAATTATTTTATATTATCTAGGTTAGGTGTCCATGTCATGTTCCAAACCTAGCCAAGGCTTGAGCTATAACTACCTGCATCCCACCTCCATAGGCTAGGGGTAGTGACAATCACCGAAATCAATATCTTAAAAGGGATGCCTTTTCCTAATTTACATATATGAACACAATAGAAAATCTCAATGTATATGTTTAAATTAATAATAAGAAAAATTATACAATATCTTGGACATAAAATGGTCATGGAAAACCATTAGGGTGTAAAATAGTATAATAGTTTGAACTGGAAAAGGAAAAGTGAAAAAATACACACCAAACCAGAAATATGTCCTAAGATAAGAATAAATAATTGTAAAGGTGCTGATAGAAAAAATATCATAATATCCACAATATAATTACTATAACTAGTCCAATGCACCATGTATCCCTAAGCTTCTCAAATGTCACAACTGACCTGTCTGTCAACTGTATAAGACATGAAACGTGCGGGAAAACCCCATTCAGGGGTGAGAATATACATACCCACTAGGGAACCCCAAAAGTTAATGGGGGATCATAATGATAAAAAATAGGAATAGAAAGACAATATATAGTAAATAATGAACATCTCAATCCAAATTGGGAAGGTAACCCCATTCAACCAAAAAAATCTCAATGCGTCGTATAGGGGCACTACAAGTCCATTCTCCACCTCCCATAGAATGAGAGTAGAAAAATATTTCATCATGGATTTAGATATATATATATATATATATATATATATTATCTATAATTGAATCCCAAAATTGAGATAAAATATAACTCTATTTCACAACACATCATAGGAAAATAGTTTCCATCAGTTAGAGAAGCCCATCATCGATGCCCAATATCTTGGGTGTCTCTTAAGAAGTATTCAAGTATATCTATACACCTTTCCATTATGATGTATAATCGTAAGGGGGGGTATAAACTCTATTTTTTAAACCCCCTCCCTAGTATGTGAATGGGGTTCCACTAAATAAGTCACTATAGTGGACCCTCACACCGATTCTTCGATGTCGATCCACTTTGTGGGTAAAGTACATGTGCCAGGGAAAGTCTGGGGGTTCCACTCCATAGGCCCATAACCGGCATCCTTGTGTGTCATGGGAGTTCCAAAATGGTTTCATGATGTCCCACAACTTATCTTTCCAGGGGGTTCCACTTTGTTTATATAGGACCCATGCCCTGGTGCTTTTTTGGGTTCCACTATATTGGTTACCTGTGATCCTCTACCTGATCACTATCCCCGACTAGTGCCACAACAATAATAATCAAGCCCAGAATATATCATATCATATATCAAAATCCATAATTAGGGGGGAGACCATCACATTCTATGTGGAAAAACACTTTGTATATGCTACAGGTGAACCAAAAACCAAGTCCAAATGATAGAGATACAAAAGTTTGAAGTTTCCTCAAATGGAAGAAATTTGTACATGGCCTTTGAGGGGAAACACACATTGTGTTCTTCCACTCCATTTCCTGGTCATGTCCCTAGACGTACATGGATCACCAATAATGTAGCACTACACATTTTGTAGGGGGATACAATGTGTTTCCAAGCCACTCGGGTTCTCTTCACATGCTCTATGGTCGGATCTGTGTATCCATCCAATGTCCATGCACTTCAGGACTCGATGTGCCCATCCACACAGGGTTCATCCCGTGTCGTTTTCCTTGTATGTGTACTCATGTACATGGATTATTCTTAGCCTTTCACATGCCTATGTACTCCTTGGGAACACATCAAGACACCGATACTGGGTCACATGGGGTGTGGGTCTTCCACACACGTTGTGATTGTTATAATTTCTTGAATCTATATAAACGACATATGGGGACCTACATGGCATGTGTTCATCAGACTATATAGTTTATAGTCTCATTTTTCATAGAGGATTAGATCCGATAATCAAAATTGAGACATAGTTTTTTAACCTTTATATCATGCCTTATTTCTCCCTATAAATGGCAGATCTAATTTTGTTCATCTTCTACGGCTCTCTGGTGACTGTAAATCAGACCATCAAATAATCCAAATACATAAATCCTTTTATTCAGATTCCAATCAATTGATCAATAACCTAAACCTTGAAATCATCCCAAATCAATTTCTAATTTTCCATTTCATTCATCATACACTGTTCCACCATGAATCTGGGAGTCCGATTAGGCTCGATACTTCCCAACAATAGTGAGCCATGGCCCTGTAACCAATGGTGAATAATGTGAAGAATCATGTGTCTAAATACCCAAAAATTATGGTAAAATTATATATGGACATGAGATCATGGCCAATGAATATATAATTGCGGTTCTGGGGTGATAAATTGAATAAATAAATTAATCTCAATACTTGGGTACATGTTAAGTATCAAAATAGGCATATATCAAAGGAGAATAATTGATCATTCTAAATCAGTTTATTAAAAAGATGTGAAAAACACAAAATATCGGTTTTACATGGTGATTAGATAATTTTTTTTCAAATAATGTTCTTCCCAATGATTTAGAGGTGTAGTTTCCTTATCCATGATTCAATCTTTATGATACAGAGTCTCATTGTTATTAGATAGGATTCACCAATTAAAGGAGAGGAAGAACTCCCTTGAACATCCCATGTTTTATGAAATTAAACCTATATGATTCATCATACTGGTGTACCTATAGAAGATTTAATAATTAATTTACTTAATTAAATAAATATAGTTATTTATTTATATAACAAATTTCACCTGTCAGTGGTGTCTATTTCGAAACACCCAAAAAATGTTTATTTAAGTTCACGCCAAGGGTAAAAATCACATTCCGGACTCAACTGTGGTCTCATATTTATGATCTATGCTTCAGTTTATGTATCATAACATTTTATTTAATAAAAATTACAAATGTAATATAATATTAATTTTATATTTTAAACAATTAATTTTAGGCACATCAGGTCTTTGAATCACATGTTATCTCAGTTCATTGATCTAAATATATATATTGAATTATTTAAAATTACTACAAGAAAAAAATTGGGACTCTACATAACTCCATCAGTTAATATTTTTCCCTAAAAGGAAAAAATAATAATAATTTCAAGATACTGATCATGCATATTGCTCTCCCTCTCCCAGGAGATCTCTTGCATGCACCCCTATAGCCAAAACACACGAACCAATTGGGATGGTCTATACATGAATGGTACTCTCTTAGTGATCCCTAATCACCAAATAGTGATCCAAAATTGTTGATCCATCCACTATGTCGAGATCTCCCTTTAAAATAACTTGTCTAGGGTAATGTATGTATATCATCAATTCTGACATGTGTAAGACATCATGAACTCTCTCCAAAACTGGGGTAGAGTAAATCTATAGTCATCCTTAACAAGGATATGCATGATCTCAAATGGCCCAATGAATCATGTGGATAACATTTCTCCTTTACAAAATAAATATATTCTTCTTCATGTGGAGACTCTTACCAATATGTGGCCTCCATACTCGAATGTCACAAGAATATGACAATGATATATGTAAGATTATAACAGACACCGGGACATCCTCGTCCATTCATGGATGGGCTAGACATTCTCCATAATTGGCTTTACCAAATCTGGACAAAAAATACATTCCTCAACAATCTCTATCTAGCATTAGGGTGACTTACAGGGTCTCCCATACATGGATTCAATTGGTGCCACACCAATAGTAGAGTGGTAGTTGTTTTTGTATGAAAACAATACTATGGGAAAGTGATCGTACCAACTCTAGCCAATGTCTATTATCAAATCCCATAGCACATCCTCAACACTTGGGTTTTTTTCTTGGTCTTCTCATATATATTGGGTTTATAGTAAATACTCATCCTCATATGGGATCTAATTCCTCCTATGGGACTCTCCCAAATCGTGATGTAAACCGCATATCATGATCAAAGACAATAGTAGATGTCACTCCTTGATGGGCAATAAGATCCCACACACACATATATATATCTTCCCCCAAACACACCAGCAAACTCTATTCCCTAATGAAAGGACGTGTTCCAAATTCATGAGTCAGTAAACTACCAGCCATATCAAATCATGGACCTTCACTATAAGTGAAATTCCAATCACAAGGTCTAAGGACATGCCATAAAACATTCACTTCGGGATATTAAGGGGATGCAATAAACCTGTCAGAACCTTGTGCACATCCTTCAAATTTTAACATGTGAGGCACCAAGACAAAAAAAATAGTCAACCTTTGTTTCATGATGTACCACCAAAAATACCATTGAAGGTCTTTCTACAATATATTCACAACAGGATTTAATGATAAGGATGATGTATTGAACTCTCACATCACCTCCTCCTACTTTGTGACTTAGACCATCATCCATACCTAAAGAAAGATGATGTGATTACCACTTTTAGAATATCCACCCAGTGAAACCTCTATAGATATAATGTCATGAATATATCACATTTGATTTACTCGATATAGGGATATTCCAAATGGTTTAGAAGAAGATAAGTCAACAATAGATGTTGATGAAAAGTCAAACACTCATACAAAACAAGGGTAATCTTTAATAAAGTTGACTACTCTAAATAATCCTACACGAAATAAGAATGGGAAATTCTATTAAGGGAATATTCTAATACATTTCCCATTCCCAATGTTTGGAATATATCAAATTCATTTCAATGTAGGAACTCCAATAGACACTATAGTCTCATGTTCTAGTCTATCTATGTGAGGACATACCTAGAGATTTTGAAGGTCTAAGTAATTTGAGAAGTGCTATTATGGAATATAGTTCCTAAACATCCTCAGTGTGATGACATATACTAAAATCTATAGGTTTCGATTTAGGTAGTTATAAACATGGGGTCTCAAATTCCTCAACCCGTATGTGATACATTCTTATCGTTGCATAAACATGCAATTGATCCTATCTCCTAAGTCATCACAATACACTACATACTCCACACCCTCCCCTGGTAGTGTCTACACAAGATCACTCATTGACCTCAACCAAAAATCCGTAGAGGATATAACACTTATTATTCTAGGTAAAATACACCCCTTCTAACATTATGGCAGGGAACGAGGCTGCAATCCTAGTGAAGTTAGTCACAAACCGCCTATAGTACACCACCAATCAATAAAAACACCACACATATGACATGATCATGGGTAAATCCCAGGAAAACACATACTTGATATCAATTGTGTCTATCAAAATACCATTATCAGAAATTACACTCCCTGTAATATGATCCTGATGAATCTAGAATAGGAACTTCTATAGATTACCGTAAAACTTGTTCTCCCAATAAAAATACAAGACTATCCTCAAGATTTTTCATGCTTATCCTTTGACATATATTATATGAGCATTCTTTTTATATATAAAACAATATAATAGTCAATGTACTAATGGAATATCATGATCATCAAATCTATAAACATAGTGGGGGAGTTTTTCAATCTAATGGGAATCACCATAAACTCATTGTGTATGTAGTGACATCATAATGTCATCTCTAGAATACTAGCCTTGAAAACCCTCAACTAGAGATAGATTGACTAGAGATTGATATCTAAGAACCATATTTTTCCTTGAAACAAGTCAAATAGGGCATCAATCCTTATACAAGGTTACTTTTTGTTTATTGTGTATGGGTTTGGTCAACAATAATCCATAAAAATATGAAAGATCCAATCAACATTTTTCAACTCATGATATTCCGAAGGGGGAACAATGGTCTGAATTAAAATAATATCATAATGTTCTGATAGCTAAAATCTTATATCCTAGAGCTCAGTTAGGACCTTGAGATCTTAGGTATAAGATGTTATAGTGGTCCTGAGATGAAAGTTGATACAAAAAACCATCTCCCACCATGAAGAGTGTCCCTAAACATCCTCAGGAAATATGTCTATATAATT
This sequence comes from Viscum album, assembly GCA_963277665.1. Classification (NCBI taxonomy): domain Eukaryota; kingdom Viridiplantae; phylum Streptophyta; class Magnoliopsida; order Santalales; family Viscaceae; genus Viscum; species Viscum album. Next base: position 1,499,705,791 of record OY728132.1, read on the forward strand.
ATCTACTATTTGATAAATACAGAATAATTATTTTCCTAATATAGTAAGGAATATACTCTCAATTTCATGGGTGACGACCTAGAGCCTCATTCTCACAAAACCCACTTGTACAACCATGAGATATCTCCAGTCTATAAATTTAAATCTCATCTATTAAACATGAAGTAATCTATCTTGTCTATGCTGATAGTAAATCTAGTATTGAACCTTGTAAAACCAATACATACCCATTTTTATGTCATGTTATTTCATTTTGATGACTTAGAGGTCCCACGTGAACTACTATTCACTAAGTAATTGGTCGCACTTCTGATAGAAAAAATATATGGAAGAAGTGGTACCTAGAGGAACCTCAAGAAAAAAATAATGCTATAAAGATTATACTAGGAGGTCCACCTCTCATAATAAAATATATAGATGATGGAAGGAATTTAACATGTGTATATTAATTATAAGGAAAAATTAGTATGAACATATATCCTCCCTCTAATCATCTTGTGCATCATTGTGTCATAAGCCCCTATAGACTAAATATGTCAGTGTCCCCAATCATCAGATTACTCAGCCAAACATGGGACACCAAGTGGTGGTGGAGGAAGGATGTTATAAAATCATCTATCACCCATATCTTCTCTTCATGGAGATCCACCTACTCTCTAGCAAGATTCACCTCTCTGGGTTTCCTTTCCCTCTCCTGGGATATCCCTGATCATGATGTTTCTTATGTTGTGGTGGTGTTTTTGGTACCTTCCTCTGCACCTCAACACGTCTATTTGGGCAGTCATAATTCATGTGGCCTTTCCCATCACAAGAATAGATGTGCCCATCTCAAATCTACCCTAGTACATTGCACTGCCTATGACCACATGCCTAAGTCTGATCATAATAAGGTCACATATGCCAAGATCTTATGAATGGGAACATACTAGATGCTATTGTTATCATGGATATTTCACATGCAGTGAATGATCTATCTTCTTGGTGTTCCTTTGATTGAAAATTCAATGGCACCCGGACTTACTCCAATGCCCCCATCATATTTTTTAATTCACAATGAAACTATACTAACACATATCTCTATGTGGATTCTCAACTCATACATCCATGCTTAGAAGTATCCAGAATGGATCATGTCAAGGGAGTACCCTAAAATGTTTGTTAACCTTGCGACATACTCATCCACTATCATCCCTCCCTATTGTATCTCTATAATATCTTTAATATGAAATGAGAACATGTAAGAGGAGTAATAATTAAAATGGAACAACTTAGGGATGTTGAGCCATTAGAGTATCGAATCATCATGCATTTGGGTAACAATACCCCACCGTTGACCAATTTCTCCATGAAAAATCCAAGTGGCCAGTGAAACCACTTGATCCATTAGATTGTAAATAATTCTGATGATACATAACACTAACCCTCATCGATCATCTATTGCTAGGGGATCTGGCTCAACACAGAACATCATTGTCCTCCAGTGTTGGAACTCACAGAGTGCGCTAAGACTGTGTGCATGATCATCCTACTCTAATGGTATGATTCGTAGCTCAACTAGTGTGGGTTCTACATCCTAAACACCTGCAGGAAGGATCTCATAGTATCCATGCTGAACAAATAGGTAATAAATCAAATAGGTATGTTAATGACTAAATACTATATGATACATGTACCATTGATCCCCACAACCAATGTTTATGTATGACGATTTGACAATAATGTTTTCACGGTCTATGTGAATGGATACGTCAACCACCCATACTATCACAATATTCCATGACATGAGAGCCACATTCAAGAAACATTGAACCTTTTAACCTAACTCCCAACCAAATCTTTGTAAGGGGACTACTCGTAACACTTTCTCAATGAATTAACATATCTAATAATAATCTATCAGGACATGACCCCAATTGGTCATGATCTGCAACTATCCCAAGATTTATTGCACAGGGCATGAGGTGGAGATAAGAAACAAAAGGAATATCCATAATGGGAGGTCCTTTCCTAATGTACTTGTACACAGAAACCCAGCCATATCAATTAATTATTATAGTGGAATAATAATAATAATATGAAATATATATAAATTAAACCAATCATGAAAACACACTAGGGTGTACAAGACTATGTCAATGTAAACTAGAAAATTAAAAGAGTAAAAATACACACCCTACCAAAAACATGTTCCAACCAAAGAAACTAGAATGTAATGGTTCCAAGAGAGCCTATCTATTTATATCCAAGCATTGACCACTATATATAGTCCAATGCCTCATGTATCCCGAATCTCTTATAAAGTCACTACTGACCAATATGTCATCTGTATAAGATAGGACACATGCGGGAAAAGAACAATAGGGGGTTTGTATGTAAATAATAGTTCAGATTCTATGAAAGATAAAGGGGGATAAGTAAGATACACAATAATGAAGTAATTATTGTAGAAAGTAAAAATTTAACAGCTCAACCCAACAAAAGAAGGAAAACTACATGTCATGTCTCTTCCACCCATAGAAAGAGTGTATAAAAATCCATAAACCTGGATATATATATATATATATATGATCAAGAGAAAATTCATATGAGAGAGAAATGGGATGTACATCTCACATCCATACGCAAAAAAAGAGTCTCCATTAGTCCCATAAGTCCATTATTGATGTCTAGTACCTCGTGTGTCTTCCTAGTAATAATCAGGTGGAGGCACAAACCACTCCACTTTAGGGAATAGACAAGGGGGAAAACTATAAGTAGAGGAACCATGCCCTAGTATGTCATGGAGTACCAGTAAATAAGTAATAGTAGATGAACGAAAACCTAATGCGTTGAGGGTTACTCTGTGGGTATACGACCCTAGCCCTCAGGCATCAAGGGGGTTATATAATAGTATCACAAAGACCAATAACATAACTAATATAGGAGGGGGTTCTACTCAATAGGTAGATGAACCACACCCTGCTGTGTTAGGGGGTTCAACACTCTAGGTTGAGGACTTGTACCTTGGTGCATCGGGGGGTTCCAATCAATTTTCACGGGGACCTACACCCTTTTGATATGGGGTTACACTATGTAGATGGAGATAACATACTCTGATGCATTAGGGGTTTCCACTTTATATGTAAATAGTGATCCTATGTCTGATCAGTTCCATCATCTAGTGTGGCCTAAATCAGATTCATTCCCAAATTTCCTCGCATCATATCCTATAATCCAAAAAAGGGCACCATCATTCTCTATGCTAGAGAGAACTCTTGATGTGATACTCAAGGGAAAAAATCTTAGCCAAAACGAAAGATATATGAGAGTATAAAATTTCCTAATATTGAACCAAGTAGTACACAGTGTATGAGGGGACCCACATGACTTGTGGTCCTTCTCCATCACATAATCATTTCCCTAAAGCTACATGGCTCACAAATTGTGTAAAAATACATGACATGTAGGGGGATACACAAAATATCAAATCCACTCAAGGTCCCTAACTGAGCTCCCTAGACATGTCTCTATATCCATTCACTTTCTGTGTACTTTGGTACACATCATGTCCATCCACATTGGGTTCCACCCCTGTCCCTTTCCATGTCCATGTACTCTAGAAAATCGCGTGTGGTTGGCCATTCTAATGCCTGCGTAACATTAGAGTACACATAGAGTCACCAATATAAGGTCACATAGCATGTGGTTCTCCCACAAGGGATGTGATACTTATTATTTCATGAAACCCCTACACAACATGTATTCATTGGATAACTTAGCATATTGTCACATTTTTTGGAATACATTAGATCTAGTATCAGTGCTTCACTGATGTTTCTGCTATCCGATATGTCCTCGTTTCTCCCCAAAAAATAGTGCATATTACTATATTCTTTACTTTCAGCCATCCTGTGGAAGAAAATCAAATCATCATAAGGTTATTTGCCTCTCTCACACACCACGTGTGTAACCAAAAAAAATAACTCCATTTATTTAGATTATGATCAACCAATTCCTCACCCATGACTAGAATTCATCCAAATTCCATTCCTGATTTACTATTATGTTCACCATTCATGATTCCACTGTGAATCCGGGAGATCGATCAGGCTTGTTACAACCCAATAACTTTGACTCATGGCCCTGTAGCCTAATGTCAAAAGAAGAATATTAATTATATGGTGAAATGAAGAAGAAGAAAAGGTGAAATTATTTTTGGCCAACTACTCTTCACCAATAAACATTAAATTGGGATGTTGTGGTGAGAAATTGAATAAATAAATTAATGTGAATTCTTGGGTGGAAGTTAAGGTTCAAAAACAGTGCAGATCAATGAAGAATAATTAATCATGATCAATCAATATAATAAAATAAGAAGAAATAAATAAGTGAGGAGCCTACCTGGATATTGGATAGTTTTTTTCAGGAATGGTATTTCCAACAATTGATACGAGTTATTACATTAACTGCACTTCGATCTGTATTAATCAAGAGTCTTTTTTTCTAGATTTGATTATCCAATGGAAGGAGAGGAAGAATGCTCTCGATCCTCATAGGTTCTATGATGGTAGTACTATGTAATTAGGTATAAAAGTGTACTTATATATGATTAATGATTTATTTAATTTAATTAAATAATCAAAAATATTTATTTATTTAACTAAATGCACCCACCAACCATCACAACATTCTAACACCCCACGCTAACATATTTTAATTTTTACCTAGGTTAAAAATTAATTTTTGGAATCATCTGTGCATCGAATTTCTGATTTTAGCACCCATTTAAGTTATATATCATTTTATTTAAGATACTACACAAACATAACATAAACTATATTTAATATATTTATGAAATTAATTTTGGGAACACAAGGCCATAGAATCACACACCATCTAAGCACGTGGCTATGAATATATATACATATAAATATTTCAAAGTATTAGAAGGGAAAATGAATCTATATAGTCTATGTGATATTATAATGGTACTTTTATTATCTTCCCACCTAAGTACATGGGGTTTCCTATCACCCATACTTATTTTCAAGTATTATTTTAGTTTAAATGATAATTAATGGGTAATTCATTTTTAAAATTTCAATACTCTATATAAAAATAAAACCACTTAATAAGATTCCATAAATAATTGGGTAAATTTTTATAAATATTGTACACTTATAATATTAATTTTATTTATAATATAAACAACATTTCTATCTAAATCCATCTACAAAATCTATTAAATAAATCATTATAATCCATAAAAATATTCCAAATTTGTTTTCATATAATTGATAGAAAAAATATTTTTTAATTTATAAAATCACCAATCATGAATTATTTTTATACAATAATAATTTATTTTTTGAAACTATTGATTTAAAAAAATATATACTAAATCAATGGCCATAATTAAAAACTAATCATATCCTGAATAAAAGAAACATATATAAATTTTATATATGTAAAATTAATAATTTAAACAAACTAATCACATGAAAATACCATAAATAGTGGGAGATAAAAAGATCCACATTCTTATTTGGGTCACTTATGAAATTTTTATATGGTATTATACATGCCATACATTCATTTATGACCTAAAGAATTATAATTTACAAATTTGAAATAAAATAATAAATAATATACCATTGGTTGGAACATAAGAAGTTTTAATAGTTACCAGTGTTCCAAAATATGATATAGAAACAACAAACCGTGTCTGAGTGAACCATAAAGACTTATCATATGATATTCATTATAATCCCCTTGGATTTTTGTAATTTTTCATTGTCATCGAAACTCCCTAGATCAAAGAAGCCGGTGAATTTAAAAAAATTAGTGGAATGAGAGAAGAGTAAGAAGTAGAATTATAAGTGAATATTAGTGTGTGTGCCATCCCTTGGATGTATCATAGAGGGAAAAAGAATAAGCTAAAATATAGGGTACAGGATAGATTTGATTTCCCCCTTTTCTCGTGTTGAAAAAACAAATGGGAAGGGGCATCATGAACCGCTAACCCAAAGGTACTAAACATGGCCCAATAATTATTAAAGCATGATAATGACAGTGGGATATTGAATCCAATAGGACTTAGTTTGTTGAAAAACACCAAAGGAATATCATACACATGTATGAGTGGAATTACCTTATAGGAATAACATGAAAAAATAGATATATGATTAAACTACAATAAAACTCCCACTAATGAAAAAATAAATGACCCCAATTACATGCATGTAATGTCATACAAACAAAATTCACTAGAAATGAAAACCAAAATTAAAAAAATGAAATTCTATAGAGCTACCTTGTATCACAAAATACTCATGAAAAAGAAACCAAGATAGTAATGTCTATCTTGCTCACAAAAACCCTCTCAGAAACCAAAATAATATTTTAAATATATATAGTCTGAGAATAGCAGTTTTATATATAGGATCCACCTTCAGGACACTCATGAGAACGAAATAGAAATCATACTAAATACTAGTTATGAACATGTGAAGCTAACACTTCACTTAATAGGATATCCTAATTTACTATCCTCAAAATGGATCTGTCAACATGTGCCTCATTCATTGTATCATATGAAAAAATATTGAAAGATGGTACCTCATTACTACTTTGAAACTGGATTTATGGTCTTTCCTAATGTTTCATGTCCCGAGCCATCGATCTCTAACTATAAGATAACCAATAGAAAGATGATATACTATAAAATACCAGGCACCCAATAAATCATATCATCATATCATTATGTTCCACAAACCATGTGAATCACATAATCTCATCATGCTATAATGCATATCTTGATAATAACCAAGTACTTTATGGGATCAACCACATCCCATATGTCGGGTATTATCCCTCAAGTCATCATGATCCATAGACGATGTAGCTATAATAAACTATAGGATACTATATCAAGAGACACATGTCTAACCAAAATACACTAAAATCTTCTACATTGATATATATAAATGGTAACCACTATTCATACCGACACATAATACTACCATGATATGGGAGTGAGGAAAGAGAGGGTAGTCAACCATCTAATCCTTATCAACCTAGATATTGGAAAACACCCTGCTTGAGTCCACTGGGAGTTGTCTCCCAAAATTAAAGGTTTGGAGAAGTGTATGAAATCACATAAAATATATTATATTTTTATCTCACAACCACACTATGGGTATCAACTAATCATCATATTAAACTATAATTATCATCACTTGAACACCCATTTTGAACTATTAATGACTAGTTATTTTATAATTACACAAGAATTCAATAACAATTTTCTTTTATTGATTTCCATTAAACATTTCATGTTACATTAAATAATTACATACCTTTATTTTTATTATTCTATTTTATATTTCTGTAATAACAAACATATTTCCATTCCTTCCATTGATAATCCAAATACTTTCATGGATCATCATGATTATCATCATTTATAATTCTATTCAAATGCAAATAGAAGGGGTAAAAAATTTATTATTCATTAAAATTAAATAATTCTAGGTACTCTAGAAATCATATGATGTTACTATAAATGAAATTCATAAACTAGGTATAACCAACCTACTCAATTAGTGGGGAAAGGAATGTATGAAATAAGAAACCCAACCATCCACATTTTATATAAATATAAAAAATAAGAACCATTGATTTTATCCCATAAATTATAAAGCCTCAATTCTACACATTATTTGAATCCTAGTTCCATACCTGAGACCACCGAACATATCACCATTAATATAACATTCCATCACTAGTGAAAACTACTACCATAACCCTAGTCCTCCCCAAACATTTTTCACGGTATAATCAGTCATCCTAGGAACACATTTCATTTCATACCAAGGAAAACATCCATATAAATCACACAAGGAATAAAGAAAAAATAGTGAAATTCAACATGGAATCTAAGCCTGAAAACAAAATCATCTAGCATCTAAAAGATAATAGGTTTGTTCGGCCCTAAAATAATATTTTTATCAAATAACTGGTTATTTCAATATTGTATTAACATAATCCATTATGACAGATTACAACTACATATAACATAATGATTCAATAATAAAAAGATATAAAGGTTTGAAACATGATCCCATGTATTACATAATGTGTCATCCAACATTATGGAAGAATAATTTCAATTAACCTTATTCTTTATTATCTCACAAAATGGTATACATACATTACATTTTTTAATAAATTACATTAATATAATGATGTCCAATTTCATTAAAAATGTAACTATAATTCCAAATCCAAAAAAATTACCATATTTATGTTATTTAACCATTTTTAGTTATAATTAATGTTAGTACATAACATTTACAATGAATTAACATACTCTTGAAGAAAAAAGGAAAATGGTTATCGACGTTGAATCACATGTGATCACTACAATCAAAACCAAGGACCACTCTATATACTGGTTTAATATTTTTTTAGGTTAATTCCACAATCATCAAAATAAATTAATCATGATTACTTTATTATATAATATAAAATTATAGGAGAATAAATGATTACCTTACCTTGATTAATAAATTCAACATTATTTAAGAAGGAATAAATGAAAAGGATCAATCATAATAAGAAGAAATCACACTAAGATAAAGGAAGACTATTTAGAAAATAAAATCCAAAATCCACCATCAAAACAAACTGATTAAAATATAAAATAAGGCCTCCCATTATAATGTTCTTCCTATTAATGAAAAAAATGAAAAGCTATAAATATATAAGAAGGATAATACCTGGAACAAAAAGAGTTTGATGAACTACCAATATGGGGTTAAACACTCAAGAATTTGATCATTGGTCTCCAAGGGATGTAGAACCAACACATAACAAGAATCAATTTGTATCAACAAAATATTAATTGGGGAAACATTCAACCGAAACCATGATTTACCTGAACACCAATAAAATGATGTAATTCCTTGGAGTGGATGATTTATTTATCAATAGTAAAAATAATCAACATGAAATATTATTTAAAACCCCTCTTAGCTTTTTACATGTTTCCCATTTTAAATATGTCATGGTCAACAAATATTAAGGTTCATATAAGCAATTTCATTGTATCCAATAATGCAACCATGGATTCTATTATGGTCTAGCCATGGTCTCAATATTTCTTCTGCCTTACAGTCTGACATATCACTCCATATGGTGTATTTTCTATATTAAAATGATTTTCTCCATTCTATAGATTCTAAAATGACTTGTAATGATGTTTCTTGTTTCCATATTTTAGATAGGAGACCTTCAATATACAACATCAATTCCACATCCACTTTAGGAATTTTCAGTTGTCTAGTTCAAAATAAAGGAATACACTATATAATTTCCCATAATTTACATATACATTTTACATCAACATTGAAGAATATTTATTACATAACTAAAAAAATACTCTAGGAGAATATGGGTTTAGTGTCTTTAGAAACTACGAAACCTAAAAAACTAGTACATAAATTATCTACATTGTATCCCACTCATTTCTTCATATCTAGAATCTTTTTTTGACATATCTTACTTAATACCCTTCTTCATGACCTGGGAGAAACAAACATATGAAATAGTGAGATAACATTCTTAGTATGAGTAAATAAGGAAAATATCAATCATATCATAATAATAAGACCATAACATTTTAAAATCTTAGCATGTATACAAAAGATAATAATAATATGTCATGGGAGAAATCATAAAAGTGAACTGGAATCCCAATATTTATAACATATGACATGAAATTTAATTTTATAAACTAAGAAACATAGAAAATCATTTGATAATAGACAAGGATCCTTTATAGGACCATCATAGCAGACAAAGTCCATTACTGAATTGGGTTTACATATAATTCCAGTCATGTATTACTGAACCAAATTTAGTGGAAATTATTTTCATGTCTATATCATAAGATATAAATCTTTACCCAATGAATTTGAGGCAAATATAGGCCTCACCCGTCTCATAATGAAATCCTTCATCTTATATGGAAAATAATTTTGATAAAACACATGAGATGAATTCTTGAGAAAAATATCCTTTTTTCATAAAAAGTTTTACCCTTCCGACAAATACAACAAAAAATTTATAAGATTTCATTTTATGTGAAAATAACCTTATAAGATTTTAGGGGAAGCTTCAAGGAAATAAGGCATTATAAAATCATAAAAACCCATTCATGTTGTACAAGTCAAAAAGCATTATTCTTTTAATTTTTCAGGAAAAGTCAAAAAGTACCTCGTAATGGAAACCAAAATATTCCATTCATACTATTTAGTAAAAATTAAACAATGAGTAGAATTGAATTTAAATAAATATTGAAGGATATAAAGTCCATTTTGAAATACATATTTAAGAAACATGGTCGTAGATGATAAATACACCCCAGTAAATACTTAAAAATAATCAATCTCAGATAAAAACAATATTTACATTATTATCTGTTACCTTAGATCCAATATTCTTCATATACATCTGATCTTTATGTATAATTATTTAAATACTGATACTGATTTATTCTATAATCATAATAATTTTTATGACAACATTTGTGATCATATTTTCATACATTTTTTAGTAATATTTCATTGATACTCAATATTCAGGTATTAAATTATTTAATCATTATTTGGGAATTATATAATTTATATAATTATGATTTAAGGAAGATTATGTAGAATGAATCAAATTTCACCCTGGATATGGTAAGTCGTACGTACGCACGGGCGATGATATCGTTCCCATAATTTTTGAATGTTATTGAAGTGGATTGTGTATAGTATATCAGAATCAATATCATTATATATTAATCACACACACACACACACATATATATATATATATATGAAATCCATTATTATACTCAACTATGTAAGGTGGTGGTAAGAAATGGATTACACTACAGTGTAGAGACGGTAATCTACACATAGGCATGCGTGGTGATTTTATTTTTCATATGATGAGTAGAAGTTGAAAAATGGTTGTTTCATAATCATAATGTCCTCTTATTATATAGGTACTACTGGAGTTATTACTTTATAATGAAACAACTCATGAGGTGGGAGTAGAATAAGAAATAAGTTTGAAAGAATAGGTAAATGATATTACATCTTAATCAAAGTGCCTCTTGTAAATATCCTCTTAGAGCATTAGAGTTCACCTTGGTATAAGAACAAGGCCTCTAGAATGTTTCTTTGGAATTTGATAAGAAAAATGGGTAGGGGATGGTCATGCTTGAAGGCTCAAAATGATGTTAAGAGTTGAGGTAGAAAGTTCCCTTTTATAATTGAGGTGAGGGGCACTTTTAGAAACATAAAAATTATTAATTTATAATAAAATAAAAAACCACATAAAAACTTCCAAAATTTCCCAATTTTAGATATGATATAAGATAAGGTTTTCATCTAATTATGGAATAATTTTTAGGCAATTTTTTGTCTCAACATAAGCATTAACATTTTAATTAATAATTAGTTATTCTCTTGATTTTTTATCTTGGGTAACAAATATTTCTATATTAAAAGTATAAATTATTTACTTATATGAATTCAATTATAAAAAAAATGAATAATTTAGAATATTGTAGGTCATATAATTATTATTATATTCATTTAAAAATGTTCCATGTTTTTTAAATAATTTACAAAAACCTTATTTTGATAAAATATCAATAGTGTCAATTTTGACACTATATGTTTCTTGAATTTTATAAAATAAAAAAAAGTAATAAGTGGGCCTCAATAAAAATATTTTATTATATCCAAATTGGGTCAATGTAATCTATTAAAATCATTTTTCATAATATATATACCAAATTTTATTTATTAAAATAGGTTTAATAATATTTATTTGATCTATTCATTAATAAAATAAATACTACCAAAATTTTGTGTAATTGTTTAATATAATTATTTGTTGAATATAAATTCAAAATAAAATAATATGATTAATATAAATAAATTATATTTAATAATAATAATTTTAGTCGAATTTATCTTCTAAAAAACCCTACATAAAAAATTTTATACTCTTTTAAAACATGAATTTCAAAAATCAATCTTCACTTTTAAAAAATTAATATTAGTCACATAATATCTTCAATAAGTCATAAAATGGAAAGTAAGTCAACCTATGGATACTTATGGTTGATATATACACGACCAATAAGGTTTGGTCATGTTTTTTTGGCATTTTTATTGTTATTAAAATTTTAATATTGTTTTATTTCTCATCAATTAATTAATTTTTTCACCATCAATTTATACATCTTTAATGTAGTTATTTATTTTCTAAAAATTACAAAAAAATATCATGACAAACAAAAAAAGTTTTAATTTAAAATGATTTTTTATAATCAATTTTATCTTTGCTATAACCTTATACTAAAAATAATTATATTATTATAGTTTGAGTGATATATATTTCACTTTTCAGAAAATAAAACAAATTAAATGTTCTAGTCTCATCGAAGTGGGTTCCAATAGATACCATTGTTACCCGAAAATATTTTTATGAAGATTATAATCAACCAATTATATTATGAAATGTTTAGGGTAATTTTATATTATTATTTTACCCTTAATTACCCGATTTAACCTTTTACTATGTTAATAACATTTACTAAAGATACTTTTAACATTACCCAAAAATAAAATAAAACTATTTACTTAATTTCGACATACTGATTCCATATATGGATTACATTTTTAAAATTCAAAACTCATAAGTTTCAATTATTAACAAAAAATTAATCCCTTTTTGGAAATTATAAAATGAGTTTTAAATGACAAAATATTTCAAAAGATTAAAATGTTTTATATATGAATTTATTGAAAAATTTAATTCCTATTACCTATTATATATTAAATAGTAAAAATATATCCTATTTATACTATGAAACCATTCATTTATATAATTTAACCATATAAATTATTTCAATGCGAAAAAAGTTATTTTCAATTAAATTTTAGCGTATTTTTACTATTCATAAAAACATGAATGTTATTAGAAAAATATCATAAATTCATCCAATGTATATTTTTATATCCCTCATGAAGATAAAATATTTATGTTATCATATAAAAATTATTATCATGTCAAAATCATAATTTAAAAGGGGTTCTCCTTCAAAGGTGAAAAATTAACCTTCTAAAAAATAGGATTTTATGCATCAAATAGGGTCTTATTCATAACATATGACTAAAATATCTATTGTGAATATCAGAAATATTTTATTAAGTATATAACACACATATATATCAAATTAATTTCCTTACAAAAAGTAATTCACTCAATAATACCAATATCTAATTGATATATATTATTCATAAATAATTGATAGCCAAATAATTCAGAAAACATTATAATAAGTTAGATATAATTATTACCACGATCGTAATAGCTAGGATATAAAAGTAATTTTATAATAAGAGTGTCTTCTGGTTCATTAAAAGTCATGATTCCATGCAAATAATTCTATTTAAGAATAAAAATTATTTAATGAAAATATATCATAAAAAACATTCTTGTGTTATATTCTACTCCCCTCGTATTGAAGTTCACCCTCAAAATTTGTCACTAAGAAACAAACTAATATGGCTTCTACTCCCTCATAATATCTTCATGTTCCCATGTAGCCTCTTAAATTTTTTGGTTCCTATATATAACTTCAACTGTGAAAGTGGTGTTGTTTCGAAGATCTTTTTTTCTATGATCAAGAATATCTATTAGTTGTTCTTTATAGGAAAGATCTTTCTCTAGTGGTATGACATATAAGTTTGGTACATTTGAGGGATCTATTATGTAATTTATTTAGAGATATAAATTGAACACATCATGAACATTAGAGAGATTCATTGGAAGAACCAATTGGTATGATACCTTACAAACAGGATCCAGAATTTCAAAAGGACAGATATACCTTGGGCTCATGTGTCCCTTATTTCCAAATCTCATTACTCTATTCTAGGGTGATATTCTTATAATCAACTTATCACCCACTTATAACTCTAGGTATTTTCATTTTTTGTTAGCATAAAATTTTTGTTGACTCTGAGCTACACTTATATGTTTTGAATAGATATGAAATTTCTTCCATTTCATTAACAAGATCATGCCTTAATAGATTTCTTTCCCCAATGTCGTCCCAGCAAGTTAGAGTTATGCACTAATTTATATAGAGGGATTAATTTGTATCCATCCAAATACTACACTGAATGATATTTTTGTAAGAAATTTACACAAAAGATAAGTGTTTATCCCAACCACCTTTGAAATCCATGGATCAATCTCTTAATATTTATTCCAGAGTTTGAATTGTACTCTCAGACTGACCGTCTATCTGAGGATGATATGAAGTGGTGAAACATAAATCTTTATCTAGATATTGAAAAATACTTCCCCATAACATTGAGGTAAGCCTATAATTTTGATCATATATAATTGAATGTTTTACTCCATGAAATCATACCACCTCCTTTACATATATCATGGAAATTTAATCAAGATAGAAATAATCTCTAATAGAAATGACGTGTGCATACTTTGTAAGGTGATTAACAACACCCATATATATTTATAGACTTCGGATGTTTTGAGATGTCCAAAAATAAATTCGGTAGGGTTGTTTTACCATTTCCATTTCCATTTGGGTAATATATGTAACATCCCCTTAGACTTATGTCTCTCAACCATAACTTGCTGACACACCAAGAATCTAGAGACATATTCAACGACATCTCTTTTTCTTACCACCCGTTTAGGAAATCTATTTTAGGTCCCTCTACATCTTTGTGATTCCAGGGTAAATAGAAAATGAAGAACTATAAGCCTCATCCAATTTCTTCTCCATTAATTCTTGTATGGGAGGAATATGATCTCTATTTCTAAACATTAATATTTCATCACAATCAAGGTTAAATTCTGGATGATTTCTCACCTTCTTAGCTCTATATCTTTATTATTTTCCTCTTTAATCTTCACATGTATATATGGTTGAACATTCATTTGAGAAAAATATGATTTCCTCCATCCATAAAATTCCAATATCCATCCTTTTTAAATCCATAAATATTGGATCTTTTATGGTCCTCGTTATGGATAGGCTAGCATGGTATAGTTTACACAAAGCTTATTCCACCTTCTAAACTTTCCCATTATGGAAATGTATTGATAAATCATAATCATTAATAAAATTCAAATATATTATTTGACTCATATTGATATCCTTTTGTGTGAAATTATAATTTAAACATTTATGATTAGTATAAATATAACACCTTTCACTATATAGATAATGTCTCCATATCATTAA
This sequence comes from Viscum album, assembly GCA_963277665.1. Taxonomy (NCBI): domain Eukaryota; kingdom Viridiplantae; phylum Streptophyta; class Magnoliopsida; order Santalales; family Viscaceae; genus Viscum; species Viscum album. The sequence goes on from OY728132.1 coordinate 1,499,721,122, forward strand.
TTCAATGATTACTGAAACTAACTCCAAATAATGAGTTGGTTAATTTGGATCATGTATTTTCAACTTCCATGAGGCATAATCTATCACTATACAATTTTTCACGAGAACACATCCCAAACCCTTCATGGATGAATCACTATAGATCACAAACCATTCATCACAAAAAGGTATTGTGGGCACATGTTCATGGGATAACCTTATTTTTATCTCTTTGATATTCTCTTATCATTCCACCTTCTAAATGAACCTAACTCCTTTCTGAGCCAACTTGATGAGTGGTTTATATAATCGAGAAAAATAATTCACAAAAAATAGATAATATCTTGCCAAACCAAGAAAACATCAGATGTCAGTTACCATTTTTGGTCTCGAACAACATTCAACAACTTTTTTTATTTTTGATCCATAGATATCCCTTATGTTGACATTATGTTTCCCAAAAAATGAATCATTATTAAGCCCAAAATCAGACCTTTTAAATTTGTAATAAATACTCTCCTTTCAAAGGGTCTTCAGTACAAATCTGTTGTTTTCTTCAAGTTATTCCTTTCTATTAGTTATAGAAGAATATCATCTATAAAGACTACCAAATAATGATCAATATAGTATCTAAAGACTATATTCATTATATCCATGAAGAAAGTGGGTGAATTAGTAAGAACATAAGGAATCACTAAAAATTTATAATTTCCATACCATATATTGATTTTTGTCTTGTTTTATCATCTATTTTTACACTTAATTAATGATATCCGGAACAAATATCAATCTTCTAAAGTTATTGAGCTCCAAATATTTGGTAAAAAAATGTCATAAATGGGAGGAAGTGGTTATTTTTTCTTGATAGTGATCTTGGTATGTTCTCTACAATCATTATAGATTCATCATCATCAGTTATTCATTTATTGGGAGAAAGAAAGTACCAGGAAATTCAAGGGAAGACAAAAGAAAGGCTAGGGGTGAAATAAATTCAAACCAAGGGAATCCACTCTAATGATGTTAATCCTCTCAGAACCCAAATAATTTAGGTCATAAGAGCAAGACACGTCGGGGTTATGAGAAGCTAAATAGGCAAGGTGATCCGCTACTTTATTCCCCTCTCGCCATGTGTGAACCATTCGAATGATGGGGGATAGCATGCCTCAACATTTCCTGATGATATAGGAAATCAACCAGGGAATAGACCTGATGCCTTTCAGGGAATTAAGGAGGATAAGGGAATCAGTTTCAGCTTCAACGATGTACATGTTTCCCTGACGGTAGAGGGAAAGACCCGTGAGGAGGGCATGAGCCTCTGCCTGAAGAGAAGAGCCACAACCAAAGTGAACAGTGAATGCCAATATAACTAAACATTTGGTGTCATGGAAAACCCATCCACCTTTCATAACTCCCGATATGTAAGAACCACCTGTATTGTGCTTTAGGACTATAGGGGTAGGAATCCATCAGATCCATTTTCCTTATAAGGTAGAGCCACCAGGGAGAGGGGCTTGGATGATGTAAGAAAGTAGGTGGAGGGATGGATCATCATGCCATTTGCGGGAGATCCTATCAAGGTCAACAAGAATGATTCTGACTCTAGAGATGATGACTCTTGCTGAGGAGTGGATTCCCTCGAATGGCGCTCTGTTTCTGGCCTACCTTAAGAATCAACATCTTGTATGAAAAATGATGGAACACGCCATTTTCTTCGGACCCCTATCACCTGAGCCATGGAACCAGCATGCAAGAAAATACTCTTCGATCATATTTCTGGAAGAGAAGGCAATAAATTCCCTAAATAAAGACCAGACGTCATGTGCACATTCACCATTGAAGAAAAGGTGGGCCACACTTTCTTCTTTATGATTTTTGCAGCAAGAGCATCATCGAACCATGTTGATCCAACATCATCTGATGTTCTAATCGTTGGGGATAACATTTTTCTTAATCCACCATGTTAAAAAGTTGAATTTCATGGCAATTTCTTTCAATCATACCTTGATCCAACAATCAGTGTTCCCCTAGATAGAAATATAATTGTGATAATCCTTTGTAGAGAAGGACCCTAAGGGGGACGGAGTAAACACACACAAATTTGGGTCAGAGGTGAGCTCGATAAGATTAAAGGCACCTTGCTGGTCATCGTTCAACATAACCTTGAGGAATTCTGGGTATTTCTTCACCTCTATGAATGAAATGTTGTTGTCTAGGCATCCTAGAAATCCAAGAATAGTGCCAACCCAGTTGTGGTGCCAGAAGGTCTGATCCCCCTTTCTAATAATCCAACGGGTGTGAGGAAGCACATTGTAGAGTCCCATTGATCCATATTTATTCCTAAAAAATAGAACAAGTGATCTCCAAGGAGACATACTGGGGAATATGTATCCCTTTTCAATGTTATCTTTAGTTTTCTTCTTCATTTCCTACAAATCAATAAGATCCATTCTTTATGGTGTATTTGAAAGAAGCATAAATCCCAGTATGAAAACTATTAAAAACTCAACATCATGATTTGGTGGAAGACTTGGAAATTCCTTTAGAAAGATACCATCAAACTCCCATACAATATGTGTATTATTAATAATGATTTTATCCCAAACCATTTGAGATATATAACCTCAATTTTTTGGAATCAAGACCCATAATATGGATGAAATTTTTACTAGATGGTTATATACATCCTTGCATCAATAGATGATCATAAACTGATCTGGAATATGAAATGTGACTTCCCTTCCATGGAAATTGATATGATATCCATATAGAAAAATCCAATACATGGCAAGAATAATATAAAATTATACTATAGGAAGGATCACAAGATTTTATAGAAGCACATTTCTACAAACTTCAATAAAAGAAGAATTATAAAATTTTTATTCAAACATTATTATATTAGGATTTTTCACTGCTAACTAAACATGTAATTGCAGAGGAAATACATATATAACCTCTAAAAATTATTGAGAAATAAAATATTGGGTGGATCCAGAATAAAATGAAACATTTTCTACACTAGAGTGGATGGTATGTGTACCTTTTACTAGTTCATTATTTTACTCCACATCACTGATAGTGACTGAATGAGGCTTTCCTTTTTTCCTTGTCCTTAAGAGTTTGCTGGCATCAATCATCATCAATCACCCTTGGATTAGGGAATTTATTGGAATAAATCCCCATTTCCATACACATAGAATTTATGTGTAGGAGGATCATTCTGTGTAACCTTTTCTCTATTTGCATCATTAAACATATTTTTCCCATCACATCGGCATTCAACTGCCCAATGACTATCATTTCCAAGAATAAAATATTTACTAGTACCTTTAAGACAATCCCCTAAATGTTTCATTCCAAACATTGATCATAAGGGAAAACTCAACTTTGTTTCAGTGTGGTCTTTAGATTTTCCTTTTAATTCCATTTTTCTCTTATTGTCATCCCCATATGACAAATAGGTTACTCCAATATGAATCTCAATCATAAGATCACATCGAAAAATTAACTAATCGATATTGAAGCCTATTATCGCTAATTCCCTTTAGATACTTGGTTTTAAGCCACTAAAGAATCGATCAATTTTACTCTCAGGTTGGATAATAATTCCAGAAGTGTACCTTGTATTTTTTGTAAATATTACTTCATATGTACCATCGATTTTTTTATCCTTTTTCCTATGTTCAATAAACTCATTCCCGATATTTTTTCAAAGAATATGAGGAAATTACTTATTGAAAAATATGTTATTAAGTTAATCTCATTCCATGGACTCAATTTCATCTCCATGACTCATATTCATGATAAGATTTAACTATTTATCAGCTTCACCTTCAAAATTATACACTTCTAAAAGGAAATTATCATGTTCAGAACATTGTAGAACTTAAAATCCCTTTTTAGTGGTACTGATCCACTTTCTAGCCACAAATGGATTAAGAGAACCACCGAATGATGGTGGACACTCCCTCCTTAAGGATTAAATACAATATTTCTCCCTCATTTTCTTGTTTGCATTTCAAACTTGATTCATAGCCTGAAAAACTGGTGTGAGAATGGCTACCAAATTTTTTAATCTAGAACCCATAAAATTTGGTTCTCAAGGGGAAAATCATTGCATTGACTATCACATTAAAAATTACCAAGGTTCCTTCAGGTTTCATCCATTGACTAAAACCAAGAATCATAGTGTGATAAATACTAATAATAATGGGAAAACCAAAAATTCAAGAATAAAATTTCAATTTTGGAAAATTTAGATTTTATCCTAGTTTATTCATGAACATATATAAAATAGTATGATTTCATTGTAACCTATACATAGACATATCCTAAGTGTTATTACTAAAGTTCCCTCATCCTAGTTTCAATAGTTTATCTATACCTTTTCTATGATACTAAATAAAACGGTCCATACATTACCTATATATTTTACATTAATATTTTACAATATTCATTACATAACATAAGAAAAATAATTCTAGGATATTGTAGGTTTAGTGTCTTTAGAAACTGGGAAACAAAAACAACTAGTTTACAAAACATCTACGTTGTCTCCTGCTTGTTTCTTTATAACTAGACTCTTTGTTGACATATATTACTTAATACCCTTCATCATGACCTATAGAAAATAATCATATGAATGGGTGAGACCAAATTATCAATAAGGTTAAATAATGTAAATATCAATCATATCATAATCATAAGATTATAACACATGAAAATCTTATCCTTTCTATAAAACATCATAATATCATGTTATAGGAAAAATCATAAAAGTGAAATGTAATCCTACTAATTATAACATTAGACATGAAATTTTGTGGAATACACACATAATCATAGAAAATAATTTCATATTAGTCATGGATCAATGCCAAGATCATCATAATAGACCAAGTCTATTACTAAACTGAGATCACTCCTCATTCCTATCCTATATTACGGAACTAGATTTATTTATCATTCCAGTCACGTATATCTCATGAGATATAAATATTTACCCAAAAAATTTAAGGAAGATATAGTTCCCAGCCATTTCATAATGAAATCATTCTTAAATGTTCCAAAAAACATAAACCATTCACCACAACATAACCCAAGTAAGAAAATAAATGAGTTTCTTAAACATCATCCCATCATAACATAATTCATATAAGTTAAATGGATTTCATAAAAAAATTACATCATAAACAAAACAATATCAAATTAATAATAGGGATAGAAACATAAACCTATGTCATCAAGGATTGTAAACAATTTTGATAAAACACTTGAGCTTAATTCCTTAGGAAAATATCCTTTCTTCTTAAAAAAATTGTTCTTTCCTCAAATGACACACTACTGTAGAAGAAATAATTTTATTTAAAAATAACCATTTAAGATTTTAGGAGATTATTCAGGGAAATTAGGCATTTTTAAAGAATATAATCCATTCATTATGTATATGATAAAAAAATTAATCTCGAACTTTTAATAGAAAATTCAAAAAGTACCTCGTACCGAAAACGACAAATGATACCGTTCTTACCATTTAGTAAAACATAAATAATGGGTAAAATAGAATTTAAAAAATTATAGAAGCATATAAATAATATTTGGACATATATATTTTTTAAACGAGGATGTGAATGAGAAATATATCCCATTACATACTTACGAATAATCAATCTCAGATAAAAACTAGATTTGCAAAGTTATCCATTACCTTAGGTCTGATATGCATCATATGTATTAGAACCTCATGTATAATGATTTAAATAATTTTATTAATTTATAAAAAAATTTATAATAATTTTTATTATAATATTTATAATCATATTTACTTCACTTTGTTAGTAACATTTTATTGTAACTCATTTTTTGGGTATTAACCCCTTTACGTTCTAATGCGTATATTATGAGATAAGTTCTCATTTCTAATTTTCAGTTATAATTACATCATTTAAAACATGGTATTGTTATAATATATATCATATTTTTTTCAATCAATTTAATTATACAATCATGCTTTAATTAATATTATGTATAATGAATCAAATCACATTGTGGAGGTGGTAAGCCGTATGTACACACGAGTGATGATATTACTCCCATAATTGTTGAATAGTATTAAATTTTATGGTGTATAGTATATTAAAATAAATTTAATTTCCTATTAATCATATGCATACTAAATTATTTCCATCATTATACCCATCCATGTAAGGTGATGGTGAAAATCATATTACCCCACAATATGGAGATGGTAAGCCGTACGTATGCATTTGTGGTGATTTAATTTTTCATAGGATGGGTAGAAGGTGGAATATGATTTTTTATAATCAAAATAACATCTAATTATATAATTAATACTATAGATATTACTTTATAATGAAACGACTCAGTAGGTGGTAGTAGATGAAGAAATAATTATGTAAGAATAGGTAAATGATAATACCTCTTATTCGACAAGTATCCCTTAAATATCATCTTTGGGAACAATAAGTTGTTTTTGTAGAATAATTGAACCTATAGAATGTTTCAATGGAAGTTTATAAGGTTAATAGTTAGGTTATGGTCGATATTTAAGGATCAAAATTATGTGAAGAGCTGAGGGGGGAGTGTCCTTTTATAATTATGGTGAGGGGAACTTTTGGAAACCTAAAAACCTATTAATTTATAATAAAATCAAACACCACTAAAAATAAAAAAAATGTCTCAATTTTTAATATGAGATGATATAGGGTTTTAATCTGATCAAAAAATAATTTGTAGAAAAGTTTTTATGTTCATTTAAGCATTATCATTTTAATTAAAACATAGTTATTCTGTTTAATTTATAACTTGCGTAAAAAATAATTAAATATTAAAAGGTTGACAAATTTACACATTTGAAGTAAATAGGACAATAAATTAATAATTTAGAACTTTTTTGACCATATCATAATTATTTTATATATTTATAATGTTTTCTGATTTCTATTTTATTTACAAAATCATTATTTTGACAAAATATCAATAGTGTCAATTTTGACACTATTTATTTCATGTATTTTTAAAAATATAAAAATAAGTAGTGAACCTAGACCCAAATATAATATTACATCCCTAAGTGTTCAAGGTAATAAATAAAATTAATTTTACATAATAATTATCCCAAATTATATATATTAAAATATTTTTATTTACATTTAATTGATCTCTTCATTAATAGAATAATTATAACCGCAATTTTCTATAATTATTTAATATACTTATATGTAGAACATAAATTCAAAATAAAACAATATGATGAAAGAAAATCCATTATATTATATAACAAAACTTTTTGTCAAACTTATCTTATGAAAACCCCAACATAAAAAATGAAATACTCTTTTAAAACATGAATGTTCCAAATTTATCTTTAGTTTAAATAAAATAATATGTGTCATAATCTATTCTATATGAATCCAAATTTTCAATAAATATATCCTTATATGCTTATGGTCAATATATACTGTACTAATATGTTTTTTTAAAGTGTTTGAACCTTTTTATTGTTATTAATATTTTTATAAAAAAATTATTGATTTCTCATCAATTAATTATTTTTTTCACCATCCATGTATAAGTCGTCTAGGTAATTATTTATATCCTAAATATTAAAAATAAATTATCATGATAAATAAAAACTTTTTAGATTTAAAAGTAGTATTAATAATCAAATTTATCTTCTTTATAACTTTATATTAAAAATAATTTATTTGTTCATGTTTGAGTGAGACATATTTCACTTTTCATTAAATAAAATAAAATAAATGTCCTAATCTCATTCACGTGGGTTCTAATGGAAACCAGATCATTCCAAGAATATTATAGGGAAAATTATAATCATCCAATTATATTAATACGAGTGTTATAATAATTTTATAATATTATTTTTACCTCTAATTACATCATTTTCTCTTTTACCGTGTTAAATTGTTTTTTCAAAGTTACTATTCATATTGCCTATAAATTAAAAAAATATATTTAAATAATTTGTAACAAAGGATTAAAAATATGGATTACATTTTTCAAAATGAAAAATACATAAGTTTTAGTAATAAATTTATAATTAACCACATTGTTGAAATGATAAAATGAGTTTTTGAAGTACAAATATTGCAAAAGATTGAAATGCGTTTCCATCTAAATTTAGTGAAAACTTAATTCTAATGACCTACATTGTATTAAATGGTAAAAATATATCATATATATACTTTGGAACCATTCATTAATCTAATTTATCTATAAAAATTATTTCAATGAAAAAAGTTATTTTAAATTAAAATTTAGCATATTTTTACTAATCAAAAAAGAAAGAATGTTATCAAAAAAATTAGAAATAAATACAAAGAAAATTTTTATATCCTACATAAAAATAAAATGTATATGATTTCATATAAAAAATATTAATGCGTCCAAATCTTTATTTAAAAGGGCTTTTCTATTCAAAAGTGAAAAATTAACCGTAAAAAAGTTTTTATACAAGAAATAGGGTTTTATTCATATCATATGAATAAAATGTCCATTGGATGGATATAAAGATTATTTTATTAATTATATAACACATATATATCTCATTAATTACATTACCTAATTTAATTCACTAAAAAATAAGAATAACTAATTGATTTATATTTTTCACAAATAATTGATGGCCAAAAAATTCACAATGCATTTACATTAGTTAGTTATAATTATTTCAAATAATCTAATGGCTAGGATATAATGATAATTTTATATTATGAGCGTCTTGAAATTTTTGTAAACTCAGCATTTCAGGAAAATAATGATACTTAGGAATGGAAATTATTTAAAGAAAATACATCAGAAAAAACATTCGTGTGTTACACACCATGCCCAAAACAAGCCATAAAATGAAATTAGAAGCGTTATTGGTGGTCTTGGAACACCAACACAACATGAACATCCCAAAACACCCTCAACCATTATGACAATCCATTACTTAATTATTCATTAATATATTATTTATTACATAACATTATAAATAATATGTCCCTAAGGTTTTACAAGTATTGTGTCTTTGAAAATTAGGTACATTACATAACAACTTAAAATTGAGAATACATAATATTTATTGGATGCTTCTATAACATGATAATCATATTACTTCATAATTAAAACCGCATGGGATAACCTTGTGACATACATAAGAAATGTGTGAGCCATGAATCCCACTACGGAAATAAACATGACATAACATGAAAAATTAATACTTGTTAGATAGTCATAATTTAAATGAGACATAAAAGGGGTGATAATCAAAAATATGAAAAATGATGAATGGTATAAAACTATAACATAAAAGGAAACAAGGTAAATGTTGAAATAACAGAAAATAATGCATCCTAAACCTAGGAAATGTAAACTCATAAGGCCATATATTGGAAAAAGTCCCATGATGTATTTGGTTCACTCCCTAATCCATTGAATGAAATCTCATGAGAAAAAATATATAACAACCCAGTCATAGAATAAATATAAATTAAATCACTTTTGTGGAAAAAATTAATTCATTTAATAAAAATATATATCCAAAAAACAATATTAGTTTATTGACTTTGGAACATGGAACAAAAATATTCTATCTTAGTGAATTATCTTCAATATTTCCCACAATGATCTTACCCCATAGTTATTATAATTAAAAAAATTTATTCTAACGTATGTAATGGATAAATAAGAAAAGGGTGATCTAAAATTATTAGTATGAGTAAATAAATGAAATTTGTAGCGTAATATAAATGTATGGTTACGAGAACATGTGTATAACATTAGAAGATCATTCCCTTCGTAATAAAGATCATAAACATGAATCCTGGAAAAAATATTGGCAGTTCCTAGGACATGTATCATAAGTGAGTCAACTATAGAATGAATGAAATAAGAATTTAGGAATATGACTTAAAATTGGGGAATACAAATAAGAATATTAAAATCATACGACAATGATACCCACCAAGACCTTTATAAAATCTCTGTCTTGGCCTATAACCCATGTAACTCCATTAGACATTGGATTATAACCCATAAACCATCTTATTTTTAAACATGGATTATAACCCATGCACCCTCTTACATTAGAATTGTGCTAAAACCAGTATGCTTTCTTATCATCCTGATCGGGTTACAACCCATGAACTTTCCTATTTTTAGGCTCAGGCTATAACCCATGTACCTTCTTGTTTTGAGGTTTGGTCTAAAACCCATGTACCTTCTTTTTTTAAGGATTGGGAGACCACCTATATACCATGTGAGCTTATATACCATATATCATTACCCAATTTATTGGAAGTAGATATAGGTCCCACCTATCTCATAATAAATTTTTTCACTCATGTTCTACAAGATAATAAAGAAATCATAATATCATGACTCGTAAAAGGGATGGGTTTCATAAACATCATATCACAACCCATGAAATGAAATGGGCATCATAAAAATTTAATCATATATTAACCTATGGAAAATAGATAGTTTTCACGATCATTTCATCCTAGAATAACCTATGAATGGAATCAGTTTTTATAGGACATTATCAGGGTATATCCCATTGATGAAAAATGTGTTTCATAAACTTTAATGCATAAAAACATAATCCATTTAGATAAATAATATGAATGGTTTACATGGATCATATCCCATTTAAATCATAACTATAACCATGGATGTTATCTAATATGGATAATGATTTTGAAAGATCAATTGGAACATCACTTTTTAAAACTTATAACGTTTTCAAAATCTATTTCTTTGAAGACAATTTGAATAAATATATTATAAAATCATGTAAAAAATGTGTTGAGGAAAATATGTTTTTCTCTTTTGAATACCCTTTCTAAAACAAAAATTATTACAAGAACTCTATTCATTGAAAATACTTAAAAACATAGAGAGAATGCATGAATTTTTTGATTGTTTTTTTCAAGAAAATATATAAAATAAGAATGAAACCCATTTTGAAAAAAAATTCCATGAAATCCTACAGAATAATCTTTACAATATTTTTGAAAGCCTTTTTCCTTGAAAACATATAAAATAATCTGGACAATATTTCTTAAACCATTTTCCTTTCAAACTTATAAATGAAGTTTAAAAACATTTCTAAATACCTTTTTCATTGAAAAAGAAATTTAAAAAACAAGTTACCATAATACAAGGAGAAAAATATTTCTTAAAAATAAGATCATAACCATAAAATGGAATATTTAATGAATTTAAAGTCATGATAGTGGGTATGTTTGTACATAGGGAACATTCATTTTTTAAAATAAATGTCTTAAAAATTATCTTGATTAGGAAACAACAAAATGATTTCTTCTAAAACTGTTTTGTAAAATGTAAACCATGGATACAAATTTCCTTTAAGATCATATTATAAAAGTAATAAATTTTTAAAAACATGTTCAGAAATCACTATTTTTGAATAACATAGATTTCTAACAAAATGAATATTTAATGTAATAATTTCCCTAAGAAAAGTATTCTTAGTTATAGTAGGTACTAATGAGTGGGAAAATTTTACTATTACATGTATATAACATGAATATTCATATATTTAAACAATTCATGATTGTTTTTGAGAGTTAGAAAACAATAATTCATTAATTTAAGCATAATAATAAATAATCTCGTTAAATGATGAGAATGAACTTGTAAACTATTACCATTAAGGTGACATTAATTATTATTGGAAATATTAACCTTAATTGAAAATAAACAATCATGTAAATAAAATTATTCATTATATATCATTTCAAAAATAATTATATACATCTTATAGAAAAATATAATTGCATGACCTGGAATGTGTCTCAAAGAAGGAAAATCGAGAAAAAGTTAATTTACTTATTTGGTTCCTTTTTAAACATAACACCCATGAAATAAATATCATAAAATGGATATGTCAATAACTAGATAATTATTTATAATAAGAATATAATAAAACAATGGGAATTATACATTCTAAAAAAATGAAATGAGAGTTGATTAAGTCATGTATCTCATGAAAATAAAAAGTGAGATTGAATCACCTTACCTTATGTATGGACTATCATTATACTCATTCAAACATCCAATGTAATAAATATAAATTAATTATTAAAATGGAATTATTATATCATATATATATCATATAATTTTACTAAACCCATTCTTAACCACATAGAGTGTAAAAGAATCACTTCGCTTTGCGGGGGTTGTAGTCCACACTTCCTCAAACAAAATTATTGTATCTACAAAAAATGGAATGTATATAAAAATTTGTTCAATAAAAATAAAATAATCTGAAATATAGAAAATAAATAATATATATCATATATAAACTTAATTTTCATTTTTATTACCATCCATGAAATGAGGTAAATAAAAACAAAACAATCATCATTTTGTGAGGTGATAGTTTACCGTACATATAAACAGCATGTTCATTACCCATTAGATGGAAGTGTGTTAATGTGTAGGTTTAAAAATTAGCATAAAAATATCATTATATTGAGGATTATAGTGTATATATGTAAGCGTGTAATAATAAATATGTAGTGGGAGGATAATGAAAATAAGATAAAGGATCTTGAGGAATATTGTTACCTTTCCTTTGTGGGTGTCATTTTGGTTTTCACCAAAGGGATTCCATGGATTTAATTTTTCTCAAGTGGAGTATTCATGGAGGAAGATTGGTATTTATTAAATTTTATTTTCTAGATATTTGTTGAACATACCTATATTTAGATGTCTAAATAATGTGGATATATGGTGACCTTTTATAGGGAAGGGAGGGGACACACTTGGCATTTTTTGACAACAAGTTAGGTGTTCCTACACTTTTAACTATATTAATATAATTTAAAACCAGTAAAACACAATAATTAATGTTTTATGGAACAAATATAACCATACAGTGGATTCCAGAAAAGTGGATAGGTCATTTCTGGGATTAAGATTAAGGTTTTGTTCTTTGTTAATCTAAAATTTACAATAATTATTTTAATTGATTTTAAATGAATTCTCTATTTTTTGGTCAAATATAAGATGAGCTTATTAGAAATAATAAAATATTCTTATTAAAAATATGTAACATATTTTTAAAAGTTCAAAACACTTAAGTTTAAGAGATTAAATTATAATTAATCCTACAAATAAGAAGACACAGCGTGTTTTTAAAGTTAAAATGATCAAAATTTTGTCAAGTTTTTATACCCAATTTCAATGTGAAATTGGATCCAATGACATGAATTGGATTAATTGATAAAAAATTTAATCTAATTATACTTTATTCAAAATTTAGATTACAATTACACCTTATAAATAAGTTTTACGAAAAATAAGTTTTCAATTAAAATTCATTATTTCTCACTATTCAATAAAAAATATGTTTCTCTGAAAAATCCAAAAAAATTACCCAAAGATAAATTAGAAATTATTAATTTGAAAAGTTATTTTATTTTATTATATTAATGTTCTAAGTGAGTATATAAAGAATTATATTGTTTTTTATTGAGGCACCAAAAAGCAGTTAATTTGTGAAAATAGTATTTTTAAACTTATAATGACTTTAAAAAAATTAAGTTTTTTATTATAAATATGTTTTATGTTTATATAACCAGTATAATTTTTTAAAATTATATATTACTATTCATTTTTATAAGTTTAATGTCTAGGTTATAATTTTCTCATATAACTAATTATTACAATAAGGTAATTTTTTATGGGAAATATGTGTTGCGTGAAAGATACACCAATTAATTATCTCATGTAACACAATACAATTCAATTATAGGTGAATGGAATTTTTGACATAGTGAAATGTAATAAATCAGTGAATATTAATTTATTTGAAAAAAACATTTCCCAAAATCTCCAGGTGTTACATTCTACCTCCCTTAAAATCAATTTCTCCCTCAAAATTTTCTATGTTATTAATGGTTTAATTCTTGAAAGTTTCATTTATAGAAACCCACATCATAAAAATTAATTTCAACAACTAATTTTAAAAAATAATGTTTGAAACATAATAGATACACAATTAAACTATAAACAATGTTTTCATATAGGATATCACAGGTTGGGAGTGATGATTAGACATAGAGGAAAAGTATAAATAATTATAGGGAGGGATTTAGGTCATCAATCACAAATAATTTAATGATCTATGGAATGTTGAGGGCATAAAAGACATAAATATAGGATCATTTAAATTTCCATTAGTTGTAAGAAAATTAATGTATTTGGAAATTTTTTTTATCTAAATCATTTTCATAATGTAGAATAATTTTAATGAAAATATATACTTTCATGACTTCAGGACATCCTCACCCATTTTTGTTACTTGATCCACCATAAATATTTCTCTAAAATGGAAGAGGAATTTTTTATTCACTATATACCATTAGATCATGAGATTCATGATAAGTCATCATATCTGTCCTCATCTAAAATCATAATAAATTTGTTAGAACATGTTATCCAATACCCATGAACTCTCATGTGGTGAGAAAATAAATTAATCTTAAAAAATTTGTGTAATTTTTAACTTAATATTTCTATAAATAGTAAACCTTATAATGTTTTTGAATGATGAAAAATCCAAAGCAATATAAATATGGTCGAGAAATTGGCCTAACATTGATAACCTATATATTACAAAATATCTCTTGGTTTTCACATTCCAAGCATAAGAATTCTCTTGAACCATGGTAATGACCTAAATTACCATAAATCATTTTTGAAAGATTAGATGATTCTTAAAGATTATTCACCATTTATTCCTTAAATAGGATCTTATATTAAAAAAATCCAATTAAACCTTGCGTTTATCCTTGTAAATGTTGAAAATAAATGTGATTTCATTATTCAAAAATTCACATTGAAAGAGATAACCAATGATTACACACTTATTAAGATCCTCTAAATGATGAACAAAAAGATTTATATAGATATTATTTTTACAAAAATTCAACTAGAAATTCTCTATAATAGAGTTCCCTAATTATCATGTTTCACTTCATCTATTGTGATTTCTTAATATTTACATGTATCCTTTTTCCTGATAGTTTATTGGTCCTTATCACTGTTATTAAGCATTTTATTTTGGAATAATTTAGAAAAATGAACAAACTTTATACAATTAAAACACAAAAGTGTGGGAGGATCATTCTGTCGAGTTTTCTCATTATTCAAATCTTTGTGTAACTTTATCTAATCAATGTTCTTTTCAATCTCTTGATTTCCTTCCACTACACTAATAAAACATCTACTATTCCCATTAAGACAAACCGTTCCAGGATTCTTTTAACACTTATAGCATAAACAAAGGTTCATATTCTTATATCCATGGTTTTTAGATTTTCATTTGAATTCTATCTTACTATTATTATTAAAACTATGATATTGAAAAATTAATCCAACCTCAATTTCAACTTTAATTACACAATGCAGAATATCTTCGTATCTACTAAATTATCTTATCACCACTACCATTCTGAGACATTTCTCTAATGCATTTATGAAACAATCAACCTTATGTTCTAGTTGGATGTTAATTCGGGATGTTTACCACACAAGTATTATGAAATTAACGACGTATTTACCAACAGATTCCCCATCCTTTTTCTTCAACTCAAGGAAATATATTTTCAACTACAAATGAAGAAATGAAGAATAGTACTTATTGAAGAATAATTTCATGGACTCATCCCCATCCATGGATTCTATTTCATATTTCTTTTTAATAGTCATGATTAGATTCCACACTTGTGTGTTTCAATTTCTATCAAATAAATAGCTAGGAACAATTTCTCATAATATGAAAATTGGATAATATATAATTTATTCTATGTGTTATCGATCCATTATTCAGGAAAAATGGATTTGAATTCCTTCTAAAACATGGTGTATGATTCCTCATGAAGCAATCAATATAAATTTGTTCCCCCATTTGTTCGTTTGTAATATTATCAGGATTTGTGCATGAAAAAACAATATGTGAATATAAATAATGTTTTTCATTCCATATCCCATATAATTTACATGCTTAGGAGTACAATTTTTGAATTTTATGAAACATTAAACATTAATGTGGTTCCTTTAGGATAAATCTATTGACTAAAAGAAAACATTATATAGAAAGAATCATTTTTCAAATTGAGGAACCATATAATCATAAAAAATCTCTTATAGGATGTCTATGTTGGGAAACATTCCTTAATATTTTACAATTTTGTTTTATCATAGGTTACTCATTGGAAATTTCTATTTAGAACCTTTATGATGTGTTGTGGAGAGTTTTAGAATATCAAAAATGTATCCCCTAAGAGTGTTAAACTAGTTGTGCACCAAGAAACATTTTTATGTAATAGGTTACATCATGTAAGGCCCAACAAACCTTGTTAGAGTTGTTACTGATAGATACCTCTATTCTAGAGCCACATAAACTTATACTATGATGACATGGATGTATTTTAAGGAAACCACTCACTGAGTACTATACCAAAATTCTTGTACAATTTCATAACCTTTAACTCATCCGTATAAGTATCCTTAGAGACATCCCTAGACATATCATAATAAATATTCATAGGGATATAATTCATGTGTTCCCATAATAGTTTCTAATGGATGATGAAACCTGGATCTAATACCAATTATAACAACCCAATCTTATCATACATAGACATCAAATAAATTTTTTGGAATATATAATAAATTATAGAAAATGTAGTCCAAAATACCTTATTAGTTATGTGTATTTAGAAAGATGGAACAAGAATTTATTAAATCAGTTAAATATCATCATTGTTTCCCATAATTATCATCCCCATAGTAATTCTACATAAAATCATTCATTCATAACATATGTAAAGGGATTATAATAAATAGTAGATCTTGAATGCTTAGTAAGGGTATATAATGGAACTGTGTATCACAATTTAGGAATAATGTTATGAGGACATGACTATAACATTATAAGATCATACCCTGCATATCAAAGATCATAAATAAGAATAATTGAATAATTATTGGTAGTTTATAAGACATGAATAATAAGGGAATCAAGTGTATAATCCATGAAACAATATCTGAGGAATAAATAATTAAATTTTTGGCATACAAAAAACATAGGAAAATATTATTCCAATGTTACCTACCCAGACCTTTATAACATGTTAGGATTGGCCTTTAACCCATGTACCTACTTTGGTCTTGGGAAAATGACCCATTTACCATCCTATTTTCAATATTATGTTATAACTTGTGCACCTTATTACTTTATGCCTTGTCTTGCAACTGGTATACCTTCTCATCTTTAGGATTAGTCTATAATCATTTTACATTTCTTTTTTAGGAAATAACTTCAACTCGTGTACCATATTGTGTTTAGGTTTTTTCTACCACCCATGTACCTTATTATTTTTAGGTCTGGGATAAAAATCATGTTCCCTTAAATATCATATACCAATTATAATTACCCAATACATTATAGGGAGATATAGGTTCCACCGATCTCATAATAAAATCATTCATATATGTTCCACAAGATAATAAAACATTCATCATATCATGTCCCATTAAAAAAAATAGGTTTCATAAACATCCTATCATAACCCATGAAATTAAATGGGTGTCATAATCATGTAATCATATCTTATCCTATAGAATATATATAGGATTCATGATCATTTCATCCAAGAATAACCCATGAAAGGTTTCAGTTCTCAAAGGCATTTATCATGGTATAACCCATTAAAGGGAAATGGGTTTCAAAATGTTAATCCATAAAAACATAAACCATTTAGATAAATGATATTATGGTGTCATTGAATCATATACATATAAAATAACAACTACAATCTAGGATGTCATATTAGATGGATAAGGATATTAAAAGATCACTTGGTACATAACATTTTAAAACATATTACATTTTCAAAGTCTTTTTCTTTGAAACATATTTAAAAACATATCATTGATAACAAATGAAAACTTTTCTTGAAGAAAATATATTTTCATCTCTAAATAACTCTTTTTAAAACATGAAGCATTTTGAGAACCTTTTTCATTGAAAATATATTAAAATGATATAATGATTTCTTGAAAGCATTTTAGAAACCATTTTTCGATGAAAACAAATAAAATATTATTAATTTCTTAATAAAACATTTTCCCTAACAATTTATAATATAATATTACAATCATTTTTTAAAACCTTTTCCGATGAAAACATAAAAAATAATCTTAAAATTATTTTTCAAAAACTTTTTACAAAAAAAAAACATTAAAATAATGAGATTATAGAATATATGGAAAACATATTTCCTTAATAAAAATCATAAAATGATGATGGAAGCTTCAAAGAAATGGTGGTCAAGATGGCGTGCATGATTGTAAATAATGAATATTTGTTTTTTACCATAAAATTTCAATGAAATATGTCTTGTTTTGAAAATAACAAGAATATTGTTTATGAAAAAAAAATTTAAAAGGTAAAAAAATGGGGTAATATTTAATTAAAAATCTGAGTATAAAATTAAAACATATTTGAAAACATTTTATAAATCACAGTTTTGAAAGAACACAGTCTTCCAACCGAATGGGTAATTAAGGTCGGATATTAAATAAATAATTTTCTTAATTATCATAAGTAATGATAATTGGAAAAATATTACCATTGCATTAATATAACATGAATATACATTGAGTTTAAAAATTCTACAGTTTTCTTTTGATATGGATCACAAGATTTCATTAATTAATGCTTAATTATAAACAATCTTGATAAATGATGAGATTGTAGTAATAAACAGTTTCCATTTTGGTAACATTAATAAATTATGGAAATAATAGCATTAAATTAAGCTTAAAATATCATTAATAACATGTAAAAATAATGTATATACATCTTATATAAAAATATAGGTGCATGACAAGAAATGTTTCTCAATGAAAGAAAATTGAGACAATGTTACTTTTCTGATTTGGTAACATTTGAAACATAAGTCCCATGAAATAAATTTCATAAATTAGCTAACTAAATATCCATAAAATTACTTATTATTTTCATATAATACAACCTTATATATTATACACAAAACACAAACAAAATTAGTGTTCATTAAGGCATGTATCTCATAGAACTAAAAAGTGAGATGAAATCCCCCTACCTTGTGTATTGAATCTCACAGTACTCATTCAATGCTCATGCATAATAAATATAATTTAATTATAAATCTATAAAAGAACAAAATTAATATATATAATACCATATATGTTTTTATTATGACTTTAATTTACCAGTTTATTTACCATTCCATGTTAAGGTTTTAGTTTGGGTAATATTTTCTCTAATTTTCGTATGTGTCTTAATTTTTAGTATCATTGATACATACAATTATATCATGATTTATAGAATTTAAAACATGATATAAATATAATTTGTAATCATCATATATGAATTATAATATTCTATATAATATATATTTATCAAATGGAATACACCATTCATGGAGACGGTAGGTTGTACGTAAACATGAACATTGTTTCTGTTTTATTGTCATATTGAGAGGAGAGTAAATGAAATATATATATATATATATATATATATATATTTAATTAGAATTATTATATCATATATATATATAATATAATTTTAATAAACCAATCCATTACACATTCCATGTAGATTGTGAACAAATCAAATCACTTTAAGTGGGTGGCAGTCCACACTTCTTCAAATGAAATTATCATATTTACACAAAATATAAAGTATAAGGATATGTGTTGTAATATAATTACATAATATTAAAGACATAATAAATATAATATATATCATACATAAATAGTTTTTCCATCATCATTATCATCAATGAATGGTGGTAAAAAAATTAACAATCATCAATTCGTGAAGCAGTAGTTCTCCGTACATATAATCATATATTTGTTACCCATAAGATTGAAGTGATTAAAGTGTAGTTCTAAACCATAGAAAAAAAATATAAGCATATTGAGGATAATTATTTTGGTTTATAATCATGTAATAATAAATTTCTAGGGTGTGCATAATGAAAATAAGTTAAATGAGCATGATAAAGGTGTTACCTCTTATTTGGGTCTCTTTTTGGTTTTCATAAAAGGGATTCCCTGTATTTCATTCATCCCAATTGAAGGATTAAAGGATTAATTGGGGATGATATAAATTTTATTAGGAATATCTTTTACAAACCTATATGGTTTGATATGTGTGAATAATGGGGAGAGGTGGTGGCCTTCTTTAGGGAATATAAGGGACACAATTGGAATTTTTAAAAACATGTTAGGTGCACCAATGTTTTTAGATAAAAAAAGTATTAAAAATCTTAAAAAACTCAATTGTGGAAGTTTTATGGTTGAAATATGATGATAAAATGGGTTGTGGAAAATTTTCATGTTCTTTTTTGTCCTAATGGTTAAGGTATAGTTTTTTGATAAGTTAAATTTGACAATAATCATTTTAATTAATTTTAACTGCATTCATAAATATTTTTGGAAAAAAACTATTTTTAAATTAATAGACATTATAAATTATGATTATTAAAAATATTGAATCCATTTTTACATGTTACAATCACCTAATATTCATAAATTAATTTAAAACTAGTCCCACATACATGAAGACACTCTGTGGTTTTAAAGTATCAATGAATAAAAGTTCGATAAGTTTTTATATCCAATTTCAATGTGGAATTGGATACAATAACATAAATTGGATTAAGTGAATAATATTTAATTTAATTAAACTTTGAAACAATTTAATAACATAATTAATCTTTATAAATAAATTAGATAAAAATTCAATTTTTAATTAAAATTAATTATTTTTCAGAAATCTATAAAAATTGATGTTTCTCAGAAAAATCCAAAAAATTAAGCCTAATATAATCTTTAAATTAGGAATTTTAATAATAATTATATTTTATCAAATTAAGTTTCTAAAATTTTCTAAAATAAATTTTACTATATTTTATAGAAGTACATGAATAGGAGATCATTTGAGAAAATATTACTTTTAAATATATAATGACTTGACCAAAAATTATATTTTTCATTATTAATATGTTTTTTTATATAAAAACATTATAAAAAAATATTTTAAAATTTATTATTAAAATTTATATTAATTTGTTTAACCACTACGTTATATCTATCACATGTAAATTCTTACAAACATACATTGATGTTTTGTGGAAACTTGATGTTGCGTGTAATGTAAGCCACGTTGTTCATGTGTGTAGAATATGAAAATTTGGAGCCACGTGAATGGATTATTTGACTTAGTGGAATTAAAGAAATTATCAAAAATTAATTTATATGAAAAAAATATTTCAGGAAATATTAGGGTGTTACAAAATCATTACCCAATAAATTGGAGCACTATATAAATTTTGGTGCACACATCACTTTTATTTGATTATAATGCTTAAAAGTGCCACTAAGATAACAAAACATGGAATAATTTATCAAAACATTTTTTTCCATGATCATGGAGTGTGTAATATATAAATTTAAGTAACAAGTCAAATAATTATATGATAATGAATTTGAAAACCCTTGATATGATAGGGGTAGGGGTATTTACTGCACAATTGTCTGGCATGGAAAATCATGGTGAAATTTTAATAGCGTAATGAGACATATAAATATTCATGGGTGGGATTTGTGAGAGTAAAAGGGGTATCTTATCATTTAGAAATAAGATGGAAAATAATGGGGATATGGATGAAAATATCCTAATATTTTAAATAATGATAGAATACATAAGACAAAGAAGACACTTGAATAAGGAGGATAAAGAGACGTTCTCTTACCATGAGTGGGTGATTAAAAATGCTTGGGAAGAGATAATTAAGTGATTAGAGGTACCTTGAAAGGAATATAGATAGTGGAGGGAACAATAAATACATGCACAATGGTTTTTTAGTGAAGATAAATGTGATCATGGGTGGTTTAACATTGTAAGTCAGTGGAGAATTCTTTATTATTCTTCAAATTTATTTTTCGGACTTTATAAAAAATTTAACCAAAACTAAAAAGCTTACCAAGGATCGTTCCAATGGTTTATTTCAAATAATTATTTTTTTCCTTAATTTATAAGTACAAGGGCCGAAATTATTTAAATATTACCCATTGTATTGTATAGGTGGGACATACTTTTAATGAAATGATATCTAAAGATTAAAATATATTATAGGTTTTGGAAGATTCAAAATGGAATTATAAAATTAACTAAATTAAACTAAAATAAAATAATTTTAAATGGAATACATATATTTCATCATGGATACCCCTTATAGTATTTATTGCATTCCTTTTGGTGTGTTATGATGTTATAGTACACAATATATAATTATACCGTATTTAATTTTTACCCAAAAATTGCATTATCATGTTAAATTATAAAAAAAATAACCATGTGGTAATTTAAGCATTATAATTCTATAAATAATATTTATTTTGATCCAATAATTTTCTAAATAGGATTATTTTCACTTTTAAAATAGAAATGACATTTATTTAGAAATGTTGGGTTTTTATAATAAAATTTTTGAACCCTTAACGAATTTTATTTGAATTCCTAAAAATTATATGAACATTTTTAGTCAATTACAATTATTTAATAATAATATTTTTTTAAATACTATTTATATAAAAAATCAATTAAATATTAAAAATAAACAGCTTAATTGAATTTAAATATTACCTAAAAATATAGATTTGTGTTTTACTGTACAAAATAAAAAACATGTATAAAATAACAAGAATAAGAAGTAAATAAAAACATTACTATATAGAATATAATATACATATTTATATTTATAGGGTCTTGATAAATATCCCATTAATACACTATAAAACCTTCTAATGGTATGGAGCATGGCCGTGAGACATTCATGGGGTGGTTTAGCGTACATGGTTTCAGTTGTGATCTCGATGAGCTTTAACTTCTCCCGTAATAAATATCAATCCTGATTAATTTTTAGGATCCAATCTTAGTCTTGGTCAATGAAAAATACTAGTGATTCTATATACCTTGGAAGCTCTAACAAATGGGCTTTATTGGGTATTATCCTACTAGCTGAGGCCATCACTTCCCCTCTTTATGTCAATTGGATTTTTCAAAACTATATATTTATAATAATATTATTATAATTGTTAGATGGATATATAACCAATTATAAGGATACATAATGGTATTTTAAAACATATAGGATATAATAAAACCAAATTATTTCATGTTTTTTATACTTCCATATAATATAATAATGCGTTTAATTAAATAACTAGGGGTATTATGTTTATAAAATTTTTTTGTCATTACAATTTCCCCCCATCATAAATTATTCAATCAAAATATTCATTTTAAATACTAAAATTGATTAGGGTAACTGTATCTCATCACCTCATCCAGTTCCCACATTTCTTCTTAAATTTTTTGGATTCTCCACTGCACTTTAACTAGGTGCATTATCTTATTCGATATAAATGTCTTTTTACAAATCTAAGATCCTCACCATATGCTCTTCCTTGAAAAGATCATACTCCAATGGTACTACCTATTTATTAAATACATGTGAGGGGTATTCTATGTTATTCTTCCGTAGTGATATATGGAACACATAATGTACTTGTTATAAGATTAGTGGGAGTTATAGTTTATAGGACACATATCTCATGTGATCAATGATCTCAAACGAACTGATGATTCTTGAAAAAATCATTCTATTCTACACAAATCTCAATACTTCATTCCAAAGACATATGTATAAGAATACCATGTCACCAAATTCAATCCATAGGTCCCATCAGTGGTTTTCTGCATTTCTCTTTTGTCGAATCTGAGAAACCATGACATGTTAATAAATGGTCGTGACCATTTCAACCATTTCCAAGACTATTTTAGGACCTAAAAATTTGTGTTCCCCAACTCATTATAGCATGCTGATGTTTTGGACTTCTCCCTATAAAAAGATTCATAAGGATGTATTTGAATGCTGGATTGGAAGCTATGATTGTATGAGATCTTGACTAGAAGAATATGATAGAACCATCCTAATTTGGATTCAATTGAGCATGCAAACAAAATATACTTGAGTATATGGATAGTCTTATCATATTGGCTATCATTTTGAGGGTGATATCTTGTGATGAATTTTAACTCATTATTTAGATCATGTTAGAGACTCTTAAAAAATATGGAGGTCAATAATGGATCTTGATCAGATAAAATTCATATTAGCGTTCCATGTAGCATTATTACTTCAGTAATGTATATCCATGTATATTTATCAAGAGATAATTCCTATATAATCTCAATTAGGGGATAAATATTTAAAAGATCATCCACCACAATCAATGTATAATAATCTCATCTTTATTTCAATGGAAGACTGATGAAAATGTACAAGGTAATGTTTTACCATTTTCATGTCGGTATGGGTAATGGTTGCATCATCCGCTTTATTTTTTACCTTTTATAAATCACCTGTTTACATTCAAGATATCATGATGTCTAATCCATTATCCCATTTATCATATTTTCCCACAGATTGCACTGTCAAAGTTCTCGATACATCATTGTGATCCTTGGATGGATTTATAAGGTTGAGATTTTCACATCTTCCAATAACTTCTTTATCTTTGGATTTTATGGTATAAAATATCTATTCTTAAATATCAAAATTAATTCATTATCATTGAACTCTGGGGATTTTCCATTTCTTATACCATTCATATTCTTGTCGATTATTACATCATCTCATTGAGAATGTTTCTCCTTCTTAGAAGGAATTTTTGAGAAATAACTTGTGAAAGGATTGGTGATATTACTTCCTTTATGATTCCCATTTCATCGTATTCTTATCTAGGAAAATCTATTCTTCTCAATTCTCATTAATGAAATAATTTTGTGATCCTTTCTATATAGAGAATCTACTAATTTATTCTCATTACCAAGATGGTCTTGGATTGATCAGTCGTTGTCGTTGATAATCTCTAACCATCATCATTGGAACATATTCATATATTTCTATGTGAATATATACTTAAGGATTTTTATATCTGTATATATTTCAAACATCTCTCCAAGGTGACAATGTAACCATATTTTCAATTTATAAATCAAGGTATCCAACTCTAGATCATGTATTGGGAAGATCTATTCAGTAAAATTCAATTTCATAGAGTCGTAGGCTATAACCTTGCCATTCTACATTAAAAAAATCCCAATTTCTTTTTGTAATCATCACTATATATAGGAAAAAGTTCTCCAATTGTGGGTAGTGTGATTATAGGTACATTGGTAAGACACTTTTTCAACTCCTTGAAGCTCTCTTCGCATTCATCATTCTTAGAAACTCGAATATGTTTAATGTTATATTGGTTGGAGACTATAAAAATCATGTAATCTTTCTCACCAATAGACTATAGTATACCTCAAATCAATGAAATTGTTTTATTTCTGTCACTACTCGTAGTATTTCCCATCTTTTAATTGATTTTATTTTTAGGAGCCCACATATATCCAATCTGTTGTGATAATATTCCTAAGGAATGAGACATCCTTCAACTAGAACATAATTTTTTTTATAATTTTCATAAATATTCTCTTTTCATAAGTTATTTAGAATAGTTATTAGATTCTCCTCATGCTCATCAAATATTTTGATGTATATTAGAATATCATCAATAAATACTAACCTAAATTTATTGAGGCAATATGTAAATTCTATATTCATCATGTCCAAGATGTTTTATAGATCATTTGTGATTCCAAATGGAATTACTATGAACACATAGTTCCCATAACCTATATTGAGATGAGTCATGGGGATATACCCCCTCTTTATCCATACTAGATAATTTCATGATCAAAGATCCACCTTGAATAAGTTTTTTGATCTACACACATGATAAAATGAATCACAAATCCATGGAATATGACACTTGTTCTTTATAGTGGTATTTTTAGCTCATGATATTAAATAGAAAGGTGAATTTATGCATCCTTCATCATGATGAATAGGATTAGTGATACATCTGATGAATAACATAGGAAAATGAAACCAATATCCAAATTATCTTATAGTTTTTTATTCATATCCTCATGTTCTAAAACAACCATTATATATTGATTTTGGGATAACCGTAATTCCCCAGGCATAAGATCAATTGAAAATTCAACCTATTGTCTAGTAGAAAGACTAGTAAATTCATTATGAAAGACATCAGCATACTCCATCATAGTTTCCATGCCGTCAAGGATGATATTTTCATTACAATCAATCATTTAACATAGATAATCTTTCTATTTGGTTAATAATTTCCATTCACTCAATTTTGTCACGAAATAAGATTCATCCACCTCATTAAACATCTACATAATCATGGGAGTATTAGAGTTATAGAGAGTGATTTCATTCTCATAGAAATTTATGTGGGATCTATATAGGTAAATATAATACGTACCTAAAATTACATCAAATTCCGTGAAAGGGCATATCCTAAGGTTCTCGAGGAATATTGTCATAAAAAAAATTAAATGGGAGGAGTTATATACAAAGGATGTAATAATTTTCCATTTTATGTTTCCACCAATAGTTCTACATCCATTCATTGTTGTGGTGTTTGAATAGATCCACTAATCACGCATTATTTTAATGACTTCATAATACCAAAATTTTAAATAATGTTTTCTATTATTTAATTAATATCTATCAAACCATTCTCCACTTTATTTTATGAAACAATCTCATCATTTTTACAAAAAAATCTCCCCATTTCTTCCTTAGTGGTTATTGGTTATCTTGGAAATCCATTGGCCTAGTGGATTGGTTTTCAATGTTTCTTGTTTCTTTATAGTTTAATAAATGAACAATGAATAGAGGGTTTACTATATAAATCATTTTCTACATCACATTGCTGGGATTCTTCTATCGGTAATCACTACCTAAGTGTCCTTCCATCCTGAACATAAAGTAATTATTTATTCCCCATTATCAAATTTTGGGGTTCTTCTTTATGTACCTTTGACATGGGAGATATTGAAATTTATTATCACCATTAAATTTATCCATCATCTAACTACTATTAAACTCTAGTTTATACTTATTATATTTGTGATACCCTTGAGATCCACCAACCACCATTTCAACTTTTAGGGAATATCAGGCAATTTCCTCATATCCATTCTATCTTGGATCTCTATGGATTTTCATAGAATATGATTTAACCCACTAAAAAGGATTTCAAACTTTTATTTAGGGGTAAAAAGAAAGATTGTGGTGTATTGTTTATGTTTGTGGCTATTTTCCTCATACACCTTTATATATTCTTCATCTGTTTTCTTAGGGGTAAGGAAATATCCTTCAATTTCATGTTAGTGAGTACAAGGGGAATATTTAACAATTACTTTTTCTATAATTAATTCCACCAAATTTTTTTGATATCTTCCTTAGGCTTTATATTCTTGATCAATGACCACCACAGATCAGTTTATCCCACTATAGGATAAACTACTAGTATAGCCTTATATTTCATGGAATATTAAAAAATGGATAAGATATTTTCAAGGGAGTTGATCCATTGTTCCTCAGTTAAGGGATCGTATGACCCATTTGTTGAGCCCTCTGGAAGATTGTTGACTTCATGTCTATGTTTGATGTTTTAATAATCAGAAATCATCACATACCATTAATGCTTAATATGGTTTGTTTTCTCATAAACTTAATTACAATCTGTAAATGAATCTGTTATCATGTTTTTGTCTATGCCTATTGACTTACAAAGTATGTTGGAAGTCTTCTGGATTCAACAGACATCGGAAGCCCTGATC
Source organism: Viscum album (assembly GCA_963277665.1). Lineage (NCBI taxonomy): Eukaryota > Viridiplantae > Streptophyta > Magnoliopsida > Santalales > Viscaceae > Viscum > Viscum album. The sequence goes on from OY728132.1 coordinate 1,499,748,990, forward strand.
CAATATCAAAGGACAACAGTCGCACCGATCCATCAGACTCACCGATCCATCAGACTCACCGATCCATCAGACTCACCAATCCATCAGACTCACCAATCCATCAGACTCACCGATCCATCAGACTCACCGATCCATCAGACTCACCGATCCATCAGACTCACCGATCCATCAGACTCACTGATCCATCAGACTCACCGATCCATCAGACTCACCGATCCATCAGACTCACCGATCCATCAGACTCACCGATCCATCAGACTCACCGATCCATCAGACGCACCGATCCAAGGACTCACCGATGAAAATGAGTCACCGATGCAAATGAGTCACCGATGCAAATGAGTCACCGATGCAAATGACTCACCGATCAGATGACAGACCGATGCTGATCTATCTGAGTCACCGATAATTACTCTAATACTGATGACCTACCGATCACTTGAACAGTCATAAACAACTGTTTGAATTTCTTTATCTTTATCTTTATTTATTCTAACCAATGGTCATATTAGTTATATTTTAATACCCTGACAATTAATTAATAAAGGTTGTCGGATGTCAGGAAACCGTACCTCGTACCTATGGAAAGGAAACCTCTTCTGTCCTACGGAGCACGTGACATAAATACAAGAAGACTCTGCTGAAGATATGTGCGAGACAACACACACAGAGACAAGGAATACATACGACATACTCAAGAAGAGCTCTGTGCATACAAGAAGAACCAAGAAAGACAGAATCACACAATACAATCAAGCCTACTCAAGAAGAGTTTTGTGCATACAAAAGAATATCGAAGAGCTTCATCGACTACATCTCACGGCCTGTGAACCTGAAGCATACGACACTCTGCTTCTCAAACAAAATCGAGAAGAGGACTCAGAATCACTTCTGATCAATTCCAAAACGAGTCCAGTGCTACACTGAAATCACTAGAGCCATTTCTAAACTCTACATCTCTGCTCTGTGATTTATTTATTCTACATTTTGAGCAGTGTGTGTTATCTGCTGTATTAAACACACACACTGACTCCTGTACTTTCACTGGAGGATCTGTAAATCCTCAGCAAACCTTTTACACTTCATTTCCCACTGTGGATAGTGGTATAGGTCTTGTGACCTGGACAGCTGACTGTTGTTGTTTGTTTTCCCACTGTGGATAGTGGTAGAGGTCGTGTGTGACCTGGACAGCTGGTTGCTGTTGTACTGTTTCCCACGAAGAACAGTGGTAGAGGTCTTGGACCTGGATAGTTGTAAACTGTTGAACCCCGATCCAGGGTGTGGATCATTTTTATATATACTTTTGAGAGGACTAAGTCTCGGCTTGAGACTGAACCTCTTGGTTACATTGTTGTGCCATCTCTTTCAAAGTTTTATTCCGCTGCTAATCAATTTAAAACCAATACTGTTTTTAAAGTTACTTTGATAATTAAATTAGCAAGTGTTTATGTTAAGTGTAGATTAGTAAGTTAGTTTCAAAAGATAATCACACACTCCTGTGTTGATTAACTGGGAATTAATCAATCCCTTGAGAATCTAACAGAACCACTACTTTAATATAAATTCACTACAGTTTAATTTATTATTTTATTTGGGGGTCTTTAAGACACTGTTTTTAAATGCAGAAATTTTTAATTGGTACTCAATTCACCCCCCCTCTTGAGTAAACCACTCCGACCGACACTTGGTATCAAAGGTTTGAAAATACTTTCTAAAAGTACTCTGCTTTTGAACTGTGATTTTAGTTGTATTTTAAAGGTCTTAAAATTTCTGTTATATCTAAATTTTTATCTCTTTAAAATTCTCTCATTATGGACAATAGACTTGAGGGTGCTGCTACTAACCGGCCACCTTTCTTCAATGGAACTAATTATGCTCAGTGGAAACTGAAAATGAAAATTCATCTAGAAAGCATAGGTTTTGATATTTGGACTGCTATTGAATCAGAATACAAAATTCCCACTACTGCTAGATCTACTTGGGATGAACCTACAAAGACTGCTTACAATAACAATTGTAAAGCTATTAATGCTCTGTACTATGCTCTAGGAGATGAAGAATTTAATAGAATTTCTTCATGTAAAACTGCATATGAAATTTGGGATACCTTAGTTTTTTCTCATGAAGGAACAACTAATGTTAAGGAGATGAGATTGAATACCTATACTATTAAGTATGATAATTTTAAGATGAAGCCTGATGAACCCATTTCTGATATGTATCTCAGGTTCAATGAAATTTTCAACACAATGACTTCTCTGGGAAAGGATGTTCCAGTAAAGGAGCAAATCATGAGAATTTTGAGATGTCTACCTAAAAGATGGAGAGGAACCTCTGTCTCCATTAGAGAATCCTGTGACATTGGAACACTGCCTGTCAAGGAATTAATTGGTAAGCTGATGATGTATGAAGAAGAGCTTAAAGTAAATAAAGAAGAAGATGATGAACCTAAAAGGAAGTCTATTGCCTTCAAGACTACAACCTCAAAGAATAAGGATAAAGAAAAGCCTCAAGCTATCAATGAAAGCTCAAGCAGTGAGGAAAGTGAGAATGATTCTGACAGTGATGCTGAGATGGCTCAAATAGCCAGGAGATTCAAAAAGTTTTATAGGAAAAAGAAATTCTTTAGGAAACCAAATTACAAGGGAAAGTATGACCAACAAGGCAAATGGAAAAAGGATTGGAAGAAGGCTGACAGAACTGATAAAGTTGTCTATTATGAATGCAAAAGAAAAGGGCACATAAAAACAAACTGTCCAAAGCTGAAATAAAGAAAGAAGTATGAATACAAGGATAACAAGTACAAGAAATCCATGAAGGCTACTTGGAGTGCTTCAGAAGACAGCACAAGTGAAGCTGAATCTTCAGACTCTGAAAAGAATCGGGCCAACATGTGTTTCATGACAAACACTTCTGAGGTAACATCAGAGACTCCTGTTTTTAATTCATACTATTCTGGAGAAGATTATGACTCAGAAAACATGTCAAAATCTGAATTGTTTGAATACGGTGACATGTTAGAAGAAACTTTTAATGAGCTTAAGGATAAATATAAAGGTTTAAAGAAACAGTATGCTTTAAGTGTTAAGCATAAATCTGATCTGGATATAGAAGTAGAAAAGAATGCTCAGTTGCTTAAAGAGAATACTGAACTAAAATTGTCTAATGAACAACTCAAGAAAGACTTAGAGAAGTTCACCAATGGCAAAAATACTCTAACACAGATGCTAGGAAATCAAGTTGCACCTAAATATACTACTGGTATAGGATACCAACCTGGACAAAGGAAAGTTGCCAAAACTAGATTCATTCCTAAATTTGGATAGAAGATAGTTAATTCTGGAACTTCATATGCTTCAACCAGTTATATACATAGCTATGGATCTAATAAAGTTTATCTTTCAAAGAATGATAATTCTACAAATTATATGAGACCCATTAGACAAATATGGGTACCTAAAGTGCTATTGGCTAACCTGTCTGGACCCAAGAAGATCTGGGTACCAAAATCATCTCCCATCTAAATCTGTTTTGTAGGAGACCTGCTTGAAGAGCTATCACAAGAAGATATGGTACTTAGACAGTGGATGTTCAAGACATATGTCAGGAGACTTTTCATGTTTCAAGAGCTTCGTAAAAGTTGATGGAGGCTTTGTCACTTTTGGTGATAATTCAAAAGGAAAAATCATCGGCTTAGGCCAGATTGGTAACACTGACTCAGTATTAATTTCTAAAGTCTTATTTGTCGATGGACATAAATATAACCTGTTAAGCATTTCTCAGTTGTGTGATGATGGTTTTTATGTGAAATTTAAAAATGATTCTTGCAGTGTTTTTAACTCTAAAAATGTTTTAGTACTTTCTGCTTTAAGAAACGAAAATGTTTATGTTGTTGATTTAGCTAAACAGAACATTCCTTGCTTAAATGCGTTTCATAAAGAGTCTTGGCTTTGGCACAGAATATTAGGACACTGCAATTTACACTCACTTAGAAAACTTTCTAGGAAGAACTTAGTTAGAGACTTACCCAAACTTGAATTTCCAGCAGATAAAGTTTGTAATCCCTGTCAAAAGGGAAAGCAACATAAAGTTTCTTTTAAATCAAAGAAAGAAGTCTCAACTTCTCAACCACTTGAGTTGGTTCACATGGATTTGTTTGGACCATCAAGAGTTTCTAGTCTAAATGGGAAGCACTATGTCTATGTTCTCGTAGATGATTTTTCTAGATATACTTGGGTATACTTTCTAGATTACAAAAGTGAAGCTTGTTCTTACTTTATTAAATATTCCAAGTCTGTAGAGAACCTTAGTGGACTTAAGATTAAAACCTTGAGGAGTGATCATGGTCGTGAGTTTGAAAATCAAGATTTTGAATCTTACTGCTCACTCAATGGCTATTCTCATAACTTTTCTGCCCCTAGGACACCCCAACAGAATGGTGTAGTAGAAAGAAGAAATAGAACCCTGCAAGAAATTGCTAGAACCATGCTCAATGAATATGAACTGCCTATTTACTTTTGGGCTGAAGCTGTTAATACAGCTTGTTATGTCATTAATAGAGTCTTAATTAGACCTGTTCTTAAGAGGAACCCTTATGAATTGTGGAACCATAGGAAACCCAAGGTTAACTACTTCAAAGTTTTTGGCTGCAAAGTCTTCATTCTCAATACTAGAGAAAATCTTGACAAATTTGCATCCAAGAGTGATGAAGGAATTTTCCTAGGTTATTATATCTCTAGTAAAGCCTATAGAGTTTTCAATAAAAGAACCAAATGTGTGGAAGAATCTATTCACATCAAATTTGATGAAACTGATCCACATGAACCTAAAATCTCTCTTGAAGATGATCTCTCTGGTTTGAATCTCAATGATAAATACAATGGACCTATAGTTAAAACATCCAGCTCTGGAAATTCTCCAGAACCTGCTTCTGTTGAACCTCAATCTATAGATGAACCTGAAATTTCTAGTCCAACCTTTACCAGATCAACGAGGATTCTAAAGAATCATCCTTTAGATGCTGTTGTAGGAAATCTAGATAGAGGAACACAGAGTAGAGCTTCTCTAAGAAATCAGGTTGAACATCAAGCCTTTCTTTCACAGTCAGAACCTAAAAATATCAATGATACTATCAATGATGAGTTTTGGGTAATGGCTATGCAAGAAGAATTAAATCAGTTTGAAAGAAACAAAGTCTGGGAATTAGTTGACAGACCTAAGGACACCTTAACAATAGGCACAAAATGGGTTTTTAGAAATAAAGTAGATGAATCTGGAAATATAGTTAGAAACAAAGCTAGACTAGTTGCACAAGGATATAGTCAAGAAGAAGGTATAGACTATGAGGAGACTTTTGCACCTGTAGCTAGACTAGAAGCCATTAGGATCTTACTTGCATATGCTGCACATCTGGATTTCAAGTTATATCAAATGGATGTCAAAAGTGCTTTTCTAAATGGTTTTATAATTGAAGATGTTTTTGTAGAACAACCACCTGGATTTACTAACCCCCATTTTCCAAATCAAGTTTCTAAACTTTCTAAAGCTTTGTATGGTTTGAAACAATCTCCAAGAGCTTGGTATGATAGACTTAGCAATTTCCTTATTTCAAAAGATTTTACTAAAGGGATTGCTGATCCAACTCTTTTCAATAAAATAATTTCTAAAGATGTTTTAGTTGTACAAATATATGTTGATGATATTATTTTTGGATCTTCTAAACACTCTTTATGTACTGATTTTTCAAAAAGTATGCAAAATGAATTTGAAATGAGCTTAATGGGAGAGCTTAAGTACTTTCTTGGATTTCAAGTATTTCAAAATGAAAATGGTATTATTTTGAATCAAAGTAAATATACAAAGGATCTTTTAAAACGTTTTGGTCTGGATAGTATCAAGGAAAGTGAAACTCCAATGAGTACTACCTGTAAATTGGATGCAGATGAAACTGGGAAACCAGTTGATCAAACCAATTACAGAGGTATGATTGGTAGTTTACTTTATCTTACTGCTAGTCAACCTGATATTATGTTTAGTGTGTGTATGTGTGCTAGATTTCAAGCTAATCCAAAAGAATCTCATTTGCTTGTTGTCAAAAGAATTTTTAAATATCTCAAACACACGGCTAACTTAGGTTTGTTTTACCCAAAAGGAAAATTCTTTGAGTTAATGAGTTATTCAGATGCTGACTTTGCAGGATGTAAGTTAGATAGGAAGAGCACATCTGGAACATGTCATTTTCTTGGAAAATCCCTAGTATCATGGTGTAGTAAGAAACAGAATTCAGTTGCATTGTCTACTGCCGAGGCAGAATACATAGCTGCTGGTAGTTGTTGTGCACAAATTTTGTGGATGAAACACACTTTATTGGATTATGGATTTGATTTTAAACATGTTTCAATTAACTGTGACAATACTAGTGCAATAAATATATCTAAAAACCCTGTGTCTCACTCTAGAACTAAGCACATTGATGTCAGACATCACTTTCTAAGAGATCATTATCAGAAAGGTGATATTTCTCTAGAATTTGTTAGTTCTGAAAATCAATTAGCTGATATCTTCACAAAGCCCTTATGCTCTGAAAGAATGAAATTTATTAAACAAGAGTTGTGTATGATTGATCTGTGAAACTGATCTGTGAAACTGATCTGTGAAACCGATCTGTGAAACTGATCTGTGAAACTGATCTGTGAAACTGATCTGTGAAACTGATCTGTGAAACTGATCTGTGAAACTGATCTGTGAAACCGATCTGTGAAACTGATCTGTGAAACTGATCTGTGAAACTGACCTGTGAAACTGATCTGTGAAACCGATCTGTGGAACCGATCTGTCACACTGTTCTGTCAAACCGATCAATTTTCAATTACTTTTTATTACTTAGTAAATTACTTTTTATGGAAACCCTAAATGATAAAATAAATGATACGTGGCTATTTATCTTCCCTAAACCTTTTGACCTTTCATTTCCCGCCGAACCTCTCAACATCTCTTCCCCTCCACTTCGAACCTTCGAACTCTTGCCTTCTCAAAATCCTCGAATGGCTAAGCAAAAGAGACCGAGCAAAGAACCGGATAGCCCTGTACCTTCAAAGCGTGCTCGAGGCGAGTCGAGTAGTACCTCTCAACTATCAGTAAATCCGAACTTGGAAACTCGGATTGTTGCTGTAGAAAAAGAAGTAAACTCTGCCTGGCTTTTGTCAAGTAAATCACTGTTGCTGCAAGTTCTTGAATCGCAAAGATGGATAGACTGGTTTTCTGACAACACTCGAATAGACTACCCAAAGCTGGTACATGAGTTCAATATGAATCTGGAAATCACTTTAGATGGTGTGGAGGCTGCCCGGATGTCGTCTGTGGTAAAAGGAAAGAAAATATCCTTCTCATCTAAGCAGTGGGTTGAGTGCCTGAACGTACCTCATGAAGGTCGGTATGAGGATTATGCTGGGAATATTCCTCCGACATCTGATTACTTTTCTTGTAACACCCCAAGATTTTATAGTGTGTTATTTCTTCAAAATAATTCAATAACTTTCACTACACGCAACACTAAGTTCAATCGCACCATGACTTACCAAACAAGCTGTTAAAAAGAGGTTATGAATAGTGTTAACTAAATTTTAAACTTTATATAATCCTTATAATTTTAGGATCCACATTATGAGTTTCTTAGACATAATGTAAGAAAAAATTCATTTTCAGTATTGCACTTTTACCAAATTTTAATAGTGAACCCTTTTTAGATACAATATTTTAAACTTTTTGACTAAATGGGGACATCAAAAATTTAAAATGAAACATCCCAAGCTTCCACGGTACGCTAGCGTGTGTTGTACGCAACCCCGAGTTCTAACACACCGTAACCAATCAAACTAGCTGTTATGAATAGTAATACCTACTTTTTGAAGTTATATATATTTTATATTTTAAAATGGACTTCATTTTTGGATTCGTAATATCAAATTTAGCCTAAGGTGAAATTTTGGTACTTTTCGGATAACTTTCATATTTTGATGAATAGTGAAAATTACTAAATTTTAATTAAAAACAACTTTTTTAATCAAAATAATTAATAGTGATAAATTATGAATTTGAGTGATTTTAAAGTATATTTAAAATATATTTTTACCATTTAATATAATGTTTGTCATTGGACATAATTTTACAATTAAACCAAACATAAACAAGTGTCAATCTTTTGATAGTTATTATCTCTTAAAAACACGCTTTTTGTTTTGACAGCGGGAATTAATTTTAAATTAATTTCTGCCACTTCTGTGTTTTGAATTTAGGAAAATGGATTCCATATTTGTAATCAGGATTTTCAAATTGTGTAAATAGTTAACTTTTATTTTTAGACATTTTGAATAATTACTGCGGTAAATATTTTATTTACCATGGTTAAGGGTAAATCCGGTAAATAAGGGTTAAAAAATAATATTATAATAATACTAAATTACCCTAAAACGTGTCTTAACCCTATTGGTTGATAAATGGTCGACCATGGGTATCTTTGGGTCGATTTTGGGACCCCATGGATCCACTTGTAAGTGATAATGACACTTTATTTTAATTAAGTTAAAATGAATACAAAAATGACACAAGCATATATCTTTTAGAAAAACAATTGTTACATAGGGTTATATATGTTGGATTTTAGATTATAAATATTAATTAGAAAGATAAAAATATTTCCTACATAATTATATTTTATTTATAATTTTTAGACATTAAATAATTTATTTTATTTATGACACAATGATGATGCAGTAATTACTATAATAGTGAACAATTAAAATAATTGATATTATAAATACCCAAATAAATATAATATGAAACTTTTAATGAATTAAACTAATTTTATAGGATAATATGATATATTAGGATTGATTTAATTGACTTTTATCGAAGTAATAAATATGTTATGAGTTTCACAAAAATTAACTATTGAATAGTGTCAAAATTGACATAAAAGAGTTCTTAAAACAAATATTATATTATTAATTGATATTAAATTCCTAAAAATCTAAGGTTCGTCCAAGAGACTTATATCATGATAGGTTCATCATTAATGGACCACTTGGGGGTCTCTTGGATGTATATAGTAAGTTTATTAACCATATTATATAAAAATACAAAGAGACATTGTAAAAGTGAAACTAATTAACTTAGAGTTAATACTTAGAGATAAGGTTACTATAAGTACCCAAACCTGTCTAAATTCTATTGGTTGAGTGGTTTTCGACCTATCTCCACCTTAAACTTTGAATAATAAACTTTGGAGCCATTATAAACCGAATATGAATTTATTATAAATTAATATTTCTAGCTTTTCCAAAGGTGCCCCTCACCCCTCTTATAAAAGGGAACTCCTCCTTCTCATTTCTTCACACATTAAAAGACTTTTGGTTCGGCAAAACTCTGCCCAAATACTCTCCCAACATCCCTCACTAAAACCTAGAGGCCTTAGTTTGATCAGAAAGCCAACCTAAGGAGCCCTTTTGATCAAATCAAAAGGAAGAACACGAAGAAGAGGTAATGTTTTCACCACCCCTTTTCAAATTCCTTTCTTCTTCCACTTCTTCTTTCTTTGTTCTTACCATTTTAAAATAATAACTCCAGTATCTTACATATACTGTGATGTTATTATAAATATGGTACAACCATATTCAGTATTCTATCCACCCTTTGAATAACATGTCACCATACGTGCGTACGTACGGCTTACCGTCTCCACGTCGTGGTGTAATTGTTATTCAATATATTATTATTTGGATGGGTATAATAATGATATGTAACTCATGTAAATAATAAATATAACATGGTAATGATTCTGTATATATGATATAACAACCATTTATATATTATTTTAATAAAAAAAGAATGATATTGTCGCTCGTGCGTACGTACGGACTACCGTCTCCATGAACGCGATAAGATTCATCTCCATCGTATCCATTCAAGTATAATTATAATTTATGATTTAAAAATGATGTTTAAGGACTTGATATCATTATGGATATGTATAATATACAACATATACATTACAAACATGTCTTACGTAACAAAACATATAAAAGAAAACGAGTAAGTTAACACCTGAAACGACGATAATTCTAAGATATTATTAACAAAGCAATTTTAAAAGATAATATATGATATCATATTAATGTATATGATTATTGAATAATTTAATAACAATTATTTCACCATTATACAGGATGTTAACCTACCCCATCCAAGTAAATGTGCAAGGTAAGGGTTTATTTCGCAATCTCTTCATTATTCGAGGTTGTTTATACGTAATAATCTACTGGGATTTATTTATCATCCACATCCATGTTACTTCGAAATGTATTTCAAAACATTTTTACTATTTACAAATAATATGGGTTATAGTCATTTATACCCTTATGTGTTTTTAAAAGGAATATTTCCATCGTTTTCCAAACAAGGCACTTTTTACCTTTTGACAAATTTAAGGTAAGAATGTTTTTTTTAAACTTATACGGCAGGTGTAGCTATCTACCGCCGTTATAAAATTGTCAAAGCTTCCCTTACAAGCTTACAAGGATATTTTCAAAGTAAATGTTTTATTTTATAATTATGTGACTTTTAAATGATTTCAAAATGAATAATTTAAGAATTTCAGAAAGGTACTCTTTATCAAAATCAGAATTTTAAATGTTTTAAAGATTTATCTTTATAAATCTTTTTAATTAATGTCTTCAAAATGGTTTTTAAGGATTTATTTATATGGACATGAATGTTTTTAAAAATGTTAATTCCTTTCAAAAGTTTCAAAGTGGTATGGGACACTTTGATTCAAAAATCTCTTTTTAATTACTTCCTTTATAAATGTGTGACTTTTAAATGATTTCAAAAAAGGAGATATTTCTCTCAAATAGTTTTGATTTCATCTATGTCAACATCCTTTGATGGAATTTAAGATTATTTGAAGATGATTTATTATGATACAAAACTTCTATATTGTATTGAAGGTTTTGTGATATGTTTGACTGTGGATGTGCTATTTTTATACCATTCATAGTTTATGGTGAAAGTATTGACATTTCGTATGCTAGTTTTAATACGAATGTTTATGTTATGTTTAAACCTTTTCATATGGGAATGCATTGGACTTAATATGTGACGGGTGGAGCCCGCTATAGCTCCTCGATGCATCGGTAGGTCTCATGAGACAAACTAGTGTCTTGGCACAAGGCCTTGACAAAATCTTATTTGTAGTCTTGGCACGAGGCCTTGACTATGTGGTTATGATAGTCTGGCATTATGCATTCCAACATTATGAAAGTGGTTATTGATTTTTGCATGTGATTATTCGATTAGTAGAATATCCATGTGAATAAGTAAATGGCATTATTTCATTTTATTTATGCCATACCATGTTGAAAGTTCATGTTTGAAAGGCTTTTGTTTTAGTTATACATTGCCTTAAATGTTTATTCTTATTTATGAATGTTTCCACTATATTGTTAACCTTACTGGGCATTTGAGCTCACCCCTTTTCTATGTTTTATTTTTCCCAGGAAGTGAAGAAGTAAATTATGAATGACCTTCAGGGATATTATGTGGGGATATGAGTGTGAATTATGGAGGCAATATGTTGTTGTAGTAGTTTTTCATTTTATGATGTAATGTAAGACTTATGAATATATCTAGTGTTTCCAAGACTACTAAACCAATCGGTCTTTCGAGATTTGATCTTTCTTGTGATCATACCAATGTTATGTAATAATTTACCGACTCTGGGTAACTGGGGTCGGGGCGTTACATTTCTTATGAGCTAGCTCTGGAGCTTCTGACAGGAAATAGAGAGTCACGAAGAATCACAGCTTCAGAATTAGATGGTGAGTGCAGACTTCTTTTCAAGTTTATTCAGCACCAACTTTGCCCTAGGAGAGGAGATTTTGCTGCTGTAAAATACCAGGATGTTTTCCTGTTGTTTCTTCTGAAAACACATGAGAAAATCAATTTGTGTAGATATGTGATGGTACACATAGCTGGAATGATAAAACCATCCAAGAAAGCCACTGCCTTGTTTTATTCAAAGATGATATCTACCATGCTCAAGAATCTAGATTGTCTTGATGAAGATGATGAAGTTAATGAAACAGACCATACCTTCTGTCTTAACAAAGAGATCTGCAAGAGGATGAAAATAAATTGGAATCCATGGAAGAAGTGCTGGGTTGCAGATGAAGATAAATTGTATGAAGCCTACAATCCCATAGATCATGGCAAGAGGCCAAAGGATTTGAGAGATCCTGGATTAAAACCAGATGAGGAACCAGTTTATTCTGATGATGATGAGAAAGAAGAAGCTGCTACTGCAGAAGGAAGTGTGTCTTCTCCTGATGATAGGAGTGACCCTGACACTGCTAGTCCCAAGAAAAGAATAGAATTTGGACCTGCTAGTCCACCCTTAACCCTCCCAGAGTCAGAACCTATTCTTGGTGATGAATAAGATTCTCATACTGAAGAATATCACAATGAAGCCTCTGAGCAGAGTAATAATGAGCAAGGTGATGCTGATGACAATCATGGTGATGATGATGATGCTGATGTTGTTGAAGCTGCTGTTGATGGTGTTAACAGACCGGTGGATGGTCTTGCTGTAGATCAAGTAGAACAACCTCAGTCAGTACAAGAAATCCATATCAGTGGCAAGGACGACTCACCAAAAATCAGTGGAACAGAAAGCTATGAAAAACCAAAATACACTCTGTGTGCTGCCGTTTGGGATGACTACCCTGGTTATGCTGTGTTGGGCTTAGAATATTCTGAAGACAAAGAAGCAATGCCAGAATCTGCTGTAGCTGTGAAGAGGAACCTCCCACGAGAAGCAAGGTCTGTTCCTACTGTTGATCCTACCAATAATAATTTCCCTGGTTCTGGAATCAGTCAAGATGATCTTGATAAGTTTAAGTTTGAATTGCTAACTGCTATGAGAACCATAGTTAGAGAAGAAGTTTCTAATGCTCTTACTCAAGTGTCTCTACAAGTTTTTGTAAATTCTTTGGATGCCTTCTCACAAAGAGTATCTAATGCTGTGAAGCCAGACCTAGCCAATACTGGTGAACTTATTGGCAGGAAAATAGCCTTTTTGAATCAGACTATGAAGGATCTTCACACCGGCCTGGTATCTCTATCAAGCGAATTCTGATCAACCATCTCTGGTATGATGGAAGTTTTGAGAAATCTGATTGAACATCTCAACAAGTCTGACCTGAGGAAGTTGAAAGCTGAACTAACTCACATAGTCGGCCAAGCCAGTACAGGCAAGGTAACCAAGATCACTACCCGTGAGATAGAAGCTCTAAAAGAAGTTGTGCGTGAAGAGTTAGCTGCTGTAAGACAAATTCTTGATTTAGAATCTTTGAGGAAGATGAAAGAGCTCTGTGATAACAGTCATAAGATGGCCTTGGTATATTCAGCAGATGCTAAGAAAGCCCTGCAAGAGATCAAGGAAAAAGTTGATACTTACTTTTCCAAGATTTATACAAAACATGAGATGACTGCAAGCTTCAAGGTGTTAGCAGAGAATCTGAAATTACCTCCTGTCACTCAGGCCTTCAAAACTCAAGTTCGTCAATTGCAAGATTTTTTTCCTTCCTTAGCACAGTTCATGGAGAATAAAGATGATTTTGAAAAAGCTATGAAGTATGGAGCAGAAGTCATTCAGGACTTCATTCATCTGTTGAAGCCTTATTTGGATGCATCAGCCACTGCAATTGTACTTCCTACTTCTGAACCTCTCAGTGCCCCTGATGTAGCTCCAAATCAGCTGTCTGTTTCCCAAGCTCTATCTCAATTAAGACCAGTTCCTCAGCAAGCTCCTCAATCAGCTCCTGTTTCTCAACAACAATCCTCTGTGGTACCTGCTCCTACACCTGCCCGAGTTGTCCTACCACCACTTCAGATTCTCCAAGACCAGCATGTCTCCAAACCTTCCACCTTACCTAATATTGATCCCAAAGACAAAGGCAAAGCCCCTTTGTATCCCACCAAATAGTTGTTTATTGTCTTTGATGGGGTGAACAATGTGCTACTTGTAATAATCTGTACTTTATCATTTTTTCTTTCTTTTTCTCTCTCTCCTCTCTGCTGACTGCTTTTACTTTCACTTTCTCTTATCTGTTTTCCCTCATTTTTGATTATCCAAAAGGGGGAGAAAGATCTGATATATATAATGGGAGAACGATCTATATGAGAGATGTGAATATCTCAGAGGGAGATCCATATCTCAGGGGGAGCAATCTGAATATTATATATATGGGAATGTTAAATTAAGAACGAGATTTATATCTCTTTACTCTTATTCTCATTATGTTTTTTATGTTTTTATTATTGATTGATTTTTTTTATATATATATAAAGATTTGTGATTATCAAAAAGGGGGAGATTGTTTAGCCCTCTGGAAGATTGTTGACTTCATGTGTATGTTTGATGTTTTAATAATCACAAATCATCACATACCATTAATGCTTAATCTGGTTTGTTTTCTCATAAACATAATTACAATCTATAAATGAATCTGTTATCATGTTTTTGTCTATGCCTATTGACTTACAAAGTATGTTGGAAGTCTTCTGGATTCAACAGACATCGGAAGCCCTGATCCAATATCAAAGGACAACGGTCGCACCGATCCATCAGACTCACCGATCCATCAGACTCACCGATCCATCAGACTCACCGATCCATCAGACTCACCGATCCATCAGACTCACCGATCCATCAGACTCACTGATCCATCAGACTCACCGATCCATCAGACTCACCGATCCATCAGACTCACCGATCCATCAGACTCACCGATCCATCATACTCACCGATCCATCAGACTCACCGATCCATCAGACTCACCGATCCATCAGACTCACCGATCCATCAGACGCACCGATCCAAGGGCTCACCAATGCAAATGAGTCACCGATGCAAATGAGTCACCGATGCAAATTAGTCACTGATGCAAATGACTCACCGATCAGATGACAGACCGATGCTGATCTATCTGAGTCACCGATAATTACTCTAATACTGATGACCTACCGATCACTTGAACAGTCATAAACAACTGTTTGAATTTCTTTATCTTTATCATTATTTATTCTAACCAACGGTCATATTAGTTATATTTTAATACCCTGAAAATTAATTAATAAAGGTTGTCGGATGTCAGGAAACCGTACCTTGTACCTGCGGAAAGGAAACCTCTTCTGTCCTACGGAGCACGTGACATAAATACAAGAAGACTATGCTGAAGAGATGTGCGAGACAACACACACAGAGACAAGGAATACATACGACATACTCAAGAAGAGCTCTGTGCATACAAGAAGAACCAAGCAAGACAGAATCACACAATACAATCAAGCCTACTCAAGAAGAGTTCTGTGCATACAAAAGAATATCGAAGAGCTTCATCGACTACATCTCACGACCTGTGAACCTGAAGCATACGACACTCTGCTTCTCAAACAAAATCGAGAAGAGGACTCAGAATCACTTCTGATCAATTCCAAAACGAGGCCAGTGGTACACTGAAATCACTAGAGCCATTTCTAAACTCTACGTCTCTGCTCTATGATTTATTTATTCTACATTTTGAGCAGTGTGTGTTATCTGCTGTATTAAACACACACACACTGACTCCTGTACTTTCACTGGAGGATCTGTAAATCCTCAGAAAACCTTTTACACTTCATTTCCCACTGTGGATAGTGGTAGAGGTCTTGTGACCTGGACAGCTGACTGCTGTTGTTTGTTTTCCCACTATGGATAGTGGTAGAGGTCGTCTGTGACCTGGACAGCTGGTTGCTGTTGTACTGTTTCCCACGAAGAACAGTGGTAGAGGTCTTGGACCTAGATAGTTGTAAACTGTTGAACCCCGATCCAGGGTGTGGATCATTTTTATATATACTTTTGAGAGGACTAAGTCTCGGCTTGAGACTGAACCTCTTGGTTACATTGTTGTGCCATCTCTTTCAAAGTTTTATTCCGCTGCTAATCACTTTAAAACCAATACTGTTTTTAAAGTTACATTGATAATTAAATTAGCAAGTGTTTATGTTAAGTGTAGATTAGTAAGTTAGTTTCAAAAGATAATCACACACTCCTGTGTTGATTAACTGGGAATTAATCAATCCCTTGAGAATCTAACAGAACCACTACTTTAATATAAATTCACTACAGTTTAATTTATTATTTTATTTGGGGGTCTTTAAGACACTGTTTTTAAATACAGAAATTTTTAATTGGTACTCAATTCACCCCCCTCTTGAGTAAACCACTCCGACCAACACCATTGAATTTCAAAATCCTTTATATCATAATTGTATCAATTGAAACCTTTTCATTATTTGTGGAATTTGGGTTCACTTTCTAATCTAGGTTTATATTGAAAACATGTTTCATCTAAGAGAGTATTGTCACAATGTTTGTGATTCCTTATCCCAGTGGGTTGTGCATCTCTTTTTTGTGTAATCAAATTCCCCTTCAAATTTGATTTTTATCAGATTCGTCTAATTTTTTGTAAATTTTCATGAGGAAAGGGATAATTAGGGATGATTATTTTTAAACTATTAATCTCAAAAATGTAAATCCAATGAAATTATAGAGATAACATATTAATGATATGTATTTGTTTAACATATTAATTTTTAGGCTATAATATAGGTTATCAATGACCTATTTCCTAACATATACTCTTATGTGGTTTTGGTTCCCTTAATAATGGTTCTTAATTATATTATGAATTTACCAAATCCTATATCCCAAGGGAGTCAAACCATGTGTATAGAAAGGATTGTTTCCATGCACTAGTATCTGGTGAATTCTTTCTTAATGTGGTGTTTTTGGGGTTTCCCCCATGTACATTTGTGCAAGACCCACATTGTTTTTTAATATCTAGAAAGGGATTCATTTTCATGATAAACTATTAACTCCATACTTAACCAAAATTTAGGGATTTTTTTCTTATACCTTGTTTTACTCCTAAGGCTTTTTCTAGTTTTTTAATCATAATAAAAAACAATTATTCCTTCCTTTTATAACAACTATTAAATCCATTCTCTTTATTACACATTAATTCATTATTTATTACATAATTCTACACATAGTAAAACCTATAAGATTGAGAATCCTAGTGTTTTTTAAATCAGTAACATTATTTAACAACTTAAAATAGATATTACATCATTTTTATTTAAAATGTTTGTAACATGATCATAATATTCCTTCATACTTAAAATTTCATGGGATAACCTCAGGACACACATAAGAAAGGGTTCAGCTATAAATCCTAGTAGGTGAATAAAAATGGGGTAAAATGAATAATTTAATAAATTTTAGATATTAAGAATATGAATGAGAGATAAAATTGGTAATAATCATAAACTCAAACAATGATACATGGTATAACACTATAATATAATGAAAACATAGAAAATGTGGAAAAAACAAAAAAAAACTGCATCATAATCATAGTCGTGGTACTTCCACTGATACATGATGATGGTAATAGTCCCATGAGGGATTAGGTTCAATTCCTTATCTATTTCATGACTTCTCATGAGACTATAATATTACCCAAGGTATTTGAGTTATACAGAATTCAAGGTGCACCGGTCACATTCATGTCATTCTCTTTCGTATGTGTGAAACATATATAAAAGAAATGGAATAATTTTTCATATGATTTAATTCCATGATCTAGGAGTGTCTAATAAATGCATTTAAGTCCCAAAACAATTAATTATAAGTTAAAGAAATTGAATAAACATGATAGTAAATGGATACGAGTACTCACAACACAATTATTTCGCATGAAAAAGCACATTGATATTTCGATAGTATAATGAGGAGTACAAATTATCATGGGGGTTTGATGTTAGTGAAAGGCGTTTATAATAATTAATATATAAAATTAAGAGTATGTGAGATATGGTAGAACATATCCCCACATTATTAAATGACTATAAGAGACATATGATAATGAATATATTTGAATAAATAGAGGAATGAGACGATCTCTTACCTTGAGAGGGTGATTAAAAATTCTTAAGAGGGGCTTCATGAGAGCTTAGGTGAAACTAGGAAGGACTCAAAAGAGGGTAGGGATGGGTGAAGACATGATAATAGGTTTTTATATAAGGAAAACTATGAGATTTTTTGGATTTTTATAATATATGACTGGAGAATTCTTTATTATTTCTCATACATAGGTATTGGACTCAATATAAGAAAATAACCAAAACAAAAAAAATGAGACCCTAAATTATTCCCCATTTTTCTTCAAAAGAGGGATGTTTTTCATTATTTTATAATTAAAAGATATTAAATTATTAAAATATAACCTTTGGTGGTGTGGAGGTGAGTCTAACTCTTATATAAATGATTTTAGAATAAAAAAGATATTTCATGTTCTGAAGGATTCATAGAGGCTTTATAAAATTAATCAAATAAAAACAAATAACATTATTTCTAAAAGGAAAAATATATTTAGTAAAGGATACCAATTATAGTATTTATTACATCACTTTTGGGGTATTATTATGTCATAATACACTCAATATATTCATACAACATTTAATTTATTCCCAAAAATTTGACTGTCTCAGAAGAGTATGAGAAATTCACCAGTAGATAATTTCAATGTTGTAATTTCAAATATTTTAATTTTTTTTTCTAAATATGTTAATTTTAACATTCAAAATAGAATCCATATTTGCTGAGAATTGAGGGATTTTTTTGGATAATAACTCTTTTTAAAGATTATAGAAATTATATTTGACTTCATAAAAATTATGTGATCAATTTTATTAAATAAAAATTATCTAATAATAAATTGTTTAAAATATATTTTATCTCAAAAAATAATTAATTCATCAAAATAATTGCCTTAATTATATTTGAATGTTTCCCAAAAATAACGTTTTTGTTTTATTATTTAAAATCAAAATCATTTACAGATTAAAAATAATAAGAAGTATATATAACCATTATTATATTAAAGATAATGTAAATATCCTTTTTTATGGGGATTGATACATATACAGTTAATATAATAGCAAACACTATAAGAATAAGGTGTGTGACGGTGAGACTTTCATTGGGTGGTTCAACATACAAGATTTGGGTCGTGATCTTAATTATCTTGAACATCCCCTATAAATGGTTTTTCTTTTGAATAAGTTATAGGATATCATCTTGGGATTAGTCAAGGTAATGTATTAGTGATTCAATGTCCCATAGATGCTCTGATAAATGGGATTAATTGGGTACAATCCTATAATTTGTGGCCATCACTTATTTTTTCCTTGTGAGTTGTATTTTTCAAAACCATATATTTATACTAATCATATGATCTTTTTCAACCACTATATTATCAATATTAATGATTCTTAATGGTATCTTAAATCTAATAGAATATAATAAACCCAAATAAGTGCATGTGTTTTTTAAAACCATAATATAAAATAATGAATATAATTAAATCACAAGGGGAATTTTATTTAAAAATGTTCGGATTGATACAACCATGCCAACCACCATGGCATATTGACACTTCCAAAAGACAGAACACCACACAAGATGTATGAAAACCATAAAATCCCACTTAGATCCTCTATCACTCATAAAAGATAAAGACCTAGTTTATGTTGTTGTTTTATACTTTGCTATAACCTAATTCTGAATTTAATAATAATAAAAAATATTAACAAAAAAGAATAAGAATACTTATAAGAGGATAAGTATAAAAATTATTACATAGATTATATTAGTTAACAATAAAGTAATTATACATATTCACATATCAATTACCCAACTAATAAATTTCATATCTAAAAATATTAGTAACCCATAATTATAATTTTCACTTAATTTATATATATAATAATTAAATATAGTTTAAATATTTTAATAATTATTTATTAGTTACATGGTAACATATGAAAACAAAAAATAGTCAATTTGAAATAAAAAAATATATTTATTACATGTTTTTTATGGTCCTAAAACAAAATTGTATGTATTGGGAAAAATTTAATATTTGCAAATCTACTTGCATAATCAATGGGAATGTGCTCACTGACCATGAAATGTCCAAAATGTAATAAATAATTAAAACATAACATTTTCATATATAAATAATCATTAAAATTAAAATATCATTATTTTATTCACAAATATTCCCTCTTATGTATTGTTATCAAAAACCATGTTCAATATAAGTTATTAATGTATCATTATTTTGAAAAAAAAATTACCAATTTATATATTAAAATCATATTTCCACCATAGAAATATTTTTATTCAAAATGAATGCCTAAGGAAGTTTTTAAAAGAATAATATAAACTAGAAATCAGTTATATCCAAGTGGTAACTCCCCCACTATAGAAATTATCATGTTAAATATCATTTTCATACAATGTATCCATGTAATTAAACACTATAATTTAATAGGATTCTCTCTGCAATTATAAACCACTATATAATAATTAAATTACAAGAATTGACACAGTGTTGAATTTCCAATTCATTTAATTACATTATGGTTAATAATGTTTAGAATACTCTTAGAAAATATCAATATAAATTGATAAAAACATTCTAATTACAAAAAAAATACACACTTTGAGAAATTTTATTTGATTCAAAAATTCAAAATAATACGTTACAAACCAAGAGTGTGATGAAAATAGCTATCGAAAGGATAGTTTATTTTTCTTCATGAGTGCCAAAACATTTACACATAACATGGAATATTTGATAGTATAACATAAAATCAATTTTTGTGGTCTCTTATACCATTTTATAAAAAGAAAAAACATTCTATATGACACCACATATATAAGATTCTATATAGATACTCACAAGATTCAATTTGACAGCTTAGGAATCTAAAATAAAAATAAAAATAAAAATTTTAGCTGATTTGTTGTTGTAAATCATTTATCTACTTCCCATATTTAAATTTCCTTGAAACATAATAAAATACTAGAACCTTTTTTAGGGTTAAATTATTGTACAGACAATAAAATTATGTATCTTGTATTATATTATAAACTTGAATCATAGAATATAGTATGTGATATTGATGACAATATCATATCGTATAGTCTATATATTTCATTTTGTATTATAGGTTAGTGATATGGGATATTGAGTTCATATATTTAGTTATGTATTCCATGTAGTTTCCTTTGGTTAAGAAATAATTACTTGATTTATTAAAGATATATAAAGTAATTGAAATCATTTAAAATGTTCCAATCAGTATATTCTCAATAGTAATGCATTATAGGAAATGTAAATTGGTTTCCATGTATATTCTTCCAATCCTCAACTCCATTCATTAAATTAATGAAGCACATATATTTATATGGGATCCCGCTATTGAGAGAGTTTGATGCTATAAATCCATAGTTTTACGATCTATCCTATAATGATACATAATTTGTCCATGAGGATAAGGTGAAAGATCATCTAGGTAGATCGATATTCCATCCATTGAAAATAAGGATTATATTTTCTGGTATCATACTTATGATGGTGAGAGTACATTAGTTGTCACTATGTGATTATGATCAAGCATACTCCATCAAGAATGATAGAGATATATATTTATAAATTTCTTGTATGTGAGTAAATTATTTATATTCTTCATATATAATGATTATTTGTTAAGCGATACTAGAATATTATGTGTTCTTTAATTAACATAAGACAATTTTTCAAAACACATAAGTGATATTTTAGTTGTGATCATCATTAGATCAGTATTTTTCATTTGTTTTATGAATAACATATATATCATAATATTTTTATGTCACATGATAACATATCATTTGACATGAAAATTTGGTATTCATTAGATAACTCTCCCTAGTTTTGTGATATAGTATATTGTAGTGGAAAATTATGTTTTATCTTACTCATAGGGTATGGTTTGTTTTATCATAATGTAAGATAAAATGAGACCATGTGGTTTTGTTATATGTCACAAGCTAAAATATAGGTGATATTATAAGCTATTACTAAAATTTTAGATGCATGGAAATAAATAATTATGTAATAATGATGATATAAAATATATTATTAAATACAAAAAGTTGTGGAAGAGTCAATATTTCATATGTGAAGGTTATGAACTAATGTATATGGGTTATACTGTTGCTATCCATTACATATTGAGGTTATTGAAGCATAAGTATTTCACCAATGATAACCTTTTTCTATCTTAGTTTTCATATATATACCCTTAATGTATACTTATACATGACCAACTATCCTTTTCACATATTGTATCCTCTACTCATTTTGTTATTAATAAAATAAAAGATATGGGTCATATATGATATATATATTCACTTTTTGATGTTAATAATATAATTTGACAGATAATTATTCTATTAATTATTAAATATAACTCAATAAAAAACTTAATAAAATTAATATTTTTTTGTAAAATTATTATTTTTTCCAATGGTGTTTAAATGATAAGTGATAGAAATTGTAAATAGAGGATTTTCATACATTAATAAAATATTAAATGTTCATTTTAAAGTCTTATATTTAAAATATATATAAATTTTATGTTTATTTATTTTTTTATTATGAATATGTGGGCTTATATATTGATTATGTTACCCCCTGGACCATCACATTCAGATCTATTTCAAAATAAATATTCTTTTCATAATAAATATAATGAATGAAACAAACCAAATTTATTCTTCCATAATAACAATTTGAATAAAGAATATTAAGTTTATGTACATCTTTAACACCATTTAGGTATATTGTTTAAGGAGTTATGAAAAAATCTGAAAAAGTAAAACCCAAATCTTTCACATGTAATTGAATTTTTTAAATATAACTAGATTATATTCTCCAGAATTAGTCTATAAAATCTCTCAATAAATTATCCACACATAGTACCCTTGTATATATACCTTATATAATATCATTATTCATAACTTGGTGAAATGGAAACATAAGAAGGGTTATCTTAGTTACTCATGAAGTAAATGTATACAACATGATATTTCAATGAATAAATAGTGCATGAATAATACAACAAGAGAATATAATAAAATATTCCCATATAAATAATAAAATGAATGTGAAATATATCCTTTAATAAAAATATAACAAACAACATGGATAACAATAATAGTTATCTTAGTGGCAGAAATCATAATATTATATATCATGAACATACTTCAAAGATTTTGTTACAAGAAATCATAAATAACGAGGAATCATGCACTGAATGAAATGGATAGTTTTTATCACAATACCTAATAAATAATCATGGTGATATTTAATGTCAATACCACTCATCACTAAATATGTTTTATTAATTAATAATATTAAATAAATTAATAACAATTTGATACATAATCAACAATACTAGGTAAAAAACATTCTTCTTTTAAAAAGTAGCATACAAAATGCCAACATCTCCCAAGTACATATTCAACCATTCTTATAGTGAATAGATATTCATATAGAAGTAAATATTATATATATTTTTAATTTTTTCCCAACCAATAAACAATTTATCCTTCTTGATAAATTCCCTTAATGTAATTTATATAAAATGGTGTTTTTACTCCCTATTTAGTAATGGATATTTGAATAAGTAAATATTCTAAATGATGTAGAATACTTCCATGATAAGAACTAATGTGGGCATAAATATGTACATAAATTGATTAAAATGAAGGTGTTGTAGTAAATACATGTCTTTTGAGAAATGGAGTAGTAAATAGATGTGACACTTCTAAAATTAATTTATCTTCTAATCTTGTATAATTTGTTTCAAAAAATATGGCAATAAATCAATTATTAGAATATTCTAATGAGGTTTAAATAATATTATTAAATAAAAATTTTAAAATAGTTTACAATAATATGATATTGTAAATAATCTATATTGATGTAAGTAAATGTAAAGTAGAAAATAAAAATATACTTGTGTTTAGTTAAATCCCTTTTCATGAAAATAATAACCATTTTATTTGGAAACTACCAAGAATAATGGGAATAGTTTCTAAATTGGATAACCACAAAACATCTAAAATAATATAAATCACAAGGAATGGTTATGAGGGTGGGGAGAAGTCATACATGGTAAAAATGTCTAAAAAGAGATTCTCTTCAAACTTTAAAATTGAACATGAAAATTAATTGTTCAAAAAATGTTTAAAAATTGTCTGTATTAACTATAAAATAGAAATTAAAATTAAAACAAGTAACCATTAATAATTATTTATGTATTGAAAAATAATTCATAAAACAAACTAAAAAATATGGATATGGAAGATAAAAGTTTTGAACCAAAAATCGGAAATAATTTTTTATTTTTATATAAAAATTATCTTAGTTGATTTAAGTAAAAATTAGTGGTAAAATAGAAAGAATACATTAAAAAATAACATAACTATAATAAAATATATGAATTTGAAGAGATATATAAAACCCAATTCTATTAAATATGATTCAATAAAAAAAATAACAACTAAATGTTAGATTGAAAAATAAATCCTTGATACTTTAAGAACATAAAATAACCTAAAATCGAAAGTTATAACATGATATGTTTCTATAAAACATACAAATTACATAAAATATTATATCAAAATAAATTAATGGTGTATCAACTAAAAAAACTAAATTTTTTTTGAGAAATATGGAATGTCTATTAAAAAAATCAGAATTTGGACCAAGAACCCTTACAATTTTTATAAAATTTGAATCAAAATATCGTCAAAAATATAATTTTAAATAAAAATTTTATTTTAATTAATAACTATTTAATTATGTAATAATATTTCAAATACATAGAATATAGTCAAAATAATTGAAGTAGGTGTGTTATTGAAATCATATATCATATGAGGGTGTTTTTGATGGGAAGCCCTAATGAATATTCATAACATTTGAAATAGGAATCCATTAACAAATTTTTCATGTTGAAAAAATATAAATAAAAATAGAATAAGGAAAAAAATTAAAAAATTATTTTTATATCATATCATATATAATCCTATTATAACAGATTTAATGTATATCAGATATAACCTAAAGAAAAGAAGATGAGTTAACAGTCCCCTTACCTCAAACATCAGATTGGATGAACATGTTATGTACTCCTGGATAACATATTTTCAATTATAATAAATTTATAATAATAAATTTCCATATTTATATTATTATATAGCATTCCCTAATAATTGTTTTTCTACCAACATGATAGTAATTCTCTATTAAAATCAATATTTTTGTGTTAACTATTCAATTTTCCAGAAATGTATTGATTCAATGGTTTTAGAAACTGCACCATTTTTATGGTTCATCACATTAATAATGTTCATTAGTATTTAAATCATGAGTTTCACATATTAATTGTGTTCCATATTCACTTTATTAATCTTATTTTAATTGTTTCTATTGATCTCCCTTTATTGAATTTAACAAAATAATTTAACAAATATGTAAAATTATTATTTAATATTACCACTGCAAAATTATGAAAAACGATCAAATTTAATATTATTAAAGAATATTAACTATAATTAATGTTCCTTAATCATTCATGACATAAACATTATTATAATGTTCATGTTGGTGATAAAACATTCCAAAATAAGAACACATTTTTATGAGGTTTTAGTGGAAGTAGACTTGTAAAAGGTCAGTTAGAACATATACTTCTTCCTTTGGTAATATCCATTTAAAAGAATTACACTTCAAGGAAATGTCATTTGGGAGTACCCCGACTTCCTAAAAATACATAGGATAGTTGCAGAGTTATTTGGTTATACCCAGTTTTATATATCATGATCATTTTTTGTGTAAAAGTGAGCAGATGTATCATTTTATTCGTGATGGGAGTGGCATCTATGTAAATATTAATAAAATTTAAATAAAATATATTACATTATCATTAAAAGACACTCTTATTTAGTCTAGTATAAAATACAAGAAACTTTATGGTCTAGAGGCACTAATTAAATTAAATTTACATATTTTTAGATATATTTTAATCCTTGTCTCATAATTTTATCCCCCACCCTCCCTAATGACCCTTTAAACCCTTACATTGTTGTTTTTATAGGGTATGGATTCCTTATGTCTAAAAAAATGAAATGGAACTATTTTTATAATTTTACTATTATAAACCCAAATACAATCTTTACATTAAGGGATTCAATTTGGATAATTGTAAAAAATTAATTTTTATATAAATTCACAAAATACAATGAAAAAATGTTTATTGAAAAAAATAAGCTTTAAAATAATTTTTCAAAAAAAAATGGTATAATGTTTATTAACATGAAATTAATTGGATTACATTTAATAAAAATGAATATTTCACTATAAAACCAAACCAAAACTGAAATTTTCCTTAAGAATAATTCATTAATATATAATAAAAAAATATTTTATTGAATAAAATTAAATAAGAATCCTAAATTCCCAACATAAATCTATAAATTCAACAATATATTTTAAAATAAATTATACTAAATAAAACAAATTATTTAGCCTATAAAATGGTTTTAAAAGCATTTAATTAATTTTTATATCATGATAATTTCATAAAATTACACTATATTTAAAATCATTATTTTTAGCAATTCACTCAAAAATCAATTAACACGTTAATATAATTTCAAATCTATGAATAAAAAAAGTAATTTATTTCTAATATCTAATAATTATACGGTTTGGATATTTATTCTTTAAATAAAAAAATTACATATGATGAATAACAACAATTATAGAAAATTAATCTTTTTAAACATCAAGGTATCTTAATATGTTTCATAAAAATTTATAAATAATTTAGTGTTAAATTGTTAAATAATATATTTAATTCTCTAAATAGTTTACAATTAAAAAAATTTCTTTTAGATTACCCTATTCATAAATTGAATGATTTTAATCATATCACATAAACTATTTATTTCTTAATAATTAAATTTTATTATTCAATGAACAATATGAATATTTTTTAATCAGAATTGGGAATTATTATATATTTAAATGCATTTTAACAACATTCATGTACTTCTCTTCTCTCATTTTGTGTCCCTTGATATTTAAGTATGTTTTGGGACACCCGAGGAGGATATCATTTTTTTTTGGGAAAATTGACCAAATGTTCATGGATATATGTTTGTTTTAATTACTTTAGAGGGGGTATAAACAAGTACTAGGATATGTGGGGTTCTCCCTGAGTTAAGAAAACACCAGTGTCAATTTGGTTTTTTCAAGAGAATATATGGTTTTCACTATTATTTGGAGAAATAAATATAATGTATTGGTCACCTGGATGATATTGGGAATTGGGTTCAAAGTGTTAAAAAATAAATTTCATGAAAAATGTTTACAAATAATGAATATTATTATTGTCTTGTAATGGGTGTCAAGAAGATGTAATGATCTGGTAAAAAGAAATAAATTACTACACAATTGAAAATATAACATGTCATGAAATGGTAATAAATTAGTATTTTATTTTGAGGTGATGATTTGTTAATAATTTTTGGGTTTTGTGGATTAAACAACACAAGAAGGGTTTACACACCATGAAATCCACAAAGTTTATGTTTTTAGGTTGAGGCATAGATGATTATGATTTCATTAAATCAATGGACTTTTGCTCTCAACCTAGGAGCTCTCCCATGAAATTTTGGAGACATTCTCTCCTTCTAGAGAGCATTGTTTACTGATTCATATTTTTTTGGGTTTCATAGGGTATTTCAAGTTTAGTATTCCTTCAACTTCTTTATTCTTTTTTATTGTTGTAGCACCGATGTGTCGTTTTATGGGATTTATTGATCTCTGATGTTAATTTTCTTCATCCATTATATACCCAATATTTGATCTACCTTAAGAGTGTAGACATTGTGTTGGTTGTGGTGTGGCATACATGTTTCATTGATGTATGTTGTGATCTGTTCGATCCCCTAACTATTTTCTTATTGAATTGAATCTGACATGCAAGGATTGATTATAGGGCCACATTAATTGTATTTGAATTATTATTGGTCATTGGATTATTCTACAAGCATGATTAACCTGAGTTTGAGGCAGGTGGTTCAATATTTAGTCTCTGTTGGATGAACATTATTTCTATGAGTTTTAATAAAAAAATTATCAACAAATTTTCATGATTTATTGATTTATTTTTGTGTGTGGAAATTCAATTTTGAGAAATGATTGTTTTCCTCTTGTTTTAGAATGATAAAATGGTATTTTCAAATAATTGTGAACTAAATTTCTAAAACGGTTTTCAAATTATGGTTTCGATGAAATATTTATTAAAATACATCACATGTGAAGCCCTTGGTACTTTGGTGGAAGGGGTGGTAATATGCCTCTTTCATTCATTGACTGTTTCACTCATGGGGTGTTCTACTTCTCCCAAGGCCCATTGTTATATGAAATTGATAAAGATACTGATGGATTCAATTTTTATGATGTTCTTCTAATCTCTATATTTTATTCAAATATTAAGTGACTTGATGCGAGTGACTATCTATTTTTATGAACGAGTTTCCTAACAATAGCTTCCTATATTGATCCTCATCATGATGTTATCTATGCTTTTGTTATTCTATTTTTTACAACCATGGATTTGATATTATATGTGATTCATGGTTCACTTTGATTTAAATAATTTGATTCATATTAAATTATTATAAATTATTTTTGATTGATTATTTCTGAAATGTGGAAAATAGAGAAATTATTAGTATTCCATGATTTTGATATAAAGTAGTACCCGCACGTGCATTCGCACGACACTATTCATAATATTGTATATATTTAAATCACTAATAATGGGAACATAATATTGGAATACTGTTGGAGTGGAGAAATTGTTGAGATATCATTGAAATAATTAAAAATATTTAGTGGAATTAATGAGGAATAAATATTTATGTTACATGTTCAAGATAGAAAAATCAATGATATGAATGAAATGGTTAATTTTAATGGATAATTCTAATTTTGAAAATAAAAAAACAAATGGACTTGATATGAATAAACATCACAGTAATAGCCAACAGAAATAAGAATAATTTCAGTATTATAATTTGTAGGGTCTAATAAGAAGACACTATGAAATTCTAGTTTTATTAGTCTAATGAAATAATAAATAACAACAAGAATAAATAATTCTAATTTTTCACAGAAAAAAACATGGATAATGATAGAACAGAATAGATAATGAAAGGAAACTTCTGTTATCATGCATGATACATAATTAAAAGTGAGAAGATATATTTTATGTTGGAAGGATAATCACTCTAGTAATTAATTGTGATAATAACTGTTTTCAATTCAACTTAAATTCTATTAGAAAATTAGATTTTCATTTGTAATTTTCATATAAACTATTGAGGAAATGTCTTTATAACATATTTACTATCAATAAAATTATCAAGGAATATAGAGTTTTATACATAACCAATCCAGTTTTTTATATTCAATACACTATTATATAAGTTGTTAAGGCATTCAAAATCCTTCTCATATTCAACATTACATATGAAACTGTATATTACATTTTTGGGACTTGTTAGTTCTACTTTTTATATGTCAATTTATCATATCTAATTTTGTTATTGATTGAATGTTATTTGGTATTTTTTATGAAATGAGATAAAAAACCGCAAATCATCCAAAAGACATCCATGATAAAAGTTAAATGCAAAAAAAAAACAGGAAATGCAGCACCTTTCTAAGACCTGGTGCCTTACCCTCAGATCCATTTCATGATCTCCTCCTATTTTCCTGTCATTTCCCCTGAAAAATATTATCATGACCAACATGTAGTGTTTTAAAAGTTCCTCTCCTCCTATTCGCCTGTCATTTTTGTATGTTGTATACTAATTTGTTGTGATTGATAGCACACAAGAAATCAGGATGCAAATAAATTAAAACCTGTAAAATACTATTGATCACATTCTCCCTTTTTCATAGTTATGATGCCTTAATTCATCCACATTTCATAGTATATTTCTCAAAGTCCCTATCGCATACTTTCTTTCCAAATATAACCCAAAACCGAAATGAAAGCACAATGTGCCAATAGATTTGGCGGTTTATCATGTACAAATCTGTTCCAAATGTTAATACAAGATAAACAGTTTCCAATGCGATATGTACCAGTTAAATTTACCAGTTGTAACATCCCCCTCTTGGAGAAACCACACCATCCCCCGCCGCACCTTGGGATCTGCCATATCCATCCTTGATGCTTGATGACAGAGATTCGGTCACGAGTTAATACATATACTTAAGTTAAAATCCTGAATCATGACACTTTTAAAGAATTTGGTTGATAGAATTCAAATAAAAGGATACGAAGAAAATAGAATGGTAGAGAAAGGAAAGGGACGACCTTTGCTCCCCTAAACCAAGCAGGCCTTAGCTCATAGATCAGAGTGTAAGTTAAATGGTTTGTGGTTCTTACATCATTAGATAAATCAAACACACATTCTTGAATATTTTGAATCATTTTTGTAGCATTTCAGATGAAGGCCTACAAGAAAACAATAATATAGCATAAAACAGTTCAATCTAACAACTCAATGTGATCATACTTCCTCAAAATTCTATATTGTTTTTGCAGAAGCCTCCATGTACAGAATTCCATGTTCATTTTCAAAATGTTATCCTTCTTTCTTGCTGACCGTGATGAGAAAGATCACATTTATTATCTATTATCTTGATCTCCATGTTGGGATTCACATGCTGATGGTCATCCTCCAACTATCTTGTAAGGTGATTAATTTAGTGGATATAATTATGTTGAAGATATCCCCTAAATGATGGATTAAAACAGACTTTTCTCAGTTATCCAATGGCCCATTACAATAATGAAATTGACACAGTAATGAATCATTAAAATAAACACCATGAAACACCAATACAATGAGGTCCAAAGACTATATAGTGCTATTTATTTTTCACTCATATTAACTTTTAATATTAGAAAAACGAAGAGGAAAAACCTTCTGAATCATCTGAAACAACACATGGCATAGACCTAAGGACCAATTCGGAGATGAACATCTGAGAGTGATTTCATCTAAAAAAGTAATATTTCAGCTCAAAAGGGAAACCCCTATAAATATAAAATAATTAAATACTTTTAAAGTTCTTGAACTCAAACACATTCATATGTTTTACACACTAAAAAATAAAAAAATTACCCCAAATTACAATCGGCGCAAACATAAGTTCTGATTCTGAGATGAATATCTAGGTCGGATTGCTTCAACAGGTTGTTGAATGTGACCAAATAATATCTCCCATAGAGAAAGTACTGCATGCAAAGAAAATAGTTAATATTTAAAACAAATATAAATTTCAAATGGTAAATGAAACACTGCATTCCTAGAAGATGTAGCAGAATAATGTATCAAAAAAGATGCATACTATCAGTAGGAACCAACTAATAATGAAAAATCCACATACTGTGACATCATCCTCTCCAGCCCCCTATAAAAATTGTTTCCTAATGAGTAAAATAGAATTGTAACCATGAAGAAAAGAAATAAAATAATGCTCTAGTATATTTTTTTGGCTATAGTGCAATTGAAGGTAATTTGGGATTCACTGGGATTTTATGCAGGATGAAATAATTAGTTAAGAATATAACTTCATATAAAGAGAAAACCTGTAATATAATATAAAATAGAAGCATAAGAAGGGAGAGGAAAAAAATAGAAAGGGGATTTTTGACATGAGGTCAAATAAAAGTCTATTAGAGTAAACCAGATACACAATGAATTAATGAGATTAGGGTACATATAATATATCTTCAAAACCCATATAATATGTTTACCATGCATGTAACTTCTGAAAAATATGGAACCAATGAAATATATATTAAATTTATACAAATGATACTGGAAATATGAAATATGAATGGATTATGTTACACTTACCTGGAAATGCAGCATACATTGAAGCGATGAGGAAATAAATATAATGCCTTATGAGAATCATAGTTGAAGCCAAGCAGATTAAAAGTGGATATATTTTATAGTGTATTAGTACACTAAAATTAACATTCTTAGCTATAATAGGTTATTCCAAAACCCAAAACCAGAATATCTTTCATCTTCGTAAAATGATCATCCACAATACCCTGCAATTAAATCAAAGAGGACAGTAGGATAAATACAGCTAAGACTAATTTGGAGGACTCAATTTGTACTGTTCAAATTAGGAATAGAAGATGGAGGAATGGTATGAGGGCGTAGATGAAACAAATCTAAAGGCTTGTGAAGAAACTATGTTAAGGATTCATCTGTAGAGACAACTACAAATTTGGCCTATTGCAATGTTTTAAAATCATGTCATTAAGCCATAAAACTGGAATTAGGCTCATCTGATAATTAAATGATTTAACTTGTATGACAAGAATAAACTTTTTGTATCTATATATGAGTTCATACTCATGTTAGCCTTAACATTCAATCAAAACTCTATTTTCATTATGTATCTCTAATCAAAACCATCAGTCACACCTGAATACATACAAATTTAGATTTGAAATCAGCATTGTATTCTCAAAAGGCTCATTAATAGTTGCATAAATAATAAGAAGCATAAGATTCAAATCAACTATAGGTAAAAATTTCTTGTTATTATAAGAAATCACACTAATGGTCTCATAATTTCTTTTGAAATATAACCCAAAACCAAAATGAAATCACATAGTGCCATTATATTGGAAAGTTTACCATGTAAAAATATATTCCAAATGTTAATACAAGACAAACTGTTTCCAAAGGGATGTATACCAGTACAATTTCTCAGCCGCAGCATCTCCCTCTTAGAGCAACCACACCATCCCCCTCAACTTCATGGGATTACACATATCCAACCTTGATGCCTAATGACTGTGTTCCGTTCACAAGTTAATATATATACATAAGGTAACAAATAGAAGACATGTTAAAATGAGGAAGTACATAGTTATGAGTGTAATACTTATAGTTTATGATACCTAAGAACTATAGTAAAATAACATACATTTTAATTTAGAGAAAATAAGAATGAAATATTAAAAGTGTATATTAAAACACGGAATGTTAATATATGAGAAATTCTTTTAAGAGAAGTAGAGCATAAAAAGTAGGTATAGAAAGAATAATTCCAATAGAAAAAATTATGATAAATCTAATAGAATATGCACAATTCTGTCAGTCTACTATGTGCAGATAATACATACAGAAGTTCAGAAAGGCATGTTACAAAATGAAAATAAGACATGTGAGTTTTTGCTGAAGTGGCACCCCACACCTAATTCTTGGTTTCACATTATAGTCCAAATATGTAGCAGGAAAGAAATAAAAAATCTGAAAATGGGAAATCAATTTTACTGGAAATAACATGACAAATCAGAAAAATAGGAATTATGTTCTACAATATACCGTAAACAAATCAATAAATAAGTTACCTAAGATATTAATTTTATTGGAGTGTTTTTACAGTATAATATAAGTAGAGAAAAAGTGTAAATAAAATTCCTAAAATAAAATTAGAAACTTTAAGATTGCATGATTTATTTCAAGTACATTGGAAATGCATGAAAAACTTTCAAGAATGTTTGGAAGTTTTTTATTTATATTATACTTTATATGAATATGAAGATCATTGGAATGAGTTGATGTTGGTGTGCAGTCTCGAGATAGTGGGGTCTAAAAATTAGGTGGGCATGACCCATCATGTGTGTTGGGGTTGGGGTAACTCAGGAACTCCTTCAATGTGTCATATAACAATTTCCATTGAATTTAACTCTATTACATCTTCAATTCCTCAATGGAACTTTTCATAAAATAGTATTTGTACATGAATAAACCATGATTGATGTTTCACCTTTTATTTTGATGTAGGATATTATTTAGTTCATCCATGAAAAGAACACAGTTAGTGGGTTGTCCAGCACTTACAATGACTAATAGGTTACGGATCAATGATACATTCTGGAATAATTGTTATATGCCTAAAACCTAATTGAAAACGAATAAAAGAATGAAGGCTGACTTCTTTTATGTGACATGATATGAAGAATCAAGGGGTATTGGTCACTTCAACCATGACACAGGGAGTTAATAAGATTATGAGGCAAGGGGATGCAAGGTCTCTGAATGGTTGACCAGTTCAATAGTCAATCAACCAGTTCATGATAACCCAAGCTCATTAATATATCGAAGCATAACAACTACACTATCTTTTTTTACACCTAGACTAAATGGGAAGGATTTCATTTTCATTTCAGTTTCTGGATCAAGATAGAAACCAGTAGATGCACAAATAAAATAAAATTAGAGATGTTAATTTCAATAAGAACCCCCTAGTGAGAACATCTCATAGATGCCTATGCAATCGAAGCCCCAAAAGTGGAATACATGAACACAAAAATTAATATTAAAATACATGTGGAAAAAATACAATGATATCATCAATTTAGTAGAAAACATTGATAAATAATCATGCTGCCAAATAAATGAAATAGAGTAGCAGCTTACAGTGTAATAAAATTTGGTAACAATGTGCAGTATCCAAACATTTCACAAAATGTTAATGTATATGTCACAAAAAAAATATTAAAGTACAATTAAAAATAATAGTTGCAACCACCATTTAAGAAAATGTTCCCACTAAATGATTATTTTCATAAAATATGGAGAAACATCAGTACTTGTCACCAGACCAAATAATTCATCAATTCTATTGATTCCATTCAATGATGAATGGTAGATTCCTAAAAATGAATTCTGGAGAAAAAAAATTCTTTAAATCATGGATAATATAGATTTAAGGAATGAGAAAAAAACCATGCATGGGAGATACACCCCTAACCACCATGACCATAAATGGTACTAGTATCGCCTTATGATAAGTAGATTTTCAGAGGTTTCATATAGTTTAGGAACATGGATCAACTGCTGAAAGGGATTTGATCATTCATTTTTTCATCATCACAGTAGCTAGACATTCTTTGTCAATCATGCTACAATATTATATCCCTAGAAATTCAATACCTCCTCCATAACACCTAAAGAGTTCAACAAATTCTCAATAAGAAGGAATTAATATGAATATATATTCAACCATTAACATGTCAATTGAACAGTTCATAGCCTTAATAGTTCTATCTGAGGATTTTATTCAAGATTTTACTATATGA
This sequence comes from Viscum album, assembly GCA_963277665.1. Classification (NCBI taxonomy): domain Eukaryota; kingdom Viridiplantae; phylum Streptophyta; class Magnoliopsida; order Santalales; family Viscaceae; genus Viscum; species Viscum album. Next base: position 1,499,784,255 of record OY728132.1, read on the forward strand.
ATAAGGAAATAGGTTTTAGTGAATAAAACAAAACTTCATACTTTAGATTAATGGTGTTTTTACCAAAGTATAGCAATACAAGTGGATTAAAAAATGCAGATAGATAAGAACATAGAAATCATAAAAGATAATGACATTGTACCTTTTTACTGAATCTTTACCTTTAATATTTTCCAACACAGTCAGTCTAAAAATTATAAATTTTGGAAATAAGTATACAAAATTCATAAAATTTTAATAACACACCTATCGTGAAGCACTATATTTAATTTCAGCCTTCAAATATCATATAAATTGAGTTAAATAATAAAATTAAACTGATGTTATATATAACCAATAATGAAAATAAGTCATTAAAATGATAAGAATATTACAATATTCTAAGCTGAAATCCATATCTATTGATATTTTTCAGAAGTAAGTGAGAAGCATAAAGGGAGTGGGTATATAGGATAATGTGCAAACCAAATATAAGGAACTCAATTTCCACCTCTCAATCCATTTACTCATAAAGATTTATATTTAAAAAACATATAATCATGGGAAGAAAATGAATTCCATTACATCTAATTACCTCTAGAAAATATATGCAGAGATAGTTGAGCAATGAAATCACCTACATGCCGGAAGCCGAAGATGATGGATTATGCAAGGTTGATATAGATACAACATTAGTAGATTCATAAGAAACATGTAAAATATGTAGCGTGGGGTGAGAAAATTCGATACATAGATAGTAGATGATGTATTTTTACTAGGTTGTTGCGGCAAAACGTTATGCGAGAATGACAAACCTTAAGACGAATTAGAAATGTCTACGTCTGTAGAGGATGTATAGTGGAAAGGGATTTCAACTGACTATGTGATATCAGCGATGAAATGGGTGAGGAGGCTTCAGATGTCAGCGATGGTAATCCCTAAAAGGTTTTACACACCGGGGATAGTAAGCACGATGAGGCTATTGAGGCTGGTGAAGGTATGTGGGAGGAGATGAACCGATTCAAGGAGTGATGAAACCCTATTTCGTACTGGAGAAGTAGGGTTTGACATCGAGGTGATTGGAATGCTACGGGTGGTGGACGAAAGAAAGAGGAGATAGGGCGCAAGGGTGGGGGTATAATTGGGGTTGAGTTAGGATATTAGGTGAGGTGGTAAAATGTGGAGGAGGTACGTCAGTTGAGAAGTACCCAAGTTTAGAATATATAGTAGATATTATTTATCCATTTACAATTACTTTTTTCATTAAATTTGATAATTGTTTAGATTTTCAGACATAGACATGATTTGGAACACCATAGTGGGATTTTACTAAGCCAGTTCATCTCACACCCTAAATACGCCTTCGTGTCCAGGTGAAGTGGTGAGTATAATTTTTGATGAGTATAGTTAGTTGGTGGTAAGATGTTGGGTCTTTTCCCTTGCTTCCATAAGGAGTAGTCAATCATTTTTTAGTCATCCTTTTAATGTTGGACATGTGCTTTATTTTGTTCTAAATATTATTAAGTTGTATATCTTATTCTTTCTTCTTTTAGTTGTGGAATATGTTATATATTTTTATGTTTCACTATGTTATATAAACATGTATATGACATTTTGTTTCATTAGGTTGGGTAGAATCATTCCCTCAGGTTTTTGTTGATTCCTTGGTTTTAGTCCCTAACTCATGGGGATCTAGAAATCACTTTGGTCATGTGGAAGTTCTAGTGAATTTCGTATTGGATAAGTTGTCCATGTTGGGTTAATCATATTTTGGTATCGAAGGAGGATTTTCATGAAGAGTTCTTATCTTCAAATGTTTATTAGACACGAGATTGGATTTTTGGAACTTGAGATGTAGATTTTGATGAGTTCATGTCATACTGTTTCCTTGTAGAGACTCATGATACCATGGGATGCTAAGATGTGTGTCTCCTATTTTGATTTCCTTATCTTAATATCACTTCTTTTCGTAGGGTAATCAATTTGAACAGAGATTATTCTACTTCATGTTATTTTCTATAATTGTTTTTGTATAGTTTTCTTCTTTACAAATGTACCCTAGAGGTTTCTTTGGAGGGTGTAGGAGATTCTCCTTAAGGTAATCATCTTATTGATCAAAATCATATAGAGTATATCTTGTGGGAATCTCATTCTCTTAACCAAAAGATATTTAAATTCTTGAACATAGTCATTGAAGTTATTCCATGTGTTAGAGGAGAAATAGATCGATCGTAGGTGTTCTTTCGTGAGAGTCAACCATCATTTAAGTGTACAAATGAACCTAAAAATGTGGAATATTTGAAGGATGATATTGATGAGATATCTAAATTTTGGGATAAACTTGAGATTATCAAGGTGAAGTGACCATCATTTAGACTCAAGGGTCCTAGAAAGAGATGGTGGGATTCTATGGTATAGGTGGATAGGAATGCGATGTTTGACTGGAAGGGCTTCACAACTATCATCTTACAACAATTATTTCTAGAGTTACTAATGATTGATAAGTCTCTAGTGTTCCTATATTTTTATAAAGGAGTGACTTCAATGTCTATTTACACCAATATATTTTCTATAATGGTTTATATTTCTCCATAGGTAGTAATGAATGACTAGATGAATCATCAGAGGTACTGTTAGGGTATGATACTAGATATCATATTTCAAGTATTTATATATAATCATTTGACCTATGTAGATATGGTAGATAGTGAAATAATGATAAAGATGTATATAACTAGAATTGAATATTATTATTCCCCCTTATCTTCCACCCAGTGGTAGTTTCAGTGACATTCAAAATAAAAGGAAGATGAACAAGATCATCATTGTAGTGGTAGAGGTGGTTCATAATGTAAAGCCTACCCCACAAATTTAGTTACAAAAATTAGTTTTTAATGATAATCTATAGGTGTTTTAATGTCAAACACAAATTAACTTATTTTCCTGAACCTATAAAAATTTCTAATATATTAGTATTTTATAGTAATTTGTATCATTTCTACTAGCCTATGTCTATTCTATGATATGGTCATGGATCGTCATCTCCAAAGGACACTTTAGTGTAGTCAGATGAAGATAATATCATAGAGCTATAGCTATATGCCTCATTAGTTAAGCACCTTCATTCAGTAGATTTGTTTCTTGTGTAGGTTGATGTAGGACCAGTGACAATGATAGGTACTATATTTATTTCTTCTTTATTAGTTTTTTTTATACAGGTTCTTCCAACATGTTTATATCTAACAAATTTTTATGTGATTAAGCTCTCAAATGATCTCATGTCATTTTATTTTAAAGTTAGAGAAACCTATTAAAAAGTGGAAAGATAATAAGTTTCAATCTCCTTATTTATCTATATTTATTGCTGAGGTGGAGTCAATGAAGGATTTACACATTTTCAATATGGATCAATTTTATGTCTTCGTTTGGATGGATTGGATTATTTCTCATCATCATGATGATGATTTATATCATTTACATGTCTCATTTCATACATTCTATGGGATCCCACAAGTGTTTTAGGGAGTTAGATCTGAGTTATTGTCATGTAGGACCTTCCCAACTAGTGCTATGGAGTTTGTTTTCAACCATAGATATTGAGTATAGTGATGTTTCTTGTGTTGTTTACCTGACCACTATTGGTCATAATTTTCCTAATGTTTTCCCAAATTATTTTTCTAATATTACTCTAAAGAGGGAGGTATATTTTATCATTGATCTGATTCTAGGTCTTAAACCAATTTAATTAAAGTATCATCGCATTACATTAGTAGAGATTAAATAGTGCATGATTTAGTATAATGATATGATGGTGAATGGTTTTTTTAGACCTAGTGTTTCACCTCGGGAATTATCAATGTTATTTTCTATAATGGAAGATGTCTCACCTCGATTTAGTGTGGTCTATTGGATGTTGGATCTAGTAATGGTTATAAAAATGTAAAAAAAATTCACGTGGTTGGATTTTTTTATCAGTAATTTCATAAAATTTGTTTTCAATAATCAATATTTGTTTGGGTTATAATCAGCTTAGAGCCTGAGAGACTGATGTATAGAATATAGATTTCAAGAGTAGGTATCGTCATAATGAATTTGTAGTGATTTTTTTTTGTATGAAAATGATCCAAAAATTTTAATGGTCTTAAAGAATTATATATTCCATCAGTATCTCAAAATATTTTTGGTAGTGTTTATGGATGAAATTTTAGTTCATTCGAGAATCGAGAACGAGAAAAATCACAATTTTACTTTTGTTCTAGAAATCTTGAGGAGTCATTATTTGTATGGAAGGATTTAAAAATTCAATTTATGGATTTTATAGAAGATCCTCATAGGGAATATGATTTTTAATCAAATATTATCAGTCTATCAATAGAATTTGATTGTTGTTTCTTCATGGTAAGAGCCACAAAACATCATTGAGATTCATATCATACTTTCCGGTGTAGGATATTATAGATGATTTTCAAGGATTTATCATATTTGGGGCCAACTTTTAAATATATTACTATGAAAGGTGTAAAATTCCCATTGAATGAAATGTTTTAGCCTTCTTTTTAGGAGTTAAATTGGCTTCTGATGCATGATCATATTCTGATCTTACACAATCTTGGTAATGGGTCTATGTTTTTTTGTGATCTATATGGAATTTTGTTAGTTTAATGCTTATTTAGGTAGATCATATGATGGATTAAAAATTTCTCCAACATTTACATAATGATAATAATTACCTTACTCATTACATATATCATTCCACGACTAATCATCCACTTAAATATTGGAGGTACTATATATTTGGGGATATGTTCATAACTTTTCTAACCATAAAAGTATGAGCTATATCATTTATCATTAAGACTTGAATCCAAAATAGCTATTGTGGTTGGAATACCAGTATAGGATTGAATTTTATATTTCCTTTAACCAAATAAAGGAAAATGTAATTGACAATGTTCTGAACATCAATGTTCCATTATAAGATATTTTGATATTTAAGGGAGTGTAGGCCTTTATAGAACTCTTTACTGAATAGCACATAGATTATGAGAAGGTTGTTTGAGGTATGATTTTGACTAGTGTTCATTTATCATCAACTCTAATTAAGTATGTTTTTTAAATTATCAATAAAAATGATATGTTCAAAGTAAAAAAGACACCCTATATAATGGGGAAACGTTTCTAGGTGGTCTCTATTTTCAGATGGTAAAATCTATTTTTGTGGATCATTTTTTGATCCCAACATTTCAGAGGAGCTATTTTTTTGAATATGACAGTTATTCATGGTACATTCATCTGGGAAATAGTAAGATGTATTATGACATGATATAGAGATTTTAGTATCTAAGTTTGAAGCATCAAATTTTATATTATATTTTCCACTTCTATTCATGACAATAGATAATGAAATAGAATTTTAATGACTTTCATTCTCTCTATCCTTTACTAGTTCTGGTTATAAAATCGGGCAAGGTGTCCATGGACTATGATTTTTGATTAACATGGAATCCCCTAGGGAGTTATTCTATCTTGGTCATGATTGATAGATTGAAAAGGTTTGATACTTATTTTCAATCAGTGAAAGGTCAAAATTTAAATATCCATATATGTTTTAGGTGTATGATAACCTAAGGTTACATGGTGTTCCTTCTTCAATTATTTCATATAGGGAACCAAGGATTTCATTAATCTTCTAAGGGAGTCCCCATGTGGGATAGAGACTCATTACATGATGTGTAAAACTCACCATCTATAGAAAAATGGTAAGACAGAGTGTACTATTCACATCCTATTGGATATACATCATTTATGTGTCTTGAATTTTTAAGGATCATGGGACATTCATCAAAGACTGTTTTAAATTTCTTATAAAAAATCATCATTCATCGATCCAAATGGTTCACTTGGAGGCTTGGTATAGTTTCCCATCTGGTTAACCTCTTTGTTGGGAAGATGTGGTTGAAACCTCTTTGGTGTAATTGAGTCTCATTCAAGATATTTCAAAAAGTATTTTTTACACACATCAAAACTTTATTAAGTATCATAGGTGATAGAAATCATATGTTGAACGGTGGAAGATTATATTGGAGTGTTCTATACGTTTCTACATTTTCATAAAATTCGTTCCTTTGTTGGGTCTCTATGATCATCGATTGTTAGGATAGATGGATCTAAGATATATTGAACCATTTGAGATAACTAGGTGGATTAGGTATGTTATGTATCAGTTGTAATTGATGGTCATTTTATGGGTATTCATAATTTTTTTTTAAATATAATAGATTACGAATTACCATTTTGATTAATCGCACGTTTTAAGATAGGAAGTGATTGAGTTAGATCCATATGTTTCTTTTGTGGAGAGTATAGTGGAGATCATTAAATCTCATTTGAATGTCTTGTATGAAAAGTCAATACCACGAGTCATACTATTATGGTGACACAAATTAGATTTTCATGAGACATGGGAGCATGATTTATTGATGAGGGAGCAGTGGCCTCGACTCTTTTCCTAACATAATTCTTATACATGAATTCTTACATATGGAACATCTTATGGTGTGGATTTTGTAATATCCCTTTACCCACTTCTAGGTATTTATCTTTTCTCTTTATATTTACATCTTTTTTGGATGAATTTTGGGTCTCCTAAGGATGAAGATATTTTTTTGGATAAAATAAACAAATGTATAGGGATGCATGATTATATTAATTAATGGAGATTAAATATAAATATGTTAATGGAATAATAGGTTTCTCCCCAGGTTTGGAGAATTACAATATTATTTGGGGGGGGGGTTGAAGATAATATGATTTGTTTTGTTTCTTTATGATAAATAAATGTTGTGTAATGTCTACACATCATGTATTATCCATTGGTAAGATGTTATGAATTGATATTATATAATGAATAAATTATATGTTGTGTTATAGGTTGCGAAAAGTTTTCACGTCATGTAAGGGGTTCTGAGAAGGCTTCTGAACTAGTACAATATGTGAAAGGATTACATGCCAAGAAAATATTACATATCCTAAAATGTTATGAAAATGGAATTTTAATCCAAGGTGATGGTGTTTTTTCATTTTTTGGGTTTTTTTGGATTACACGATACGAAAAGTGGTTCAATAGTATGTAAACTAGTAGTTTTTTAGGAAACTGCATAATTGATTGTTATTTCACTCGACTTTAGGATTTTCCCTCTTAACTTAGGATCTCTCCTAGGTGATTTGAGAGAATAGTTCTCTTTTTGGATCACTTCATTCTGTGATTGATCTATGTGGTGAGTGATCGTTTTTATTCTCTATTACCATTGATCAGGGTAGCACCATTTTTTTATATTATTGGGTCTATTTTTATATGAGGATAATCGTGTTGACATTTTATATACGTTTTGTTTTCTATTCATTTGAAGGATGAATCTATTGTTGGTTTTAGTAAATCATGTGAATTTCATTGAGTTATGATGTGATATGTACTATTATTTGACCATTTTCTCGTTGAATTGATTTTGAGATGTGAGGATTGATTCCAAGACCTCAATCAATGCTTTTAATTATTTCTTTTTGATTGATTTTGTTACGGTCATGTGTAACCCATGTTTAGGGAAGTTAGTTCTCTCTTGATACTTTTTTGGATTGATATTATTACTCTGAGTTATTAGAAGTTGTTTTATGTATGAAACGACATGATTTATGTGTGTGTGTGGAAATGTTTTTTAGAAAATTCGGTTTCCCTGTTATTTTTGTAAAAGGAAAAGGTATTTTCAAAAAATTATAAAATGTTTTTTAGAGTATTTATTTATGAAATTATTTATAAAATAGATCACTTGGTATGCCTTGCTTACTTAGGTGGAAGGTGTAATAATATGCCCCATACATTAATAGGGGGTTCACTCATGGGGTGTTCCTCTTTTACCTTGTCATTTTTTTAAGGATTTGATTGATCTATTAGGGTTTCACATTCTAGTGTAATATTATTATCCATAGATTCAATGACTATATCTGGAGACATGATGTACAGTATTGTCTATGTTTAGATATGATTGTACTAGCAAGAATGACTGGTAGTGATCCTTTTCATGATGTTACATGTACATTGGATTGTACTGTTTTGTATTTTCAATCAGGGATTTGATATTTTATGTGATACATGCCTTAATATGATTTTAATTCGTTTATTAATGTAAAATAATTTTTTTTTCAAGGATTATTTTGGAAATGTGTAAAAGGGGAATTTAAATTTTTTTCAATTCTTTTGAAATACAAAAGGGCTAACTATTCACAATGAATTACTTACATTAAATTGATTATTATTCATATCTTTGTACATAGACCACATATAGAACATCTAGGTGGGATCCTATTGATCCTGTATATCCCACACCATATGCTCCTCTTTGGTAGTGCATAGACCTATTTATGTATTTTGATGTAGGGAAATGAAAGGCATCGTAGTAAGGAAGTGGGGTTTTGGTCAGCTGATTCATGGTATATGGTGGTGAAATGGTGGGATATTTTCCATTTTATCACATGGAGTAGTTAGTTTCTCTTATTTTCCATTGATGTTGGACTTATGTTTTTGGATGTTCTGATTGTTTTTTGAGTGGTTTCATTTCTGTTAAAGAATATATTGTCTATTTTGAATATTTCACTCAGTTATATATATATGTATATTAAATTTCATTTCATCAGTATGGGCAGAATTGTACCGTTTGTTCATTTTTTATGACTGGGTGCTAGCCACCATCCCTTAGTGATCATGAACACCCTTTAGGTATGTGTCAATTTAGGTCGGGTACCATTATGTTTGGGTATCCAGATTAGGTTCATTATAATATTATTTACTAAAAATTATTATAATATATAGTGGCTAATTTTAGTTCACTTTTTCATGTATTTCAATAAATTAAACTAGGAATTTATTTAAACCAAATACACACTTTAATATTGCATTGATATATTCTTTACACTAATTTTTTCCCTCTTATATTAATTTGTGCTTACCATAGTGAGTTTATAATGAAAATAAATTTCAATTTTCACTACTAGGAAACAAAAAATTTATTAATTAATTATTTATGAGAGAATGTATGTATCATTATATGGGACATTCTTTTGATTGCATTTTTTTTAACAATACAATTATAGTTGACAAGAATTTTCCATAGAAAAGTCGATCTATTTTTCTTTTTCTTGCTTGAGGCGAGGAATTATTTTACAATCAACATAGAGAATATGATAAGGAATTATTACTTTATTTTCTTATATTCTATAAGAACAATTTAATTTTGAGGTTGAGTTTCTATAAATTTTCCACCTATAAATTACCTCATAAGCCAAATGATATATAACCATGATGACAGTTATACAAATAAAGAACTAATGATATCATCTAATTGGTCATAAAATCCAAAAAATATATGAAAGGTTATTTAACCTATCTCTAGTATTTTTGTAAAACCAAAAATGATTTTCAAAATTAAAGATAATACCCAAATTTAATATGAATAAAACTTCATATAAAGAAAAAAATAAATTAGTCTCAAAAGTCTCAACAATAAAACCTGAAGTTCAACTTTAACAACATTTTAAATAACAAAGCATAAAATTAATCAAAATATTGTTAACTAAATTCATGATCCAAATAATTATTTAATGATATATTATTCAAAATTAAACAGAAATTTGACTACAATAAACAATTAAACCTCAATAATCATTAAACAAAATCATCCTTGATATTTAATAAACCCAAAAATTATGGAAAATTTTGATTCTAGAAATATATTTATAAATATTAAAATAAACTAAATCACATTGACATCAAATTACTTGTCAATAATAATGGTTACCCATAATACACAACTTATGTTACCAATTTCAAACCATTTTCCAAGTTAACTATAATAACTCCATCATAAAATCCATATGAACATATTCAAATACTTCATAATGGTTTATAGAGATTATTTTAATTAATCAAATCATATTCTTCTAGAGTGTCAACCCATGTTTGAATTTTATCCCACTTATTATGCAGAGTTTGAATATTTAGTTAATACCCAACCAAATTTTTTTAGGGTTATTCTTCTAAGGTGAGTTAGTGTAATATCATGTATCCACTATTTTAAGTCTAGGGATAACAATTATTGATAGGAAACAACACAATTTTTACAGTAACAATTTTTTATAATGTTTTCCAACACATAGACTTATCCGTAAGCTTTTTTCAATAAATTTTTCCCTTTCAGATAACTTAAAAAATAATTACCCATATTAATTTATATTACCCAAACTTTAAATCGAAAACCAACTCAAAGTGTTATCTATACCTTAATAATCTACAAAAATCACATCAATCCCCTAAAAATCTAGTCACATATGACCCCAAAATGACATACATACCTTTGAACTAATGATAACTCTTGAAATTATTAACCCATGATAATATCTATATTGCTCATGTTATCATGAAATTATAACATCAAAAATTATTTAAACCCTAAATTGATTCCAACTATCTTTCCCTATTAAGAAACTCATGAACTCAGTACTAAATACACTTTCATTATATACCGAATTTAATGGATATTAAAGAGTAAAAAAATAAACTTTCATATTATAATTTCAATAAAACAGTTCATGTCACTATACACCCAAAATACCATTTAGGTTTATATTTTTTGAGATTTATGAAAAAAATGATAAGGAAAGCCCAACATATTTCACATTGAATTGAAAATTTTTCACTATAAACATATTTTATGGTTCGATGACTTGTCTTCAATGTCTCATATAAAATTACCATCACAGTATACCATTATCGATATACCATACATAATATATTTCTTCATAATGAAAGAAAATTGAAATATAAGAAGTGTGAGATTAGATTCTCAGTAATGGAAATCATACATCAAAAGATATCATAGAATAAATACAGAATTAATAATACAAAAGGAGTAAAATATAATAAAACAATTCATATATATACCAGTCAAATGAGAATAATATATATCTATGAATAAAATTTCATGAAACCACATGGATAAATTTTTTTCATAATGATGGTATGCATATTTTTGACCATCAAAAACTAACCAACAACCCTTGGACTAAGGAAAACAAAATAATATGATATATATAAACCAAATATCATGGAAAATTTTTCTTATAAGACCTATAAATGCATCAAAGTGCTATATAATAATAGGTCACACTCATCACATACAACCTCTAATGTAGTCATAATTTGAATGAAATGAATAACAATTCAATAAAAAATCAATATTCTCAAAAAATAAAGATTTATATTTAAAAATATATCATATAAAATGTTAATATGATTTTATTACATATTCAACCTATTTTATAAGTTTATATTCATTCATATAGGGCTAAAAAATATACATATTTTCAATGTTCCCCCAATAAATAAAAAAAACTTCCTTTATTATTATACACCTCCAATTTGATTTATATAAAAATGGGTTATTACAAATTATATATTAATGGGAATTAAACTATTTCATTATTTGAAATGATTTAGAGTAAATCCATGATAATAAAATAACATGAGCATAAATATAGCCATTAACTCATAGGAATTGAATGTGTCCCAATAAAATAAATTCCTACAGGAAATTGATAGAAATATTTAAGTGTAACTGCTAAGTTAAATATCTCTTAATATTTTGAAACATTGTTGAAAAAACAATGCCATTAATAAATTCCAAAAAACATTCACTGAGGTATAAAAAATTATTGTAAAAAATTATTTTTAAAATTATGTACAATAATAGAATATGGAAAATAGAAAATACTTGTGTAAGAAAATGTGTAGTGAAAGGTAAAAATAAATTTATGTGAACTAGAATTTTAACACCAAAGGGTTTAATGAACTATTCTTTTCAAATAAATTTTATTTATTTGAAATCTTTCATTACACACAAAACCATGTTTAATCAAACCAAAAAAATATTAATAAAATGTTACTATTTAAATTTGTAGTTACCACATAGTCGTTGGATTGGAATGTACATATACGACTAACTAAATTGAGAGAATTTATTTTATATATATATATATATAATTAATTCAATGGTTACAAAATTTTCAAACATAAATGAGAAGATTTTATGAAAAACTATTTTATGAACAAAATATATTTTTATGGTAATATAATAAATAATTAACTATTATTGAATAGTTTTAATGAAATTTATATATTATATATTCAATAATATTTTATCATATTCATTTGATATTTTTCTAGGCATTAGAAAAAATATGTGTTGTTTTATTCTTTAAATTAGTAATTTTATAAAAAAGAGGCATTTGTATCATTTTGTGAACATATTTGAAAAAAAATTATAAACTATATATGTACTAATTTGATTATAATTTAGTCAATAATTGGAATCATGAAGTGTAAATTTGGTATCTAGGTCTCTTTTATTTTTTTGGTCAAAAAGAAATGTTACCATGGAAAAATTTACCACCTCAATAAACTGTATATCATGTTAATGTATGCTAAAACTAAGTGATAAGGCCAAAATATTTCCTCTAAATTGTTATTAAAAAAATTAATTCAAACCATATCACCTTAGGATCAAAATTTATTTTCATATTTTAAACATGTGAATGAAAATGGCCTATATAATATTTAAATCAAATATAGATTTAGAATTTCACTCACTTAGTTTTAAATATATTTTATGTGTCTATATAGATATAAATACAAGTTATAGATTAATTTAAGTGTCTATTTTGAGTTTAATGAAATTATTTTAAATATAATATTTTATTTATAATTTTTTGTAAATATATAATGGCCTTAAATTCTTTTGCAACTATGATACATTATTTATCCAATTAAAAAATTTTAATAAAAATAATAAAAGTAATATAACTTGAGTAATTTAAATTATTCCATGAATTTTGTAGATTAATATTAAATATTAGTTTATTTATAAGAATTATATTAAAATTATAACTTTTTTATTATGTATGTTATGTCAAATTAAATAAATGGTTTCTAAATTCGAAAAAATGATATTTTATGAAAATAATATTTTATTAAATTACATAAAAATTATTAAATTATTCAAATATAATAAAAGGGATAATATGTGGTGTAAAATTTCATTCCTTCAGTATTTATAGGATTTTTTGATCCATTTATCATTAGAATAATATTAATATATTTTAATATTTTAAGATATTCAAAGAGTGCCCCTCCACAAAATTATAAAAGGGAACCTATACTTTATCTTATTCACACCACTTTGAGTATTATAGATAAATAAAACACTAACATGTAATCTTATAAACTTCACTATCCAAATTATAGGGGTTTCGTTCATACGAAAAAGAAAACCCTAGAGACCTTAATTTGAGATCTAATGTAGTTGTTTGAAATAATAGTTCATCACCTTAGCCAATCACATTGTAGTTAATTCTTTTATTACCTATGATAAATCAATTATATTATTTTAAAATTAATAATCTCAGTATCCTAAATATACCAAAATATTATAATTAGAATGTTAATTAATTTATTCACCATCTTTCTATCAAATGTGATGGTAATGTATTCCTAATGTGTACACACAACATACCATCTCCACGTTGCGATACAATTCAATTCAAAAATAAAAATTCATGTAAGGTTATTATGATTGATTTAATATTTAAATATGAAACTTGTAACATAATTATGATTTTTTAATTATAAAATCATATCTACATCCTTATATTACAAATCATTGGATAGTGATAATATGTGTGTACGTGTGGACTTCCACCCCCACGATGTGATGTAATTTTTTTTGGATTTTTTTGGATATTAATAAGGATGAATTTAATGTATATATAAAATACATATTCTATAAAAACCCTTTTTAATGGGTTTTTATTATTTAACATTATCTTTCTCCATCAATCAAAAAATGAAAATAATTTCCATTCGTACCTATGACCAACTATCATCCTGAACAACGTAATTCAATTTTTGGTCTTCAAATTTTATTGATGAATATTAATATTTATATAATGAATATATATTATATTTAATTAATTGATAAAAATGGGGATATTATGTAATGATAATAAAATTATAATGACCTGAATAACTAATCCAAAATATACATAAAAAACGAAGCAGTTATCACCCAAAATATTGAATTCAATAAATAATTATAAATGAATGAGTAATAAAGGTTATAAGTAAATTATATATGGTATGATATATATTATAATATATTTTAAATATATTTATGATAATCCTATATTTATTATACATGTGGTTCAAACATGTATAAAAGAATTCAGACCCAAGGTATGGGATTTCCATCTCTATTTTATTTATGTGGGACACATGCCAGATTGTCTGCTTATTTTTATTTTGTTGGGTATATTCTACTCGTTAATTTATTTTATGATGATTATTATGAATCATATAATTATTTACACACATATATATTTTTATCACATTCATGGTCTTACAATTCAATTTATTCCAAAATAATGCGGTTTTTATGTAACAATCTCATTGTTTACCAGTATTGTTTTTTATTATGTTTTATATAATGAAATATAACGATCTTCCACTCAATAAACACATTAATTTTATTCTCACCATGTTATTTCCTGAAAATAAATGCTTTAATATATTTTTCCTAACCTAATATACTCAAGGGATTGAAATTATTTTTTTAATAAAAATTGACTTTATTTCTCTCAACGTCCGGAAAACATTTTTCTTCAATATCTTTGTTTTCTATTCTTGTTTAAAATATGATTTTACTATTCTATTATTGGTTTCTAAATTCATTTTTATACATGTTTATCTTTTTACAAATTTATTTAATATAAATATTCTAATCATTTTATAAATTATGTACTTTATTACATTTTTCCATAAAATGTGAAATGAATGTTTTCTTTTAATATATATATAATGAAAAAAAACTTCTCACCCGATTTACCAATAAATAGTTTTAATATTACTCTATAAATTTACATGGTTTCTAGGATTTTTTTCATAGTATCATTTTAATTATTTATATTTTAAATATTGTTTTCCAATTGTAATGTTTATTTTTCTCAATAAATATTTCAGTAGTCTTTTATTGAAGTTTTCACAATTGATAAAATAATTTAATGTTAATTATTATTTATTTGTAATATAATCCAATTATACCACTCTTAATTTTTCTCTGGATTTTTTATGGTCATATAGATGATATTTTTATGAAACCTTTTTTATTTCCATGGATTGTGCTATTATAAATTGAAAAAAATGTTTATAAGAATTGTTTACCTTTAAAGGGATACAATGTGATGATATAATTAATGTTTTATGATCATGTGGTACACATACATATGTTTTTGAAATTACGATTGGTTGAAACATCATAAACAAGGATGGTGTTTATGTTATAACCAATGAAGGTGGTTACATTATAACCAATGATTATGGTCACATTATTACCGAGGATATGTGGTCCCAAAATTACATAGGGCTCTAATGAATTGGGTAATTATTGTTATCCTATTATATTAAAATGATTGGAATTAGGAGTGAACCTAATTAAATAAGAGGGATTTGTCATCTATTATCATTTTAGGAGTGAACCTAATTAATTATGAAATTCATGGAAATGATCCAAGAGTATTAATGGAATTATTTTCTATGATTATTTCTTTATTACATATCTTATCCCAATGGTATTCTCTCATGGATAATGTTCTTTGATCCCATTATGATTCTTAATTTATATTCCTACATTCATTATTCCTCAATTAAAAATAAGAATTTTGACATGAAGGGTATGGATTTCAAATGTTATTCCCATATTACCATACCATTATATTCTTATAACATTTTAGTGAAAATTGATATCTTCGTTATTTACCCTTATTGGGAATTTGAGATCACCCTCTCCTTTGTTTATATTCCATATATTATGATCAATGTTGTTGACAATGATATGTCTATTAACGGTTCTACTTATTTATAATTTAATAGGTGACAATTATGAACCAGTTGGTTATGTGTCCAAATTTTCGAAGATAATAGACCTATAAAATTATGTCATGGATCTAAATTTTATGTAATGAATAGTAATATAATAATATTTAATATAAAATTATGAAAATTATTGTATACTATGGTTAGTATTAGAGAAAGGATTAGATATCCTTTATAAATAAGGATTATAAATCATTATGGAGAACACTTCGGATAATCCAACAAATAAGAGAACAACCGAAGGTATTTTAAATAATATAATGTGTTTTTCCTACAAGAAATTTTTTTTATAGATTCTAAAAGTGGATGTGGTTTTGGAATAGATGCATTTATGTGTGATATCACAAAAAAGAGTTGTTCACGTATAAATCATCCATGATTTGGGTGCATTGTTAGTGAACCCATGTTTTTCACCTAGTATTACACTCTTCAGGGATACACATGGGATTAATATTCATTTTATTTATAAACCATTATGAAGTATTAGAATAGATGATGACTATAAATTTACTAGGTCTAACCTAATGTAGAATAGGATAAAAAGAAGGTGTCGTGACTTAGAAATCCAATAAATAAATTTTTACAATTATGTGGTTTCCCACTATGATTATTTTTTCTCACACTGTGAATTTTGTTTTTATTTAGTCATTGGAACACAATGGAATCATGTTAATATTGAATTTGATGGAAAATATGGTGATCATGAGAAACCAAATGGGATTATTACTGGAGTGAAGGATATTGTGATTACATAGAATCATTTATGAGGATATAAGATTAATATCATGCACCTAAACTAACTCACAGACTCTTGAAAGACGAAAATGAATGAGTTCCCCAAGTTCTCATCATCATCATATGTAAATTTTTATTCAGAAAAAAATACAATAGGGAAAGAGGATTCATCCCTCAAGGACCTTGGTTACAAGATACTAGACTAAGGATGCCAAAAATGTTAAGGTATAAGGTAATCACCTTTAATCAGATTGACCCCATCGTGCATCATATTGACCATAGTAGGTATGAAAATATTCTCACAACCAGGGACATCCAACGAGGCCAAGTGATAAACTATTTTTTTTTTCACCCCACCATGTGTGCACCACTTAAGTGGTGTTGTAGAGAAATCTTAGACAATTTATAATTATGTATTTGATCAACCAAGGGGTGACATCAGAGCCATGAAGGGGTTTTTTCACTAACAACAAATCAGCTTCTACTTCTCGGAAGTCCAAACATCTCTAGTTGCATTAGGTGAGCCCTCTGAGCAACGTCATGGCCTATACCTACAGAGAGGTCCCCTAACCTAGTATGATATAGAAATCCATGTAAACAGACCCATTAGTATCCCACAAAACTCCCGTTATACGCATGACAGTCAGGGTACCCTGAGAACTTAGGCTGTGGAGTAAATTTTGAAATTAGGGACAATTTATTTCATGATATAAATGTGAAAAGAGATGCCATGGATAATGTTTCCTAATAAGTGTAAAATGATATATGTGTGGAATATAAATACATAGAGAAAAAACATTTCAAAGAAAAAGTGAGGAGTTCTATTGAGGGAAATATATTTTTTTACTAGGACTCCATTTATATTACAATTTCTTAAATATAGGGAACTATAGAAATATCCAAGTAAATTTTCTCTTATAAATGTCAGCTTCTATACCTTGGAAGGAACTATATTGTCCAATCATTCATGTTGGTGTATTAATGTGTTTATTTATCAGTATTTGAGAATTATACACATTTTTATTTTAATAAAATTATAGACATAAGAATCATGAGACAGCTAAGGATCGTGTAATTTTTGGAAGAATTATATAATTCATGTAAAATTAACTTAATAGTCTTCTATAAAATCATTGTTTAATGAGTTTAAGTTTTATCTCAAGTTAAATAACATAGAAATCCATTTCTATATTTTATGTAATGAATTTTTTTAATTAACGATATGTGTGAAAAAAATTATTAGGATTTGGTATATGTGACCCATTGTTTAAAAATTACTTCAGAATAGTTCAATTTTATTTTAGGGATTTAGGATGAAATGTATGTGATATAATTTTAGGATTGAAGATAATTTTGTGCTTACGTTAGTAAGGATATTTTTTTGATGATTTTATGGTTATGGTATTATTAAACTTCTATGGATATTATCTCTATTATGACCCTTTTCATTTTAACACAATTTAATTGAGTTAATGTTTTAAAGATTTTATTTTTCATATCTTAAATATAACTTATTAATATGAAACTAAAAGGATCTCATAAAACATTATTATCCCCTATAAATGATTTAATCATCGCTATCATAAAATAATATTTTTCATATGATTTGAAATCTTTTTGAAGATCCCAATCACCTGTAAGAAACTATTTGATCTATTCAAAACCATTTTATTTCTCTAAAATTTCAATGGGTAATTGAATCTCATTCAGTTAATTTCAAAATCTCGACTCATCAATATCATTTAGGGATGTAAATATCTCAAATCATTTTAATTTTTATTATTCTAGAGATACATACTTTTGTTGAATGATAAAGTGGGTATCAATAACAAAAAATGATATCCTAATATCTATATTTAATGTATGAATTATTTTTTTTCTATGAATGATTAATGAATAAGTTGATATAGATCAATCAATATGATAAAAGATATATTTTTGATTTATTGAGTGTATTTTTAAGTAATAAGACAAATAAACATGGTTAAATGTTTAAGAATAAAATTAAATGAGGTTTGTTTTTATATGTAATGTTTTTAAAATTAAAATGTAGTAGAATTTTATTAATGATATTATTATATATTATAAATATTATTAGAATTATAAAAAACATATATATTACTCTATAGTATTTTTCATTTTTTTGAAACATATATTACGTGGAATTGATACCGTTTGAATATTGTTAAATGGAAAATGTGGTGATTTCTAGAGACATTCATTTAATGACCTATGATCTTTCGGTATAATATGTTCCTGGTGGTATGGAAATAATAATATTTTAATAATATTTTATTTTTTGTACAAATATGTGTATAGAAAATAAATGATGTTAAAAAGTTATTTAATGATTAATGATATTTTTGACGATGTTCGTCATATTTTTGAGAAGTCTATATGAATAATTTTAAAATATTTTTAGAATAAGGAAAAACCATAGATTAGGTGAAAACCTATTTCATCTAGCATGACATCAATCTTAAAACCCACAACCAAAGGGAGATAAGGGTGAAAAATCTACCAATAACCTATGCAATGTTCTAGTTAGCATTCCATTACATAAATGACTTGAAAAATATTGATTAAGTTAACATTAAAAAGTTTTTGTTGCATCTTATAGATCACAATGAGACTGAAAATTAATTTGGTTATTTTGTAAATAATGATATTATATATGAAGATCACAATATATTTTAGGAGGACTATAGGATTAATGTAATTATAATACAATGATATTTAATTTTAGGAATAAATAATTAGTTTTCTTTTGGAATAATATATGAATTTATTGTGACTTTAAAATAATATGGTTTATTTATTTATATCAAATATTATCATATCTTGTGAATTATGTGGTTTTGGAATATTCCTATTTTTTAAATGACATTATGAGAGACAAATGATGACTAATGATAAATGTTAAATTAATATTAGATAAAATATGTGAACAATTCTTTATGATTTTTGGGTTTTGATCACAGTTTAGAGTATATTAATGAAATTTGAGTATAGGTATTTGTATAAGGACTTAGTATCAATTAATAGTATTACTATTTATCATGATAGATTAATGTGATATTTATTCATATAAAGGTTTAATAATTTTTGTAATTTTCATACCTTGCACTAAAAAATTTAGTTTTGGTTAATGTTTAAAGACAATAAGAATGAATTGTTACCCTTTTTCTGAATTATGTGATCTATTTGATGTTGAATACAAAAAATATATAAAATATTAGAGATTGTTGTGGAAAATGATTAAAGGACGAAATTTTACTAATCATGTAATTTTATAAAAATATTTCATTTTTTTATATGGAAATGTAATTCCTACACTCTAGAAAAAGGATCATTGGATAACGTGTTTCCCTATAACCTTGAATTATAAATATTTAATTGTCTTTTAAATCCTCACTAATTTATAGTTTTTTGGTCTATATATTTCTCCTCACAGTGTTATGTATCACTCTCTATCAGTCCTTGGGTGTTAGTTCTCTCTTCCATATCTATATTTTCCCTTCCCACAAATCATATCCTATTTGAAAAATATTTATTATATTATACACAGTGGCCTTAACATTTATCATTATACATTATCAAGAGGAAGGTTTACTAAAACCTTTTACGTTGTAGGTTTCCAAAAAAGACTCTTTAAATTTAACACACTGATATTTTATGAAATATTATTTCTAAATAAATTTATTTTGTTCAACATCTTGTGTTAAAAATGACATTAAGTTCAAACAAACCATGACATACTATTAATATATTATAATTTAATTCTGTAGTCATTTTATATATGTTGGGATAGAGGTATGAATATGAAAATCTAAATTATTTTATTATATTTTCAATACATTTATAAATTGAATTCATTTGTTAAATATTATTTATAAATGCGAATAAAAATAATTATAAATAAATGAGATGTTTTTTTCTACAAAAATATTGTTATGTGTGAAATGTAATTTTTTCCTAATAAATTAAATTTATCACTATTGGTGAATAATATCAATCAAATTTATATGTTATATGTTCAATAAAAAAATTAAAACCCAAGTATTATTTTTTCTAGGAATGATACATGAATAAATTTAGTTTTATTCTTAAATTTCTATTTTTTAAAAGTAGTTTTTGTCACATTTTGCAAGATTATTTTAATATTAATTTCTTCCCTGTAATAACCTAATATCTGTAAACTAAAAAATTCACCCAATTTGGTCCTCCACATGGTGAGATATAACAACAATAATAGAAAAATTCCTTGAATATAACCAATAAAAGACATATAATTAGAGTATAACGTGAATGAATGGGATAAAAAATGATCCATATAACCAAAGAAAAACTGGATAAAACAAAAATGTATGAAAATTATAGACTAAAAATTCTCTATGTGACCCACAATCACCTCCAAACCATCTAATAATAAAGTTAATAGATTAAAATAGAACATAGAATACTACATAATTCCATTCCCTTTCTATATGTCATACAAAACAATGTATACAACCACTTATTGGAAAAAAAATATAGGGTGTGAGCACAAATACAAGTAGGATACAACTAAATCATCTATAAAAGTTCTAATATCAATAATGTAAAAGTTATAACATTAAAAAGACAGATTTATTAATTATTTTCATAAATAAAACCATTTGTAATCATCACCCTTTTGGTCTCGAATTCATTGCATATTCACAAAATCTAGGAATGTATCACGTATAAAATTAATAAAGGTAAATTAAACATGTGATAAAATATCCATGAAATAAACCATAATTCTATAATACATGTATAAAAGAAAAATAACACCATTTGGGACCTATCCTATAGGAATACATAGTCGGTAAAAAAGAATAATATATTGGGAATAAGTTTATTCCAATTGATAATGAGTCCTACCACACTATTTTGGTATCACAAGAGTAACCTCTAGTGGTTTAACATGCACTACGGTCACCTATTTATATTTTCTTAATATGAAGAATATTCTTTATGGGATAATATTGATGAAAGCCATTTCAAAAAAAATGAAAAAATTTAATTATAATCTTTTTTTTTAAATAAAATTAAATGAACAACCCAAAGTGATCAAGAAGAACATATATTAATTCCTATATTAGTAACACTTTAATAGACACACATACTTTAACAATAATTAAACCTTATATTCCTTCAAAAATTTAGATTGAAAAAACATAGATCGTCCTTCTAAATACACGTCATGATAAGAAAATTAAAAGGATCGATTGGAAAAATCAATATACATGAATATAAAAAAATGCATCCAACTCTACTAAAAAAACCAAAAGAATCAAATAAATAGAAAGTATTCTCAATAGGTATATGTGGTAAAACAACCACAAAAATAAAACAATTAATGGAGTGATCCGAATGGAGGGAGATCAGTCAAAATCACCAAAAAAATTGTAGGGTTTGAAAGTAAATATTGTGAACCATTTGAAAAATATACAGTCTTGTATCTTCTTAAAAATGATGCACATGAGTAATTCATGTCATAAATTACTTTCAAGACATGAAATCTATAGTTTAAAAAATATTCTAAAAACATGTCACCTCACATTAAGTAAAATTCTGATCAAAATGTTCATGGCATGTAATGGTTTCACATCCTGAATATTTTTGACACCATGTACAAGATAAATGACATTTTTTCCTTTAACATATTCATGTCTTGTGACTCATTGGGGATGTGAATGTGTTGAGTTGGAAGTACTTATCCCAGTTTATTATAGAAATCCATTGAACAAAAACCTAAGGATCTATGGTCCCATGATGTTCCTTCTAAAACCATTTACACATTTATAACTAGACTCAATTAATTCACAGAAACATACATCACTGAACATTATGTCATTTACCTAGAATAGGATCTCTATTACCATGAAGCCTTCAATGAACCAAAATTAAAATAGAAACCTTAAAAAGAAATGGAATACTTGAAAGAAGTTAATAGTGTAACATCCTAGGTAAATGAAGAATAAGAAATATTTAATTTTTAATTTTTGAATTAAATATTAATTTTACTTTAAAGGGGTTTCTATGTTTGATAGCGTACCCGATACGCAACAACGGGTTTCTTTGGAATCTTGTGTTGCACACCAATAATATAATATTATTAATTTAAATGGTAGTTAACTTATAGCCTTTGTATTTTATGGAATGAAAAAAACTATCTAAAATATGATTATACATGTTTGTTAAATGTATTTATATTTATCCAATAAAATGTTAGAGGCTTAAAATATGAATGAATCTAAATTTAAGCATAATTTACATTAAAAGGTCGATTTACCACCTTTTAATGGGGAAGCATATTTAAATATAGTTTTGGTCACTTTAATACATTCTATATGACCAAATAAAATCCTTCTTTATAATGGGGACATCATAATTTACGTTGTGTAAATTTTTGGATTTTTTCTGATAAAGTTCATTTTTTAAAAAATAGTGAAAAATATTGTATTTTATTTCAAAAGTGCCTTCTATTCTAATTTGTTCATATGGTTAGATTTTTTTTTAATTGGTTTTAAAGTGAAATTATAATATATTTTTACCATTTAATCCAAATTTGGTCATTGGATAATTTCACTTTGAAATTGGACATAAACAAGTATCAATCTTTTGATATTTATTGTTTCTTAAAAACACGCTATTTGTTTTAACAACGGGAATTAATATTAAAAATAATTAATGCCACTTCTATGTTTTTAATTTTGAAAAGTAGACATCAATTTTGAATTCGGAATATCAAATAATTCTTAGGCTGAATTTTTGGTATTTTTCTGAAAAACATCATTTTTTTGATGAATAGTGAATCCACTTAGTTGTAGTTAAAAAAACTGACATTTTCATTTAAATAAAATTTTACCGCTTCTGTGAATTGAATTTCGAAAATATGATATACATGGTTGTTATCAAGAAGTAAAATGTGGTTCAATAAGATGAAAATAATTCTTGGTGAATAGTAAATTTTGACTTTTCTTTATCACGGTTAAAGGTAAATATGGTAATTCATGGATAAAAGAATATAATAATAACTCAAAATTACCTTAACACTTGTCCAAACCTTATTTTTTGAGCCATTTACGACCATGGGCATCATTGGGTCGATTTTGGGACCCCATTGAGCTACTTGGGAGTGATAATGACAATTTAGATTAATTAATTCAATGTGAAGACAAAATTGACATTAACAACATTCTTTTAGTAATTAATTTTTATATGTTGTTATATAAGTCCTATCTTCAACTATAAATATATTTTGAAAAAATAAAAATATTTCCTATATCATGGTATTTTTGTATAATTTTTAGACATCAAATAAATTAAATTATTTATGACACAATAATGATGCAGTATTTATCCCAATAAATAATGATTTAAATAAATAAGATTATAATGATTAAAGTATTACCCAAAACAAGCCCAATTGTGATTGGATGATTTTATTTCGACCATTAGTCGTCTTATATTTGTCTATAATGATTTTTGGACCATTAGAAACCGAATATCATTGTAATATAAAATAATATTTTTCCTAAAGAGCCCCTCCTCTCCCTTATAAAAGGAGACAACTTATCACCAATTCCTCACACCTCTCAAGACATTTGGATCATCCAAACTCTACCCAATTAAGCTCCATAAATCCCTTTACTCCTCCTAGAAGCCTTACCTTAGTTAGAAGGCACTTCAATAAGTCCATTGGTTCAAACCAAAGGGTGTTACCCAAATTAAAAGTAACAGTTTCTCTTAAATTGTTTTCTTTTATTTTACTTGTCCAACCCCTAAACTCTTTTTATTCCTTTATTTTGTAAAAACACCAGTATAATAAATATTCTAGGATTTTTTTATGATGAGGATTCTAAATACACTTACAAACTCCACCATCTAATGGATGATGAACATAATGTTTCTGTGGAAGGAAAACAAACGCCTCACGAAATGATGATTTTTCAATTACATCTTACCGCCTCTCATGGTGGCCATTATGATGGAACTGTATTTATATATTATATATATTATGTTTATGATTTCCTTATGCTTCTGTACTTCCCATTTATAGCACACCATTATGGTTTCTATAGTGGGTAAATACGATAATCTCATTTGTGGAAGTGCGGACTACCACCCCCTCAAAGTGATGTGATTCGTTAATGCCTTATGTGGGATGTATAAAAGATGGAGTTAATGATATTATATATGATATTATACTGTAATTATAATATTCCTATGTATAATTTTGTTTTAATTCCATTAAAATAAGAAATAGAAATGAAAGTAGCGTTCATGCGTACGTACGGCTTACCGTCTCCATGAACGATGCATTTCATTTCATACCTCCAATTGTTATGTACTATTATAAATACATATATATACTAGATATATATGATATATATGATATCAAAATAATGATTTTCATTCTGGATATAATTGACTGTTGACCACATAGACAAATTTTAAATATAAGCTGTTCATTTTTTACTCAAGTAACAAATATCGACAAAAAAAATATTAGTAACATAAATGATAACATAATGTTTATAACATGGTAATAAGTGATATAAAATGAATAATATACGTGAAAAATGTTCTTAAGAAATTATAAATTAACTTTAGTTTATTATTCAGAAGATTAAAGAATGATCGAGTCAAGTCGGACACAAGGTAAGGGACTTCGTCTCAATCTCCTTTCTTTGAGGCATTTTTAGTTTTATACACGACTTTATTTTATACGGTGTATAAAAAACTTTGAATTTTCATTTTATTCAAAGGGAATCTTTTTATACGAAGCATTTTACTAAAAGACAAAAAGGAATTTTTTTTTACGTAAGCGGTGACAATGACCTTTCCGCCGCTGCGAGTATTATTTGATTTTTGGCTTCCTTAACAGGTCGAAATGTTTTTGAATGGAAAAAATAAATACCATATAATATTTTTACATATTTTGGTAATGAAAATGATTTTGAGAATGGATTTATTTTTTCAATATCTCGAAATGATATTTTATTATTGCAATTTGGAAATGTTATCTTTCATTTATGCTTATGTTATGTGTTATGATCATGTATGGTCCATGGGAATTATTTATGAATACAGGTGGTTCCATGATAAACCTAGGCCAGGCGAGCTCGAGATAGCTCTCCAATGCATTAGGTAATGTTATAGAGGTAAACGTGAATGTTTCTGCTAAGATATTTAGGGAATATATTGTGATGGGTATTCCAAAGTAACTCCCTATGTAGCTATGATAGCTACAATGTAAGAATGATATGGATGCCACAAGTTACCTTTAGGATTTATGATTTCTATATGTCTTTCATAAATCTTATGATTTCATGAGGTATGTAAAAGATTTCATGTTTTGTATGTATTTATGAACAAATGTTTTCATTCTTTGTTTTATAACCCATACTGATCTTTTTATGATCGTCCCAAGTTTTGAAATGTTTTCAAATGACTTAAAGATGAATAGGGTCAAGGATGGGATCAAGGAAAATTCAAGCTATCTAAAACATGGAATTAGACATGACTCTTTTTTTTCAAGAATTCGTGTTTTGTAAAAAAAATGAAAACTGTGTAGAAGTGTCTACCTTGAAATATTTTGAGATGTAAAATTTGTGACCTAATTCTCTAAATCTCAAAACCTGAGGAGATCTTCAATGTGAATTATTCATTTAATTCAATATTATGTAATGTTTAAGGCTAGGTCCTTATAGTTGGTATTAGAGGTCGGTTTAGATAACTTTAGGAGTTGTGGTATTGTTAAATTAATATCCATAATGTAATTAATGTTAATATTGGAAATCATATAGCATTTACAGATTACCATGATGCTTTGCCTAAGATATTTTTGTGTTCAGAATGGTTTTCCATAGAGGAAACTTGATAGCTATGTTGGGATGACATCAGCAGGAAGACAAACTTCCAAATCAGAAACCTGAGATGGTCGGAATCAAAATTGAACAGTTCATTATAGTGATGGCTTAGTTGACTCAGTCTATAAATGGTGGTGGTATCCATGCATGAGATCATCCAGATCAACCGTAGAGGAACATGTCAGTAGTGGATCATTTCATGAGGCAACATCCAACATCATTCAGAGGATCATCTGAGCCAGTGCTAGCTGAAGGGTGGATTAATGCACTGCAGAAGATTTTTTATGTCATGGGTTATTCAAAACATAAAAAGGTTAGTCTTGTTGTTTACCGTTTTGAAAGTGAAGCTAATCAGTGGTGGTCGATGGTGAAAAATATCAGGGATAGTGAAGAGATTGATGCTCTTGATTGGGATAAATTCAAAGGTATTTTTCTTGAGAAATATTTTCCCAAGGTGGTTCGTCTTAGAATAGATACACAATTCCTAGAATTGAGGCATGAGGATGACTCAGTGGCTTCTTATGAAAAAGAATTCACTCGACTAGCAAGGTATGCTCCAAATTTCATACGAGATCTTGATAGTAAAATCAACCATTTTTACTCAGGATTAAATCCAATGTATTGATGGGCTTTAGCTTCTCGTGAGTTAAAAGTTATGAAAAACTTGTTCATTGTGAGGAGAAGGTGGAAATGGAGTTTTCTGATGATAAGGTATTCTTTGACAAACAACAGAATAAGTGGTCAAGCTGGCAGGAGAAAGGGAAGAACTCTTCAAAAAAGTCTGATGGTAAGAAACAAAAGTTTACATTTTCTGAAAATTGAGGTAAAAAGTATGATGGGGAATGTCTTTCGAATTCTGGTAAGTGATAACGATGTGGAAAAATGGGACATAAGGCTCATAATTGCACTGAAAAAGATCTGGGTAATGGTAGAACAAAATCTGATTTATAGTCAGCAAAATGTTTTAAGTGCAATGAAATGGGTCATTATGCAAATTAGTGTCCAACAAAGAACTCAACTGAAGGAAACCAGCCAAAATACAAGAAGAAAGGGGTGGAGAAATCCTTTTCAACTATTTCAGCAGATGTTGGGCCATCAAATGATGTTGTGTCAGGTACACTGTTTGTTTGATCAGATTATTCCAATGTGTTTTTTGATTCAGGATCCACACACTCTTTCATTTCTGAGAAGTTTCTAGTAAATTGGGAATTCCATCTCATGATATGAATATTGAGCTTATGGTAAAAACACCTAGAGGAAATGTAGAGACAAAAATAAAACATAAGAACACTCCTGTCCTTGTGTGCTGAAGGAATCTACCTGGAAACCTTGTTGTTTTTCCTCTAGTAGAGTTTGTTGTTATATTGGGCATGGATTGGCTTTATATTTATCATGCTAAGATTGACTGCAGAGATAAAGTGGTTTCTTTTCAGAATGATTTTCAGTTTTTATACAAAAATGAACCCTTTCTGTTGATAACATATCACGAAGCTAAGAAACTATTAAAAGATGTAAATGAATGTTACATTGCACATTATAGATGTTCCAGTGGTAAATTAGTACCATGATGTTTTTCTTGATGAGTTGGCTGGTATTATACCTGGTCAGGAAGTTGAATTTACTATTGAATTAGTTGTTGATGCTAAGACAATTTCAAAACCCCCTTATCAAATGGCTCAAATTGAACTTTTTGAGTTAAATAAGCAATTACAGAAGTTATTAGATAAAGGTTTCATTTGACCTATCACATCACCATGGGGTTCTCTAATCTTGTTTGTTAAAAATAATGATGGTTCAAGGAGACTTTGCATTGATTATAGAGCATTGAATAACATCACTGTTAAGGATAAGTATCATTTTCCTCATATAGATGATTTGTTTGATCAGCTCCAGGGAGCTAAGTATTTTTCGAAGATTGACGTGTGGTCGGGGTACCATCAGTTGAAAGTAAAGGAAGCAGAAGTTTTGAAGACCGCTTTTCATACTAGATATGTCCATTATGAATTTGTAGTTATGCCTTTTGGGTTAACCAATCCACCTGTTGTATTCATGGATCTTATGAATATAATTTTCCGTGAGTTCTTAGATAATTTTGTGGTTGTTTTCATTGATGATATTTTGGTTTATTCTAAATGTAAGGAGGAACATGAAAGTCATTTAAGGGTTTTCTTGCAAACCTTAAAAGAAAAGAAACTATTTGGGAAATTCAGAAAGTGTGAGTTTTGGTTACAATAAATTTCTTTCCTTGGTCACATTGTTTGGAAAAATGGCATAATTGTGGATCCTGCTAAAATGAAAGTTGTTGAAGAATGGCCAAGACCCACAAATATAACCGAGATCCGTAGTTTTCTCGGTTTGGAAGGTTATTAATGGAGGTTTGTTGAAACTTTTACATGGTTATCTAGTACAATGACTAAGTTAACTCGAAAAGGTGTTAAGTTCATCTGTACAAAAGAATGTGATGATTGTTTTTAGGAATTGAAAAGAAGATTGGTGAATACTCCAGTTTTGGAAATTCCTTCCAGAAATGGTGAGTTTGTTATCTATAGTGATGCTTCGCTAAAAGGACTGAGGTGTGTCCTATTGCAAAATGATCAGGTAATTGCTTATGCTTCACGTCAGTTGAACCCACATGAGTTAAATTACCCTACACATGATTTGAAATTAGCTATTGTTGTTTTTACTTTAAAAATTTTGAGGCATCATTTGTATGGAGTGAAGTGTGAAATATATACTAATCACAAAAGTTTGAAGTATATATTCACTCAGAAATAATTGAACATGAGACAGAGGAGATGGCTAAAATTAATCAAGGTTTATGATTGCACGATCCATTACCATCTGGGAAAAGAAAATAATGTGGTTGATGTTGTGAGTCAAAAAAGTAATGTCTCATTATCCATGATACGTTTGGAAAGAGATCCTTTGGTTTTTGATTTGATGAAATTTGGCATAGATGTTATTGTTGCAGGAAATTATTCTGTTTTGTTTTAGGTGTTAGTGAAATCATCTCTATCAGACAGAATTAAGCAAGTGCAGAAGGAAGACAGTGAGTTGCAGAAAAAGGTTGTTTTGGTTCAGAAGGGTAAGTTGCCTGATTTTAACATTGATAATGATTGTGTTTTGAGATTTGGAAAGAGATTATGTGTACCTTATGATTCACAGTTGAATAATGAGTTGTTATGTGATGCTCATAGTTCTCCGTTTTCAGTTTATCCTGGCAGTACTAAGATGTACAGAGATCTTCGGAAGTATTACTGGTGGGATAGATTGAAAAGAGATATTGCTGATTTTACTATGAAGTGTTTGACTTGTCAGTAGGATAAAGAAGAGTGACAGTTACCGAAATGAATTCTTCAGCCTCTACCAGTGTCAGAGTGGAAATTGGAAAATATATCCATGGACTTTGTTTTGTGATTACCAAATACATATCGAGGTAATAATGAAATCTGGGTTATAGTTGACTGATTGACTAAATATGCTCATTTCCTTCGTATTAGAGACACTTTGTCTCTCGATCAACTTGTTTGGTTGTATGTTAAAGAGATAGTCAGGATGCATGGAGTTCCCCTCTCCATTGTATCTGATCGTGATCCCAGGTTTACTTCGAACTTTTGGAAAGGAATTTAGAAGTCGTTGGGTACTGAATTAACCTTTAGTATATCTTTTCATCCTCAATCTGATGGGTAATCAAAATGAACAATTCAGACCTTAGAGGATATGTTACGTGCTTTCTCGATGGATTATCAGGGAAGGTGGGACCAACACCTTTCTTTGGTTGAATTTCCATTAATAATAGTTTTCATTCTAGTATAAATATGGTTCCATTTGAGGCATTATATGGAAAGCATTGTTGAACTTCAGTTTTTTGGGATGGAGTAGGGAAAAGGAAGGTGATGAGACCAGAATTGGTAGTAAGAGATGGCAGATAAAGTTCAGTTGATTCAGAAGCACATGAGAACAGCTCAATGCAGGAAGAAAAGTTATACAGATAACTGGAGGAAGGATCTTTCTATTGTGGTAGGTGATCATGTCTTTCTCAAAGTTTCTCCAAGGAAAAGTGTGATGCGTTTTGGTAAGAAAGGAAAGTTGAGTCCAAGGTTCATTGGACCTTATGAAATTCGGGAGAAAGTTGGATCAGTTGCTACAGAGTGGATTTACCTACAATTTTATCCAAAGTACACAATGTTTTTCATGTTTCTATATTGAGAAAGTATATGCCAGATCCATCTCATGTTTTGAGTCTAGAGATAGTTCAGTTGGAGAACAATCTCTCTTATAAATAACAACCAGTCCATATTCTTGACCTTAGAAAGCAAGTGTGGAGGAATAAGGTAATTCACTAGGTAAAGGTTTCTTGGAAGAACCATATGGTTGAAGAGGCAACGTGGGAATCTGAAAATGATATTAGGGATAAATACCCCCACATATTTTGATAAGTGAATAAAAATTGTTAGGACGCAATTTCCAAAAGGGGGGAAGGATGTAACATCCAGGTAAATAAAGAATAAGACATATTTTATATTTAATTTTTGAATAAAATATTAATTTAACTTTAAATGGGTTTCTATGTTCGATAGCGTAACAGATACGCAACAATGGGTTTCTTTGAAATCTTACGTTGCACACTAATGATATAATATTATTATTTTAAACAGTAGTTAACTCCTAGCTGTTGTATCGGTGTGAATTAAAAAAACTAACTACAATATGATTATACATGTTTTTTAAATTTATTTACATTTATCCAATAAAAAGTTAGAGGCTTAAAATATAAATGAATCTAATTTTAAGCATAATTTTCATTAAAAGGCCGATTTACCACCTTTTAATGGTGAACCCTCTTTAAATATAGTTTTGGTCACTTTAATACATTCTATATGACCAAATAAAATCCTTCTTTAGAATGGGGACATAAAAATTTACTTTGTGTAAATTTTTGGAATATTTCCGATAAAGTTCATTTTTAATGAATAGTGAAAAATATTGTATTTTATTTCAAAAGTGCCTTTTAATCTAATTTATTTATATTTTCAGATTATCTTTTTAATTGTTTTTAAAGTAAAATTAAAATATATTTTTACAATTTAATCCAAGGTTGTTCATTGGAATTAATTTCACTTTGAAATTGGACATAAACAAGTATCAATCTTTTGATAATTATTATTTCTTAAAAACACGCTATTTATTTGAACAACGGGAATTAATTTTAAAATTAATTAATGCCACTTCTATGTTTTGAATTTGGAAAAATAGACATCAATTTTGAATTCGAAATATCAAATAATTCTTTGGCTGAATTGTTTGTATTTTTCTGAAAAACTTCAATTTTTGATGAATAGTGAAACCACTTAGTGCTAGTTAAAAAAACTGACATTTTCATTTAAATGTAATTTTACCACTTCTATGAATTGAATTTCAAAAATACGACATACATTTTTATTATCAATATTTAAATGTGGTTCAATAAGATGAAAATAATTTTTGGTGAATAGTAACTTTTGACTTTTATTTACCGCGGTTAAAGGTAAATAGGGTAATTCATGGTTAAAATAATATTATAATAATTCAAAATTTCCTTAACACTTGTCCAAACCTTATTGGTTGAGTCATTTATGACCATTGGTATCATTGGGTCGATTTTGGGACCCCATTGAGCCACTTGGGAGTGATAATGACAATTTAGATTAATTAATTTAATGTGAAGACAAAATTGACATTAAGAACAATCTTTTAGTAATTAATTTTTATATGGTGTTATATAAGTCATATTTTAAACTATAAATATATTTTTTAAAAATAAAAATATTTCCTATATCATGGTACTTTTTAATAAAATTTATAAATCAACTAAATTAAATTATTTATGACACGATAATGATGCAGTATTTACCTCATTAATAAACGATTTAAATAAATAAGATTATAATGATTAAAATATTATCCAAAACATGTCCAATTCTGATTTAAGGATTTTATTTCGACCATGAATCATCTTATATTCAACTATAATGATTTTTGGACCATTAGAAACCGAATATCATTATATTATAAAATAATATTTTTCCTAAAGAGCTCCGCCTCTCCCTTATAAAAGGAGACCACTTCTAACCAATTCCTCACACCTATCAAGCCATTTGGCTCGTCCAAACTCTGACCAATTCAGCTCCTTACATACCCCTCCTCCTCCTATAATCCTTACCTTAGGTAGAAGGCACTTCAATAAGTCCTTTGGTTAAAACCAAAGGGAGTTACCAAAATTAAAGGTAATAGTTTCTCTTAAATTGTAATATTTTATTTTTATTCTACAACAGCTAAACTATTTTTATTCCTTACTTTTGTAACAACACCAGTATCCTAAATATACTAGTATTT
This sequence comes from Viscum album, assembly GCA_963277665.1. Taxonomy (NCBI): domain Eukaryota; kingdom Viridiplantae; phylum Streptophyta; class Magnoliopsida; order Santalales; family Viscaceae; genus Viscum; species Viscum album. Next base: position 1,499,817,276 of record OY728132.1, read on the forward strand.
TGTTATGATAAGGATTCAAAATACACTTACACACACCTCCATCTAATGGATGAAGAACATAATGTTTCTGTGGATGGAAAACTAACGCCTCACGAAACTATGATTGTTCAATTACATCTTACTGCTTCTCATGGTGGCCATTATTATGGAACTTTATTTATATATGATATATATTATGTTTATGATTTCATTATGCTTTTATAATTCCCATTTATAGCACGCCTTTATGGTTTCCATAGTGGGTAAATACGATAATCTCATTTGAGGAAGTGCGGACTACCACCCCCTCAAAGTGATGTGATTCGTTAATGCCTTATGTGGGATGTATAAAGGATGGAGTTAATGATATTATATATGATATTATACTTTAATTATAATTTAACTTTGTATAACTATGTTTTAATTCAATTAAAATATGAAATAGAAATGAAATTAGTGTTTATGCGTACGTACGCCTTACCGTCTCCATGAACGATGCATTTCATTTATTACCTCCAAATGTTATGTACTATTATAAATACATGTATATACTGGATATATATGATATATATGATATCTAAAAAATGATTTTCATTCTGGATATAATGGACTATTGACCACATGGACAACATGTAAATATAAGGTGTTCATTTTTTACTCAAGTAGCAAATATCGACAAAACTAACATTATTAACATAAATGATTACATAATGTTTATAACATGTTAATAAGTGATATAAAAGGATTAATAAACATGAAAAGGTTATTAATCAAGTAGAAATTATCTTTATTTTATAATTCAAGAGATTAAAGAACGATCGAGTCAAGTCAGACACAAGATAAGAGACTTCGTCTCGATCTCCTTTCATTAAGGCATTTTTAGTTTTATACATGGCTTTATTTTTTATAGTGTATAAACCCCATTGAATTTTTATTTTATTCAAAGGGAAGCTTTTTATACAAAGCATTTTACTAAAAGAAAAAAAATAATGTTTTTTACGTAAGCGGTGACGACAACCTTTCCGCTGCTGCGAGTATTATTTGATCTTTGGCTTCCTTAACAAGACGGAATGTTTTTAAAAGGAAATAAATAAATAACATATACTCTTTTTATGTATTTTCGTAATGAAAATGATTATATGAACGGATTTATTATTTCAATATCTCAAAATGATATTTTATTATTGCAATGTGTAAATTTTATCTTTCCTTTATGCTTATGTTATGTGTTATAATCATGTATGGTTCTTGGGAATTATTTATGAATATTTGTGGTAACGTGATAAACCTAGGGTGGGTGAGCCCAAGATAGCTCTCTAATGCATTGGGTAATGTGAACGAGGTAAACATGAATGTTTCTCCTAATAGATTTAGGGAATATATTGTGATGGGTATTCTAAAGAAAATCCTTATATAGCTGTGATAACTACAATGTAAGTATGATACGGATGCCACAAGTTACCTTTATGATTTATGATTTCTATGTGTCTTTCATAAATCTGATTATTTCATGAGGTAAGTAATAGATTTCATGTTTTGTATGTATTTATGAACAAATGTTTTCATTCATTTTTTTATAACTCTTACTGAGCTTTTTATGCTCATCCCATGTTTTGAAATGTTTTCACAGGACTTTAAGATGAATAGGGTCAAGGATGGGATCAAGGAAAAGTCATGCTGTATAAAACATGGAACTAGGCATGACTCTTTTTTTCAAGAGTTCATGTTTAAAAAAGGTGAAATTGTGTAGAAGTGTCTACCTTGTAATCTTTTGAGATGTAATAGTTATGTCCTAATTCTCTAAAACTCTAAACCTGAAAAGATCCTCAATGTGAATTATTCATTTAATTCAATATTTTGTAATGTTTAAGGTCGGGTCCTTATAAATAGGGTGTTATAATATCTTCACTATAAATTCATTTTCACACAATAAATTACTTAAGATACTAGTCTCACAAAAATAGAATGATAGTCCATAATAGTCATCAATTCCTACTCCCATGTCTAATTTCTATTCATTGCACACCGTCATAGTACAAAGTCCAAATGAAGCATTTTACCCCAGAACACATTCGATGAATGATCCATAATATGAAATGGTTGATCAACTATAGTGATGTTGTGATTAATATTGAAATTCTACCATTCAATAAAAATGGAAGGATCTGATTGTTACCTCTTATACTATGAAACATGAAATATATCATGGAAGAATGTAAAATAGTATGGTAATTCCAATAAATAGTCCACCTTTCCCTATTGTTCAACAAACTCAATGCATTTTATAATCCTTAGTGCCACCTTACCATGATTACCAAACTAATGATGTACCAAGATAGGTGAATAACTAATAATGTCTCTATCACCAAACTCAAAATATAGTGTCCATTGAAGATGGATAGCATAATATTTTTGAGTACTAAGTTCCATTTTCAATCTCTTCTTGATAAACTACACTATCGATGTCATCTCCAAAAAAGGCTAATCTCAACCAAGAAACTCTATCCCAACTCCACCTAGCCCAAGGGATTTTTATAAAGAAGCCCATAAAAAGCCTCAAAGGGACCCATTTTGATCATAACTCAATAACTATTTTATACAAAAACATGAATAAAGGAAGGTTATTTTCCTAATAAACACCAAAATCAAGAACACAATCTAAGAGTGTATCCTCATGAAATTGGATAGATCTCTATGTTAGTCCATCCATCTATGGATGATTTCTTATGATAAATTTAATATTGGGAACCCATGAACTCCTAAAATACTCTCCAAAACAAAGATAAAAACATTGAGTCGCAATCAGAAACAACCATATAGAGAACCCCATTAAGTATCAAATATATCATAAAAACAAGTCCCCAAGAAGATCTCACTTAAATATATAATTTATTAGTATGAAATGTTCAAATTTATTTATTCTATAAATTATCACACAAATAAAATTATTCCCATAAATATTATAAGGGAAAAAGACAAAATTAATGCAAATATCATCCAATTTCGATATTGAAATGGGTAAGGTATGTTACAAACCAGTATTCTTGTTGTTTTCAACCATAAATTTATTACAAGTAAGACACCCCACTAAAAAATCATCAATGTACTCTCTCATCGCTATCCACTATTATTAATGTATTAAATCATCATACATCATGAAAATACCTAGGTGTTTAGACTAGAAAAAATGGTTTTTGGTGTCCATCAACTTCAATGCTAAGGAAAAGGAACAACCAACCACTTTTGAAAACATAAAGTGCTCTAAGAGATCACGACCACTCACCAGGGGTCTCCCCACCATAATGGATTTTACTAAATCTATGGTACCCATCGTAATACATCTTATCAAGACAAAACCAATCAGAAAATTATAATTCATCCTTCATTGAATTCAAACATACCCATCCACCAACTAATTATATTCATAGGCTCACATTTGAAAACAAGCTCATCAAAGACCACTCTTCCACTGATTTATTCACTTATTGTTTTGGTAATTTCTTTCTTAGTGAATCAACTATCATATTCCTTTTTTGAGGTGTATAATAAATATAAATATATATTTTCTAGAGATACTCCTCCAAATTTCTCAATTTCATGTTCAGATCCTTATTAGTGAAAATATACCTCAAACTTTTATAAAGAGAATATAACATAAACAATTCACTAAATAGGCAGTGATTCCATGTTTTGAGTGAAAAAATTAACTATTCCAACTCATGGTCTTGGGTAGGGTATTTATTCTCATGAAGGTGTAACTGTCAAGAGCCATATGCTACTGCATGTCTCCCTTACATCAAGACACCCTCAAAACCCATGCCTAAAGATTCACAGAACACATTATAACCCAAACCTAATTATAGAATAACCAAACTAGATCTTAAGTCAACATAACCTTTTTTTCATCAAAATATCTCTAGAAGTTTTCGTTCCACTCAAACATTACACCCTTAAGTGTTATATCCATCATTAGAGATTCATGATTGAAGAAGTATTAAATTTTTTTAGTAATAACATTTCTACCACAAGAACCATTAGATCACATGCATATTTCTATGATGCTCGTAGGACATATCAATAATGTTTTTTGTAATATACTATGATTCCCTACTCAGATATAAAATTCCATTAAATTGTACTTATTGAATCCTAAACATAGATTTAGTAGTATTTTCATAATAATGATTTTATCTTAATGTTCTATGAATCATATTTAAAATGTCAATGTGCTCCTCCTCCAGTGCAGACTAATCCAAAATATCATCCATGGAGACCACATGATAAAAAGATTCCATGAAATGATGATATATATTTTTCATCAATTCCATGAAAATCATAAGAGTTTTAGTTTGTCTGAATGGAAGAACTATAAATTCAAAATTCTCATAAAAACTATTAAATTATATCTTAGGAATATTTTATTCTCATAAATTGAATTGGTGACACCATGAACAGAGGTAAGTCTTTGAAAACAAACATACCAATCTACGCTAATCAAATGCATTTTCAATCTAGGGAGAGGGTCATTTTAACCTGATGGTCACCTGATTTAACTTAAAATAGTAAATAAAAATTATGAGGCTCATTTATTTCGTTTTAGAAAAGAGGATAGTAAATAACCATGATGATATGTTAGGATAGATAAATCCATTAGCCTCATGATATTGAAGTTGGACATTAAAATGCACCAACTAACCAGACACTATACAGTAAGATGTCATAAAATGGGCATTATGTTAAGGATCTAGTCAATAGTAAACATAACCTCTTTCATGGGAGTTAAACCATAAATATAATCTAGTAAGACCAAGAAGTACACCCACACTACCTCATGTAGATGAATACCTTGAAAATGGTCGGCATAATCAAGAAAAATCACTAAAAATTGAACAATATTATCCTAGAAATATGAACTACATGCCCCACTCATCCCAATATAGAGTCCCAATTACCCTATAAATCTTGAGTGTAAAAATCATAGGATATGAACTGAACTTGATGGAGATTGTATCCTATCTAGGTTATAACATTGATCATCTAACACATGATGATAATTTTTTCAAGTATGTCAAGGTTGATAACTAATAAGTCCCCCTCCACATCATGGTCTGTCATTATCATTCGACTTGTGGGGAACTTGAAACCATGTTTAGACCTCTTTCCCAATGGTGTATAAATATTTAACAAGAATGGAATAAGATCTGACTAAAATCCACACATGCATACATGATTTGATAATATAATAAAATGTACAGCTACCTTATCAGATAAATTAAGCATTGTAGAAGAAAAAATAAATATTTTACCTCTAACTATAGTTAACACAACATCATATTCCTTGGGTGAATACTCCACTATATAAAATGATCCATTCATAGCTCTTCCATGATATTTCTTATCCCCATGAACACCCACCCTTTTCCTTAGGATAAAATAAACCATCCATGAAAACATCAGTATGAACAAGTTATCACATTTTAAATGTGGATCTAGCCTTACTACATTATTACATTGGGTCACAAAATGAATTTCAGAGGGGTAGATTGTCCTGAATGATGAAAATTAAATAGAGCCTTCAAAAAATTAGTCTTTGTAGGACCAGGATACACACACTAAAAAAATACTTCAACTATCTACATAAATCCCAAAAAACTAAACATAAATAAAACTGGATACCTGTGAGATTCATCTACTATCTAGAAGATATACTATAGGTAATTATAATACCAAACTAAACTCCTAAAAAATATATTTTATGATACTAAATCTACATAAAATGATTTATTATCAACTAACTCTGTAATTTTTTGGAGGATCATGTGGAAAATAAGTGTCTAAATATATTCCATCAACCCTATCTCAAACCATTTTGAAGTTAGGTAGTCATTGGTTTATACCTCTGGTTTTATGTTTACCAAATCCAAAAAGTTGGTGGAATAATCCATAATGGTGTTCTCTATCTTCATTAAGGTCAAAGAGTTAAAGGTATTTTTTCTAGGACATATTTCATGGTAAAAATTTTGGTTGACTATTTTCTTGAATGAATCCTAGGTAAGATGATCGTGCAGCTTAAGTTGCATAGTAGATTCCCACTATCTCCATCTGGGTACTTCAAGAATATACGTGAAAAAACACACCTTACAGATATCAATAGTCTTAAAAAATAATAATATCTTCTCAACCCACATAATAAATTGTTCATATTCCTATTGTTTATAGTCTCCATGAATGGTAGGTGGATACTGCTCTATAAATTCTAAACTTGGATCTACGGGTCATTCTGGGTTCCCGAAACATTCTTAACCTAGACTGTAAAATTTTTTGATTATATCATCTATTAAATAAGGGTCCACCATATGGATCTTATAGTGGAACATGTCTCAAATATTCGTCACTTAAATTTTGAATAACTCCCCTATGTGATATTTTTAGACAATCGCAAAAAACAAATCAGTCACTAGAAGATTAGAAAATAATAGGACCAATATAAAGTTTCGAAATAAATTCTTTAAAATAATATATGTTTAAATAAATTATGAATTCGCTGAAATAGAATAATTAATTTAGAAAATAACTAATATATTTGAATAAACAAACCATACATTTCATTCAGATTATTAATCCACCAATCCTAAAACCTGATAAAAATTTTCGGAGAACCCATGGTAACCTGTGATTAGACAAGTATATGAGATGGCTAGAAATCATCCATCACTAACTAACCAAATTATGATGGTCCTAAATATTATCTACCCAAGACATAGAACCATACTAAATAATTTTTAACACACTTAAGAAAGAGTAATTTTCTTTTATGTCAATTTTTATTGAACCACCATGGTTAAACTAGAAAAGTCACCTAAGGAGATCCTCCACATGATGTGTTATAAAAAATATACCACAAACAATCCTTGAATATGAATAAAATAATAAATATAAATATAGTTAAATTTAGAAAAATGATATAAAAATGATACATAATTTCCAAGCATAAAAATATAATCTAAAAATGAATGGAAATACAAGTCCATCCATGTGACCAACTATTATATCCAAACCATCCATATATGTAGGCAACAAAAAATAGAATTTGGAATGCTATAGGATGATCATAAAAATCATTATATCCTGAAAAATATGTTTTATAACCACCAAATGAAAAAATTAGGGTGTGGGAATATATCATAGTAAGATACCACCAAATAATATACACAAGTTCTAATGTCATGAAACCATGTATTCTCCCTTTAAAATATCCCATTTATAATGAATTTTCAAAAAGAAATCCATTTGTAAAAAATAACGTTATATTCAATAAATCTAGGAAATATTCACCAAACTGATGTATATATTAGGTCTAAAATAAAAATCATTAAATTAAACATGTGACCAAATATCCATGAAATAAACCATCATGCGAAAAACTATGACTAAAATAATAATAACAGAATTTGGTCCCTAGACTATGGGAGTAAAAAATATAAATAAAATAAATCTAAACTATGAATAGGATAATTTTATGTGATATTGAGTCTTTCTATTTTTTATCGATATCAAAAAAGTAAACCCTAGTCGTTTCAATAACATTAGGGTCACCAATGTTAATCTCTTGATCCACCCAAGGTTCCCATTGGGATATGATTGTTCAAAACCATTTCCAAAACCATGATCACATTTAATTAAAACCATTTTTACCAAATAAAATCCATTTGAAATAAAAATAAAATGTAAACCATAATGACATATTGAAATTAATGAATTAGAAAAACTTATAGAGATTCACCTACCTCATAAATGAGTTAAACCTATCTTCCTCCGACAACATAGATTGAAAAACAAAATACCAGTCATTAAATAATAAGGCATGCAAATAATAAAAAAAAATCATAGAAAACACCAATTGATAATTAATCTAAAAAATGCATCTAATGCTTCCATCATAAATAAAGGCAACAAATATGTAGACATCCCACTTAATAGTTATATATGGTGAACAACTATAAGAATCAGACACAAAATAAAGTGATAAAAAGTATGGTGTTCACCAAAAATAACTGTAAGGGTTTAGGGGGAAATACCTCCCAATAAATAAAAAACATCATAGGTGTGTATTGTGTGTAAAAACACTGGAATAAAGGAACTGACATCATGAATCACTTTCACAACATGAAATATCCAATATTAAAAATATACAAAAAAGGAATCACAAAAATTATATTAAATCAAGTGCGGTGTTTTCATGACATGTAATTGTTTTATAGCCAAAATTTTTTAAGACCCTACATGATATTAATAACATATTCCCCAAAACATATTCATGTCTTGTAACTAATTAATAACTTGAATGTGTCCAGTATGTAGTACTTAGAGATGTTCTCAATATAAATCCTCTGAACCAAAACACAAGTCTCTTTGGTCCCAAAAACAACATTATAAAGATATTTAAATATTTATATGTGGATAAAATTAATTAAAATAAACAAAAATTCTTGATCTATAGCTCATTTTCCCAATAAATGTCTCCATATTCAGGAGAAGTCCACAATGACCCAAAAAAATAGAAATACTTACATAAAAGAAATAGAATACTAAATAGAAGGTAACAAGGTATTATATACTAATTAAAATTATTTATTTAAGTAAAATTGATTCAATTTTGGTAATCAGGAGTTTAAAATTTGGTAAATAAGTTTCTTTTAATTTTTGTTCAAATTGAATACTAACCGTGTTAAAAAATTATTACCTCGATAAATGGTAAATCAGTTTAATCTATGTTAAAAATACGCAATGAAACCCCAATTTTTAAAATTAATTATTATTTGATGAATGGAATTATACCCTTATAAACCTAGTCTTACCATTGATATTTTTAATGAGAATGTGTCCATTAAAATGGTTTATATAATATTTAAATCATTGAATGTGGCAAAATATTACTCTATTAGTTTAAAATATCTCTTAAGAGTCCACATAGGGATAAAATAATGCAATGAATGAAAATAAGTTACTATATTGGGATTAATGAAATAATTTTTACAATAAATATTTATTTTAGATTTAGTAATTGTAATATGACATCAAATTCATAGTAAAAGAAATTGTTGTATTTCTGTAATTAATAAAAAAATATAATAAATGAAGATGTAAATATTAAATTTAATATAATTTGAGTGAGTAAATGTTTACCCTATATTTTTAGATGAATAATAAATATTATTGTTATGTTAAATAATTATATTCAAATTTCATCCTTTTCATTATGTATTTGGATTCAAATTAAATTAATAGCATCTAAATTTTCAATAATGATATTTGATGAAAATAATATGTTATTAAATTATATAAAATAATAAAATAATTAAAAGGATCAAATGGGGATAGGGCATGGTGGACTATTTTATCCATTTATCATATATAGTCCATTTGTAATCATTTTCCTTGAGATCAAAATTAATATATTCTAATATTTTAATAAATTCAAAGTGTGTCCCTCCCCTCAATTATATTACTACATCCTACCTTTCTCACATTGACCCCAAATTCGGAAATATAGTTCTACCAAACTCTTAAATTTTTATTATCCACTTCTATATATTCATTATAGTGGTTTTGGTCTTTCCAAAAGACCAACTATGGATCCCTTAAGAGAATATCTAAAGGATACATTTCAAAGAAGAGGTTATCGCCTAACCAATTACATTGTTTAATTATTCATTTTACTCTTATAAATCAGTTATATTATTCATAAAATGGAAGCTTAAGTATCCTAAATATAAAAATATTTTATTACTATTTTGAAACGAAATTTATTAACCCTATTTACATTAAATGTGATGTGAAAATATCACTCTTCTGTATGTACGACTTACCATCTCAACGTAACGATACAATTCAGTTTACATCACCAAATTTCATGTATGATGGTTATGATTGATAATATCTATAAACGATATTTATTAAATAATTATTTTTATTTATGATAATATCATGTCTATATTGTTACATAAAAATTTTTGGAAAATGATAATGTCGTACGTGTATAGTTTTGGACTACCACCTCTATGAGGTGATGCGATTTTTTTTCATTTCTGTTTTTCATTAATGGTAATAAGTATATATGCATAGAATATATATTTTATATGTGATAAATTAATTATCCTATAAATATTATTTTATATTTACCATTATTTTTTTCTATATGTAAAAAAATTAATGCAACATTCACACATATGTATAGCTTACCATCTCCATGAATGGTGCAATTCATTTTTATTCCCTAAACATTTATGGATGATACTAAAACTTTAGGGGATTAATATATATTATATTCATGTCATGATTAAAAATATAGGGATTATAGAGCCATGTTAAAATAATAAGTATCAAACCAAGGAATCCAATCCCTACATGAAAAAAAATAGTTTTCACCAAGAATAGTTGTTTTAGTAATAATTGTTAATAAATTTGTGTTAAAAGGTTATATTAAAATTGTATATAATAATTTGTAAATGAAATTTGGTTTGAATAACCATTTTTAATTGACAAAATGTACTATGTTTTGGTATTTGAGACCCATTACATAGACAATGGGTCCAGTGGGTAATAAGCCCCATTTTATGGACCCAAATGACCATATTTTTGTCCCAATGTTCTACATATGAATGGTATTTCTATAGTAACATAGCTAATACAGTCCCTACTATAGTACTACAATATCTAAAGTTCATGGAATAGTGAATTCCTCTGCTAGAGTGTCGTTGGTTCTACATTTCCACTACATTTATAGTTCTACTATAATAACACTATAGTTCATCTATAGTAACTTGCACCCAATGTGCTTTGAACCAAAATTATTAATGTATTACTATGATATTCTTACAACTTGGACAATCACCATCTACAAAAATAGTATATAATATTATATATAATTTAATAGTTTATCATTTAATTTTTAATAAATCAATATTTATTTTACATGAGGTTTGCTATAGGGACCTGACCATAAACATTACATAATAATTACTTATAAGAAAATAATTCATTCTCTTAAATTTTAGGATAATTTTAGGTTTATATTTTTAGATAATTAGTTAATAACTCAAACATTACCGAACCATATATATGCAATGTGGTCATATCCGATCAGTATCAATTTTTCCTAAATTATAAATCTTTTGAAATAAAACTTGATTTATTTTCATGATAAATATTCACAACATTAATGAATTCCTATTTAGTTCACCTACCCATACTTAAACACTATGAATTTTTTTTTAAAAATGGCATCAAAAAAAATGTTAAGTGACATAAAAAAGAAGAAGTTTACTAGTATAGTGAAAAATAAGAAAACCCATGAAATGATGGCCTTTATATTAATGTTATTTTAATGAAATGAAATAAATCTTTTTCACATGAAATCTCAATAACTTTTTTCTCAATTAAATAATTTAATACTAGTATAAAGAGTAGAAAAATCATGTAGATAACTTATAATCTCATCCATTCATATCACTTGTATAAATAGAATAACTGATATTGTCAATATCCATCATCGGAGTACCAATTTCATTGGATGAGTATCCCAAACCCACCCATCCTTGGTTTATCATAGGACTACCGATTGATGGTTAATAACATTACCAGTCATCCTTAATGTATAAAATAACCACCCCTCATTGTTTTATAACATATCCACTCATCCATATTTTGTATTATAACCACTCTTAGTTGGTTTATAACATAACTACCCATCCTTGGATTATAACAGAACCACCCATCATAATAAACTTTTGTGAGTACAATAACATAATAATAAATCATAAAATATTTAATTTTCATCAGACAAACCTTTAAACTAACTTTTAATATCATATTAAAAACACTTTTGGATAAGAAATTTCCAATTTCTTTTACAACCCGATTTTCAATACAAAAATACCATATTCTTTTAAAACACATAATAAATAACTAAATATTCAAAGTAAGGGAATGCGGTTTTTTTATTGACGAATTAATAAAGGTTATGAATGAATCTATTATTCAAATAAATATTAAGATTTCATGAAATTTCATTCCCACTATAAAAGATAAATTAGAACATTTCATTTATTATTTGTAATTAAAATAATACATTTCATACAAATGTTTTATTTTTTGAAATATTTGAAATAAAGATAGAAAAATAATTTATAAAACACTAATTTACATATTATTAAATTCATAAAATAAAATTAAAAACATGGACATAGAATACATAGTTAGTTTTATGTAAAACATTAGAAGATTACTTTTTAAAGAAAATCCCCTCACCACTTTGTAAACATTTAAACTATAATAATTAAAACAGAATAACATTAAAAAAATTTAAATATCAAGAGAATATATAACTGTATGATCTAACATTCCAATGGAGCATTATATAGGCCTCATAAATTAATATAGGTTAATGAAATTGAAATATTCCTTAATGAAAGTAAATTAAGATAAAGTCCCATAACTCAAGTTTGATTAGTAAAATTTTTTATTTATCATCGTAAATAATATTATTATATTAATTATTTAATTCATTAACAATTATTTTTTCAAATTTATTATTCCTTTTTTTTAGATTATTTTTTTATATATATTTACATAAATAATGAAATTTTCATTGGGTGTTTCAATGATATTTGGATTATTTGTAAAAAATGACTCTAATATGTCTATTATTAGTCAACATGGTTATAATTTCAATATCATCAGAATAATAATAATGAAATAATTATCATTTTTATAAAATAATTATTCTGTTTAAAATGAGTTAATAAATATAGTTATGAGAGAAAAACTATATTATCATCATTAAGATGGTAGTCTTACTTATGAATGACTAACATTTACATTTTTTAATGACCACAATGGAATGAAGTTATGTATTATTTTATATTTTTATAATGATCATAATAACATAAATACCATATTATATCTATAAAAAAAACTTATATATATATCATCCATCTAATTTGGTGATGATGAAATGTCACATCGCTTAAGGGAGTCGGAAGTCCACTTGTACATATGAATGATATTATCAATTTTCAATGTAATAATGAAAATAATATATCATATTTTAATAATTATAAATATGTAAATATTTTAATAATTTTTTCATTTATATAACATATATTCTTTAACATTATCCTTATTTCAATCCTGGTAAATCATTAGTGAAGAATAAAATAGATCGCTTCACGAGGAGGTAGTCTTATTTACCTGTAAATCATTTTTTTTTCATTTTCTAAAGCCGGGTTAAAGGGAACCGGACCCCAACGTACAACATGCATACATAGACGAAACTTAAACAAACCAGAACAACACAACCTTACATATCATAATAGCCATAATCGTCTCCAAAACCCAAGCAGGATATATATGTGATATCATAACTAAATAAGTATAAATATTTTACAAACATCACATATATATATATTATAAAATTTTATAACAATCTGTGAGTGGCGATGATGGAAAAATTATGACTTAATAAGATATATTTACGATTAATATAGAGACTCTAGGTCATGGGTATGAAAGTTATGAAGATATTGGTTGAGTTATTTCCTAATCCAAATTAATTTAGTTATGTGAATATGAGATGATATGTATTTCCTTCTCTATGTGACGCGAGTACCACACTTGTAATTGTTTAAAGAAAAAGGTGTACTAATATTTTTCACATACCAAAAGGATCCAAGAATGGACCACTATATATACATTCACATTAAAGGTCAAAATATGGCCATAAAATACATTTCATTCAGGTTTTTAGTTTATTATAACTCAAATAAGATTTTAGTTTTACCCCTGACAAACCCATTTCTACCTTATCTGCGGTAATTAATTTTTATTATTTTCATTGTACATTATGTTAAAAAATAAGGTTTACCTTATTCAATAATATAAATTTTTATGATAAATATAGAACCTATTTTAGCATGTTAAATTCACTGAAGTGGAAAATTTTAATATCAAATTAAACCTACAGATACTACGAAAATGAGGGTTTTCAAGAAGTGTATTGTTCACAAAATAGATGACTTCATATTAACTTTATAACTAATAATAATCATTTTATGGATATAAATTAATATTTATTGATATATAATTTATAAAATTCATTGTAATTATTACATATTTTGGATTATCTAAATTAATTAAAAATGGAGAAACATTATACACTTTAAAACATTTTTTAGAACAAAAACAATTTTTTAAACTAAAAATAATCTTATACTAAAATTCAATATAAATTTTATTCAAAAGTCATTAATTGGGATATATATAAATTAATAACACATATGTTACTCTAACTCCTATTTTAAACCTAATGGTAATTTTCAATAATAATGATTGTTGAAAGGAAATAAGTAATTTACAAAATTAAAAATTCTTCAATATTCATTGGAAAATAATTTTTTGACAAAAAAATGAAATCTAATTTAATAATAATAATATGATGCTCAAAAAAAATTAAGTTTTTATAATTTAAATTCTAAAATTTATAAATTATTGTTTTGATTAAAAATCATAAAGGAAAAGAGTTTAGCTAATATTATTTTCATTATGATTTAAAAAGTACTTAATATATTTGTATTGAATTTAAAATGTGAAAGTGATTTTTATTATATCATTACATGTGTTGTTACCTTCTATCACATATAAAGGATGTCAGACCAGGGGTAAGGGTTTTTATCTCACTTTCATTAATGTGAAAGACCTGATATATTCACCAATGTTTTATTTTATGTGTTGTATATGAATAAATTGTATGATGCTTCTTATGAATGTTATGATGATTAAAATATCAATATAATATTATTTATTTTATGTTTATTATGATTAAAAGTTTACTAATTAAATGTGAGATTTATGTTAAAATCTCAGTCATTGTCAGCATTGTCTATGATTATGTTTCCAATGATAAAATATTATGATCTATCTCTCAATAAACTCATGAATTTCGTTTTAATTTTGTAATTTCATGAAAATTAAAAATATCCCTTCATTATCATCACATTATGTTCTCAAGATACTGAAAATATGTTATTTATAAAAATAATCAATTTTTCTATCTTTGGCCAAAAAACCATTTTCTTCCATATACTTGTTTTTTAAAAAAAAAAATTAAATAGTGTTTACACTATTTTATGACGTTTTTTAATTAATTTTTAACTATGTTTCATTTTATTAAAAATCATTTAAAAGTTGTATTCATTTTTTTCTAAATGAGGTATTTTTGAAATTTTTACATAAAATTTTAAGGGAATGATTTATATTTAAAAAAACAAAATGAATAGAATATCCCATCATCAATATCACTCTATATTTTTAATCCTTCACAATAACATTCCAAAATTATTTTAAAAAAAAAATTCTGCATATTATTTGGAAAATACATTTATTTTGAAAACTATTTTCAAAGTGGTAGGGTTATTTTAATCAATAAATATTTCAATGAGCGTTAAAAAAATCATATAAAATAATAGCATATTATATTAGTTGTGATTATCTACGAATATTATCCAATAGTACAATTATTACTCTTTATTTGGCCAGTTTATGTTTATTAAAATGAGATTATTGTGAATCTTATTAATTTTTCATGAATTCTGCAATGATAAATTGATGATTTTTTAAAAATCGTTTACATTGAACAAATTTATGATCGGATGATATTAGGAATGATTTGTGATCTTTTGGAAAAAGTATGTATAGTTTTAATTATAGAAAGGGTTCTTACATTATAAACCAAATACATTAGTTATGTTATAACCATATATGATGGTTAATTATAACCAAGAATATTGGTCAC
Source organism: Viscum album (assembly GCA_963277665.1). NCBI lineage: Eukaryota > Viridiplantae > Streptophyta > Magnoliopsida > Santalales > Viscaceae > Viscum > Viscum album. The sequence goes on from OY728132.1 coordinate 1,499,833,105, forward strand.
ATTATAACCCACAATATGTGGGACCAGGATTATATTGCCTCAAATAAATTAGGTAATTATCAATATCTCATGAGATAAACCATGATGGAATGGGGAGTGAACATAGTTCAATAAGCGAGTTTCGCTACTATGATAGTCAAAAGATTGAACATTTATTAATATGATGGAATGGGGAGTGACATTAATTAACTGTTATGGTCTTGAAAAAGACAAATTATTACTAAGAAAATTATTTTATATAATTATTTCACAATTCCATATTTGATTCTAATTTTATTCTATCATTTACGAGGTTCTTTTATTCCATTATGATTTATATTTTATGAACATCGTCGATTTGTTCAGTGAAATAGGATTATTAACTTTTACATGCATGGAATGAATTAAAAAATTTATTATCCTTTTATCATATCCTTATAATAATGTTATGTTTATTTGACTATTTATATCTCCCTTATATACTCTTACTGGGCATTTGGGGTCACATTTTTTATGTTTCCTTTCCCCAGGTTATGATGAAATGTAATAAGAATTATATTTATAATTAGGATAATATTTATGAAGAACATAATGTGTGACACTTATGAATAAGTTGTTTATGTGTCTAAGTCTCCAAATATACTAGACCTATATGATTATCGTATGGATTAAAATGTTGTGTAATGAATATTAATATAATATGATATAATATCTATGTATGAAAATTATGGATCATAATAGAAATTTCTTTCTTAAACACTTAATAAAATAACAACATTTTACATTATAAAAATCATAAAATAAATAGAACAAATATTACATTATATAACCATCAATACATTGAAAATAATTTAATCCATGAATAATGTTCTTGGTCGAGAGAAATTTAGTACATACTAAATATGATTAAAAAGAGTTTATTTTCTCAATTTTTTAAATAATTAAAAAATAGATTATTTTAAAAAAATTAAAAATATTCAATTTAAACATTTGAATATAAATTGAATGTTAATAAAAATTTACCATTATAAGTCATTGGAATATATTATAAACATTATTAGAATAATATAATGAATAATTATATGGAAGGAAATTATACTGAACAAAAATAGAGAAATAATATTGGAGTGTCTTATAAATTTCACTTTGACAATTTTATTAATAAAGAGAGAGAAAATAGATTAATTACTTGAAAACCACAAGAGTAACATCTAGAGAATAAAATATATTGGGTTTAGTAGATACAAAGAATAACATTTACCCAATTACGAATAATGTATAATCCATCCTAATTAAAAGTGAGATTGGAACATAAGCCTTTATAACTTTGGGAATTTTTAAATCAAAGGCCATCAAAACATATAAAATGATATGTTTTCATAAATCCAATGAATTGCACCATATATTATGTAAAAATATATGTCTGGTATTTTAAGAAAATCATATAAAATAGAATATTATGTGAAATACAAAACAACTCAAGGAACTCAAAATTTATCCCAAGAAACCTCATAGATTTAACAACACTTGAATCAAACCCCCGTGAATGAGAGATACTGAAGTAGAACATTAATTAAAATTGTTAGAGAGTAGTTCATGATATAATTTTTCAAATAGGCAACATTTACATAATAAAATTGATATATGTGTGTAATTCAATAACATGTCTCAGAGAAGGACTTTTGATTTGAGAAACTCTTGTAAAGATTCATACCATTTGAAATAGTATTCCACAAAAGAAGGAATTACCAGGAAAAAAATAGAATTCATATAAGAAAATGAAAAATGAAAATAAATAAATTTTTAACAGAATATATAGGTACATAATTTATAAAAATGATATAATTTTTATTATTATAAATAAAAGGAAAATTATTTCATGTCAAAAAATATGATATCCAAAACGAACCATCATAAAACATTACTATAAGATTAGAATACAAAATAGTTTTTATTTGAATAAAAACATTAATTAGATTTCCTAAATATCAAACTATGATTTATAAGATGAAAATAATACTCATAAATGAATTGTATAAATTATTAAATTTTAATTTTTTAATATAAATTTTTAAATAAATGATTATGTCATTCTTATATAATTATAATCTAATAAAAGGATTGTATTTTTAAAATTATTATTTTTAACAATTCACTAAAAATATCAACTATTTGAGAAAAATCCCAAAAAAACGCAATATACTAATAGAGGCACGATAAATCAAAAACTGAAGTTTCTTTCATCAAAATAATATTATAAAATCCTGTAATATAAATTTCAAATGAAAATAAAAAATTTAATAAAAATTTAATTTTATTAAAAAATGATCTTTCTAAACATCATGTTTTCTTAATCTTATGTGGCGTCAATTTATAATTAATTTAGTGTTAGCTTATTATTTCCATGATTGATGTCTTTTAAAAGTTATATATTTATTAATATAAATAATACATCAAAAAATTAATTGATAATTCAATTTTTAACATTTAATAATTTTAATCATATCTTATCAATAATTAATTTTCTAAAAAAATAAATTTTATTCTTCAAATTAAAATAATAAAATATTAATTTAAGTATGTCATGACTCATTTTAGTTTTGTCTTAAGTGTGTCAAAATCTATTCAATATATTATATATTTATCGGAAAATCTAAACTAAAATTTTTTCCTCATATAGTTTATGAAATATGAATATTATGTAATTAATTATTTATTTGATAAATTGCATCCTATAAAATTTTCATGTCATTCATTACATGCTAGGTATGTCAACATAAGATTCATTTTCCATCTATCTTGAACCTGGTTTGTAATAAAACATTATTGGTTGATTTTTTGTATTATATATATATATATATGGTATTATAGTTATGTAGGAATTAAATTCTCTCATGAGAAAATAATACTATAGTTGAGGGACATTCGGTCGGACATCCAACTAGACTGGAGGCTTATGCCTTCTTCAAGAAATGTTTTGGTTAGTTATCGTGGCTCTAGTCAAACTCGTGTAAGAGTTTTCAGTTTGAAAAAATTACAAATCATTACTTTAATAGTTCATGTATCTTAGGCGTAATATGCATTGTTATATGTGTGAATCTGTTTTCATTCAATTTTTAACTGACAAAAAACTATGGGTTGTGTTAATATCTACACATTAATAGGGTTTTAATATAATATTTTAGTGTATAAAATAGGGATTCAAAACCTAAATCTTTTGAATAATTGAGACACAAAAGAATAAAACATCATTCAATAAAGATTAAATGAGAACAAACATTTGGGAATATAATATCCATATGATGTATATAGAATTAAATATAGTTTTAAAGAAATAATTTCAATTTTTAATTTCAATGTTCCTTCTAAAGAAAATAAATGTCAATACCTTGATCATCTAACTGGGTAGGCTCTGCCAAAGCAAGGTGCCCATGAATTATCTTATGAAAGTCATGGTGGAAGTTAATAAACCTAAGATTTAGGAAACCAAATATAGTTTTGAACATAATATGATAATTTCTTGAAAATCCTAAATAGATAAGATATTAGTGAAATTGAAATAATTCTTTATCCGTATAATTTATTTGGGAGCATAGTTTTCTACAAAATTATGAAATATTCAAATATGATATGATTGAAATTTTACCTACCTAAATAAATATGTTCAGAGTGGAATTAAAAATAAAAATAATTAATTATTAAAATATTTATCTTGGTTAAAAAAATATAGAGGTGTATAGATAAATCATTTTAGTTGAAGTACATCAATAAAAATTCAATGAAAAAGAGATATTAAACATTATAATCACTAATATATACATCATTATTATAGATTATTGAATGAAAATGTTTATCATTTTGGTGTCTTTTATATTTATATCCTATATTTCAATTTTTGATTGGTATCTATTTTGGAAAATTCTTCCAAAAGAGATGTATTCTGAGCATATGAATTCTAATTCTATAGAAAATAATTTCTCTAAGAGTGACTTGTGAGTATTAGATATCACGTATCACAAATATTTTATGATAAAAATAGACTCCAAGATAAGTAATAATTGAAGAATGAATTAATAAGTCTATAAATATAGGTAACAGAAAATGTTTTTTTACATTGGAAGTTACCCTTAACGATCTATGTCTACATATGGGATTAGTTATGTAATTAGAGAACTATTATAGTGTTCCTAAATGGATCGTAAATTTTATTTTTGTATCTTTTTTGGAAAACATTAGATATTAATTAATTAATAAGATCATTATTTTTCTTATATATATGAATTATATGTTTTATGTCCTTTGTAATATTGGAAATGGTTTATAAATTTTCGATATGGAAAATATTGTTTATGAATTTTAGAATAATAAGGTAACATTTGATTATATCCCCACATTCATTTGGCATCTTCTCATTAGACATGTAAATGAGAAAATTATTTAATCACTCCATGGAATTGGATTGAAGGAATCATTTTATTATGAATCCTTTTATAATTATAAATCAACTTTACTAAAAAAAATTACCAAGGAATCTTTTATTGGGAAAGGTGAATTGATTAGTTGACTATTGGATCTTTTATATTATGATATATATGCACCAATAAGAACACAATAAATTTGAGGTCTTAGTTATTTAAAAATCATTATAGATGAATTTATTATGTATGTATATTTGTTTCTAATGACACATAGGTATGAATATCATTAAAATATCAATGGGTTTTATAAAATATTGTAGAATCAACTAAGAAAAATATTTTAGATTCCCTGTTCAGATCAAGGTTATCAATATTTCGACTAGTAATTCATTAATCATATAAGGAATTATGGAATTTTTCAATAAATAACCCTTCCTGTAACTTGATAGTGGAATGATGTGTATGAGAGGATGAATCATTCCATGTTGTACATGGTTCTATGACATGACCCAAACCACCATATACTTTCTCGGGCTGCTATTGAGCCAAGAATGCCACCCCAAGCATACGGTTCACAAGCAAGGGGCTAGTGACTGAGACTAAGTAAGAATATATCACAATATGAGAGGCATCATCCTATATCAACCAGAAAATAATACATATCTCTAAGGAATAAAAGAGATAAAATCCCTAGTATGATAAATATATATAATCAACTAAATTCTATTAAAAACAAGAATCATAAAAGTTATAAAAATATATTCTATATGGTAAATATAATGGAAAATAAAAATCGTAAAATTATCTGAAACATGCACTGGTGAAAAGATCCTCTACAATCTTGGAACTCCATGATCACTCTCCATCCACGATGGTCCCATCTACCACCATGAATCACTATACTATATTTTTTGTATCCAAGAATCACAATGAGTTAGAAGAGAATATGACATTCAAACTATATGATTATTTATCCCATCTCTAATCAAATGAATCACTTTCACAAATATATCATATCTGGGATGAAGACTTATACAGGGGGGTATAAAAATTCCCACAAATGACCCCTTTAATAGAAAATGAAAACAAAAAAGAAAAAATTCATCTCCTCTTATAGTACAAGAGGTTAAAAAGTGGGAGATATAAGGAAGATCAAGAAATACTTAGTCAACTCAATGATACAAATAAAAAAATTAAGGAAATGAATGAAAATGAATAATAATACAAATAATATCTATATATTCAATTCTCAAGGATTCATGAAATGTCTTATTCTTCATAACTCTAACTCGTGATAGTAATACTAAATAATAAAATATATAATCACGAAAAAATTAATGATACCTAAATGGATGAAGTTGATTACGAACTCTATATCAAATAAAAAAGGCTACCCTTGAGGTTTTAGGGAATGAAAACACTAACATAAGTATATCTTTAATTGAATTCTTAATTTCACATTACCGCTGTAATCAATTAGTTTTGATGATCATGCCATTTTTGGCCTCATGATATACAATGATTTTTAAAGAGTCCCAGAAATACATCCAAATAAGATGAGTAGTGGTTTTTTCTCCATAAGAGTGGAATACTGATTCATTATATTCAAATTACTAATAATAATACGGTATATACAATGAAATTAAAGGGTGATTGGATGATATTAGTGCATTTATGGAAGGATTTCAAAGACAAGTGAAAATGAATGAAAGAAATGCATGAACATGCCTGAGAAATGTATTCCATCCATGTTATCGTAATACCTAAAAAAATCCCTACCATTCCATATCTCAAAAATTAACACAAAACTAAAATCTACTCACACTACCTATCTTGTATTTTTTGATATGTGGTTCAAACAATTGTCACTACAACACTACACTCACCCACTAATAATTATTTAGGGGATCCAATCACTCCTCAATAAATTCTCACCACACTCCACTATATGAAATCTAATAGAATATTGAGGTACGATAATGTTCAAACTAGATTATAAGAGGATATTTAGATAAAATACATAGTTATAGTGATGATTATAAATATTTACTAGGTAAAATTTCAACACTCATGAAGAAAAACACTTGTGATATGAAAATAAACATTCAATGAAATTGAAACATGGGGGTAGGGTAATTGTTCATTTTCCAGGAGACAACAATCTGTTTTCCAACATTAGAGCCTCAAAAGAATATGAATGAAAACATTATTATGAGAAATTATAATATTTTTGTGAGACTTAACTCTATAATATTTTTGTCTTCTTATTAATTTTTAAATACTTTACAATAGATTAGGATTCACAAGATTTTTCCATGTGTATGTTCTAATTTTATCACTTTCAATGGCTTCTAGTATGTTTCAGATTTGATCTTTTTATTATTCCAATTCTTTTGTAGATCACACTATCCTTGGTTATTTGGTAGAATGGATGATCACTGAATGGACATATCTAATGTTATTTTACCAAATTGGCCTTATAGAATGCATGAGTATATTCTTTTTTATTATGTTTTATTCATACTATCTATGTAAAAGTATATATGATAAATGTATGTTGTTATGTTCAGATCACCTCATATGAATTTGAAATTACACATACATGAACCCATAATTTTCATAAATATATAATGAATATTATTAGAAGAATATTCATTACATACCATTTCAATCCATGCTAGAATCATATAAGTCTAGTATATTGGGAATCATAAACACATAATCAGTTTCTTTTATAATTATACCCCATTATGTTCTTCATAACAATAACCCATCATATATTTATCATACTTGATGTCATTAATCATAAATGGGGTAAATTTAACATAATAAATGGTGAGATAAAATGCTCTATATGGGTAAAAAATGGAGATATCAATGGTCGCATGAAAATAACTTGAGTATAAGGGAAAGGGAACATGAGAATAACATTTTAAAATTATATCCTATATATCCAAGATCATAATATTGATTCAGGGAATAAATCATCAAAATTCATAAAATATGAATCATAAAAGAATAAAAGAACATGTGGGATGGGAGAATAAAATTTTCATAGTATGTGTAATTTTTTTAAAAAGAATAGAAGATAAATTTATTATTAGTCAGGGATCCTTTTGAATACAAATATAGTGTATAGGGTTCACTAAATATTACATTATAGAAGTGATGGTTCACTACCAATACTATTATAAGGGATAAAGTCCCTTACAATAATTAGTTCACTACACACTTGTGCCCTACTTATCTCATGATATATCAACCTTTTGAAAATTAATTTGAGAGATATATAATTTTGGGCCCAATATTTCTTAATTATAACATGATCACCATATTTATTTATAACATTATAGTTATCCTTTGTTATAATGTAACAACCATCACTGTTTTATAAAGTAACCAGCTGTCACATAATGAAACCTCTAAAAATGTGATCCACAAGATAATATAACATTCACAATATCATCAAATCATATACTTTGAGAATTAAATGGGTTTCATTGTAATTTCATCAATTCATCATAATAATGAATTTGGGGTTTTTTGTTATGGTTAAAGTTCACCACAAAACCTCTTTAAATATCAGGATCAAATCCCAACAGTCCCCAAATTTGGGGATTTTGTATCATGGAGCAGTATGGTGAAGTGGCTATTACATCATGAGGGAAGTTGGCATCGAGTGTGGAGGGTCATCATCTTATTACCTTGATTTTTATGAAGGAAGACATTGAGTGATGATGTGTTTGAGGGTATGTAGTTGGTGGCTTGGATGTGGGACTATGGAATGTGTCGATAGATCCATGGTGGTGGCATTGGAGACTATGATAGAGGTTGGTGGAAAATGTCAATGGAACCATAATGGATTTGTGTTGGCTTAGTGATTATGGTAGTGGTGGAAAATATATATTGGTTTACATGTGCTCAAATGAAGGAGGCACAGGGAATGACTTGACATTATCTGTGCATTGGACTTCAGTTAGGTAATGGAATGAAAAAATCAACAGGGAAGATCCCAATGTAAGAAGATTTAGATAATGAAAGAACCATTAGAATAAATTTAACTTCAATGGGAATTATTATAGGCTATGTCTTTCTACATCAGTACTAGGAACCATGATTTTATGTAAGTGTACATTATTTTATATGCTCCTTGTGTTGTTGGGATCATTGGGGCTTAAAAAGTAAATGTTATAGGGTAGGGTTTGGTCTTTTAGTCAATTGTTTCGAACATCATGTCATTTCGAGGCCTTTTCCTTTTAGTATATGGTTCATGTAATAGTTATAAGTCAACAAAATTTAAAATGGGGATTTGAAAATTAGTTAAAATATAAGGCCTCTTGGATTTGGAAATCATAGAATAACCCATTGAAAATAAACAGGTTTCATAATAATTTTATCCACATAAACATCGCCCTTTTAGATGAAAGGTATGAATGGTATGACTAAATTATATCCATAGTAAATTATAATTAGTATCAAGGTGTGTTATAATAAATGAAATTTGTTTTATAAAATATCACTAAAACATTTCTTGAATAAATTAAACATTATACTTTAAAACTCACTTTTAAAATAAATATATTTCCTGATATTTTTGGAAAAAAATTTCATTGAAAATTTCCTGGGAAAATTATAGAGTATTCTTCCAAACATTGATATCTCTTGAATGTGAAAAATTACATTCATTCTGTACATGATAATATAAAACATTTCATTGATATTATTGATAAAATATCAAAAAGTATCTCATTTTCAAAACAACAAGAAGATTCATTTTATTATGTTTTCATTTTAAATTGAAAACTGGGTAAAATAAGTTTCAAAAAGACATATTTTAATAGATAAAACGTCCTTAAAATTTAATTATAAAACATATTTGTGGATGAAAATGATTTTTTGACTGAAGATAGACGTATCTGGTTGTTGGTAAAATATAATTCTAGTCTCATGAGTACTTAAGGAAAGTAAAAAATGGAAACATCATTTATTTTCAATAAAAAACTTGAGTAAAATATTTTTTTCATTTTCTTGATATTCATATCATAATATTTCATTATTGTAATATTAATAAAAATAATCATAGAAAACAATGAGATTATGAAGAAAACAAGGACTACATTAGTAAAATTTGTATTCACAAGATCCCTTAAAGAATCCCTAATATATATATGTGTAAATAATCATAAAATTAATAATAAGAATAAAAAATTATATTAATGGGTAGTATATATTACTCAGAAAAGAATCAAGTGGATATGGAATATGTCCCACAGAAATTAAAGATCGATGAAAATTCATTACCTCATGTTTGACATCCATCATAAAAGTTTGAACTCCTATATAATAAATATAGATTTATTATAACAATATTTTTAAAAAATATTCATATATATCATATGAGATATTATTTTATAATATCCCATTTTCACCTGTCAATTATATATTTTTATTATTTAAATCACTATATCGACTGATAACTTATTTGGGTTTAATGTATATTTCGGTTATGTAGTTCTGAACCATAGACATTGATCAAGGATAAAAAATACCCAAAATGTCATTCATTATGAAAATAGAATATAAAATCATTATATAAATATATAGAGTCACCCATAATATTTTGAGATACAAAAATTAATTACACCAATCATAGATATGGTAGGTCGTACAAATACATGAATCTTGTATTTAGTTTCTGATGGATAGAAAAAAAATAAAGGTAAAGAAGAATATAACTTTACGAAATAATTATAATTTCATATATATTGGTATAATAAATCCTTAGTGTAATTCATGAAAAATATAAATTTTAATCAAAACACGATGATTCATGGAGGTTGTAGTCCACATGTATGCACAAACGGCATTTTAATTTTTTGTTCTTTGGAAGGTATGAAGGTGGAAAGGATATTAAAATTAAAAAAGAAAAATTATGTTCAAATAATCATATATAAACATTAAAACCATTATAAAAATAATCGTTTATATATTGTTACAGATAATGAATTGGATATCTACGTGAAGATGGTAAGTCGTATGTATGCATGAGCAACACTTTAACAACCAATTTTAAGTATATAGGGTGAATAGAGATGTTTTCATGTACAAAATAAAATCTAATTATATTTATGATACACAATTTACTATTATTTTTAATAATATAACTAATTAATAATGGGTAATGGAATAATAAAAAAATATAGTGATCTGTTAAAGAGAATACCTCTTCGTTGAAACGACTCCTTTAGATCTAATCTTAAGGTCTCTAGTGATGGTCTTTTGTAAAGCTTATAAAATATATAATTTGGATATATATGTGAAGAAAAATACTTGGTAGAGCGTTTTTAGTCTACAAGGCTCAAAGTAGTGTGATAAAGATAAAGGAGTGGTTCCCTTTTGTAATTATGGGGATTGAAACTCTTATAATTTCATAAAATATTGAAATATATTAGTTTCATTCTAAAGATAAATGTTTAAAAATGGCCTATAAATTAAAAATGGAAAAACAATTGACCACATATTTTCAACATTATTATATTTTATTATATGTATTATTTTTCAAAAAAAAATTAATTTATTATTTTCATATAATATCATTGTTTTTAATTTAGGAACTATTAATTTAATATGAAATAAAAGACATAAATAATTTTTTTTAATTCTTATATAATTATTAACATAACACTAATACATCATATTCATTTAAAAAATTCAAGTTACACATTAACTCACTCAATTTATATTACTTTAAATATTTTTTAAACCATTTTTTATATTTTTTTTATTAATTAGAGAAATACTAATTCAGTGTTTAATGTGTATTTAATGTCCTTATTTAATTACTAAAAATATAAAATAAATTTTAAAGAAAAAATCATTAATATAATACAGTAATGTTATTTTTTCTGTAACTTTATGTTTTCCACATATGGAGACATTATAGATATTTAAAACTGATGGACGGAAATTTTGTAACATTATTTTATTTAAATATTATATAAGTCATTTTCATGGATTAATTGAAATTTAAAAAACCAATTTTCTTCCTAAGAAGATAATTATAAAATCAAATTCATCTAATAATAATTAATATGAAAAATTATTGCCTTATCACTTTTTTAACCTATTATATCATGATTTACCCCTTATCGATGTCAAAAATTTTACCACTGTTACTCTTCATTTTGAACAAAAAATAAAAGTGGGTATATGAAATTTTTTTGCCTCCTAATTCCACATATATATAATCCATTTTATCTTGTTCAATACATATAATTGTAAATAATAAATTTTAAAATATTTCTGTGAAATGTGATGAAACCATCTTTCATGAAAAATACAATTTTGAAGAAAAAAACTAGATTTATTCTAATATTGTGCAAAGAAAAATGTGAGATTAGAATTAAAAAAATTTATTGAATACAAAATATATAAATTTCATTAAAAATATTCCCATATAATGATTAATTTTATTTATTAGGATAAATATAAATTCTGCATAAAAATAGTTTTTCATAAAAATCACTCCTTTATTTTTAAATATTTTTAATTTTCATTTCGAATTAAATAATACCCAATGAATTATTATTATATTTAAATAAACCAAAACTCTTCATAATTCATATAGTTCTATTAATACCCAATAATCCAATTTCTAGGTGATGACTACAATGTTAAATAATAAAATTTTAGTTGTACGTGGTTGTTTGATTAAACTCGGTGTTATGGGTAATAAATGCAATCTGAGAAATTAAAAGTATTTTAAAAATTATATTTAATATAATCATTGGTTTTTACATTATTTCCACCTTAATAAATTTGATCCTTTAAATTTGATCTTGTTCTTAGAAATCAATGGATTGGAATTTGAAAATTCATTTGTGGAACCCCAGATCATAAAAATGAATAATAATATTATCCCTTGAAAAATGGGAATGGTAAATACAAAGGTTCCCTAGAATAATAAAAATCATATTTTATGAATAGTATTAAATTAGTGGGAAATAAAATTATAGATATGGAAAGAAAACTAATTCCCATGATATGATATATAATTATAGAGAATACGGTTTCAATAAAGGTAATTTATTAAGAGTTAAAAGAAAAACAATTCCTCAAAATTAAAGGTGATTGGAAATATTTTCCCCCTAATATACTTTTCCAATATTTTATGAATTCCATTATGATAAAAAGTAATTAAATGTAGAAAACTACATACTTTATAACAGTAATTTCATACTTTAATCAATTTTCTCTTCAATCTCATCATTTTATCCAAATGATTAGTATTCAACTTCTAATAGATCAAATAATTACACAAAAGGATAACATGGTATTTTCCTTATCATAACATATTAAACTAAACTAAAATTTTTATTACATGGTATGGTAATTACCAAATTAATAATCCTATATATGAATAATATATCAATATTTAAAATTTAATAGTAATATTAAAAATTAAATATAAATCATACTATAAAAAATTATCCCCAAAATTATTTAAAGTATTCCCAATTAAGTGTGAAACCAAAAAATCTGATGTATTTGATCACATATTAATAAAATATCAATTTAATATTTACTATGAATCATAATTAGTCACTTATGATGTCATATACTAAAAATATATATTCCTTAATAACATAATCTCATAGATATTCTAGTCATTTCCATAAACAAATAACCTATATAACCTTAATGTCACATTAAATTCATATATTCCTCCAAAAGATAATTGAACCCATATTACTTAAATAAACTACCGCATTATTCTAGTTACTTCAATCACATGATATTCCCTTATAATATTTTTATCTTATTCCTCAATTTCCTTAGTCACTTAATAAAAAAATTATTATTCAGTCTCATGGTTATCTATATGATAAAACCAATGTTTTTATCATTAATTAATCATTATTTGTCAAGTTATTTATGTAATTTCAAAATAAATATGATATGACAGAGTCCAATAGTTTGTTTTTTAATCTTTTAACCCATTGGTTGGGGGGTCGTTCTCTATACAATTAAAAGATGCAGTGGGTTGTCACACGGTCTATAAGATTCCCTTTTAACAAAACTATATTAATATAATTCTTTTGAAATTCCTAAGAATATAATGAAAATCCAAAAAATATCAACAATAATTAAATAATAGTTTTATCTCATGGTTTTTATGCATCTTATCTTTCCAAAACAATCAAATAATATTAAATGATTATTATTTATATAGAAACAGGCACATTAATCCCGAACAGTTCATATGCCTATAAATGTATGTCTCCAAAAATCAACACCTTTCCAATATAGTTCTTTTCAAAGGTATCAATTCCATATAATATAAGTTTCCAAATTTTGAAAACAAAATCTTCCATAAATTAATATTTATGTGTTTTCAAATTCTATTTTTTAAAAATATATCAAAATATCATTGATAAAATAACGTTGCTTTATATTTCTAAAAACATGCTATATAAAGACATCCACCATTCAATTTCATTAATAAAACATTAACCATTATTCAATGTGTTTATACTCAATACTCCATTTATATAATAAAATATATGAATTATGTATTTTTATTCATTAATTTAAATGTAATATTATTTAATAGTTATAACATTAAAAAAATTCATAACATAAAAATGTAAATTAGGGTATCATCCTACACTATTGATATCCCATTTATCATTGATCATTATGTCTATATCTCTAGAAAAGAAAATATGAATTCCTTATATTTATTTCCCATGAAAATGAGATGGATTAAGTTATAATTTAAAATTAAATAAAATATATTTCATGATACATATAACTTTTGGAGAAATTAAATATTGTTAGATAGATAAGAAAATTCTTGCAGGTGTTTGGAATTTTCACGAATCTTCCTAAATAATTTGATTGAGATCATTCCATTATTGAAACAATGAATCATCTGGAATGGATAAAAAGATTGTGCGTGATCATTTTCCTTCCATAAAAACAAATTATATCTAATATTTTTAAATGAACATCCGTAAAACAATAAATAAATTACAACATGTTAAAATAATATTGGTCCTTATGGAAAAAATATCCATAGATATTATACATTACATTAAGCTTAAAATCATCAAAAAACATAATAAAATAAACATAAAATATATTTATAATGTTAGAGGATATTTCATATAATTCATCTTAGAAAACCAATATGTAATATCATTATTTTGAAATAAATTTTAAACATAAGGGTTATATATACCTTATCCAAATAAAATTTCTCCCAAATTTTAATTAATAACCATTAAATTGATAACGTACAACATCAAAAGGAGTGTCTAGGATTTTAAACTTTTGATAAATCGTAATCACAAATGATCATAATGGCATCAATAACTAATAATTTAGTCTCAATTAATACATATATGCATCAAAAATTAATGCAATCCTTAGATGTATCATGATTCTAATATCCAAAATATCATTGATATAAAACATCTAGAATATAATTCTAAAATCACGATACATAAATACATAAATATTTCAACATGAATGAATGGAAAAAATATATCCTCAGATGGTGTAGAAGATATAATTTAGAAGAGGGAATTAACTTGGATAATTCCCCACTTACCCACATTTAAGACATCTAACTACAAATGGATCCCTAGGTTGTAATTAATTTCTCTATATCTAACTCCTATTTTTCTATGGAAATTTGTTACTATATGTCCTTATTTTCAACATATAAAACATTTTACTATTCATTTGAGTCTTTATCTTCTCTGTTTATCCTCAAATTTATTATATGAATAAAACTGAGATTTCTTTCCTCTCTCTTCTCAATCACCAAAGCCCTCAGGTAACTCCATGCTTCACTTCATTACTGCATCCTAGAGTCAGTAAATGTGAAGGATGTAAATAAAATATTTTGATAATTTTTTCATAAAAAAAATTATCATTCAATCCTATCATCATACAAATTTGTTACTTGTGATCACCATATTATAAATAACATTCAATCTTAACAGAGTTTTTTTAGGTTCTATACATTTACTAAAAACAAGAAATCATAGTTTGAGAAACAATAATCACTATGGAAAACAACATAATCATAAAAATTAATTTATCATATTTCTAAATCTTGACATCATATTTTCATCATCTATAAACTGAGTTTTAACTGAGTTCATTCATGGATAACATCTATATAAATAAATAATAATGGTTTATAAAGAAAATTTGAATTTACCACGTGGATATCCTCCAAGAGTGTCCAAACATGTGCACAGTATGGGAACAAAAACGGTGCATGAAAGTAATGGATGAGATATACTCATCAAACTCTTAATGGAATTACTACCCCCAAATTCATCTATGGATAAAATAAATCCACATAGCATGTCTTGATAAGTAATTTTTCCAGGACAACCACACTCCTTTCATTACCATAACATGGGATGTTCTCATTTATATAAGTTTATCTGAATGGTTATTTCTAAAATTTTATCATCCATTATTACAAAAGGATAAATAAACCATAATATGAGACCTACTATAACAACCCATACTTTTCATACATTTATTTTACATCTCATTAGAAAAATACTCAAAAAGTGAAAATATTTATCCATTCCATAATCATATAAATCTAGTACCTTCGAATACATAGACACATAAAAAAATTCTACATATGTGTATCCAATTATACTCTCCATAACGAGGAATATTTTTAATCAGAAAATATATAATACATTTCAAAATAATATTGGGAAAGGAAACATAAGAAATGGTGATCTTATATTCTTATTAATGGTAAATAAGTAAGACATCAATGGTTAGTTGAAATAACATGTGTATAATGGTGTGAGAGTATTAGAATAGCATTTCAAACCCATACCCTGAATTCCAAATCTCATATTATTGATTTATTTCATAAATTATGAATGATTATATTATATGAATCATAAGTGAATCAAAAAACATGATCCTAGAGAGAATAACATTGGCATAAGATATGGAATTACGGAATAAACATACAAAATAATTTCCTTAGTAGTCAATGTTCATTTCCAAGACCATTATAGTTGATTGGGTTTACTCTACATTCAATCATTTAAGTAAATGTTCACTCCGAGGACTATAATATTTGATAACATCCCTTTATTTTATTATTTATATCATGAGATATTAATCATTACCCCAATCTTTGGGGAAATATATTGAATTCAGGTCCCACCCAACTTTAATTATAACATGAATACCATCCTTGGATATAACATAACCACATTTATTTTTTATAACATAACCCCACCCCCCATCATTTTTTATAATATATACACACATCAAAAAATGAAAACCATGAAAAATTGTTCCACAAGATCATACAACATTCATCATATCATTACATCATAATCTTTAAATTTTAAATGAGTTTCATAACCATTTCATTGATTTATCATTATATAAACCATTAAAAATAAAAGGGTTTTGTGAAAATCTCATAAACATAATAATGAAACCTCCAAAGAAAGAGTAATATTTGTGTCATTGGACTATATCCCAAATACATAATAATTAACATCAAATTTTGTTATTATATATATGAAAATATCTGTAAATGATCACAAAAATATATATTGAAAATGAATAACATTTCCACACTAAAAATAATCTTTCTAACAAAAATACTTCCAAAATGATATGGAAAAAATTTTCATTGAAAATAAACTTAGAAACTTTTATATGAATATTTAAAAAAATTATTAGTCATGAGGGTAAGAAATTATTTTCAATATCTAAGAGTTTAATGTAAATACTATAGTTACAATTTTTAAAAAGGTCAAAAGTATATCATTCTAAAGAATCAAAGAAGAATAATTTTAAAAACTTATTTAAATATTATAATGTTTGTAAAAATTAAATTATAAAATCAAAGATATTATTAAAAAAACTTTTATAAAATATTTTAAATATAGTCATATGGAAAGTAAATGTGTTATGAAAGAAGTCTAAAATATTGTTATTTTTTATTGAAAATATATTGCTAGTATTATGATTACTTATGATGAAAGAAATAAAGAGAAATATTACATTCATTAATTATATAGAGGTTAATTAAATTCATGTGTTCCTTGAGAGGTAGATCATAATATTTTATCATTGGAAACACAATCATATACTAAATTTTTAAACAATGATATTGTGTCATAAAAACAATATTGATTTAGAAAATTTGAATTGTAAGAACCATGAAAAATATAACCTAATTTTTGTAACTGAATAGTTATTAATTTAATAATAATAATAATAAAATACAGGTTTTGTTAGTTTATACAAAATATAAAAGTTAAAAGTAATGAATATGAAATGTGTCCTTCATAAATTAAAGTGAATAAAAAATATATTACCTCTGGTTCAACTTCCTTTATGCATGTTAAAACTTATGAAATAATAAATAAAACTTTATTAAAAATATATTTTATAACCATATATATACCATTATATATATGATTTACTTATATACTTTTATAACATGTTCATTAATAATTATTAATTAAAATCACTACTTTGGATGACAACTTCTTCATTTTTTCATGTATACTTTGGTCTATTAGTTTTTTCCTTATTATTTTATCTTGTTTAAATAATCACTATAATTTTAATACTAATTTTAAAATGATATATTTTAATTATATAAATATTTATATTCATCCATAAATGTCTCATGAATAAAAAAAATTGTAGCATTCATGGAAACAGTATCCCATACAAACGTATGAAAGTTGTTTTCATTTTCATAATCATGGAAAAATATTAAGTTAAGTAATAAATATCCCTAATATAATACTTAATTTATTATTTATATCATATTTATTCATCAAGTCCACCCTTATTACAATCCATTTTATTTGAAAATAGCAAAAATCATATCGCTTCAAGTAGACGGTAGTTCACTTGTTTGCATGGACAACACCATCATTTTCCATCGAGTTGGAAGCTATTGAGGTAGATACGACATTATAATTACAAAATAATAATTATTTCAATAATATCATATATAGAAATTAAACTCTTCATAATAAACATCTGTGAAATGTTGTTATGGAAACTGATTTATGTCACTGCATGTCAATAAAAATGTCATATGTATGCACAAGTGATTCATTCACTAATACTTTTTTGTAAAGTGGGTGAATAAAGGTTGTATCATAATAAAAATGTTATTTAGTTATATTTATAACAATGGGTTTATTATTTTATGATAAATATAAAATATTAATAATTGATAAATTAATAATTAACATAATGTGATCAGTTCATTAGATTACCTCTTTTTTTAAACGACTCCATCAAATCTTTAGTAAAGAGATCAAGGGATAGTCTTTTACAAAGAAAAGAACCTATTTAATTTTTATAAATGTTTTTAGAGGAGAAATCATTTGTTTTTTGTCAGGATATAAGGCTCAATGAGGTGTAATGAAGAAAAAGTATGATTTCCTTTTGTAATTGAGTGGAGGTGCACACTTAGATTATCTTCAAATAAAAAAAATATTTTAACATAATTCTCAAGAAAAATGGACCCAAATGGCTTATAAATTATATAAGTATAATTATTTAGACTATATAATATCCCATTGTTCAATTTTATTTTATTTATCATTTTTATGTAATTTAATAAAATATTATTTTCATAAAATATCATTATTTCAATTTTAGACAATATTAATTTAATTTGAATAAAAATAGAAAAATATAATGTTGAAATTAAAACATAACACATTAAAAATAATATAATATTCATTATTCATCTTAAAAATTCATGGAGTTCATAAAATCATACAAATTTTATTATATATAATATTTTAATAGATTTAAATATTTATTAATTTTTTAGAGAAACACTCCATCATCATTGTATAAAAATAAAATGTAATTTTATAAATACAAATAATTATAAATAAATTTATATAATGAAAAAATTTAATTATTTTCTTTATATACACTTATTTTCATTCAGAAATTTCTTTTTTCCCTATATGGACACATATGGTATATTTAAAACTAATAGAGTGGCATTTTGTAAGTTCCATTGATTTAAATATTATATCAGATATTTTCATGTAAATGTGTCTTTAAAAAAATACATTGCAAGACTAAGATGATATTAATATAATTATTTTCACAAAATAATAATTCACAAGGAAAAATAAGGCTTCTCAATAAGTTTTAACATAGAATAACATGAATTTCCCTTTACTGAGGTGATAAATTTTACCACAGTTAGCATTAATTATTTTTCAAAAAAATAAGAGGGATATATTAACAAAATTATGACCTCTTGAATGATAACATATAATCTAATTTATTAAATTAAATTTATAAAATCTGTACAAATTAATTTCTATATAATTGAGTAAATTGTTACCAAAACAAAATTTCAGAAGAAATAAAATTCAAATTTTAATCATAAAAAATTATTAATTCTTACCACTTTCATAGAAAATTTTTAGTTGATTGTTAAATTTAATATTGAATATATGATATATAAATTTCACTAAAATTGATCATATAGAGTGGTTGTCTTAACTTGTTATGATAAAAAATACATTATGGGTATAAAAATTGGATTTCAGAAAAATGTATTCTTTATTTTCGAATAATTTGTATTTTCAACTTTACTTAATTGATAACCAATGAATTACTTATATATGTTTATAAACAATAAATTTTCATAATTTACTTATTTATATGAATACCCAGAAATCCCACATCTTTGTGACACCAACAACATTATATAATAATATTTTAAAAAAATCACGGATCATTTAAACTCTATGTTTCATATGAATTGAGTAATATATGAAATTTAATTTATTTATCAAAAAAATTTCATAATGTATCAGGGGGTTAAAATATAATTCTAGAGCCTCAAAATGTAATTTATATGATGGTTTGTAAAATCTTGAAGAAAGGGTGGAAATATTGAGATGGTATGCTAGGAAAAGTCATACGATCAGACCACCAAAGCCTTACGATGATGGGTACTGAAATCTTGTGATTCATATACAGGAAAAGAAATATGTTATAACAAAGTAAATGTGATATTTTTATCCCAAATTCAATATAAAACTATGAAACACGATCAATAAAATTCATGTAGGATTATTCTTTATTATTAAGAAAATGAATTAAATAATAAAAATCAGAATTATTAGGTTTTAAATAGTATAATTCCCTAATAAAGAATTAATGTATGAACTTCCAATTTATTAAAAAAATGAAATAAATATAAAAAATGTTATTAAATTATTATTTTATTTAAATTTAATATTATCAAGATTCAAAAATAAATTTACTACTGATGTTCTAGATCAATTTAGTTGTTAATTATTAATGAAGAGATGTAATTTTTTTAAATTATTAACTATTCTAAAAGGGTAGGATGCTCATCATTGAAGCATTTTCATTATATTATAAATCACTATATCCTTTGGTATAAAAATATCATACCTTCAATACATCCTCTAAATCTAATCATGATATTTATCCATGTACCCTCTCGAAAATCAAATTCAGGGATCGTGCCTAGTTGATCAGTTCATAACCAATCAAAGGGATTACGGAACTCCAGTTGAGAATTGTACCCTACATGAGCTCCTACATAGGGTGTTATCAACACCATGAATAGAGAATCATTCCCTAGGTTTGTGGGTGGAGTAATGACCTTATCAATATTTTTAAAATGGATTTTTCTCCCTGATATGAATGCTAATATTGGGGGAGTAACAACCTCACCAATAGAAGAAGCCTCCTCAAGTATATAGGAGGAAGTAAGAACCTGGTCTATAAATAAAAAAAATAAGGACCTCACCCTATTATAAATACACATTTTAGGGGAGCACCAAACCCATATAAACTCATAAAAATTTTCTAGACCCCATCGTATGAACACTTGAACTAATTTTTAAATATGTGTATCTTACCCTATAAATGACCCAAGATGGATAAAGGAATAAAACAATTGAGATATACATGAAAAAATACTCAGTAAATTATATATAATTATTATAAATAGGAAATAAATGAAAAATGGGGAATTTTTTCATATCAAACACATGAGATGTTATAGTACATGACTCATGGTTGAGGTTATAAGTCAGATTTTTTATCCAAATATAGTTAATGAATTTATCTAGATTCCACTAATGGATCATCAATATAATCTCATTTAGGGAGTTATAATGATGAAATGAATTATAAATAATCACAATAATAATTTTATATATTATTTGTTATATCGATTGGGTAGAAATCCCACAAGGAACTCCTTACCATTAACCCTCTTCTCCCATATATCTGATGTGGACATCACTTTTCACTATCTCTCTCTTATTTTGTCACCTCCATTTCCCATGATTCCACATATCTTAAGAATTTATCAATTATGTATACCATTTTATCTCCAATATCTTCCTCCTTTTCTTTTTTCAACCAACTGTTACACCCGTCCGGCCACCACCTGTTCTTATCTTGATGATCAGACACCACTCACACTGCCCCTGCCTAGTCTGTGAGCCATTAACATCTGGTCTACCACTCAACTCCATCATCCCCTCCCAATTGAGAACATCCCCCATTTTGATCAACATTAATAATTTAATCCCAATGGCTCTATCCTATTATATTTTCTCAAATCCACATCCAAAGACTTCCATCATTCTCCTTGGTCCCTCATATTGTCTAAAATAACTACCACATTACATGTATAAGGACAGAGGCCATCAATGAATGCCAAAATAGGAGGGGATAGAAAATAATAAATATATATGAAAAGAATAATATTGATAATCATTATCAATTCTCTATAAATCATACAATTCTCTCATAGACATGTATAAACACTCTAACTTATAGTTGTAATTATTTAATTGTGTGAATCAATGAAAAAGAGTTTCATTATAATTATAGAGTTTGATAATTACTACTAATAATCTATATTCATCCAATAATGATAAAAAATATAAGTATAAAAAATTAAACTAGTAATACACTACGAACATAACACAAATTCATAATAATAAGTCCACACTCATGAAATATGCTTTCAATTTAATCACAAGACATAACCCCATGTTTATCTCACTAATGTGACTATGGATATAATCATATTTTGTTGATACACTATCATATGAAATAAGAACATCCCTATATTCCTACACCATATAAGGTTATTCAGATGAAAAAAAATAAATCTCCCCTAGAGTGGATTTGAAATGGGGTTTAAATATCTCATACATGGGGTTGCCATAATAAATTCATCAAATCACATATTTTATATAAATTAAATTATTTAATTAATCCATCCATATATCCTCAAATAAAAAACATTTATACAAACCAATATTGAAAGTATGGTAGAGTAAATCTCATGTTATGAATGCATCTTTGTAATCATTTTTACCATCGGATGATTCATTTAAGTGGTACATGTTTTTCATAAAAAATTTGTATTGGAAAAAATAAATTTTTTTAAACAATAATATAATAATTTGTGTCCCCTAACTCATTAAAACTCTATTTTAACTAAACCCAACCATAAAAACCACACCCTATAATTAAAAATAATTCATAAAAAAAATTATGACGTTTAATTCTAAGAAAAATTTATCATTTTACATCTAGAGTGTTCTAAGACATTGAAACCCAAAATAAAACTAAGCCTCATTCCGGTAAAATCTGGATCATTACATCCCCTCACCATAAATAATTTTTTCCAAAAATTTACAAGAATTATGAATTTTTTATAGGGAACCTCAGGGAACAACCCCAAATAGGGAATAGACTGTCATCATTGAATCTTCCTTCACCATCAAAGGTTTGAGATCCAAACAAACTAAAAAAAATTCTACGATAGGGAAATATAATTTTATACACAATGATAATAGAGCTATACAACTCTAAGAAAAAAATAAGATGAAACACACATCCATTATATGTGGGTTGTGATATAAAGCCACAACCAAAACCTTTCTCATCCAAATGTCATCCCACCACATGGATCAAAACAAAACCATGATCCATCGATGCTCATCCTGAAAAGGGTCCATCAACAAGGCTATCACTGGTGTTATCACCCAAATAAACAATTTTTATGAGCCATCATGATAATTTTAATGAAGTAGAAACTATACAATTCCACTTGTAACAATTATTCCTTCACAAAATGCCACAATAGAAAGAAAAGGGTTATAAACCAAAAAGATGATTTATTCCTACATCATCCACTCTCACATCACCTTCCCATAAATAATTTGAATCAATGATGCATTCTCATGACTCAATGGTGATATATAACTTCTTCTACAACATAAAAATTAATGATAATTCTCTATATATATATTGATCCTCAATAGGTTTTTTGATCACTCTCAAATATATTCTGGAAATGTTTTTATCACTGTTTAATGAATTCTAGAAATGGGAACAGTAAATAAAAAACTATAACACCCAACCACATAAAATCTCACTAATAACCATTGGATCGACCAATATTCAACAATCCAAATAATATGACAATGAAATTTCAAACGATACTACTATTTCAGATTCATATCAATAGATAACACATTCAAAGGTAGTCAAAATATATAACCTTTTAATAAAATTTCCTCCCCCACTCATAAAATGATTATCTATGAAATGGGTACACCAAAAAATATCCTCAATATATAAAACACTAAGGGTAACATTTCACAAGGGAGATCCCTGATTATTATTTATATCTCAACATTCACAATGAACACCATAGAAAACCAAATATAAATTTAATAAATGGGTTGATATGCTTTCCACCTTTAATTCTGCCACCTGAGAAATTATAGTCACATTGAAACATGGGGTAGACGTTATCACTATGGGATTCTATAAAAAATGAATGATTTTGGGTATACCTATCATAAATGAATGGTGAGTTATGTCTCCATATCTAATATAAAATGAAGAACCCCAAAATGGGCATCTTAAACACCACCTCTATATTACAAACACAATTTATTATACTTCATGTGTTAACCACCATGATTTTTATTATATACTATTATATCACTAATTTCTATTGATTCAAAATAAAAAATAACAAATTTAACCCATTAATATAGATTTTACACTATGATATTTTAGTATATATCTTGATATCTTATGGAAAGTTGAGAGAAAATATTTTAGATACCCAACATACTCTTCCACAGACCAATACCAACAATGTTTCAATTCACATTCTCATAAATTATATAGGGGTTCTCATCACCGACTTAGTAAAATTCAATCATCATCCTCATAATGTAATTTTTGGCATACATTATTCTTTCAACATTTTTCATCCATGGGTTACCCTTAAAACCCCATCTCTTTATTCATCTATACTCTTATAAAGTGAATACTCATCCATGTACGTAATTCAACATGACATTCAAACCAACAATTAGATATTTGAACATAAATTACAATGGGTTTCATCATCTTGACATGCTAGAAGGTTCCTCACATATTATTTATGAAATGATCCAAGAAATCAACCTAATGAACAATCTCTACTTCTCATCAAAAAAGGATAACCACTCCTTTTCAAGTTGGGTACCCCTATAATTATTATATACCATGAGTAAATATATGAACAAGACTCTTTGTATATCAAGGATAATCACACTTCACCAAAAGGGATGAGTGAATGATGGTCACCATTATAAGAAACTCACATGCCGATCAAGGTCTAGTTATAGTTTTCACTAAAATATAAAATGACAAAATATATAGTTTTTGATGATTATAAAATGTATTCATTGAATACATTGAAAATATATGAACAATGTACAAGAATACTACCCTAAATCAAACCTTCTAATTCCCAAACACAAATCCATTACATTCATCATATTTTATATCAGACTAACAACAGTTTGTCCCTAATGGGAACTAGACAAAGTCGTTACTTAGGAAAATGCAACCATAATTTAAAAACACCCCTTCCCACATAAAAAAATATTCCACATGAACCTCTAATATTTAGTAATTAAACTATGTAATTTTTATGTGGAACAAATAATTACACATGATGTCCTTAGTTCACACTTATTTATGGCCATACCATCATATGATGGGTTTGAAGTCCATAGATAAGGATTTTATTCCAAAAAAATTAAAACTCTCGCCACTATAGAGTAGTCATGTTTTGAATTTGAGTATACATCATCCATAAATGGCCTTCCACGCAATATATGATGAAAAATTTAATTAAAAGAATAAAAATATATCTAGTAATAAGCCCGGTCTAGATGGAAAAAATGAATCTAAAACTCTAGAAAAACCTCTTCCACTTGAGTTTCATACTCCTCAAAACTGCATGGGGACTTTATCGTTTTATTTCGCACAACATGTCCATACTTTTTGAGGGTCTCTTGTAACATAGTGGAAAATTAAAACTATTATACAATAAGGATGTAAATAATAATGAATGGGAGAAAAATAACCTCAAATCACATGATAAGAATGTCTCTCAACCATGTATAAAAAAAAGGACTCTTCTCTAATAGATTGGTGGAGAGAATCCCAAATATATATCAATTATCATCCTGACACTTCCACTAAATAAGTTTCTTCTATCCCCTAGTAACACCCTTTATTTTACAGGATTAATCCCAAGGGTAATATATTATATTGATGACCTAAAACAGTAAGTAAATTATATATAATAATTAACCACTAAAATATTCATCTATTATCTTACTAGTACCCATAACTGATATATTAATTTTTTTTTGAAAATTATTATATTATTAGATTACAAGAAAAATATACATCAGTTTTCATACCTATGATAGTCTCCATAGTCTAAAAAATGAACCCAAGACCCTGTTAATATCATTAACATAATGATCCCAAAACATTACTCACATAAATACTAACTCAAAAATCCACCCCTCGGTAAAATAAACTTTTTTATCACTTTGATATGTCTAGAGAAAATGATAACTTTCCCAGGATAGTGGTAAATTGAGAGTTCCACCACATCCTTATTCCAATAGTCTAAGGGATGGTGACTAGAATTTAGTATACATTTCTCCCAATATGTGAAGCCTTTACCTATAATAACCTGTAAAAATATATATCTCCAATGAAAACAAGATAGAAACACCATCTATATGAATATATATATATATAGTAAATTGAATTATCTACAACGCATTTATGAAAAAATGAATAAAAATACATCCCAAAATGAATATAAAAAAGATATAGAACTTATTAAATGCCTCTGAAACATGAAGTGTTGAGAAGCTACTCCACGCAACATGTGCTACGATAAAAACCCCTAGTAATAATTGTAGTTACCACTGACATGAATCATCATGATTTATATGCATCTCCGAGAATCACCAAGATAAAAATACAAATAATCCATGAATGCTCCATGTATATCTATCCAATCGCCAAACATTTCTCATCTTCATAGAATAAAAAGGTGTGGACATAATGACTACACAAGTATTAGTATAAACACACCTATTAGGACACCCTGAAACCAAAAAGGAATAAAAAAGATCAAGTAAATTCTTCACATAGTTTATGAGGTAACTTGGATAAAGATGTAGGGGAGAACCAAAACACTAAGTCATTTCAAGTCTGTCAGTACTAAAGAGTAACTAGATGAATGAAAATGAAGAATAATGTTGATATTATTTTCAAAAATAATTATCAAGGTTTCAATAAATATCACAATAACTAATACCTCGACCATTAATAGTCATACCATACCAAAAAACAATGGAGACCAAATAACTAGAGGTACTTCAAAGACTATTAAATTTTCATATTTATATTTCATATAAAAGGTAACCCTTGAGGTTATGAATAATCAAAAGCCTTTCAAAATACTATTACAAAATTACTCTTAACTATCATGCCTCTTTTATGATCCATAAAATTGAATATGATTAATACAGAACCATTATCATTAAATGTGTGATCACTTCATCTTCTAGTTCATCAATACAAACCCATCTATCCAAAAACCACCAATACCCCGGAAATAAATCAATGTAAGCACCTTATAATTGAATTTGAGGTCAAATATTCTATATGGGTGAATAAAAAATTATGGAGTACCATCCTCATGAGAAGGACCTCACCATGTATGAGCTCTAATATAGGGGAGTACTGGAACTAAATATAGGTGAGAAGCCATAGATGTGTGTGGGGGAGTACAAAACCAATCTATAAATACGAAATGGGTAAGGAAAAATAACATAAATAAAACTATTGGGGTAGTACCAGGATCAACGATAGTGGATCCTTCCCCATGTTTCATGGAGGAGTACCAACCCTAACTATATATTAAACATTTGGGCAGGGTTTTGACATAAATACAATTTTAAAGGGATTACAGACACAAGAAGTAATATAAAAAACATACTTGAAATCCATAAACTTTCTTACATAGCTAAATGATAAATCTACTTACATATACTATAAAATAGGATTATATGGGCAAATAGACTTCACCATTTTGATCTATACAGAAAAACAATCTGGATGAACTATTAATTTATAAAAAAGATCTCATGGGTGAAACCTATAAATTTCATCACATGAAACACGTGAGATTCTATAATATAAGATCCATGGATCATTCCACGAGTCAGATGTTGTTCCAAAATATATGTATTGAATTACTCATCTCAATAGCTAAATCTTGATTCTGCGGATGACTCATCAATCTAATATCATTTGGAGTCAAGACAAAAATAATAAATCATAAAAATATTGTTATTAATATTATGATTAATATTCTTAATAATATAATGTAAGATATATAAAATTATCGGGATCGAATCCCATGTAGCACTCTAAATCATGACACCCTCTCCTCCACTCTCTCAAAATAATCCATCACTTTCAACTCACTCCCTCTCACATGGCCACCTCCCTCTCTCTCTCATCAATTCTCTTTGTTTTCCACTATAACCCCAATAGTCACCACCCATTATTTATATAATCAGACACTATTCACATCTAGACATTTACCATCCCTATCAAGATAAATTACCACTACTCACACTGACACTACCCAGTCTTACCACCACCACATTCAAGTTAACCTGCAACCTCTATCACTACCAAACCGATCAAGAAATACCCCTCCATGGGTTAATTCCTATAATTGAATACCAACACCTATGTACTAATAAAATCATTGTAATCAAAATTTAGAAACACCCACCATGCATCTCATACTCACATAGCTCCTCAGACCACTTCTCATAGACGTAGATGAGGTTGGGGGTTATTTTTTGAATTGGAGAATAATATAAGTGGAGAAAATTTTAGATATAAGAGAATAATAATACTTCCAAATATCTATATCAACCATGAAAAACTCAAATCAAATGAAAATTATGGATAATCACTCTACTGTATAATTTCCATGAAGCAAATATGTGAATAAATAACCAACGGATTGATATTAATTACAGGGTTTGAGAATTGTTACCAATATTCTATAATAATTAAATAATAATGGATAGAATATATTTATACCAATATTAATAGGGAATAAATGAAAAATTCATATTCCATTAAAAATAAAAATACCTTCCTAAAGTAGAAATAATTTCATTTCAATTGAGTGGTCACAACCACAAGATCCCTTTCTCAAAGATTTGGTAGATATTGTCTTGTTTCTCTGATCTATCATTGTCACCACAAAGGCAAAATCCCCTACACTTCTATAGGATTTTTCCAATGACTAAAATGAGTCTCTCCTGGAGATACTACATGATATTTTTTTAATATACCGAACATAGAGATTCTATAATCAATTTATTTAATAAATTATTTAATTATTAATTTTCATCAATTTAATTATTTAATTAAACAATTAATGATAGCCAAAGAAAAATTGATGTAAACCCAGATTATAGATTTCCTTGGATAAAAAACTATTTTATGAATGAAACAGAAATGTAAAACCATTAGACACTAAATTAAATAACTATAATAAATTCATATCAAAATTTGTTTGGAGGATAAAAATTAAATTTTAGGCCTAAATGTTTTTTTCATGGATTTTCCACACATACAATACTATATCATTTTGGACTATGGAAAAATTACATTCCCAATAATCAGTATAATCTGCGGATAATTTTTATGAGGTTATCTACCATTTTTAATTAACTATTTCACCCTCATGGAGGTTTTGGACTCGAAAACTCAAAATTGAGAAATACCTCTTTTAGGAAAAAGGGGATCTTTATATATGATCAATAATGAGATAGTATGAACTTATTATATCATTATTAGGATAATATATTGAAATTATATAATTAAACTTTTTATCCAGATTAATCTAAATAATTTATAACATTACTATATGAGATATAGAATATATAATATCCCAATATTTATTATATACAGATTGGGATTTTTGAAGCACACATAAAATATTCCATCAAAAGTTTTGATTCTAGGAGGTGGATAAAATTTATAAAGACTAAAATGGTCTCCATATTCACTACTTATGTTTGGAACATGTTCGATTCACCTAAATGAGTAGGAATGATAGAGTGAAAAAGCATCATCGATTAGAAAACATTCATTGATGGTATTGTTTTTAAATGTAATGTTATCTTGGTGAAAAGTGATAAAAGAAAATTCATGTAATTTATTGGGAAGAAACATATTCACTAGTTGAGATGATAAATTCTATTCGGATATTTTATCCCACACATGTTCATTATTTATATGAGAAGTACCAAATAGATGTAGAAATAAATTTCCATTATGGGAATTTAATTAAAAATGATTATATTATAAAACCTGAAAGATTTAAAGTTACAAATTAGTTATCCAAGCTTTTCATGACACATATTTATATTTATGAATTCAAGTAAGCATCTCATAGTTGGAGTATCTAGTCTGACGATGAAATAAAATAGTGTTGTTTCATTAAAACCAAGTTTGATTCTAGTGTATACAAGTTGATTAGTGGGATTGTGGTTTCATTTTTAATATTTTATGTGGATGTTAAACTACTTATAAAAAACTATATCTCAAATTTGAAATCTTTAAAGATTTGGTTAATAAATAAATTTAATGAAATACATGGGTGATTTAGCCTACATACTATGTAGGTATATTAGCAGATATATATCAAAAAAGGAAATATATACTAATTCGAAATACATATATTTGTATATTACTCGATCAAATTAACATGGAGAACTCTGAAAAAATGTAATTTATATGTTTGGAGTCAAATTAATCTTAAGATGATTCAAAAAAACTTATTTGGAGATAAATATTATCTATAAGATTCACTACGTGTCTTCTATTTTATTTGTACTATTGTTCGTATTGTGTACTAAAACAAAGGATTCATATTCCTTGAGACAAAAGAATAGATGATAATCAAATATTAGTGTGAGTGACTTGATATTTTTCAAAAACACCCCTAACATATTAATAATAAGTAAGGATATGTTCATATTTATTTGAGGAGGGGATGAGCTCACTATAAAGGGTTACACAGACACTAGTTTCCAATATGATAAAGATGATTTAAGATTTTAACATCGTCTAGACATATCTTTAGAAATATCGATGTAAAAATATATAATCATGAACTATTCAAGTAATTTTATAAAATTTTATAGTGGAATTAAAGGTTGAACAATTTGGAATGGTGTAGAAATGAATTAAAATGTTTTTTTTTAATCTTAAAAAAAATAGTCATGAATTTTTTTTATTTTTTATTGATGGTATGACGTTACCAAAAAGAATATTTCTATGTTCCTACATTATTGAAGTTAGTTTAATCGAATTAATTTATATCACATTTGAATCGAATTCATGTGAACCTCCTCTCAGAGCGAAAAGTCTCCATTATATTCACTCCCTATTTTTAGTTTCATGTTCTTAGATTAAGAAATACTCTCTGTATTTTAAAAAATTATTGAAATGTAATGAAACTCTTTATATCAATACTCATTAAATTGATTATATTTTGTTATTTAATGTATTGGGATAATATTCCATACCACCACCAATGGCCATGCATAGTGAAATAGAATAAAATTTTAGAAATTAATCACAAACAAAAATCCCCATTTCATAATTAATAATAGACTACATTTTATAAAATTTTATCCCTAATACAAATAATTCCTTGTATGAATGAATAGACACCCATTTATTATTATTGAGGGGATTGGAAGTTGAATTTCATGTTCTTGAGTAAAAACACTTCCCGGTGGAGGAATATCACCTCTTTATCTATTCTTTCTATATCCCCCAATATAGAAACTTCTCTATAATGTTCACCTCAAGATATTTATCTGTAATTGTTTAATTTGAATTATTCATTCACTGACTTGGATTTTTCTCAATACTTTCACCATAAATTATTCTGATCATCATGAGTGTTTCTATATTAAATAATTGAGTGTTTGGATGTTCCTTATGTTATTTTTGGAATATTTTTACTCTTTAGTAGTAGGCGAAGCCCCCATGTATTTTTTCTATAAAAACATTTCTAATGAAAACCAATTTCATGAGTAGATATCATGAAAAACATTGTTATTTAGAATTTTACAATCCCTAAACCTATGGTTTGGGTCTTATACTTGTGGAACAAAACTTACATGTAGTTACATGGTGATGCATGACCATGGTTCAATGAAGGAGTCTATGGAATAGAATCTCTTAATGCTAAAAAATTGAATCCATCTTTTGTGCTACAACCATGGAAAGCAAGGACCTCTATGATAGAACCCATTCCTCTAGTAAATTTTTATGCATATCTATATAGAAAGAGATTTTATATGACAAAAATAACCATTTTTTTTAATGTTATTCCATTTTTCATACCTCAATGATGTAGTAGATACCTTATTCTATAGACACATTCTTCCAATTTCGAACATAAACTAGTATATTTGGATGATGATGTAGTTCTTTTATTCATTCTCTGAGTACATGGTTTTATATAATAGAAGAAGGCCTATAGTGAAAATTATCTTCATCATTTCAATCACCCTTGGCCACTACACCACAAATCCATGAATGATGTATAGTATAACTCAGTTCTACAGAGGGTAGGGGGCTCTTCATCATTGGATATGGAGTATTTTGTAGTGAAAAAACTCATATTATGGAACAATTTCTATATTGAGTGTGTCCAGTGATGAAGACATGCGGCCCTGGGTGAAAAAGTGTAATCTCGGAATGTTTACAGAAACTCATGGGAGGAACACATCCCACATAGGACTTGCAAATAGATTCAATCTACTTAATTAGTGATTTCATTACGCAATATTGGAAATAAACAAAATCTTGGTTTGGGGGACACCAACAGACACCGTGCACTGACTTGCACTGACGAAGCTATCCTCATGCCAATGATGTGGACCTAACCCCCAGAAACCTATTCATACTATGCATATAAACACTCCAACCCCTCCACTAACCCACAAATGGTTTTTTCCAATATGCATGCAATCATGTCGACCTAACCCCAAACATATCATAAACAAAACACTTAGAAAATATATGTATAAATATCTTTTTTTATTTATTTTCTGAATTCATCATTTAAAAATGTAAAATACCCAATATTTATTATTATCAATGAAACATGGACATTAATTTTTTTAGAAAATATTAATCAATTATTGTTTTTATAAAATGTAAGCATATTATGAACCCATCAACCCCCACCCCATCAATAAATAATTCTTCTTCGCAACTAGGTATCTCTATTATAGATCAAAAATGAATCCCACATTATATGAATATTCAAAATTCAAAATCAATAGGAAAAAACAATATTAAATAGGGGAGAGAGAAAATTTAGGTGTTAAAATGAGAAATGATTTTAAATCCTCACTAGACCCAATGTAAATGAATTTCTCAAAAAAATCATTGAAATTATAATTTCTTCCTTTCAATACTCCTAATTTATCATTATTATCATACCATGTTATTATTTAACCTTTCTTTCTTTATTCTTTCATAACTCAAGAAAAAATTATATGTGATGTTATCTGCATACCTTGAGTATTTTTACCAAAAAAATATTTTGGAAAATGATCTACATTCTCCATTTAATAGGGGTAATATCACTACAAATCAAGAGAACTTGAGACTTGGTATCATATGATTCTGAGGTAAGGGGATGATAGGTAATTTATAAATAAAAAAATTAAATCCAGAAAGGAGGATACACTATATGTATTAAACAAGATGAAAAATTTAAAGTCACTGAAATTATCCTTCTCATAAATAGATCTTCACCACACATCTTGGAATTCAGTATGAAAATGGAAAATGAAAATATTTTGTATGTTACCCCAATAATTTTATTTCGTTCAAAAATAAGATCTATTTTTATCAAAATTATTCTTGGTCAAGTATCTTATACCTCACCCAACCAAAAATTATTAAAATAATTGTTCAAGTGAACATTATTTTTGACCGTCCATAAATTTTCCCATTTTTTCATATTTTAACATGATTAAGAAATAAAAACAAAGAAAAGTTACACGAACCATCTAAAAATTCCAATGAAACTCCTAAATCATCTTCTATACATAAACACATCTTATTTTTCCATGAACTCTCTTTCCCCTCACATTTAAATTGTGAAAATCATTAAAAAAATTAGAGTTAGGGTATGAATGGATAATTTATCCTCAAATGGGGCTTTATTTATATAAAATTCCATTCAAGGCCTCTATTCTATTAAAGCAGAACTAAAGTTACTCCACTATGAAGGATAGTGGATTAGTAAAAAAATCATTAATCATTATATATGTGATTTTATCACCATCATTTCCATCACAGGATAAAATTAAAATACCTAAAAGTATTATATCCAATATTCTATAAAACAATTACTATGTAAGACTTAAAAATTTGTTGACAAACCTATCTTGAATAACAATATGTGATTTAATTCCATCACCGGTTGAGTGGTTCATAATAATAAATTAATTAACATGAAATTTATATTTTCCATCATCAAATCATCATTCCTTGAAAGAGAATTCAATAGGGTGGAAACCCAAATATTACCCACTATATAAACACCTTTTACCATTTTACCTTGATCTGTATTCTATTAAAAATTGTTTTACTACATTTCATTCAAAAACTAATACTATTATTCTTGTAAAATTATTATTATGAAACCTCTAGTAGATGTATAAATTTTTGAATGATTTCCTTGTTAAAACCTTAGTAAAATGGTTGAATTATTTTCCATGTTTTTTATCCATGATGATGAAATTGTTTAATTAGACTCTTAAATATCTACTATGAACTATCAAAATATTATTCAACCAATTTTTCAATTTTAAAAATTATTAACTATAAATAAATTTATAATGAATGTTGGAAAACCCTTTTCATGAATTTTCTTAACAAATCATCCCATGTTATGATAGTGTGTAGGGAAGACATCAGATATACCCCCATGCTTTGTCATTTAGGTGGGTATGGAAGAGATATAACCTCACTACATCACTACTTATGTATTTTAATTAGAATGTGTCAGAAAATTCCAAGAAACCCCCAATGTGAGAATTGATTTATTCATGTTATAAAATAATGAGGTCACCAGAATGGGTGATCATTTGAATGATCACTATCTTGATCTCGAAATGTTGATCCATGATATGGTGAACGTGTGTGATTGGATGGACACCCACAACCGAGGGACTAAAATAGTTGATAATTTATTTAACCCTTATGTTTTTTAATTAAAAATCATATGTTTCTATGTATCTATACTCTTATGGTTATCCTTTTACTTATCCTCATACTTATTCCCTACCATTTGTGTTCTTGTTTTTTTTATGTCCATTTTTTTCTTATAATCCTTTCAATATTGAGATCTATATAATGATATACATCTTTATTTCATCCCTAAGTAAATTATTTCTAGGATTTATTTAATAATGATACTAATGGAGAATAATAACAAGAGTAAAATATGGATAAATTAAAAAACACCATGGAAAATTCCAGAAAATTAAGGAATTTTGATTAAACAATCCCCAAAAACACACTTTATTTTAATGTCATCCTAAAAATTGTCTCCAATTATCTCGGATAACATTTAAGTACAAATTTATATTCCAAAAATAATTTAACTAATATTTAATAAAATTAGATTCTATGACATGTTCAATCAACTAGTAATGTTGTATAAATAAATTAAAATATATTCGGATAATCATTATAATAAAGAGATTGAATATTTTTTTTAATTTTAGATCAATGAGTTGAGTTTAGTAAGCATAATATTTATATGTTCATGTCTTAATGAGGATATGTTAACATGCATAATTAATATGTAATCCAAATTAAATCCATGTAAATGAACTCTTAGAGTGAACACTCTTTATTATAATCACACCCATTTCAACTTTTGTGTAATTTCGTACGGAAATATTATTGGTTATTAAAGAACTTATTTAAGAATAACCTCCCTAATTCAGTAAATGGTAATAAAATTAATTAAGGGTGGATAGTTATTGTATTTATAGAATATTAATTACCACCCCTAATGGAAATTAATGGTGGAAAAAAATAATATTGTAGAAATGAATCAAAAATAAGAAAAGCAATATTTAATTAGGATGTCTCTTAATTTATGTTGATTAACTCCTTCATTAATAAAATTATTGAAACAAAATAATATAATTCCTCATGTTATTCATGAGGGTATATAAAATTAAAACTTTCTTACTACACAAGGAGAACTTTCTAGGAGGATTATACATGTTTTTTTCTCCAATTATCTCCTCTCCCCCAATATAACAACCTCACTAATTTCTTCACTATGAGAGGATTCTCCCTAATTATTAAATTTTAATTCCACTTTTACCACTTGTATTTTTAATGGGGAATAAAGAAGTCGGTTATTTGATCTTTATGATGGTTTCTCATTAAATTAATTGTGTGTTTTTTGGGATATTCTCTGATATATGGATTGTCTTGACTACACAATAGCAGGAGTAGCCCCTTGCATGATCCTTTTTAAAAAATCACACAAGGTGGCATGTATCATGTGTTGATATCATGAAAACATCATGTTTAGGATATTTAAAAATAATTTACCCCATTTCATTGGTCTTCTCATTGTGGAATTTCCCTTGTTTATAGTAGAATGTCCGTGAATACCTACATTGAAGCATATGAGGCTACAATGTATCTTCTACCAAATCTACAAAAAAAATTATTCTACAACTTTCTATGCATCAACAGAGCATGAGGAACCCTAAAAAGTATATTACTTCTATTTGAAATTTAAAAATCATGACTATTGAATATGAGAGGATCTATGACTGAAACAATCCATTACTCATAAAAAATACAGTTATACCATTTTTGTACCACTATAAAATAGTGTAAAGCCTATACCAATGTCACATTAATCCAATTACTACCAAATACAGTTAATTTAGACAAATATGCATATTTATTATTCATTCTCTAAGAATAGGCCTCCACATTAAAGTAGAAGGCCTTTGGTGAAATACTTTTTTATCATTTTGATCCCCCATAGACACAACGCCATATATCCATGGTTGTGGTGTACTGGAGATTGATTCACAAGTGTGTAGTGAGTTATTCACTATTATATATAGAAACATTTTTGGGCTATAAATTGACACATGATGTATATTTGGGTGTGAGTGTGTTTTAGGATGATGAAGTGTGCCCTAATGAGAATTGGTTTGTCCTGATAAGTGAGAATTAACTCATGTATGGAAAACATCCTTCATCATAGAACTGTGTGGTGTCACTCCATTTAGAAAAGTGATACTATAGTCGAATATCAGATATAAAGGTATTTTAGGGTCATAGGACCAGTACATCTACTATGTGCTTAACCATGTTGACAAAACAATCCTCCTAGTATCATTTGAACTTAACCCCATTATTCTAGAGCTCACTCCTCATGTACATGTTCTTACACATTTAATGGCCAACACTAGGGTTTTCCCTAACCACCTGAACTTCATTAGTGTTTCTTGGTCATATTCCCTATGGGATGGATATATTTATTGATTCCCAAGGATAAGAAATGTCCAGTTATGGGATACTTTTATTACTAATTTTCCTTTTCCATTTCCCCCCTTCCCAGCCCACACAACACACCTAGAAAATATAACCAGGTCAAACATGTATATTTCAATATATTTATTTCCTTTTAAAATTATTCATTATAAAATCATAATACACATTAATTATTATTATTAAGGAATTTTTTTTGAGAATTAAATACATTGACATTAATCAAATAATTTTTTAAATATTGAAAGAAAATTAAGAAATATTTAGGTCTCAATATAGATTTTTGTTTTTATTAAATGATAGTTCTATTAATTAGAAGTGTTAAAAAAATACATTATATTATAATCAACAATATAAGTAGGGAAAATAATTGATTCAAATTCAATGAAAGATCCTATTTGGAATAAGAAATAAATTTTTAATGGTTTTTATCATTGAGGGAAAAATCAAGATTTAAATGAAAAAAATATATATTTCTCTTGATAAAGAATTTTCGTCCCACTAACAGATAAAAAACATTCTTTTAAAGTAACATATCATTCAATTGATTATTCAAAGGGTTAATTTAAATATATTTATACTCAATACAAGTGGAAATGTGGAAAATATTTTGA
Source organism: Viscum album (assembly GCA_963277665.1). Lineage (NCBI taxonomy): Eukaryota > Viridiplantae > Streptophyta > Magnoliopsida > Santalales > Viscaceae > Viscum > Viscum album. The sequence continues at coordinate 1,499,871,236 of OY728132.1, forward strand.
CAAAAACATCAGTATATCAAAAAAACGTAGTTAATTTTGAATATATTTCTAATAGGTTTTTCGAAGATTGTGTATAATGGTTATAATTTTAATAGTGGATTTATAATAAAATTAATTACCTATTATCATACATTCATGTGTATTGAATCAATAATACTTCAATAATAGAAATATAGTATCCCCACAATGAAATATATTGACTTATCCCTAATGGATGATCAACAAAAAGTAATATTGTTACTAATTATATTATATTTTTTTCATAATAAGAATAATTTAATTTATAAAATGTGTTATATATTATATATATTGAATATAATCATGAGATAACATATCAAGATTTGTTATTTGGACTGAAATTCTAAAGTATATCACATTGAATGTCATGTGATCAATGATCTAATTAAGGGAGTAATTTTATTATGAATTCCCATTACATTTGGTTGTTAAGAAACTGATCATAAGAACTTTCATAAGTTTTTAAATTTTTTATAAAATACTTGATGATTACCTAATAAATGGATGGTTGAGTATATGTAGAGAATTTCATCAATTGGAGCTCATCCAAGATGATATTTTTTGACTAATACATTAAGATAACGACATGTGATCCCTTGAATTAATTATACTATAGAATACATGATCATTACAATATGAGATAAATGTCATGTGACCATCTAAATTGATGAATGAAATATGAATAAGAAAACAAAAATAATAATATATTGATATTTTATACTTTATGTTTCCATTGTAATATAATAATCATGTTTGTATCGGGTTGCTTAACACTACTATACAATTGGATCAAATTTACTCTAATATTATGTATTCTATACCATTGAAATAAAAAATAGTAAACTATATTTTATTTATTCAGGGTCAATACAATAATAATTGTTCATGTGAAAAAATTCATAGTTTTTAAATGTTTTTTATAATTTCGACAACAATAATTTCCAAAAAAATAATAAACAATGAAATTCATTTAATAGAACTATAATTTATCCTTAAGGAATATGATTTAATGTGTTACACATCTGCAGTAGTTTATTTGGTAAAATATCATAAATTAAAAAACATAATGGGACATTAAATAGCTAAATATCCAATTTTTACAACACGTGGTTAAAATCAATCAAAAAACCCCCCCAATATTCATATTAATACTAGGAAAAAACCTTTTAATATTGGTTATATTTAACTATTAACATTGGTTAAAATTTGTCATCATTGACCCAAAGTTAAAATTAATATTTCAAAATCTCTTATAAAAATAATCATTGAAGAATATATTTTATTTTAGTTGTACAAAATAACTGATTACGAAAACCACCAACCACATCAGTTTTTTTAATATTCTATATGGATAGAGTCCTTCAAAAAAGTTAATTTTAATAATCATCATCAATATATAATAGTAATTTTTTAAAAAAATATATAATTGTTATATAATTCCCTATTCCTACAATATATACAATTTTCATATCTACATACAATATATAACAAAACCAAGTATCTGTTGTAGAAAAAAATAAAAACATCATGAAAAAAGATATTCAATTTTTTTCAATGTAATATAAATAAATAAAAAATCATATACATCTATAAATTAATTAATAAAACAAAATTGTTTCCAAATAAATCATTAATATGGATTAATTATCTTATTCAATAAGCTATAAAAACATCAAAAAACTAAAAAAATAATCATTATAAAATTTATATAAGAATATTTTTTTAAATCATTAGAGATATATTGTAAGAATCCTTTAAACAAATTAACATTCCAGTCAGGATAGTATCAAAAATGAATCACAAAACATAATATCCTCATTCATCACATATTTTTTGATGTTGATTCTTCATTTATGAAATTAAAAATTAAAATTTTAAAAAATTGATTTTTTAATATAAAAATGATTTAATAATACTATAATTGTTATATAACTTTACCTGCTTATAATTAATTTCAATTGGGTTTTATATTTATAAATGTATTCTGTTAAGCACATTCTTGGGCATATATTGTGTTGATATGTTAATTTCAATAAAATTTTACATGGAAAATTGTAGATGAATGGAAAAATAAAATATTATAAAACATAAAAAATAAAAAATTCTCAAAAACTTGATTATTCTTCCCTAATCAATAATAATAACCAATAATTTTTTACACGTGTGGGAAGAATATATATAACATTCAATGTACACTAAAACATTAAAATTTCATAATGATTTACATTTTAATGAATAATTGTTCACAATAATAAATGTGTTTTTATCTTTTATGGAATGAAAAGATACAATGAAAAATCAATATGTTTTTCAATTAGTTAGACTAATATTTCACTCCAATATTCATCCGTTTTTTTGATCAACTTATGAAATATGTGCTAGATCCTTAAATCTATAAACACAAATTATCTCATATTATATGAAATGAGTTTTTATGTACCTAATTATATAATTAATAAATTTAGGCTCTATGATTTATATTAACTTAAAGAGTAGGAAAATTTAAATTTAAATTCACTTACATGGAAAAAAACCGAACTATGTATGCAGAGACCTCATCATTAATAACAAAATCTATGATGTCTTGTTAAAATACTCATATCACATGGACACTCCCAAAAATCATATATGTAATTAGTTTCTCAAAATAACAATCTAAAAGAAATTAATATTGATCTAAATTTTTTTAATTTTGACAAATTTGATACCTATCTAAAAATATTTGTTCATGAAGAATTTGTCTGTTTTGTATTAAATCCTTAGATTATAAATACTCATATATATGATAAAGGTAAAAAAGGAGAAATAATTTAAAATTATAAGAAAAAAATATAAACAAAAAAACATACCTAAAATGTAAACTGATTATAAATACCAGATACCAAATTTCGAAAATTACTCATATTCCATTTAGTTTTGGAAAACTCTTTGGTAGAAAATGAAACTGGAGTAGTTGGATAAAAAACATTATGCACTGGCACTCTTAACTGATCTGACTACATAAGATGGTGATTTGCATAATCCCAAATATTTTTTTATGATATCTTAAACTATTTTTTTGACTGGGGATTCTCAACAACCTACACACAATATAAAATCGAGTTTCGATGAGGAGGTGGGGTATCTAGATAGGTTTGATGGATAGTTTGGAGAGAATGGGGAGGTTGAAGGTATGATTTAATTTTATCTTTATTGACTAATTAATGTATCATAGTTCATCCTTAAATGAAGTTATTTTTCCAGTATACTCTATCTCCAACGATTCCATACTAGGATTTGATATTTGTCATAAAAACACACACCTATTATCCTCTTATATAGATCATATGTTCTTGCATTCCTAAAGGTGTAGCTAAAATTTCTATCAAACCATTAGCGATAAAGGTCCTAATAATTGAATAATTTGTAAGGGAATACTAAAATAATATATGAATTTTATTTGGTGAAATGAGTTTACAAAACAATATTATTCAAGAATGATAAAAATTATCTTCTTCTAATATTATCAGATTTTACTTTTGATAGATCCAAAAGAAACATCCCATTTTTTTCAACCTATCTCTTTTCACATTTTTAAGGAGAGTTGGGTTATGTAGTGGGCCAAAATAATGAACATTTGAGTCACCAATGGATTAATATTTTAATTTCTGAAGTGTTTTAGTAATTATTTTCATCTCTAATAACTGATACCCTATACATGATAAATTGTGTAGATATACCATGTACATCCAGATCTCTTAATGAAATATCCTGGATTCCTCTTATATAATAATAAATGATTTTTTTTATATAATTGGAAAATAATTCCAATAATTGATTTTATAATAAAAATTTTGCAGTTCTGAAATACTTCTGCGTATATCATAGGGAAAAAATTTTCATAGATGTATGCATATATAAAAACATATTTTATTAAAGGGGTTTTATTTTTTTTATTCAAAAAAATATAATGTGAATTTAATTCTATTTTTAAATCTATCCATTTAAAAGAATAAAATTTAAAACACTTATCTGTAACATATTTCATGTCATGATAGTAAAATATCACTTGTAATTGAATAAATTTATAATTATTAATATAATATATAATATTAGAATGTTTTTTAAAAAATAATATTATAATTTATGCTATTAAGGCCTCTTAAATCTCATATTTCACACTCCTTTCAATGTTATTCCAATAAATATTAAAAATAATAATTCTATAAAGGATCTATATGTCAATATAACTATTATAATAATTTTTAATTAGGCATGTTGGATTATTAACATCCTAGAATTAAATCCTCTACCAGTGTTCCCTAAGATCAAGTCAATTTTGAAATTAAATCTCATGGATACATGTTTTATGTATCATATTCTATATATAATAATAATACTTTAACTTGGAGGCTCATCGTTAGTTCTTTAAAGAACAAAGTAAAATAATAATAGTTTTACAAAATAATTTTTTAATTTAATTTATATCAATATCAAAAAAATCAAATATACCTCAGTGATTATCCCTATATCTACATAACCAAAATTTAAATAAATTATTTAATGTATAAAACTTTTATGTACATTTATTTTATTATATTTAAATGATTTTAGTTGTAAAATATTTTCTTTTCCATAATAGAATGTAATTTATTTATTTTATGTTAATAGATAATGATGAATATAAATGATTATTTGAAAATGAAAAATGAGAATAAATATTATAGATAAAATAGTGATTGAAGGCTACTTCAACCACCAAATGTTTAACTAAAATCGATTAATATAAAATCTAAATCAAACTTATAAAAAAATCATCACATACAAATTTAAACATTGAAGCCAATAATTCTTTTACCTATGTAGGTTTCATATAAAATAATTTGTGGTTTATTAATAAAATTTTAAACTAAAACCTGTTGAAAATAATTTGATGAGAATAAACCTAAAATATATATTAATATATAACCAAGGTAAATTATTCCTCTTTAAAACTAAATATTTTCAAATCAAGAATTATAAATTGACTAATATTATTATAAACCCCACATTTACCTTCAACCCATTTATAATTAAACATTCCAACCCCAAATTAAGTATAACTAATCTCTTATTTATCCTAAATAACTTCTAAATAAATTGTCTATGTAGAATGTGTGTTTTTATCTTCTATATTTGAAAAGTCATTTTCATTAGTAATGACCAATAGTCAATTATTTTGAAAGATACAATTATATTCATGATTTTTTATGACAAATAAGTAAACATTAATGTAAAAAATAGACATTATAACAATATTAACACATGGTCATCCTAATAACCATTTCATGGGTTTTGATTACAATAAATTAGTATTGACTTTCTACTTAGCACATAATACAAATATATCTTTAAGTTCATCATCAACTACACTTCATTTATTTTTTGATGTATTGTCACCAAACAATAAATATATAGTGATATATATGGTTGAACTGCATTTGTGTTTGTCAAAACATATAAATTTACATATACCATTCATCAAGTAAAATTAAATTTACTATTATACCATATATATTTTTATGTACTCTATCAATTATTAAATGTTCAGATACCTCAATTCCATCAAAATTTCCATCATAAAAATAATCATTAAAAACTCTGTCACCTATTCCAATAAAAAAAATTTAATTAAATGGGCCTCTAGTTGACTTGAGTTGATCAAATATCCATTTTCATACATTTTAACAATAAATTCTTTAATTAAACCAATGTTTTCATGTCTGAAAAAACCGCTATGTAATTTAATACCATATTGACATTGATAAAAAATTACCTTCTCTATTTTTATTATAATGTATTACAAGTCTAAGGTAAAAATGTTTCAATTAATTTTATAGTGGTAGAAAACATCAAACATATTTCCATAGATATTAATTTCATTGAATATATTAATTAATATTATTTTATATCTGTTTATATCCACTAATTTTCCAATAAAACATTAAATTACATTTTTCTCAACATTCATAATGGAAATGGTATTTTTTACCTAAAAAATTGACTTTAAGGTATGTCAAATAACATTGAAATTTTCTTCAATGTTCTTGTTTATTTACTATGCAATACTTTCTTTCCAAATGTGAGGTCAATATTATTAACTTCGTTATAAAATTATTCATCTTAAAATGGTTGTGGGGAAAATCAAAACCTTTTAAACTATTGAATTCATTTTCAATATTCTGTAATGAAAATACATTTTAAATAATGATCAATATTACATGTATAATATCTTTCATTCAATATATATACAGTTATAGAAATTCCCTTCTATACAAATCACAATATATTTTTGACCCAAAATACTATTTCATGTTATTTTACCATGTGATGGATGGTTGATTATACAATACATTACCAGAGCATGTAAAAACAAAATACACATTATTACTTGCATAACAAACACTAATACATCCTTTTGATGTAAATTTATTATCGTTAATCAATGGGGATAAATAAAAATCAATATACATTCCTTGATTTTTTAGTCTATATATCATTCATATCATCATATCATATTATTTATTCATACATATCTCAAGGTAATAGTAGTACAATACAAACACAATAGACCATGCACAATTTTGGCTTCTTAGTCTCCATGATTTATTATTTCAATGTTTGAATTATTTATTTCTGATATTTTTAAGTTGACTTTAAAAATCATGAAATATTTTATCAAATCCGTCCTATTGTGATGAATATACTTGGTGACATAAGTTTTCATCATACATTGGATCATACATATGATATTATAACCTCTTTATATCATTTGAATTTAAAATAAGACATTTAAAATGAGTAATTATTTTGATATCAATGATTTATTTAGTATGAGATCTTGTTATTGTTATTTTTAATGAATTATAGTATGATTTTCTACTACTTTATGATGATGTCCAATATTTATAAAATTTTGATGAACATTAATATTCCATTATATAAAAAACACAGTAGTTGGGGAATTATTTCATTTTATTATACCCTAATCACATTGGATATAAAATTTATTCATATCATAATTGGAATCTGGAAGAACATATCCTATTATATGTAACTCTTTCAAATGATAAATATGTATAGTGAAACTTATGGTACTCCAACCATTTTTTTTGTTTCAAGTTAATTAATCTCATCATTAATGATAATTACGTAAATTTATTGAATCTTGGGAACATTGGTTTATCTACCTCTATATAAAATCAATTAACCGAAATTATTTCTCAATGGTTTCAACATAGATATTGTTAATTTATTCAATAATGAAATCCTCTATCACTTACTGGCCATCTCCATCATCATTTTAACTTGAATTCTTTGTTATTATATCATTTCATATCCAACATGTATATCTATGATTAAAAACAAAATAAATTATATAATCTATTATTTTATTGTACCCTATGTTTCTATTATTTAATATATTTATTCATTGAAAGAAAATTATATCTATTTTTTCATGATTTGTTTTAAAAAATTCAGCGAAAATTAAAAACCCTTTCTTATAATAGTCAATAGTTTAATGGGAAATTGTCCAATTAACATTAATTATCTAAAATTATAATACATTATTTGAATACATAGAATCAGTTAAAAATTTAAATCAACATATACTCTGATATATTTGAACATATAAACAAACAAATATATAAATTTTTAAATTTTAAACATATATATTTGAAATTATAAATAAACATATACATAACATATAATAATTAAAAATCTTCTAGTCATTTCTTTATAACCATTTACCTAAAACATATAATTATAAAAAAATAAAAATTAATCAAAAAATTAAAAAATTATAGTTAATAATTTATGTAATCACTAATTCATATACATGTAATCAAAATAATTATTAATGAACATTTATCAAAAAGAAATACACAATAAAAACACTAATATTATATAAAATGAATAAATTATATAATATTGATATAAAAAAATTTTATATAATAAATAAAATTTACATATCTTTATAATTGAAAAAATCATCATAAAAAAGAAAAAGATCAATATAAAAAAATAAATTTTTAGAGAGTGTATCTAATAAAAATTGAGTCAAAATGAACATAAATAAATATAATATTACATTAAATTATGTTATAGTGTGGTAAAAAATAAATAAATTTTTAAAATTTAAATCATAACCATATAATAAATAATCAAATAAGGAAAATAAAAAATTACTTTTGAAGAATATAGATAGAGGGAGTATATCAAATATGAACAGAGATAATATAAAATTAAACATAAATCATCAGGAATACAATAAAGTGGGATGACGATTGAAAAATATCCGCGACCTCAATCTTGAACATCATTGTAATGACACAAAACTTCTCATATAGTTCAAACTATTACAAAATCATGTGAAAGTATTAATTATATATGTAAAAAATCCTAAAATAAAAGGATGAAACATAAAAAAAAGATATTATATAGATGAATAAAATATAGGAATCTCATTTTCATGTTAAAAAAATTAGGTTTAGAGATATTAAATTTTAATATAATGAAATTTGGGAGTTAAAATCCACAAGAGATTATTATTTTATAGATGGTTTTAATATCAGTAATTTTTCTGACCATAGTATAAACCTAATATTTCACATTAGTAATTAAATTAACTGATGTGAAAAATTTTATCAACATGGGTTTTTACATCATTTTTATAATAACCAATGTGAATACACCTCTAGTATAGGTTTACACATCGGTTCAAGAAATAATGAATGCAAAAACTGAAACTCATAGGGTATTTAAGTTGCTTACTAATAACAGATCTCAAAAACATGACAAGATAAAATGTTTTTGTACTAGTGTATTTAAGAATATTACACATAATTCATACTTCAATTATCAGTTTAGAAAACATGTGTAAGTCAAACTAACCAACCACCACCAAAGATTATAAATTCACCTAAATAAGAAATTTTGTTATATATATATAAACCAAACACCTCCAACTATATAAAACACACACAAAAACTATTACATATGTACAATTATTCTAAATTTTAATGACCATCAAGGTATTACTTTTGAAAAAAAAATGATTTTATCTTGAATCTCATTTTGATAAATTACCCACATTGGAAAAAATGTAAATAAATTCTATAAAAATTATTTCTCTCAATGGATGAAATCAATTAAAAATCAATTTAACATTTGAAATTACAGAAAACTAGAATTTTTTAGTTATTTTACTTGGAAAATATATGGAAATGAAAAACATAACAAAATTATTTTCTAGATAATAATCAATAAAAATTTATTCATTTTTTTAGAAATAAAAAAAATTAAAATTACATAAAAAAATAAATTTTAGTTTAATTTTAAAATAGGAAAATGAATAAATCCTTATTTAAATTATACACCAATTTAAATATTTTCCAACATAACTCTGAATCACAATAAAATAATCAATTAATATATGAATTTTTTTAAGACACCTTATCAAATACTCATGATTGTTTATTAACAAATTCAAAATTTAAGTAAAATAATTTGATAAAAAATATTTATAAAATATAAAAATTAATATTGTATCAGATTTCATGTCCAATAGTGAAAACCCACTTAGAGAATAACATATATGCCTAATTAATTAAATATAAATCATTTTAAACATATAACACAATGGTTTATTTCAACATAATTTGATAAAAACATAAATCATTAAAATGTAAACATATATCTTCTATATATATAATAATTATCCAATTAATTTAATAATTTAGAAAATTATACCTTTGATAATATCATGTTTAATAAATAAATATACCTACTTTTATCTTTTTAAAATGACTTTAAACAATATAAAAATATACAATGAAACACATTGTTAATAAAATAATCCATTAAAATAGTACTAATTAACTATCAAGAAAAATAGAAATAAAACTTATCACATTTAATCTACTAATATATAAACCATTATAATCTATGAAATGAATTATTAAGCTATTTAAAATTATTATTCCATAGAAATAAGTAATTTAACAACAACCATGTAACTTTTATTGTTTAATTTATATTGAAATATGAATCCATATATTTTTAAAATATTGAAATAAAGGAAATAAACATAAAAAATCAAAGTTCATATACATGAAATTATATAAAAATGAAATAAAAGTGATATCATACCATTAAAACTATATATATCATAAATTAAATTCACCAGTAAAAAGTAATGAACATAACTTCATTCCTAGAATGAAATTTAAAAACACGATGAAAACAAGTTCAATTCCTCTAATAAAACCTATATGTTTCTAAACAATATTTATATGTATCGAATTAATCATTTTAAGTTGAATACATTTTAAATCATATGAACTCAAACTAGTAAATTTAAATATTAATTTTCAAAAAATTTAGTACATCATAAAACATTTACTACTGTAGATTATAAATTTCTTTATAAGTACAAAACATTGAAAACAAAATTTAATTTTGAAACGATGAAAATAAATTTATTTTTCACGTATTTTGACAAATTATTTAGGTATAATTTTAAATTTCAATGTTTTAACCAATAAAAAAATAAACCAATCATCATACACATATTTGAAAATTAAAATCACTAAATATTAAAAAAAAATTAATACACATTAATCATTAGGAAGTTTGTCTTATTATTATTAATGACCATTTTGGTAACACTTAATGATGAATTTAGTTATCCATTTAATAAAAATAATTCAATATGTATATAATTAAATAAAAATTGAAATTTCATACCTTGAATGTTAATATTGAATATGAATCACCATGGAAAATAGAATAATAAACAACTTAATAAATTTTATTCTGACAAAACTTGATCTCGAACTCCTTTGGTATCTTGAGCATCATTATAAATTATCTAATCAAGTCTATTTAAGGTTTAATTCTTATGTTTTTATGATCCTACTGCCACTTACCACTATCCAAACTAAACATCCAATCTTTAAATCTATTTTTTAATTAAAAACTATATATATAATTTTGATACTCATGTTGATCCATCACAGTGGTTGAGGTTCATTCATAGTCCTCATGTGATGGAACCAAGTTCCATGAAATAAACTTTAAATAGTGGGAATATTATTTCCCATAAAATATATAATGAATTAAAATAACAAAATAACAAATATAACAAATACTCCACACCCACATGTAAAAGGTAAAACATGTATCTAAATATTTGAATATGTGGAAAAATACTAATACCTGAGATGAAAAAATAAATTCAAATGGAATGAGAAACCCTACTAGAAAATAATAACACAATAACCCCTAATATTAAACAACCTTTGTTTCTGAAAAAATATTCAATGGTTTAGTCCTTATAAAAATAATAATTATTACTCATAGATAAAAAAATCTATAAAATGAAATCTACAAAAACCTAATGGTGTTTGTTGGGTGTGATCGAAGTCTCCCATTAGGATTACAATACATTCCCTAGGTAAAACCATTATAAAGTAAACCATAACATTATATTTAAAAATACTACTAGTAATAAACCTTCTTATTTTTTATAAAACATGTAACCACTTCAATGAAAATTATATTAGTGGTTTTTATTTATAGGGGGTAATGAAGAACACCATTTGTAACACCCCAACCCCAGAAGACCCTAGCCAATTTATACTACCATTACATTGGAATGATTACAAGGAATCATGTATCGAAGGATGAAAGAGTTTTGTAGTCCTAGTAAACAAGATACATACAAGAGACATATATGAAAACTTAATATACTAATTATAACATAATTTTTTTTTCTATTGAGGATAACTTTTCCCATCTCGAATATCTTTGCATATTATTCTCAATAATCTTATTGGATTATTAATGAAAGGAAACAAAATAATTGTGTTCTTAAACAATAAATAAGGGTAATTAAATTTAATGAAATAATTAGTCATTGAGAATTATCAATATAGAAACAGAATATCTGATCAACAATGCCATAAAATAAATAAACTGAGAAGGATGTGTAAAAACGGTATGGAAAGGTAATAACTAGAACCACATTCCATTAAAAAACTAGAAAAAGAACTATTAACATAGAGAGGTAAATAATTGAAATATGTATGATTTAATCAGTGATCTGAGAATGAAATGAATCCATTGATAATAGAAAGGAAAAAATTTCATGGACAATAATGACTAAATTATGAATGATGGAAATGCATAATTATCTAATTTCATTTTTTCATATCCACATGATAATATTCCCTTATTTATCAATCCTTAATACATTTATAATCTTACTGGGTACAAACTAGTTTGGTTTGGACAATCATAACTCTATTGTGAAGACATTTTAGAAAAGATTTTAAACTTTTTGGAAACAAATGTGAAGGGGTTTCCACCAACGAAACTTTTCCCATGAGTCTATTGATGCATATATGGGATTGAAATAAATATTCCCCCAACAATGTAGTAAATTTCTAAATCATTCCTCACATATCGAATAATTTATTTAATTTATAATCCATGTGCCTTATCAAATATACTTATTGAGTAAAGGATAAAAATTTATCAATATTTCATGAGTAAACCAAATACTTTTCAAAGTAAAAAACTTATGTAAAAATTTTATACAATTTAGTAAATAAATATATATATGAAAAATTATATCAATGATTAGGTGGAATTTATTACCCCGTGATTATGGGAAAGTGAATATTTCATAAGGAATAAAAAATGAATCAAGGAAGTGAATATCAATATTATCCATGGAAAATAAATTATAAACCATACAGAGCAAGAATAAGGATGGTATAAATAAAACATATACCAAATACACAAAAATAATGGGTTGTCATTATTAATGAATAAAAATACTATAAATAGTTATTTCAAAAACATTCTTGAGGAAAATATTTTTTTTATTTTTAAAAACATTTGAAAACATATTCTTTTAAAATAAATTTTTAAAAATAGTTTTTTTAAAACATAACAATTTAAAAAATATTAAGGACACTTAAAAAATTATGGTGGATAAATATATACATGTCTTACAGGGTAAAAAGAACACTCTTTATGCCGAGTAAAACGGTAAGAAATGTATCTTTTTCAAAAAATGAAAAGAATATTCAATAGAAAAAAATTTATAGATAATCATCATAAAAATTATTTTTTAGGTTTTAAAAAAGAATTTTAAACATTTCATAAAAATGAGGTTTTAAATAAAAATATGTTTTTAAAATAAAACAGATTCTTGACTAAAGAGAAAAATGAATTCGAGTTTTCTGAAAACATTTTCTAAACAATTATAAGTACCTAAGAGTGTAAAAATCGTTTTGTTACATGAAAAAGTCTTGAAAAACAATATAATAGTAAAATTAAAGGGTTTATTTTAAATTATTATATAAATAATTTTCATAAAATTATAATAATAAAAAAAATATGATTATAAGGAGATTGTGAAATAAACCGCCAAAATTATCATAATGTTGATTTGAGAATTAATCAAGGAGTTGAATATATTATTAAAATATAAAAAAAGAATATAAGAAATGTATATACTTAAATATATATTCAAATACATTATACACATAATCATAAAATATTAATGATAACGAGGAAGTAACATAACCAAATGAAAATGAATTTTGTTATGAAATATCTTTACAACTTGGTAACATTATGTTCGCATCCCCTTAGATGAAATAATTCAAATTGAAACTGAAAATAACATGATTAATTAAATATTCAATATATTAAATACAATATCGGTAGTATATACACCACAAAAATGATATAAGTAGTGAACATGTAATATTCCTCTAGAAAGTAAAAGTGAGATAAGAATCAACTACACTGTGTTTCCTTTTGGTTGAATGTCCTTTAAATCCAATATAATTTTATAATAATGTTTATAAATTATAATATAACCATAATAATATTTATAATATCATAAATTATTTCCTTATAATATCTAATTACTCATTTTATAACAATCATTAATTATTTTCACTATTTTAGGTGTTAATTACATTGTTTTTAAAGTATGTTTTCACTTGTTATTTTTGTTCTTATTATGTAGATCATGATTTCATAATATCAAAGATTTAAGACATGTTTTATGTTTAATATATATTCATTATATATTCATTAATAATAATCCATATAATTTTTTTGTAGGAAATAAAATGCACAATTCCTAGAGACGGTAGGTCGTACGTATGCATGAACACTACTTCCATTTCCTTATCATATTTGAAATAATTAAAATTATTTGATATATGTATATATTTATATTATCATTAGATTATAATTTTTCTTTCATATATTTCACCTATTTATTTTAAAACCAACCTGTACATATTCCTTTAACATTATTGATGAATCACATCAATTTGAGGATGGAGTATTCCACACATCTATACATGATGCTATCGTATTACCACAAAATGAAAACCATGAAGGTATGTGTTTTTATATAATTAAATAAGAATAAATAAATTATAAATTTCATATATATAACACATAAAAAATAAATCTGTTAATATCTCTAACCTTTAATGGTTATAATGGAAGAACACATGACATCTGTTAGTGAGGCGATATTTTGTCGTAGACACAAACAATGAATGTGTATCCCATTTGATGGAAGTGTGTTTGAGTGTTGGTAATAACATTGATATAAAAAATATTAGTAAAGTTTAATATACTGAGGATATTAAACAATAATTATAATATAATAATTTAAGGGGTGTTGGAGTATATCAAACTAAAGTGCCCGTCAAAGAACGTTACCTCTTATCGGGTAACACCTTTGGGTTTATACCGATTGACTTCCTTGGATTGATTTCTACATAGAGTGAGGATTTTATAATGAGTGGAGTTATTTTGGGAGATTATATTTTCAGGTTTTGAATGAGTCAAATGTCATAATACATGTTAATATGTTGGAGGGGTGAGTGCCTTTTTATAGAAGACAAGGATTGACATTATTGTAAAGGGTAAACACTTTTGGGAGGTATCCCTCACATCATGTAGAAAAATAAATGTAAAAAATTATATAAAAGACATTATATATTAAAAATAGATATAAAATCATTTTTTTATATGTTTCTAGGTCATTTGGGTCCTTAATATTATGGTCTAGTCTCTTTTAAATCTTTATTTTACCTTAATCACTGAAATAAATTTAAACTATATTCACTATACTTTTTGTTCAAAAATAAATTGACATTATGATAAATTAAAAATTATGATAAATATAAAAATTAAATCCATTATTCTGTTTCCAATTAAATAATTGGATGAAGTTAATTTAAATTTAATCTCACATATGAGTTGAGAAAGAAGGTTTTTACAGAAAAAAATGTTAAAAAAATTGTAATGTTTTTATATCAAATTTCAATGTGAAATTGATTACAATGAAGAAAAATTGATAATTTTTTTTAAAATTCATTAATGTTTCTTCAAAACCAAATTCAAATATAATCCAACATTATAAATTATTTAAATGAAAATTCAATTTTCAGTTTTTTTAATATTTTTCACGATTCACCAAAAAATGAAATTTCATGGATAAATACCAAAAATCACCCTAAGATAATGTTGAAATTAAACATTAATAAATGAATTTTATTTTGAAAAATAAGATTTATAAATGTTTCAAAATGTATTTTTGAGATAGGTTTTCCATTTAAAGGCGTCAAAACTGCATTTATAGAAATATAGTTTTATGCATAATATTCAGTTTGTTCTTATCTTATGCTTATCCAATCTATTGGTCGAATACATTTTTTAATTAAATATATAATATATAAATTTCAATATGATTATTCAAAAATAGTAATTATTTTTATTTTTTATCCTTCAGAGCATAGAAAAATTTCCTTCAAATTCAATTTATTTTTATCTTAATTTATAATTAATTGGAATCCAATATATTAGTTTTATATTTGTGGAAAAGATATATTTTCCAAATTTATTTAATAATATTTATAACTAATAATTTTAGAAATAATCTATATCTTATAATATTAAATAATAATACACTAAAAGTAAAATGTTGTTCGGTGAAGCTCGATCTTGCATGAAACACAAGATATTAAGGGAACTCATCGTTTCATGTGATTTAAGGTAAATTAGTGTTACATATAATAAATGATATAGAAGATATTATAATTATTTTAAATACTAAATATAACATAAATTTTCTGTTGGTTTTATTCCTTTCTATGTTTGGTGTTGTGTGTCATACCCACTATCAAATAAAAAGTTATCATTTTAGAATTTTTGTGGTGTTACAATCTCTGCCCAATAAATAAATTGCATCTTTGTAGTTTCAACGTGATCATTGTAATAAAATACTTGTTATATAAAAATTCTATAATTTAATTCACACATTGTGAGATGTGTGGGTAAAACAACCTCTAAAAAGAGAGAAAAAGAAGTGCCAAGTTCATATTGAATAACACATTACTAGGTTTCCAAGTAAAAGAATGTTTGTGGAAATTAAAGTTACATAAATAGAAGAAAATCATAAATAATTATAGATAGTGATTGATTTTATTCATCACAAACAAGTGAATGGTCAATTGAATGTTGAGGGACTGAAAACCATAAATCTGGGATGATTTAAATGATCATGCTTCAAAAATAGGTCAATGTGTATGCTAGTGTTAGGAATGAAACACTTATTGTACTTTGGTCATGGGTTCAAGACCCACTGCGTTATACGATTATCATTTTTTAAAATCAGATTAATATAATTTTCAAAATAGGTATGAGGGAAATATTTTAAATTTAATCATTTAACATATTTTCTTCAAGGTTTTAAACACAAAATATTATTTTTCAAATACGAATAATCTAATTTGAAAATTATGAAATTTTAATTAATTATAATAATAACACAAAAGGTTATCAATAACTTTAAACTCTTAACACTAAAATGTAAATCCATTCATCATCATGTGATTATTCCACTAAAACACGTAATAAACTAGTGAGTTGTATTGCCCTAAATTTCTTAAAAAATAAGAATATTCTTGGTAGACTTCCATAACATAAACACTAAAAGGAAATGTTTTAGAATTAAAAATTATAATCATCCTTAATCTCCTAATATTATAATTTTATCCATAATTCTTATGTTAATAAATACATATATTCTTGAATCCTAATCCTCAAACTCTATCATAGAGTTATTTACACTAATCAATGTTTTCCTAAAACTAGTTCCAAAGGTTTCCACTAAACTTCCTTTGATAATAACTATATCACCCTGGCCCTGGAAAAAATAGAGGTAGTTTCAAATATAATTATAGTAGCATGATTAAATGGAATTAAATCCCATAATACCAAAGAGTTTAGTAGTCTTTGTAAACTAGATTCCTAAATGAGTCTTATATTAAAACTGAATAACCTAATTACAACATGTTATTTGCTTCAAGGATAAATCTATTCCATATAGAATATACTTGAATATCATTATTAGTACACTTCTTAGATTATTGGGGAATTTAAACAAAATAATAGTGATATGAAATTCATCGTATGGTTTTGTATAAAGGTCGAAATAATGATTCATTATAAAGATTCAATATAGAAATGTAATAAATTAACACACATACCATATAATAAATATAATGAGATGGATTTGGTAAAAAATTATGGAAAGGTAATAGCTATAAATACATTTGGTTCCAATTAATTGATATTAAATATTTAGTATTGAAAGGTAAATAACTAAAACACATGTCATTAATCAATGAAGTAAGAATGAAACTCATCTATAGATAATGTCATGGAAGGAATATAATTGATAATAATAACTCAATAAATAATGATGTAAATTATTAATTATAGGAGTTCATGTTCCTAAGGAACAAGTTACCTTTACCATAAAGATCTATCCATAAGAAATTTCAGAATATACTGGGAACAAAAATTTTTGGTTTCTCTAAACATAACTATGTTATCAAGGCCCCTCACAAGACTATTTAAATAATTATCGAATGAAATTTGAGGGGGGTTTTACCAACTGAATTCATCTCATGAGATAATTGATGTCTCATATGAATTGCATTAACTGGTCCATAACCCATTTAGTTCATCTCTAAATCATTCATCATATATTGAATTATCAATTTAATTCATAATCAATGTGTCTCACATAATATGTGTTTTTGTTAAAGGATACTAATTTATCAATATTTATTTAAAAAATAAAAACATTAAAAGAAAAAAACATAGGTAAAAATTGTATAACGTTTATATAATAATCATATCTTGGATAAGTGATATGAATATTTAGGGTAAATTTATTTCCTAATGTCGCGGGAGTGCAAATATTTCAAGGGAAATATAAAAATGAATTAACAAAGTGAATTTAATTACTATCCTTAGGAAAATAAATCATAAACCACTAAGAGGAATAACAACTATGGTATCAATACCATATATCCAAAATATAGTATGATAAATGGTTGTTGTTAGTAGTGAATGGAAATACTACAAAAGATCTTTAAAAAAATCATTCGAAAAATATCCATTAAAAAAATAGTTTCATTGAAAATAAAATACACTTTTTTAAAAAAAATGTTCCTTTAAAAAAATCTAATTAATATTCAAATAAATTATTTTGGGTAAATAATATATGCCTTACTAGGAAAAAAGTACATTCCATTCCTACTATAAAAAGGATACAAGAGTGCCTTGTTTTGAAAATGACAATAATATTTATTTGATTTTTTTTATAAAAACACTATTAATAAATAATTTTTATGAGACTAAAAACATATATGAAAAATATTCATAAAATATTATTTTAAAATTAAACAAGTTTTCAAAAGAAAACAGATTTCCAATATAAGAGTGAAATGAAGTTTGGTTTTCTTAAAACATTTTATAAAACATTAAGTGAAAAGAGTGAAAAATTGCCATATTATATGAAAAGTTCATTAATAAACATATTATAATAAAATAAAATAGTATATTGATGAATTATAATATAAATTCAAATAATGTAATTTTAAGAAGAAATAATATTAATTAGAATGAGAAGGTGAAATAAACACAAAAAAATGTTATTAATGTTAAAGTGAGAATTAGTTACTGAATATATTATGTGTATAAACTATAAATATAAATATAATAATTTGTTATAAAATATTATATAGATAAATTTATTTAACAAATAATCATATAATATTAATGGCATTGAGGAAGTAATATAAAAAAATAAATAGGAATTTAGTTATGAATTTTATTTACCACTTGGTAAGTTTATGTTGAAATCTAATTAGATGAAATAATAAAAATTAAAAGCTCAAATAACATGAATAATTAAATATTAATGAAATTAAAAACAATATTGGATTTATATACACCTCACACAAGATTTATGTGGTAAATATGGTATATGCTTCATGAAAGTTAATGTGGTAAAAGCATCCCTTACCTTGTTTTTACTATTGGGTTAACATCCTTTAAATTCTTGTATAATGGTTTTAATAATTTTATCAACATAGTAAAAAAACATTCCCATATTTATAATATCATATATTTAATTCTTATAAAATCTTATTACCCATTTGTTAACAATCATTCATTAGTTTCACTATTTCAGCTATTAATTGACTTGTTTTTTAGAGTGTTTTGACTTGTTATTTTTTAATAGGTAGATAATGATTTCATTGTACATATGATTTAAAACATTATTTAATTATAATATATGTTCATTATATATTTATATATAATAAAACATAAAATTTGTAGATGGGAAATGAAAAACTCTATTCCTGTAGACGGTGGGTTGTACGTATGCATGAACGCTAGTTTAATTTCCCTAACATATTTATAATAGTGAAAATTATATTTTATAGAGAAATATATATATAATAATTTAATTACCATATTTATTTCATATTTTACAATTTTTTAAAACAATATTTTAGGCATTCCACATATAATGTAAATGAGTCACAATGCTTTGAGGAGGTAGTAGTCCACACATCCACAAATAATGTTATCATACTCCAACAAAATGGAAATCAAGATGTTATGTTTCATGAAATAATCATAAAAGAATAAATAAATTATAAATACCATATATATAATATATTAAAAAATAATAATTCATTATTTCCAACCATAACATGGGGAAATGGGAGAACAGACGACGTCAATTCGCAAGGTGGTAGTCTGCTGCACACATGAGCGAGGAATATGTATCCCATTTGATGGAAGTATGTGTCAGTGTTTTTATTACCCTTGGTATAAAAACTGTCATTAGATTTAATAAATTGAGGTTCTTATATAATAATTATATAAAAATAATATAAAGGTGGAACAATAAAAAAACCAATGAGATTATAGAAAAATGTTACCTCTTATTTGGGTAATTTCTTTTAGTTTAAACCAAAATAATTGCTTGGTTTTTATTATGAAAATATTAATGATACTATATTATGGTTTTTGATTTTTTTTATATTTTTTGGGTATGGTTGGGATGAGACAATTTTTTTTTAGATGTGTTAATAAGCTGGAGGGTGAGTGACATTTTATAGTAAAGGAGGAGTGTAATTATTATAAAAGGTAAACACTATTGAGAGGTATGTAGTCAATAATGTGCATCCAATAATGAATGATATTAGATAAAAAGAGTGAAATGATAAAATATTTCTATATAATAGGTTTTGGACATGTGTATATGTCATGTTGGCCCACATGATTATGGTTTAGGCTCATTTTAATAGTAATTTCACCTTAATCGCTATAATTAATTTTAACATCATTCACTATTACTTTTGGTCAAAATAAGTTTAAAATAATATAAATTATAAATTATTATTGAATAAAATATTTAAAATATTGTTTTATTAAATTGTAATCACATATATGTGAGAAATTATTTTAAATTGAATTCGATAGACATGATAAGAAAGCGGGGTTTTAATGAAAAAATGTTCAAAAGTTGAAATGTTTTTATATCCAATTTTAATATTGGTTTCAATGACCTAAATTGGAATAATTTATTTATAATTTATGTAATTTAACATTAATCCCAATTAAAAAAATAATCAAGACACAAAAAATTTTTAGAATAAATGTTAGTTCTTAACACTACTGGAAAAATACCCTATACCAACGGTTTGGAACCGTTGGTATAGGCCCTCAAACCGTTGGTATAGCCTATACCAACGGTTTGGAGGACCGTTGGAAAGTAAGCCGTGACAATAGGTATATACCAACGGTTTTGAAAACTGTTGGTATAAGTAATATGAAAACCTATACCAACGGTTCTCAAAACCGTTGGTATATGTATTTCAAAAAAAACATTCGGTGGGATTTGTTCCCTGGACCTCTAGTTTATAATTGAATGACTTAACCACTAACCTAACATGACTTTTGTGAACATAATTTCATAAATATATATATGTACTATTATAATAATTTTAAATTTTGAGTTATATAATGTTCTCGGTAAGAAGATTCGATTAAAAATCGAGGACCTATACCAACGGTTCTCAAAACCGTTGGTATAGGTCCTTGGATTTTAGGACCTATACCAACGGTTTTGGACAAACCGTTGGTATGGGGGGGACCTATACCAACGGTTTGTCCAAACCGTTGGTATATGGTCTCTATAATGGACCTATACCAACGGTTTGGCCAAAACCGTTGGTATAGGTCCTATAGGTCCCCCCCCCCTATAGCAACGGTTTGTCCAAAACCGTTGGTATAGGTCCAAATTAATGAACTATACCAATGGTTTGGCCAAAACCATTGGTAAAAGTCATATTTCCAGTAGTGTAATTAAGAATCTATATTTTTATTTATTCACCAAAAATGATATTTCTCATAAAAATAAAAAAAATTAATGTTATGTTAATTTTTGTGTTCCAAATTAAAAAATGATGTTTATTTTGAAAAATAAAACTGATAAATGTGTCAAAATATAATTTTTAAATAGGTTCATCAATAAGAGGCGGAAAACTTTCCCTTATTAAAATATATTTGTTTATGCATAATATTGGGTATGTTTTATCTTATCTGTGCCAAATAATTTTGATGATTTTAAAAAATATTTGATTTAGTGTATAATATAAAATTTCATTATGATAATTCAATAATATTATTTAATTTAATTTATTAAGATAAAAATCTTTTGAGCATAAAATCATTTTTGTTATGTTCAATTAGATTTTCTGTTCAATTCTAATTAATTGGTAACCAATGAATTATTTTTATATTTACAAAAACCATATATTTTATTGATTATTTAAATAATATTAATAATCTCTATTTTAATAGATATTTTATATCTTATTATATAAAATGAGTATATTTTTATAATATATTGATGTTTAGTAAATCTCGGTCTTCCTTGGAACATAAGTTATCTAAGAAATTTGTTGTTGCATGCATTGAAAGTAAAATTAGTATTTTTTCATTACAAGATGTTGAATTTGTTAAATTTATTTAAAATATAAAATATTCCATTAATTATTGATAGTTTATATTTCTATCAATATTCTGTGTTTCATGGAATACATGATATCGAATAAAAAGGTACTCTTTTTTTTAATTTTTTGGGTGTTACAGCCATTAAATTAATTTTCCATGTAAATTAGAGAAATTTTCTAAAACATTCCACTAAATATAAATTTTACTATGATTTTGAAAGATGAAAAAAATTTACTCAATTATAATCAACATTGAACCCTATATAATATATCTATATATATATATATATATATTAAAAAGTAGTGGGGGTTATAAATTGGCACTAATTCAAGAAATTAATGGTGGTTTTGAACCCCCTATAATTACGTTCAATCTGTTTTTATAAACCATAGTAAAAAAATAGTGGTGGTTAAAAACCACCACTAATCGCTTAAATTATTGGTGGTTTATAAATCCCTCTAGCTTTTTTAAAAAAATACAACAAAAATTTAATAATATAATTAATAAGAAGTAAAATTTCATTTTTCATTTTTTTATTATTTTAAATGTATTCTGGTAGTTAAATTTTCTAAACACGTTACTTATTATATAGAGACTTAATATATAAATAAAATATAGTATAAAAACGTCATTGAAAATTTTATATTTTTATAAGTATAATATATAAATTATAAAAATGTATTTAATTACATGTATATTATATGTATATGTACACATAGTATAATTTATATAATTATAGATATCTGTTTATATAAATATATAATATTTATGTATTTTTATTAATATATATTTAATATTAATTTATAATATTAATTTATACATAAATATTACTATAAATAAATTTGATAATATCATTCTATATATAAGTTTGTAATATAAATAAATGTGTAATTAATATAAATATATATTATATATATAATTAATATCTCATAAATAATAGTATTCATTACATTATATGACATGTATTTTTTTCATGTTCTTAAGAATGCATACTACTTGAGAGTTATAATAGTGGTTTATCATAAATGCATTGATATTGTCGAGGTAATTTAGATGGATCACCCTATGGATCAAAAGTGTTGCTCCAATAGTTATTATCCTGATAAAATGTCACTTTTTCATTGATTTGAATGGTTATTGTGGGCCTTACATAAAATATTTTAAAAATCTATAATGCAGTCCAGTTGAAATGACATAGGTTGTTTTAATGGTCTCATTGGCTAGTTCATTGATATGTTCATATATTATTAATATTTGGTTTCTTAATAATTTTTTATTTATTATTAAGGTATATATGTCTTTTGTTTGGTTTTATGTTTTAAACTTTAACAATGGATAGTTTAAAACACTGCATGTTAATGAAAAATGAATTTGGTTAGAGGATAAATTTCAATGGTATTAATAATTATTTATATATTTTTTATATAATTTAATTCAATGAACAAATATATTATCAAGTATATACTCTTCTTCCACACAGTTTTCTTATATAATAGAAAAATGATCTACTTGAATAACTTCTTCTATTTTATAAACTCATTTTATTTAAGTTCATCAATGAGGGGGATGAAAATGAAATGATCAGAGATGGAATGGTAATCACCTTCTCCACTCACATACCTGTCACTTGAAAAAAGTGGTATAGAGTTTGAGAATTGGAAAGAAAGAATTATAGAACACCATTTTACATCCCCATGAATCACAAAAAATGGGTTAGTACTACATAGTCAGGGTGTTCGAGATCACAAGGACTTTATAAATGTTAGTAAAAATAAAGGGAACTAGGGGAGAAGAGAGCACAACATAAAAATTTGAGCAAGTGAAAATGAATTAGAATCAAAATTCTAAAAAAATTAGTAAACACAAAATATAGTTAGTGGGAGATGAATACTTTTTTAGTTGATATAGGATGAATATTTGTATGATTTTGTTATCGTCTTCTTCCTCCAACTTCGATTTAGTGTTTTGTATAGATAATCTCTTTATGCCTTTTATATTTAGCATGTGTGCTACTTAGAGGGTAATTATCTTATCATGTGGGATCATCTCAAATCATCCTAGATATAAAATTGTTTCCATGATTAATATTTTTTCTAATTTGATAAGAATTTATGTAGAGTTTCTTCACCATAACGTTGTTTAGTGGAATATTATTTCTACATGTCAAGCTCGTGATAGAAATTAGAGAGACATATTGCATGGGCCACCAATCAAAGATTCGGTAATAGTGGGTATTGATGTATTTTTTCCAATATACAACTTCATTTCCTTGATCCCCATTATTCACTACTATGATGTTGGTGATGGAATCTTTAGAATATTATATAGTGTAGTTTATGAATGTTTTTGGGAGCGTGGTTGAATTCATTTTTGGGATGGAATTTATGGGCCTGAACTATTTAGTTGTGCACCAAGTATATTCATAGATTTTAAATGGATTATTCCCACATGGTCTCTTGGACTCTTGAAATAGAAATACTTTAGAATACAACCTATATGCTGAGGTAGTAATGAGATTATTCTACACATGGAAAGGAAAATAGGGAACTCATGTTTTGTGGAAGAGTTGGGATGTTATGATTACAAAAAAATAATGAAAAATAAAGCTCCCTATATTAGTATAAGTATATGAGGTGTTGAATAATTAATATCATGGATTTATAGCTTAGAAAAGATATGTGTCCCGCAAGGTTCTCAAAATCAACATTGAGGTTCTTTCTGTGGATGTGGGCTTCACATGTAGGAATACAAATAGCACAAGGTATTCTAGGATTTGAGTTTAATGGTGGTTTCTAAATATTATGATATTGGATACCTAGATGATGTGGCAATTTTTGGTCTCAATCATTATGTCCTAATGAATATTTGTTTATAGGATGATCAATTATATGAATCTTATTGGATCAAACAATTTGGAATGAAAATATCTTTTATAAAATTCATCGAGAACCCTTTTTTTCTCTTTAATATTTTAATCCTCACGGTTGGGAATCCAAAAAACCCCTCTATTCCTCAACCTATACATGTAAAACACAAAAACTAGAAAACTTATTCATTTTTGTCATTTAACATTTATCTTTGTTCGACCACCATCAACATCTTATTGGTTTTTTCAGCTTACAATCTAATCATATTTCATGGTAGTGGTTTATTCACATGATATGTGGTTGGTTGAAAGATGTATCATGTTATATTATGTGAGGGAATAATCAGTTATTGAGGATATATTAGTTAGTTAAATTTTTTTGATCATATGAGAGAGGATTGTGGTTATAATCTCCCATGATTTTGTGATAATTTTTTTTAATTAATCAAATCCTTTTGATGTTTTTCATTTCACACAACACCCACATTAGTTATTTTATATATATTAAATAACTATGTTTGTCCCTCATTATACACAATTTTATGTTAATAATGGAATACAAAAAATATAATGGCTTTCTTCCTCTATACAGAAACTAGAGGTAATCATATATTTCACACAAGGATGACTATCTATGATGTCTTGCATTACACACAATACCGAGTGTTACCGAACAATAAGATATCATATAATAATATATATAACAAACCCATTAAATTAGTTATTATTAATATTATAACATAAATTAGTTAAATATGTGTTTTTAAAAAAATATAACATGAATTAAATAGTTACAAAGTTTTTAGAAATGAATTTAAGAACCAATTAAATGTAAAATGTATTTTAAATGTAATCAATTATTATGATCAAAAAGTTGCATTGATCCTAATGAATTAAATTAAATACAATAAGTAAGTAATTTTAAGTAAATATATTTTTTACATCTCCAAGCAAATATTTTTCATATTTATTCCTATATGTTATAATCATAAGAAACGAATAAAACCAATTTAACTCATAAAACCCAATATTTTTATTAAGGCTATTTTACCACCTTTTTGTAGAGAACAACCGTTACTTATAAATTTCATAAAATTTATCTATATTATATGTCAAGGTAAAAATTATATTTGGAGTTTAATAATATAAATTTAGCTTATGGTTAATTTTATGGTATTTTTCTATAAATTATAATTGTTTTATGAATAGTGATAAATACTTTACTTATGTTTGAAAATATTTCTTTATATAATTTATTTATGAAGTTAAATTACATTTTAAATTGGTTTCAATGTTACATTAGATAATATTTTTATCAGTTAAATAACTTTAGGTCATTAGATCAAATTTCACATTAATAGTGGATATAAAAACATGACATAATTTTAAACATTTTTACATTAAAAACCTGCATTATCGACCAGACTATGGGATTAAATTTAAATTATTTTCCAAAAATTCTATGATTGATATTTGGAAAAAAAGATTCTATATTTTGAATACTAATAATTTATAATATATAATGAGGAATAAATTGTTTTTGAAGAAAAATATTAGTGAAATGATTAAAATTAATTACAATGATTAATGTTAAATTTTCGATAATAAGGGACTAAACTCTAACCTTAAGACTAGTAATGACCTATGCACGTGTACAAAATCCATTTTATGGCCATATATTGACACTATAATCCCTTGTATATACTTTATACTATTATTTGAAAACATTAAATGAAAAAACATTAGTGGGGTTCCTTTCTATTAAAATATTCGAGAGTGCCACTCCTTCTCTATTATAAAAGGCCTCCTCTCCTCAAACAAACTCAAACATATAAACCCACATATGTTCATCCAAACTATGTCAAAAAAATTTCCCAACATCCCTCAATCCCTCAATGAATCATATTTTTGGATGAAATCTTTCCATGGAATCCCTTTGGTGCAGACCAAATAGAGTTGCCTAATTAAGAGGTAACACCCTCCATCAAACTTCTTTATTTTTTTCCTTTCAACACTACCTAAAATAATTTTATTCCAAGATTTTGAAACCAAAAAGGTATAATAAATGTACTATTATTTTTTATACTATGTTTTTGACCTACACTTACACACACCTCCATCTCAGAGTTAACAAAAATATCATTTACGAGTATGATGGACAACAACCTCACTAAATGGTGATTGTTCATTTTTTACTTTAATGCATCTTATTGTAAAAAATATATTAGAATTTTATTCATATATATTAAATATTAAATTTATTATATAATTATTCTTTTTTAATTATTTTACAACACATATCTTTATAGAATCCATTTTATGTTAATACGATAATTTCGTTTGAGGATATGTGGACTACCACACACTCAATGTGATGTGATTTGCCCACAATATACATTGAATGAATTAGGGATAGTTTTAGTGAATATATATGATATAATAAAGCCAATGATATTATTTTATATATATATTTATTTTAAAGTATTTCTTTCAACATGACTATTAAATAGAAATAATGTTCATGTGTATATATGACTTACTGTCTCCATGAACAATGTATTCCATTTGATACATATATATTCTATGGATTATTATATATCAAATATACTGAATAAAAATTATATATAAATAAATCTATACATTCTTAAAATCATTATATAAATATAATTTCCAAATATATAACAAATTAAGACACATTCAAAGAACAAAGCAGATATTACCCAAAGTGCAGCCTTAACATAAAATTGTTAACGTCTGTATAATATAAAGTAACAATAAAATAATATATGTTATTTTATATAATAATATGGTTTTTTATATATTTTTAATATGTTTATATTTTTTTTACATGTGGTTTTTAGTATTACAAAGAGTTTTAATTCATAAGGTAAGGGGATTTCATCACACTTTTCATTTGCATAAGATACATACTATGTTCACCTCTCATTCCTCTTATGTGGTGTATTTAAGGAAAATTATTATATTCTATATATCTTATAATTATTTTTTTTCATATTCACATTTCTATTTTATGATATTTCTTTCATGGGGTTTACATTTCAAAAGATTCCAAATTGTAAAAATATTTTGTCTCAATTTTCCTTCATTGAGACTTGTGTTTTTTTATAAACCCAAATTCTTTTTTGAGGTTTATATACTTAAATATTACATGTTAAGTCATAAATTTCCTTATCTTCATGATATTTTAAGCTTCATTTATTTTATGTTTCTTAACTAGGGATTATTATCCCATGTTACGAGGTTATAATATATTATTGAAACAATTTCATTGTCTTTCGAGACTGTTTATTTTTTTCTTCCATTGATGAAATCTAATGATACATCTCTCAAAAACACTCATTAGTTTTTTATCCTTTTTTATTGAAGATATATCATTGTATTATTACCATTTACACAATATTGGTTACTTAATATTACGTTTTATGTAAAATATTATTTTCCCTCTATTCGGTCGAAAATCTATTGTATTAAAAAACAATGTTTTCAAAAATGTTTTCAAAAATGTTTTCAAAAGATCATTGAAACCCATTTTCATGGAATACGATTTCAAAAAGTTATATACTTTTCAATTATTCCTTTATAATTTTTCAATTATATTTTTAAATGCATGTTTTTTCAGAATTGTTTTATGTTTTTACAACAGTTTTCAATGCATTAAAGGGTATTTTTGTCATTTTTTTAAAAGACCATTGAAAATTATTTAACATCTAAGATAACATATATTGGTGTCACTCATTAATTTATAGGGAAATTATTCAATGTTTAAATTAATATTATTTCTTTAAATGGATTATGTTTTTATGGAATTATTTTTATAAAACAAATTTCTCTTTCATGGGTTATATGGTTTTGAAATAGGCTTTTTTTCGTGGGTTATTTTTATGATGAAATTATTTTGAAACTGGTATTTTTTCAAAGGTTATGATGTAATTACATGTTCATAATAGCAATTTCATTTTCAGTGTTATCAACATATTTTTAGTGATATTTTTTCATATTTATATATGATTTCATTATGATATGGGTGGGAGTTATATCTCTCTCCAAGGCATTTTGTAAAGATTTATATCTCATTATATGGACTAAGATAGTCTTGGGAGCAAACCATGACAATTAAGATTGTAATTTGACTGATCCATGTCTACCAAGATGGTTTGAGAAGTGAAATCAAGCTAGATTTCCATGGAAGTGAACCATGACTACAATGATTATATGGGGAGTGAACCCATACTACCAATATGGTCTTAGAATAATTTTATTGGATACATGAAAATAATATTAATGATTATGTGTTCTCCACAATTCCATTTTTTATTCCTATGATATGTTTTAGTGGATTATGTTCTTTATTTTCTTCTTATTAATGTCTAATGAACTATCAATCTTTGATCCTTGAATTTTTTTTATGATCTTTGATATACTAGGTATGATCTTAAAATGATTCAATCACATTCTCACACCCTTATAGTCATGTTTATGCTTGCATTTCTCTATTATTTTCTATTAATGAGAATACTATCTCACCCATTTTTATGTTTCCTTCCCCAGGTTATGAAGATATGTATTATGTTTTTTGTATCTAATAAGGTTTCTTGTCCTAAAGAACCTTGTGGGAGAAAATATATCCCATTTAAATATATGTGTTTATATTTCCATTTTTTCCAATGAACTAAACTAATTCAATCTTTGAGAATCTGTTTGCATAACGTATTATATATTCTATAAATGTGATGTAATATACATGTAGGTAAACACTGGGTTTTTTTATTTGGTTTGAGGGTAATGTATTAGTTAACTTTAGAAACTAGGATAATAAAATATTGAGGAGAACATTATAGACATAACTAATGACATTTATGAGGATAACGAAATGTAGAGGAAAATTCCATAGAATTTTCGTTAAGGATAGATTGAGTGTATTCCTATAAATACATCCATGTCTGGATAATACATGTGGATGTGGATCTAGAGTAGATATACATAGTAGTAATGACTATGATAAGATGTTTTGGGCCTGACTCAAACTGACCTTGATTTACAGATTGTCTGACACTCCGAGGGGATATTCATTGGATATTCAAAAAATCATTACAAACCATTACGATAGATTTTAATTGAATATTAGAATTAATAACTGAGGTTATACATATGTAGTTCTTTATTAAATGATAGCTGTCATGATTTAGACATCATATAAGTAATTTTTCTTGATTGATTGGTTTTCTTCTATGATATGTGTTTTTTACACTGTGCTTTCTTCCCCTGTGCATGCCATTTAGATTTGGATGATCGAGAGGGTATGGCTTCCCATCAGTATCGTGCCTGTGCATTCTTGCACGGGACTGCTAGCTGAGCCGTCATGCTTTGGTGAAGGCTTTTTCATGGCATAGTTACTGGGGAGGGGCAGATCCTGTAGTTTATTCTGGGTTGTTCTCTTTTTTGTTTGTATGTGGTTGTTTTGATGGATCTCTGGGTATCTCAATTTATCCATAAAAGTGTTTTGATAATACAAAAGTTAATTTTCAGTCAGTAGTAGAGAGAATGATATTGCAATGATGATGAATCATCTGTTCTAATATATTATTAACAATGTAAATATTGGTGATATTTCTAACTCATACCATAATAAAAATACAGAATTTTATAAATTATCAAATTCTAAGGAGCATAAAGGAGAAAAAATTAGTCTCCATACAAATCAATATAAATGGAAGAAGATCCTTTAAGAATACCTCAAATGGAGTGGAAGATGTTATTTTTATGGAAAAAAGGGTTATAAAGTGATGAATTTTCATGGAGATCAATGTCTCATATATGAAGACCATTAGCATTACCAAGCTCAATTCCCATACATTAGAATATACTAATAAAATGAAATACCTATTCAATTTCAATGATAAAATTTGATGGATTTATGTAATTATGTATTTGGATCCAAGAATAATGAATGGAGAATTATATAAGGATTATTAACTTTATGTTTTTCACTAAGAATTTTCAAGAATATTTTGAATAGTTTTAATAGACCAGAAAAGTTATTTAATGGCAAGAAGATATTCATGGGAAACACAATATTAAGGGGAAGATAAACCTTAATGTGTTCTAAATGATAAGATAAGGATTTTTTGGATAAGAGACTTGATGGATATAAATAAGAAAATTGGACAGTGTTGATTACTTTATATCTAATTATTTATTAGTTGAAAAAGTGATTTATTTCATTATGTATGAAGTTTAAAACTTCTTGGTCTCTATGCAGTGGCCTTTGGAATAATGAATCCTGACTATTTTCTAAATTTATTAATTGTAATTTAGGTTTTTACCATATTTGGAGCCACTATATGATGAGGGTATTCACATGTTGGAATGTGACAACAAGGAGTGACTTTGTGATTTATGAGGGATCTTGGTCAAGATGATTTTTGACTTCATTTCTAATGATTTGGATTTCCACCATTCAAACGTTTTATAAGGTTAACTATTAATGGGACGTTTAACATAAAATTCTGATTATATTTTTGAGATTAATGTATAATATCACCACATGGGGATTAATGAATATTGGATAACTTCTATAACAATTTTTGGTTGATTTTAACAGAAGATATATGAGATGAAATTTCATGGATATCCTGATCTATTACTTATTCAAGAATAAAAAACCAACATTTATTTTGATGAAATAGGTGATGTAGATCATGTAACAAAAAATTGTTTGATTTCCATGAAATCAAGCACGTATATATTTTCATGAAAATTCATATGCTTTAGAAAAATATATATAAATAAAATTTTATCCTAGTACCTTAATTTCTGATAGATTAGTTGGTCCTTTAGGTCATTGTATATTTCTGGATTTGTAATTGTCAACATTATCTTGTAATTATTCTCTATCACTCTCTATCCAAAAATGATGGTTATATTTCTCTTCCATGTACATCTTTTAAAATCTAGCCAATTTTATCATATATAAGAAGCTGGTTATCTATTTATTCGTGTAACCGTTATGGTTCCGTCGTTATTTTTGAAAATAATATTTAGTTTTCATCTTTATGATGTCAGTTTCTATGAAATAAACCCCCAATTATTAAACCATAGATAAATGAGATGAATTTTAAGAGAGAAATTCATTTTAATTAGAGAAAAATGTAACTCCCAGAGGTTTGTGAAATATTATTTTTGAATTTATTTAATATTTT
This sequence comes from Viscum album, assembly GCA_963277665.1. Classification (NCBI taxonomy): domain Eukaryota; kingdom Viridiplantae; phylum Streptophyta; class Magnoliopsida; order Santalales; family Viscaceae; genus Viscum; species Viscum album. Next base: position 1,499,903,792 of record OY728132.1, read on the forward strand.
GGATAGTTTTCAATTCACACAACATCAAAAATAGTTATTATAAATATATATATTAAAGCACTAATTTTGGCTTGTATAATATACAGTGTAAAGTTAACTATGGAGTACCTTAAATATAATAGTTATATTCCTCTATAAATAATGCTCATGTAAGCTTACTTTTCATGCAATACCGACATTCCTCAATGGATTTCAGAACACGCAAGACCGAGTGTTACAAAAAAAATAAGATATTATATAATAACATATATAAACTATCTATTAAATTATATTTTTTAATTATTATTAAAAAAATTATATAAATATATGGTTTTCACTAAATATAAAAGTAATTAATTAGTTAAAATTTCATTTTAAATGAATATATAAACCAATTGAATATTACAGCGTATTTTTATAGAAAACTATTATTATTCTCACCGAGATTTTTTAATCCTAATAAATTAAATTAATTATAATTAGTAAGTAATTTTAATGTAATATATTTTCTAATATTTCCATGTAATTATTTTTATATTCATTCAATAGATTTTATAACCATAATATAGAAATAAAACCAAGTTAACTCATAAAACGCTATATTTTTATTAAGGAACATTTACAACCTTTTTATGGAGAACACATTTTAAATCTAGATTTTGCAACTTTTATTAATATTATATGTCAAAAAAACATTATATTTGAAATATAATAATAAATATTAAGTTAGGGTGATTTTTTCAGAATTTTTCTGTGATGTTTTAATTTTTAATGAATAGTGAAATATATTGTATTTTAGTTCAAAACTACTTTTTCATAAAATTTATTTATGAAGTGAAATAATATTTTCAACTTTTTAACAATTATTATTAGTTTATATCTTTTAAATTAAAAAAAATTTATGTAATTATATTTAATTTAACAATTAAAATGGATACAAAACTGCCAAAACTTTTGATCACTTTTAATTTAAACCCCCACATTTTCAACCAAACTACGACATTGAATTTAAATTAATTTATGGATATTTTGTGGTTGTAATTTGAAAAAGTGGATTCTATATTTGGAATAAATATAATTCATAAATTTTAATAATTTCAAATTAGTTTTTGACCAAAATGATTATTGAATTAATTAAATTTAACTATAATGATTAAGGTTAAATTAAACTTAATAAGATCTAAATCATAACCTTACATCCCAAAAAGTCTTATACACTTGACCAAAATTCATTTCTATAAATATTCTTACCCTATTCTATAATGGATATAAATTGGGCCACTATTTATAAAATTTTAATAAAAAATATTGTGGTGGTCCTTTATTTTTAAAATATTTCAAGAGTGCCACTCCTCTTACTATATAAAAGGCCTTCTATACAACCAAATATTCACACCTCTCAAGACACATAAGATAAGAAAAAATACTCTAAATTATCTCCCCAACATAACTTTTTTCCTCCTAGAATAATCTTTTGGGAAACAATCCTTCCATGGAAGCCTTTTAGTGCAAGCCTAAAGGAGTTAACTTCTTAATTGGTAACAACCTCACTCAAACATCTTTCTATTATTATATTTCTCAACCCCATAAAATATAATTATTCCATGATTGTATAAATAAAACCATATAATTAATATACTAGGATGTTTTTACAGTATTTATTTGACCTACAAATACATAGACTTCCATCTAATGGGTAAAAACATACCGTTTACATGTATAGAGGACTACCACCTCACTAAATGATGAGTGTTATTTTTTTCCATTACCACATCTCATGGTGAAAATTATGATGTAAAATATATTTATATATTTTATATATTATATTTATTATATCATTATACTTCTTTAATTATTTTACAACATATATATTTATACTTTTCATTTTGATTTAATACAATAATTTTGTTTGAGGAAGTGGAGACTATCTCCCCCTAAAATCAATGTGATTCATTAATTCACTACATGAAATTTATTGGGAATGGATTTTTTGAATATATATTATATATATGATATAATAAATATACTTTCATAATGATATATATGTATGTATGTATGTATTTTAATATCTTTATTTCAACACAACTATAAAACAGAAATAATGTTCATACGTAAGTACGACTTACTTTCTATCTCAACTATGTATTGTGTTTGATTATTATATATTATATGTATTATTATAATAAAAATATACTGAATATAAATTATTTTTAAATCATGTTTTACATTTCAAAAATCATGATATCAATATAATGACCAATGATATAACAAATTAAGACAGAAGCGAAGAACAATATAGATAAAACCTGAAGTAAAACCTCATCATCATATTTTTAATGATTGATAATATAAATTCATAATAAAATAATTTATTCTGTTAGATATAATAATATTGTTATTTGATATATTTATAATAAATTTATTTTTATTAAACTATATTTTTTACTTGTACGAAGAGATTCAAGACATATGGTAAGGGGATTTCATCTCACTTTTTATTTTTGTGAGATACATGATCTATTTTCAACTCATTCCTTTTGTGTGGAGTATGTACAAAACATGATTATGTTATATTTATTTTATCTATAAATGTTTTGGTATTTTCATATCCATTTTTTTATCTTTCATTCATGGGTTTTATATTTCTATATTTACTTAATCAGTAAAATAGTTTTGTCTTAATTTTTATTCTCTGAGACTCATGATTTTTTAAGAATATAAATTCTTTTTTAAGGTTTTTATAAATAAATTTTACATTTTAAATAATTAATTTTCTTATTTTCATGATATTTTATTCTTAATGCAATTTCCATTTTTTACATGGAGTTTATGATCCCAAGTTACTAGGTTTTAAGAATTTATTGAAACGATCTCATCGTTTTTCAATATTGTTTATGTTTATGATTCATTTTATGATATATTATGATCTATCTCTCATGAAAAACCATCAGATTCATTATCCTCTATTTATTCAAGATATATCTATGTTTTATTACCATTTTTAACTCTTTGGTACTTAAGATACTTTTTTTAACGTAAAATCTGACTCTCTCACACTCTTTGGTCTGAAATCTATTGTATTCAAAAACCATGTTTCCAAAAAAAAATCATAAACAATTGAAAAATATATCTAAATACTATTTTCAAAGAAAATTTTTTGAAAACGTTTTAAGGTTTTTATATTCTACCTTTATACATTTTAAAATCTGTGTTCAGAGAAAAAACATCTTTAAAAATGTTTTATGTTTTAAAAAGTGTTTGAAATGAATAAATTGCATTTTCCTCATGAAATGTTTTTAAATGATATTACAAAAAAATTTCTCTTCTAAGATAAAATTCATTGGTGTTACTCATAATTGTATAGGGAAATTATTCAATGTCTACATTCATATTATTTATCTAAATGGAATATGTTTTGATATAATGATCTTTATGTAACTTGTTTCTCATTTCGTGGCTTATATGATTTTGAAACCCACTTCTTTTCATGGGTTATGTTTATACTAAAAAAATTATGAAACCTGTATTTCTACATAGGATGTGATATAATTACATGTTTATAACACCCAATTCATTTCATGGGTTATTATATTCATTATATTATCTTGTGGAACATTTATGTATGATTTTATTATGAGATGAATGGGACCTATATCACCATCCTATACATTGGGTACATATTTATATCTCTTGAGATGGAATAATATAGTCTTGGGAGTGAACCTTGACTACTATGATATCCATCATATTGAACCATGACTACGAATATGGTATGCAGAATTAACTCATGGTATTAATATGGCTATGGGAGTGAACCATTTATACCAAGATGGTATGGGTTTTGAACTCGTATTACTAATATGGTCTTACTATTAATCCCTTGTCTATTAAATAGAAACCATATTATATGCTTATGTATTTTCAACAATTCCATGTTGTATTAGTATATTATGCTTTATTTGCTTATGTTTTTTATTTCCTTTTGATTCATTTCATATGAACTGCCAATATTTATTTCATGACATGTGATTATGATCATTGACATATCATGCATGATCTTTAATTTTTTTGATCACATACTTATACCTCTACGATCAGGTTTAAGCTTCATTGTCTCCCTTATCTTCCCTTACTGAGCATCTCATCTGACCTTGTTTTTTTCTTTCCTCGAGTTATTAATATATGTATTAAGTTATATGTGTCTAAAAAAGGTTCTAGTCACAATGAACCTAGTGGGGGATATTCTTCTAATTAATGTACTGGTTTTAATGCTTCATTGTTTCCAAAGGCACAGAACTAATATGGTATTTGGGTGTATATTTGTAAAAAAAAGTATTATTTAACAAAAGTGATGTAATTTATATGTAATTAATGACTAGGTTGTTATAGTTGTTGGTATGTGTTTATATATATTCATTGATCAAGCTGGGTCGAGTTAAATTTTCTAATATGACTCTGATTGTTGATTGGTTTCATTAGTATACTACATAGATATGTTGTAGGCTGAATTTCATGAGAGTTAATGGATTATTTCCAAAAATTTCATGTGTTAAAGCATGAAATATATTCAGTTGGATGATATAAATTCAAAATAGGTTATTTTAATACATGTGGAACATTCCTATGTCAAGTTGGTTCAGTTTCACTTTTATAGTAGGTTGAATGTTAAAGGGAGATGAATGCATAATATCTCGAGATTATCCACATGAGGTAACTTGCTTTATCTTCGTATGAAAGCTTGTGAACACAAGTTTCATGGTTTTTTTACTGGTCATGCATCTTCCTGCAATCACTAAATCATTGAATCATAAGCATAGATTGGTGAATGGTCAATTTTTTCTACATATGGTAGCTCAATGACATTATGGTTGATTGAGAAGAGAGAATGATGGGTGAGTTACAATGAGTCTGTAAGGCCTTTATCAAATTTTCACTAGGAAAAACATCTAGGAATGTCAGGTAAAATACAAGATAAGGTTGAAATAATTCAAATGTGTAGTTAATTACAATTAAAATCAAAATGAAATGTCAAATATTTGTAATTAAATTTCATGAAAATTTTTATCATGAAAATTTAAATATTAATTCAAATTTATATAATTTAAAAAAATAATAAATTATGAAAATTTTAATTTTACATTTTTTAAAAATAGTTTTACTAATATCTTCATGTAATAACTCAATAACATTATTAAAATTTCATGCTTCATTGCCCTTTGACTCATGGAATGCATGAGGGTTGGAAAGCGGGTCTTAAAAAATGGATATGAAAATGATGATATAACATATCTATATGGAGAAAACCCATTAGAAGATTCCTGTGTAAAAATGTTTATGTAAGATGGGTATTCATCTTGACCATTAAAAATTCTAAAAGAAATTTTATATTTTTACCTTTTGAATGTAAGAGGAAATGTTTATACATTTCTTACCTAAGCATCCATATAACACCATATATTTTTTTATTTAATATTATTTCTTGGAGTGGCCTTTCATAGTTTACTTACTGAAAGACATTTGTATGATATTAAATAAATATATATCTTACATTTATATATAAATTTATTTAAAAAAAATATGTAACATATTTCTGTATACATCTATAGTGTATATTTATGTATACATTTATATTAAATACCTTTGTATTATATTCTAATTGAATTTATTTGTTTATTTATATGGACACAAATATATATATATATATATATTATTTATATATGTATCTAAATAAATTTATATTATATTATGTATCCAAATATATATAAAACACACACAATTAAATCCATTAATTTAATTTATTTATATAATGTATCTATAAAATATATTAAAAGACATTTAATAGTGTATTATATTTATGTTGTGAATTTTTTTAGTTTTGACACAACAATGGTCAAGGATCTATCAATTCATATCTATGGGTTATGTTTTCATAGGATAAATTGTTATGTTTACAAAAAAATGAATCATTTTTCTGAAAACCAAAAATCAAACTATTGGAGAACCAAAACCTAATGAATGGAACATATATAATTATATAATCCCATGATGTACTATGATTCAAATCACATTGATACTACACGCAAAGAGATCACATAAATATTTAATATGTTTTAATACTATGTGAAAAATAAGATGAATGGAATTACAAAATCAAATGAAATGAAGGTAAAACCATAGAATGTATATATGGATGATGAACCTGTTGAACAGGGTAGATAATATGAATAAATTAATGATGATTTAAAACCAACTACTACTAGATGGACTCATTCACACATGCAAAAATGTTTCAGGTTCAATCATGTCTGAAAAGGAAAAAAATAATAACTCTCAGTTCAATGTTTCAACAGAAAAACGTAGTGATAATTAATATCATTGATGAATGAATCTTACTTATAGTGTGTATTCCACCCAAACCTAATATCCATAATTCTCTAAAGGATCTTTATTGTAATTGAGCATCTAATAAAGGTATCATCAGGATAATTATGAAGAGTTGTGGGGGAGGTCGAGAAACCATAGTTTCCCCTTTCTTCTCTGAGTTCTTTCCCAAAAATCGCAATAAAATCATCTTGGATTCCACTGTAAAACATATAAATGAACCAAACTAATGTGGTCCAAAGATGGAATTTGGAAGAAATTTAGTGGAGATTAATTATGGAATGTAGGTCATGAATCAATTAGTGAAGGTTAGGAAGTGTGATATATACCATTGGGATGGTCAAGAACATGGGGATGGTTCATATAAATTTAGGTGGAAAATTTGTGATAGATACATGGGGGAGATAGAATGGATGTAAGAGTAATGAAAATGATTTAACCAAATAAGTTAGTGGAATAATAACTCATAAAAAACCATTAGTCAAAATTTAGTTTGTTATAATAATAGTATAAACATTCCAATTTAATCTGTACAATTTGCTTAAAATAAGTAAAATAGAATCAACATGGACAAATAAATATAAGGTAATTTAAAAATAGGAATCATTTATGAAATATCCATGCACACAAGGTGTCCATGAAGATCAATATATTGAATAGAATGTGAAACCAAAAAACCTGACCAACACATTGATAATAAAGTCTTGGAAAACTTATAGATTTAATATGAATTGAAAATAACTTTAAATGAAATATACCTATGAGGAATTGAAAAATAGGACACCATGTTCCTAAAAAAATTAACATTGTTTTCTCACAACATACGCTATATAATTGGGACCAAATTCCAAAACTTTAACAATTATAGAATTTAGGCAATGGAATGTCCTTAGTCAAATTATTGGCTAGATTATCTCTATTTTGTATCATTATGAAACTCATTGTCCTATATTCTAAAATATCCCAAAAATGAACTCTACTGTAATTTGGTTTTATATACTGTGGAATATATTGTTTTTAGATAAATGCCAAGCTAATTGGATATCGAAGTGGATAAAAATTCTTTCAACAGACAATGATAACCCAATATTAAAAACATGTAACCAAAAAGATTTTGTGATTTATTTAGTCAATTCATGCATGAAATTTCTGTTGGATAGGGACACCACATATTTCATGTTGAATTTATAGGATATTGATCCTTTATATTCTAAAAATACCACCCAATGAATTCCTTATGAGTATTAATGTTTCTAGTCTAATCATAGTCACAAAATCAATAAATATCATTATGAAAACTACCATTCAAACCATATTGAATTCATAATTTTTAAGACATGTAAAATTACCTATGGAACTGTTTTATATTTTTATAATGAGGCTTACTTTGTTTCCCTATAATCATTCTCATTTTACAAATAGTAAATGCTATATCTCATTTTGAACAGAACACATAACACATAAGACTTCATACTTTACTTGAGTTGGGAATCATTATCAAAAGAGAAACATCTTCTTCATTTTTTGATTTTTGTTCCATGGGAATTTTAAAATTTTTTCCATGAAAATACAAACATGGTTAATATTCTCAAAGTGGTACCTCATAATAAGTTTTTTAACATAAGAATACTAAGATATAGAAAAGGTTCATCCCCTTATATCTCGAATTATGTTCATACCCATAATTTGATTAGAATATACTAAATACATAATCTAAAAGACCGAATTCAATTGGGTTTTTGATATAATTTATGTTCCTCATTTTTTTGTAGATTAAAATTATATAATCTACATGTAAAAAGTGGAAGGAAAACTCATTTTTAAAACATATGATATAGACACATGGATCAAATTTATTTCAAAAATAATAATTTATAATCACAAAATAATAAAACATTTTATATCATTTCCTAGAATATTGATTTGTCTCCTGAAATGATGTATTTAAAATACATAAATTAGTTTGAATATAAGGATTTGAAAAATTCTTAGTCTGAATAATAAAAATTGTTTCTTCCATACTACAATGTAAAAGGTAAATTATTACATCTAATTATTAAATATGAGTATATAATTGGGGGAAATTTAAGATGAAGCTGAATAGTTTAATGATTTAAAATAGGGGATAAATTTCTCTATATTAAGTCTTTTATATTAAAGGAAACCTTTAACATCCAATAAGCTATATATTTTATTTTTTTCCTCTATCATTATTCTCTTTGTTATTAAAATAAATTAATAGCTTATAATTATTTTATTTTAAATTATGTTTATAAAAATCCACATTTTATTCCTACTAATTGAATTTAAAAAATATCACATAGTTGTTAACCACTCTCTAGGGTTTTTTGTTTTAATACCTCAGATATTTTTTTTTGTATACTAAAAATATATTGAGAAACATTAAAGGAATAGGAATCCAAATAATCTCTACTAAACTAGGATGGAAACCTTGTAATTTTTATTTCTCTATCTTGGTTAATCTAATAATCTAGAATATTATCATGTTCATTATTTTGATGTTCAAAATAAGAATCGACGTCATATTCTCCTTGACTCTGTATAAGAGGATGGGTGGAATTAGGAATGTATTGTGGATGTTCATTAAATTTTAAATGAATTTTAATACCAAAGGGTGTATGAGTTCCTTCATAAGATTCACAATCCGTATATGAAGAGTCAGTAAACAAAACACTCATATCCTAGTGAGACCATACCTATGGATCAAAAGAAAACATCTAATTATTAACTTTTGATAACCAAGTTTCTCTATCATTAAGTGGTAATATTCAACACCCTCTAGATATCCCACAATAATAAAAATTTCTAAACTATGGAGATAGCTTATCATTTCTAGCATGGTCAAAAGATATGGATCCAAAAAAATCTAATTTTTGAAAGAGTATGGGAGAACCCATATAGATATCCTATGGAGTTTTAAAATAAATAGACGAAGATGGGATATGATTGATCAACTAGACATGTTTAGAGGCATCCTCAACGTAGAAGTACTTAGAGATACTATAATGGGAAAAAATGCATCGAACACATTCTAATATAGTCATATTCTTCCTCTCAATTGATCCATTATGTTGTGGGGTTTCCACAATAGCCGTGTATCTCTAATGAAATTAGAAGTCATAGAAATCATAAAATTCCTTTTATAGATATTCCAACCCATTATTAGTTAAATGAACATTATTTTTCTTAATTGAATCCAAACCTATAATATCTTTCCATTTAATAATGTTCTAAAAGTCATAAGACTACAATATAAGTATATGAATTGATACCATCATATAATATTCATCAATATTTGTTACAAAGTAGAATCCTTCATCATGGGTGGATACCCTAGGACCCCAATAGTCAGAGTGAACACAGTCAATCCAAATTAATTTACCTACTAATGCTAACCCATCTATATATTCAATACCAAAAATCATCACATAGTGGAAGACTACATGGAGTTACAATACTCAAGATCCCATTCATTATAACTTCATCAAATTATTTGAAACTTATATTCCCTTGCATTCTATTATGAAGTGTGGTATTATCTATGCCTGAATTACTAGTGGACATCCAATAATTCATAAAAACCATACCATTTTACACATATAGACCATTATGGATGTTTCATTTCATAATACTGAGAGGTCCATGTGATATTTTTAAACTACCAAAGTTTGGCCTAAACATGTACCCTGTTTTCTAATGTAAACCCAATAAAATGATGGTTATTTTCGATTAAGTTACCCACCTAACCTTTTCAATGGTTTTAAAGAGATATCATCAATCCCTAATGAAATTGAGATTCTCCCCAAAATAATAAAAATATTATTATTCTCTAAAAATACCCCACCCTATCCAATATACCTTAATTTAGTGAAATAATTTCTCCTCGTACACATGTGGTATGAGAATATAGAGTCTATAATGCATTCCACTTACATGTAAATATATACATTCATCAAATAAATATTGTTGAAGCCATATTCAACTACTAGAAAATAGAAATTACAATTCTCCTTACAATTTTCAATCTAATTAATATTGTTCTGATTTATATGACCATGTTTTATTTTACCATGGAAACACTTAATCAACATATTCTCGGATTTAGAAATATGTTACTAGAATTAACCATTATCTTTCTTATTAAATATGGACTCAATTTTACCTCTAAAATTTATAAATTCACTATTAAGCTTTACTCTACCCTTATTTTTATGTTATATTGATAGAAAAACATATATAACTTTAATGGGAGTAAGAGTATATTTTCCATACATCAATGAATATTTTACTGAATTAAATTAATAATATAATAATGTTTATAATATTTTATCTTGGTCCTCATCTACAATATAATATCACTATTGTATCTATTAAAGAATATTTTAATAAATTAACAATACAAGCCTTGATTATTATTTTTGGGTGCATTTTCAATGTTTAAAATCTCATTTCCTTATAAATTCTACTAAAAAAACACTGTCATATAGTAGTCTAACAATTTAGACCAAATACCAGTAGAAGATTATTCATATTCAACCAGTCTAAGACCTTTATCCCCTAATGATAAAATTATTTTTCTATTGTGTATTCAAAGGACATATTCAGATACATCAATATTGGTGAAAGTGGTTTATCGATCTGTGGAAATGGTGGCTACTTTATTTATTATTCCACCAAGATAATAAATCATTTTTTTGTGATATAGAAGTTCAGACTTTTAAATATTTAAAAGATTAATATATTTCACTATATATCAATATAAAACATTTATGACCCCATTATCTATGATTCAGAGTGATCTGATATAAGATATTAGGGTAAATGTTGATGTGGTTTTTCCAAAGAGTGGTATAGGATTCAATTATTCAAACTTATAGGTATGTTTTGGATAAGGCAAATTTTTTCATTCTAAAGACATTATTTTTTAAATAAAATGAAATGATAAAATAGAATGTTGAAAATAATATAATGACAGAAACATAAAGAAGTAATGAATACAAAAACACAAAATACTTTTAGTTTAAATTATCCTACATCCATGATGAGAACTCCATCCCAAAATATATTATATTACTAAGTGATAAATAAATGGAAATGAACTATAGAATCAAATGAAAAAAGGTAAAACCATAGAAACAATCAAGGGACACTTACCCTATTGAGATAGTGGTGATGATATATATCTTCCTCATTATATAATAACATAAAATCTTGGATAGACCCATGCACACACAGCAAAATGATGTATGATCATGAATTAATATAAATGAATTCTAGTAGCGCACAAAGCAATTTTTTAACACCAAAAAAAGTAAATAAGAACAACATTGATGATTGAAAATTCATATTTTTATATATTTATCTAGAATAAAATATCCAATTATATCTCATTGGTCTCTACTAGAATGAAGCTTCTCTTTTAAGGATCAACATGGAATGGATGAAGGGGAGTGTGGATTGTTGGGAAACCTTAATTTCACACATATAATCTTTTTTCTTTCCCAAAAATCACAAGAATGGTCTGTCATATTCCTCTAAAAACCTAGATGAAAATTATCCAAATCAGAATTAATGGAAAATTTTAGGGATGATGCAATGGAGGGAAATAATTTCATGTCATACATGATTTAAGTGGAGAAGTAAAATAATCATGAGAGATTATTCTTGTATGATCAAGATAAAATGGATGATTTGAATCACATTAGGTGGAATTATTAGATATGACTTGTGATAGAACATGAATGGATGTGATGTGAATAATTTTTATTGTCCCAAATATGTGAGAGGAAGAATAATTTTTAAAAAATGATTTTTTAAAAACCAAGGTTGTTGGATCATCATGATCAATGGTATGGCTTTATCAAACCAATAAAATTAAAATAAGGAATACATAATAATCTAGGACAATTAATTACTATGAAATTATAAAATTATCCACATGTAAATTATATCCATGAACATAAGTTTTCCATTCATATAAACATACTAAATTGAAATACAAAGAACAAAAAATTATCAACACATTGATAAAAATGTATTGAAAACATATAGATTGAATTTTAATTTATTACAAATTTAAATGCAACATACAATGTGGGAAATGGAATTAAAAAGTATATATAATGTATTTTTGTAATATATTACATATAAATACATTTCAAATATATATATATATATATATATATATATATTTATGGTAAAATGTTTCCTGGCTAGTAGTTAGGATCTTGTTCCATGTTAATGAAGGTCACAAGTCATCATTATGGGTCTGTGGATTTCTTTTCCTATGCGGGTATAGATTGGGAATGGTAGGTGGTTGTATGTTTTGGGACCATACTCATGTGTAATAGGGGTTATTTCATGAGGGTCTAGAATCTTCTCAATTTTGAGAGAAGACGGCTAAGCATAGGGTTACGCATAGGAGGGCGGAAGAGGCGGCAGAATGAAATTTTTGTAATCAAATTTGAACTTTTTAATGTTGTTTACAACCACCTATAATTGTATTTAAATATTTATAGTCTGAAGAGACTATTAAATAATATATTTAAAGTAAATGTATTATAATTTTTTTATCAATTCAAAATATTATCTTATAATATTTTTAAATGGTGTCTGAATTTTCAATTGATTTTTTACCATCTTAACACTGGTGGATAACTATTTCTCACCATAGTTAGCAGCTATGTTTGTGGATGTCATATAAAATATCCACTATTATATTTAGAGGTTTTAAAAACTACCACTTATGAAAAATCTTATCCCCTCTAATTTCACATTTTTTAAGCACAAAATTATTTTATTTATTGAAAAAACATAAAAAAATAAAAAGACTCAATTTTAATTTTAAATGAAATAGTTCAAGGATGTATATGTAAATTGGTTACAATTTTATAATATTAAGAAACAATGAATAATGTGAGTGGACTAAGGTAAGAAATGTTTAGGATGTCTATGATCCTCGTACTATGTAACAAATCCAACTATACATAAAATTTTACTTTAAAGGTATTCCAACATAAACTAGTATGTAGGCTATTTCATGTATAATTTTGTTTATTTGTTTTATTTAATTTTTTATCACTCCCTTACATGAACTTGGGGTTTGATAGTTAGTGATATTAATTATCTATGGTGTTACCTTGCACTAACATGGTCCCCTTAAGGTCTAAATAATATATTATCAACTTGTTTGGGTTTCCCTGTGATCCAATCAAGGTTTTTTTCCATGCTTCCCACCCAATTATTCAATATTTCCCACTATAAATATCAAATTTCAAGTGATATAGTAGTTTAACACTTAAAAATACATCCATTAATTTATAATAAATCCAAAATTTATTTCAAATAAAATTCCCTTATGAAAATTCAAAAAATAACTAGGAAATTTTATATTGATATTGTTCACTTATAAGAATACTTTTATTATAGAAAACCCCCCATTATCACTTTTAAACCACCAATAAAATCAACTCAACATTTAATTAAAAATAGTAAAAAACATTTTATGAAGGTTTTTACATATGATTCATTGAAAAATAATATTAATATTTCTACAAACACCAATCATGAATTGTTTTAGAACAAAAAGAATGTCATTTTGAAAATTGTGACTTTGAAAATAAATTAACAGTAAAGGAAAAAATTATAATTTTATCACATCATAAAAAATAAATAAATTATGATACATTTATATCATAAAAATTAATTTGAAAAAAAAATAACATAATAGTTTCTCAAATAAAGGGTGACACATGGAGTCACCTACAACTTTGTGGAACTTTAGAAATTTATTGTTGGTATTGTCTATGTAATAGAGTAATTCATAACCAAAGGAATAATCATTTACAAATTTCAAATAAAATAATTAAAAATCATTGATTTTATCAAGACTTTGGATGGTTAAAAACTTTCCATTGAGCTGTAAAAAGATTTAAAATCTAGGAACCATGTTTGGGTAAACCATTATAGATTTCAGTTATGATATTTGATGGATAACCTAGGTATTTTGGGTGTTTTCCATGACAAGGAAATTCCCCAAAATCAAAGAACCCTTGGTATTATATGAAAGGCAAGAAAAATGATATTGAAGATATAATCATGGAAATAAGGGAAGAAGATATGTGGGACTTACCTTTGAAGAAATATATTAAGATGAGTAAGAAGAAGATGTGAGATAGAAAAGAAAAGAGATTTTATCTCAACCCTTGAGTGTGTTCACAACAACACATGAGAGTTGATGGTCTCTCCTCTCATTTAATATAAAAATAAATTTAATAGTTGGAATAATAAAAAAATATAATAACAATTTAGTAATGAAAATATAATAAAAAATAATATAATAACATATATTATTTTAGAAATGAATTAAAAAATATAAAATTACACATTTAAAATACGTGTATAAAAAACATTATATATTAAATAATTAATAATTAAAAAATAAACTACTCACATGAAACACATATATTTTATAATTAAACACGCTGTGAATATTTAAAACATATTTTATTAATTACATAGCAATATAATACATTCTTTGGACAGTTTAGTAGATAATTATAACATGTCTTAGAAGGTTCTAACACAATATGTTATGATTCCGGTAAAATTATAGATATATATGGATGCATTTCATTATAATATGGAAAATGAAATACACCTATAAAACAACCAAAAATTATTAAAAAATAAAAAATATAATTCTTTTAAATTAAAATTAAAAATATATCGAAAAATAGAAAATTGAAGTGTTATATTCATAGTAGTAGTTAGATAGAGAAGAATTAAGACCAATAAAACATGGATTTAATAAAATAGAACATCACTCATAATCTGATAATTAATTAATGATGTCTATTTTAGAAGATGTAGTTTTAGAAAAAAATAATGAAAATGAGGAGTTATTAAAGGAAACAATACATTATTAAATTTTAATAGCTGGATGAAATGGTGGTTTTTAATTTAGGAATTTCATATTATCGATTTTTTTCTAATATTTTGATTTATTATGGTCTTTTATATTAATTTACCACCTATTACGTAGTTTCATGTTTAAAATTTTTATATAGAATCTTTATCAGCCACTGGATTTGACTACCAATGTTAGTTTTTGGATGATGTTCTATGATGTGTGTTTTAAAAAGATGATTGTGGTATGAGATTGGATTTATTTTAACCTAATATTATTAATGCGAAAAGAATATGATATTATTATTTTCAAGGATCAGTTGAATTTCATACATGATTAAATTAATTTCAATAAATAGTGGTTTATTTCATCTAACATGTATTGATATTTTATAGTATTTTTTGGGATGAGAAATATTAAATTGGGGATTATGAATATTCAACAATATAATATTACATCCAAGATAGATAATTTTTTAATATATATGTAAATTAAAATTTTAATATAATATTAAAATTATTAAAAATTATGATGATTTTTTCTGAGATGATAAGGTTTTACATATGAGGTTAGCAATTGTGATTAATATGTAATTAATTCCAACTTTTTCTATTATTTCTATGGTAATTTATCATGTAATTACAATGGAGTTTTATTAGATTCGGATTAAAATTGATGAATTTTTTAATTGAGGTATTATTTGATATTTGTTTTATAATGGACCTATCTATTATTGTCTAAAAATATTCAGTTGGAATATTTCTATTTTGTATAGATTATTGATGGTTGAACAATGTTATGTTAATGAATTTATATTCTTCTCCCATGATAGATGATATTTTTGATCTATTAAAAGAGGAAACAGAATTTACTATAATGAAATTATAAAATGTATATTAGAAATTGAGGGTTAAAGTTGAATAAATATCTATGTTATCATTTAGTTTTATTGAAAACATTTCATTTTTTATTTATAAAATTTATAGTAATAAATAAAACATCTATAAGGGTTCTGATTCCTTAAAATCAACACTTTCTATTTACATGCATTAGAGGTGTAGAGAGGGAGTTTGGAGGTGTTATGGATGTTATAGTTATGTTCTCATAAATATATAGGGACACCATTTTAGGGTGGAAGGATTGGTGGTGGTCATCTTGATCTATTTTTAAATTTGGAATAATTGATGACCATTTTTTATTGCGAATTTTAGATAATGGTTCTTTCAAGTTTATTTTTTTGTGATGAGGCACACATTGTGAAGTGAAATGTTTAGGATGTATATAGTTGTAGGAATATTTCCTTGAAATTTTCCCTATTGGAAATGGGGATGAATTACACACCCATAGTAGAGGGTGTGGTTCTGTGAGGTTATCATTGAGTCACCCTGGGGGAAATTGGGAGACCACCATTACATATTAGTAGGCATAATGGGTCTGGCTATTGAAATATATTTTTTGTGAATGTTAAAGGGATATAGTTATCGTAGTATCACTATGTTGTAGTCATGGTAATAGTGAGATGAAAAAATTGATAATACTACTCTATGTTATTATGGTCATCCATGGTAGTTTTATAGGGGGATGAAATGGAATCTTCCACACCTTGGATAATGGTGTAGTTTTAGTCATGGTGTTTAATTGCATGTTTTAAAATGGATTGTATTCATAGATTCAAATTCCGAGAATCAAGATCTCACATTGACTAGAGGCACCATGGTATAATTTTAGGTCACTACACACTAGAGGATCCCATTTTGGTTTCATTGTTAAATAGAGGTTCTGACCCCACTTAGTTCAATTTATAAAAACTTCCTTTCATCTGAATTCAATTAATAGTCATATTCTTACTAACAATATTTTTATATTGAGGGTATAACCACCTTAGTTCTTTGGTATTGAATTATCATGATTCAATGTGACCTATTTAACTCTTCTCCAAATATTCCATGAGTGATCAGTTCCTAAATGATCATGTGGCGGGATTTATCTAATTTTTTTGAGTTTCGATTATTTCTGAATGGTGGTTTCTTATGGTTAGGATCCAGAGTCGTTTCTATTATGTCTTCCACTTGTTTAAAGTGGTTCTTCCATTCATTCTAAAATAAAATTTTGTGTTCCATCCCAATTAATGTGTTTCATTGGTAATCCTTATTTTATGTGTTGATGTGAATGTTTCATGCATTGGCTATTTTGGTTTAATTGTTAAATCAGTGTAATAAATATAATAATATGGTATACAAAGGAATAATGACATATGGAATTAAGTTTTTTTGATCTTATGTCATTTATGCTATTTTTTAATGCCACTTCATATATTTTAGATAATGCAAATTTATTTTTATGGTTCTTTTTCCCCTATAAAGGTCATAATTCTTGGAAATTAAATAAAACTGTAAATCCAAAAAATATGATGTAAATAATTATAGAGGAATGTGTATTTTATAACCAATATTAATAGGAAATAATTTAATGTGTAATTTTTTCTTGAAGATATATTATAGATTATTTTAAGATATTAACATTTTTATAGGTTGTTTTCTACTAAATGTTAAAATAATGAATCATTTTTTTCAATATTGTGATAAAAACATCATTTACTGGATATGATTTTTTGTGGTAGAGACAACTCACTATTTCTTGAAAAAATTATTCTATTCCTTTATATCATGGCATTGGTTTTCCCAAGATTCTATGTAATGAAAACACTTTTATTATTGAGTATGTATTCTCTATGATATTAGATACATTTTTGTGTTTCTATGGGAAATATGGTTTAGTTGTGAAGTTGGAATCATTTGAATAGTATAAATCGAGAGAAGGGATTTCTTATTTGCTATCTATTGATATGTGGTTGATGGGAATAGATGGAACATGTTGAGATATCGAATTATATATTTCATAGGATATTGTGTCAGTCTTGTTGGGGGGGTCTTATGTATGATTTGGAATCAATAATTTCTTATTTTATATATTTTTATATTTTATAGATAGTTGTTAAGTGGTTATTTATTACAGTTTACAACTACCTACTATAGTTTCCTAATACACCAGGAGTATTGTTTAGTCATTTGTGATCTTAGACTGAATCATAGAATACATGAGTTGTATAATAGTTAATAAAATTATAATAAACTACTAGTATGGGTGTTGATGTTAGTGATAATGAATAATGGATACCCTATTATGGTTCGTTTAATTCTCAATGAGAATGAAATGAAAATATGGAATGTTTAATGTGAATTATGGACGTCAATTATCTTTTAATGAAATGGTTTTTTAAAACCATAATTTTTATGGGGTTTTATGAAAAAATAGTAATTTTATAATTACAAAATGAAGTGTGTTGTGAATGTTGAATCTTGAAGCATGTGTGAATGTATTAACTCTAGTTTACTATTCCTTAGAGGTGACAAACATGTTTAATTAGGAAATATAACTACATTTGAGTCTATATATATATGTTTCCCCCAATTTTTGTTTTTCTCAATATATATTCTTAAATATTTTGATTTCATACCCTGCCCCATCTTAGTTGGGTGGGTATCTGACACCCAAATCTTTTGGGTATGGGTGTTTTCTCTGATATCTAGGTTTGTAGGGGATCAAATGGTTGGCATATCTATCATATCCACTCTACCTTTATAATAGAATTTTATGGGGGTGTATCTGGCATGTAATGTATTAAGGTATAGGTTATGTGTCTACACGGGCATTGATTGATCTCTAGTCAACTATACATGTGTGTTTGGGATATAGTGGATTTAGATCATTGTAAATACCTTTATTTAGGATATCATGATTATGGTTTTCTATAGGGTTACTTTCATGGTTTGTGATATCTTGAGGTGCAATGAAAGATAACTAGGTTACAGTGGATTTTGAATATATTAATTGGCCATGGTTGGGATGATGAAGAATTGACTGTGATAAGATAATTGGTATATAATATGGGATGATGATGAATTGGTTTTGAAATATATATATGGGATAAAATATGGGATGATGATACAGTTTTGTTTTGTATATTTGGGTTGTAGGATGACTGATATAAGTTATGGAAGAATAGGATTATTGGTGTTGGTGTGTGAGAGTGAAAAACCTAGAGGAAAGTCAATGTAGGGAACCATTTTCATATATGATATTTTGATATATAATGACATACATCAATTTCTTACTCGGTGAGTGATACTTAGTGATGATGGGATACAGCCTTACCTTCATAGGTAATGAGTTAGATTCATTTTTATATTCACAGGGCTACACTATGCTTTTTTTCACATTTTCCTTAGAGGTTAAGGGGGGGTAACGAGCTGAGTAAACCAATATTCTCTCCCAATATATATATATATATATATTGTTTTTGAGGTCTGTAGTAGATAGTTGGTGATCAAGATAGGTGTTCCCAGGTTGTGGAGTAGTTTTTCAGGTATGCAGGATAAGTTAGAATTCAGAAAATTTAGAAAATAATAAAATAACATAAGAAGTTATTTTATTTTATATAATTTTTCATTGTTAAGGGGTCGATGATAATGTTACAGTGCAGTAATGAGGCACATTAAATAAATCTCTTTAATGGCTATTTTTTGGAGCGTAATGATATAATGTTGCTGCATAACATAAATGTTGTGACATGTTTCCTTTTAATGAGATAATACTTTGGGGAAATAAATTTATGGAATTTTTCCTCTGACGATCTGATAGAGATATTCCAATCCTATGAAAAATATGGGAGGGATCACTAGAAACAATGAAGCCTTATGATGAATAGGACCGGGAAGTGATGAATGGAAATGGAGCTTGAATCCTCGAGGGTAGAGTGCTTCAATGACGAATGTCAATCAAGGTATGGATTTATTTGTTTTATGTTTTCCCCATTCATCAATATAAATTATGAATGTGGATCAAACCACATATATTTTGATCTGAGGATTATCCATTCCTGTAAGAGGGTGATGTTTCTCATTAATGTTGGTGGAGGGTCCTACAGTTGCAGACCATGTGAGGGAGTACGGCCGACCGCGTAGCGCTTGTCCATAGTCTATTGACAACGACAGGGGAGTCGGCCCCACATGTGGCTGATGGGGTGATGCGGAGCTGCGCATGGCCACCTACTATGTCTCTGCCAGGTGGAGAACCAGTCTACCTCTGGAATGCCGAGTAGGACAATGGGCTAGGTCAGCTCTGTCTGACCTCTTCTGACTGGACACGAACCCAACCATCCCCTTTTTGAAAAAAGTCCAATATCTTTTAATTTGGGCGTCTGATTGATGATCCATTTGTAGTATTTAATGTAACACCCCAAGCTTCTACGGTACGCTTCTCTTTGAATAATGTGATAGCGTGTGTTGTACGCAACACCGAGTTCTAACACACCATAACCAATCAAACTAGCCGTTATGAATAGTAATACCTACCTTTTGAAATTATATATATTTTATATTTCAAAATGGACATCATTTTTGGATTCGGAATATCGAATTTAGCCTAAGGTGAAAGTTTGGTACATTTCGGATAACTTTCATATTTTGATGAATAGTGAAAATTACTAAATTTTAATTAAAAACAACTTTTTTAATCAAAATAATTAATAATGATAAATTATGAAATTTAGTAGTTTTAAAGTATATTTAGAATATATTTTTACCATTTAATATAATGTTTTTCATTGGACATAATTTTACAATTAAACCGAACATAAACAAGTGTCAATCTTTTGATAGTTATTATCTCTTAAAAACACGCTTTTTGTTTTGACAGCGGGAATTAATTTTAAATTAATTTATGTCACTTATTTGTTTTGAATTTATGAAAATTGATTCCATATTTGGAATCAGGATTTTAAAATTGTGTAAATAGGTAACTTTTATTTTTAGACATTTTGAATAATTACTGCGGTAAATATTTTATTTACCATGGTTAAGGGTAAATCCGGTAAATAAGGGTTAAAAAATAATATTATAATAATACTAAATTACCCTAAAACGTGTCTTAACCCTATTGGTTGATACATGATCGACCATGGACATCTTTGGGTCGATTTTGGGACCCCATGGATCCACTTGTAAGTGATAATGACACTTTATTTTAATTAAGTTAAAATGAATACAAAAATGACACAAGCATATATCTTTTAGCAAAACAATTGTTACATAGGGTTATATATGTTGGATTTTAGATTATAAATATTCATTAGAAAGATAAAAATATTTCATACATAATGATATTTTATTTATAATTTTTAGACATTAAATAATTTATTTTATTTATGACACAATGATGATGCAGTAATTACTATAATAGTGAAAAATTAAAATAATTGATATTATAAATACCCAAATAAATATAATATGAAACTTTTAATGAATTAAACTAATTTTATAGGATAATATGATATATTAGGATTTATTTAATTGACTTTGTTCGAAGTAATCAATCTGTTATGAGTTTCACAAAAATCAACTATTGAATAGTGTAAAAATTGACATAAAATAGTTCTTAAAAAAATATTATATTATTAATTGATATTAAATTCTTAAAAATCTAAGGTTCGTCCAAGAGACTTATATCATGATAGGTTCATCATTAATGGACCACTTGGGGGGTCTTTTGGATGTATATAGTAATTTTATTAACCATATTATATAAAAATACAAAGAGACACTGTAAAAGTGAAACTAATTAACTTAGAGTTAATACTTAAAGATAAGGTTAATATAAGTACCCAAACCTGTCTAAATTATATTGGTTGAGTGGTTTTCAACCTATAGCCACATTAAACTTTGAATAATCAACTTTGTAGTCATTAGAAACCGAATATGAATTTATTATAAATTAATATTTCTAGCTTTTCCAAAGGTGCCCCTTACCCCTCTTATAAAAGGGCACTCCTCCTTCTCATTTATTCACACCTTAAAAGACTTTTGGTTCAGCCAAACTCTGAGCAAATACTCTCCCAACTTCCCTCACTACAACCTAGGGGCCTTAGTTTGATCATAAAGCCAACCTAAGGAGCCCTTTTGATCAAATCAAAAGGAAGAACCCGAAGAAGAGGTAATGTTTTCACCACCCCTTTTCAAGTTCCTTTCTTCTTCCACTTCTTCTTCCTTTGTTATTGCCATTCTAAAATAATAACTCCAGTATCTCACATATACTGTGATTTTATTATAAATATGGTACAACCATATTCAGTATTCTATCCACCCTTTGAATAACATGTCACCATACGTGCGTACGTACGGCTTACCGTCTCCACGTCGTGGTGTAATTGTTATTCAATATATTATTATTTGGATGGGTATAATAATGATGTGTAACTCATGTAAATAATAAATATAACATGTTAATGATTCTGTATATATGATATACCATCCATTTATATATTATTTTAATATCAAAAGAATGATATTGTCGCTCGTGCGTACGTACGGACTACCGTCTCCACGAACGCGATGAGATTCATTCTCCATCGTATCCATTCAAGTATAATTATCATTTGATGATTTAAAAATGATGTTTAAGGACTTGATATCATTCTGGATATGAATAATATACAACAAACATGGCTTATGTAACAAAACATATAAAAGAAAATGAGTAATTTAACACCCGAAACGACGATAATTCTAAGATATTATTAACAAATCAATGTTAAAAGATCATATATGATATCATATTAATATATATGATTCTTGTATAATTTGATAAAAATTATTTCACCATTATACAGGAGGTTAACCTACCCCAACCAAGGAAAAGTACAAGGTAAGGGTTATTTCACAATCTCTTCATTATCCGAGGTTGTTTATACGTAATAATCTACTGGGATTTCTTTATCATCCACATCCATGTTTCTTCGAAATGTATTTAAAACATATTTATTATTTACAAGAATATGGGTTAAAGTCATTTATAACCTTGTTTGACTTTTTATAAGAGGTTTATAAAGGAATCTTTCCGTCGTTTTCAAAACAAGGTCCTTTTTAACCTTTTCGACAGAATTAAGGTAAGAATGTTTTTTTAACTTATACGGCGGGTGCGGCTATTTTCCGCCGTTATAAAATCTTTAAAGCTTCCCTTACAAGCTTATAAGATTATTTTCAAATAAAATGTTTTATTTTATATGGATCTTAAATGATTTCAAAATAAAAGGAGATATTTCTTTAAAAAGAATTTTGATTTCATCTATGTCAACATCCTTTGATGGATTTTAAGATTATTTGAAGTTGATTTATTATGATACAAAACTTCTATATTGTATTGAAGGTTTTGTGATATGTTTGACTATGGATGTGCTATTTTTATACCATTCATAGTTTATGGTGAAAGTATTGAGATTTCGTATGCTAGTTTTAATACGAATGTTTATGTTATGTTTAAGCCTTTTCATATGGGAATGCATTGGACTTAATATGTGACGGGTGGAGCCCGCTATAGCTCCTCGATGCATCGGTAGGTCTCATGAGACAAACTAGTGTCTTGGAACAAGGCCTTGACAAAATATTATTTGTAGTCTTGGCACGAGGCCTTGACTATGTGGTTATGATAGTCTGGCATTATGCATTCCAACATTATGAAAGTGGTTATTGATTTGTGCATGTGATTATTCGATTAGTAGAATATCCATGTGAATAAGTAAATGGAATTATTTCATTTTATTTATGCCATACTATGTTAAAAGTTCAAGTTTAAAATGCTTTTGTTTTAGTTATACATTGCCTTAAATGTTTATTCTTATTTATGAAAGTTTCCGCTATATTGTTATCCTTACTGGACATTTGAGCTCACCCCTTTCCTATGTTTTATTTTTCCCAGGAAGTGAAGAAGTAAATTATGAATGACCTACATGGATATTATGTGGGGATATGAGTGTGGTTTATGGAGACAATATGTTGTTGTAGTAGTTTTTCATTTTATGATGTAATGTAAGACTTATGAATATATCTAGTGTTTCCAAGGCTACTAAACCAATCGGTCTTTCGAGATTTGATCTTTATTGTGATCATGCCAATGTTATGTAATAATGCACCGACTCTGGGTAACTGGGGTCGGGGCATTACAGTTGGTATCAGAGGAAGTTTAGTACAAACCTTGGAAGCTAGATTTAGATAAACTCTGATTAGAGCACATAGACCTAAGACGAACTTTGAGGATTAGTATAGAAGAACTTCCTAGAATTTTGGTATTGTAGAGATTTTGTGAGTTTTCCGAGCAATACATCCCTATCTGGATATGAGCAGGTAGAGGCGGCTCTGGCACAGATGTACCTAGGGGTAAAACCCGAAAACACCGCTTTGATCTAGACTCGAACGGGAACTGGTGCACGACAACAGGCCTTGCTGCACTCTTGGTTACGACACTCCCGGGGGATATACTTAGGATAACTCTCATTTTCATTAAAAATCATTATTAAGGGTTTATGAGTATATACTTCCTCAAAGAAAACATTTTTATGATTATGGATTATATCCATAAATAGTTCAATTTATGTTAAGTGTTTTATAAGTATGGGATTATGTATTTTGATTCATAAACTGATCTAGTTTATGCCATTGTTTAGAAATGGCGCCTAGTGGAAGAAATGGAAACTGTATCAATGCATGCACTCCATGTAGGGATTGCCCTCCTGCTCAAGATAATTATAGTGGGGCTGGTGATGCAACTGGTGTCGATCAGCTAATCACCATACTGGGACAACTTACTCAGGTTATGAATAATAACCTTACCCGTATGGAGCACCCTGATCCACAGTGTTGAGGATCAATGTTAGATCGATTCATGAGGCAACAACCACCAACGTTCAATGGGAGTAAAAATCCCTTAGTAGCTAAGCAATGGATATTTTCCCTAGAGAAAATATTTCAGGCTTTGGGGAGCAGTGAAAGGGAAAAAGTTATCATGGCAGTTTACCGCCTCACTGGAGATGCTGATAAATGGTGGTCATTGATTCAAAACATGAAGGAAGATGATGAAGTATCAAATATGGAATAGAGGGAGTTCAAAGATCTGTTTTTAGAAAAATACTTTCCTCGCGACCATCGAGCAGATATGGAAAGGCAATTTCTGAGTCTGAGACAAAAGGAGGATGAGAATGTCACAAAGTATGAGGCTAACTTTACAAGGTTAGCGAGGTATGCTGGAGATTATATTCGCAACCCAAGAAGTAAGATTGATCGTTTCTTTGATGGGTTAAAACCATTTCTCCGTCGAGCGTTAGTCTCACAATCCTTTTCATCGTACGAAGACATTGTCTCATGTGCTATCAAGACCGAAAAGGAATTCTCTAAGTCTTATGACTTTAAAGCAAAGCAAGAGAAGAAGATGCCTGCTGATCAATCTGGGAATGGAAATAAGGGGAAGAAAGGAAAGGTTGAATATCCATCATGTGGTAAATGTGGGAAGAAACACCCCGGTGCTTGCTTGAAGGGAATGGGAGTCTGTTACAAGTGTGGTGAAAAAGGCCACCAAGATCGTGATTGCAAAGGGAAGAAGGAAGCCACCAACGTTCAGTGCTACAATTGCAGGGAGATGGGGCATTATGCAAATGCATGTCCTAAGCGTCAGGAGAACTTACCTCAGAAAAGGCCAAGGGATCAAGGCCAGGCTTATGCTATCACTATTGCAGAGGTAGAAGATCCAAAAGACGTGGTGGCAGGTAATTTAATGGTTTCCTCAAGTTTAGAAAATGCATTATTTGACTCTGGATCGTCGCATTGTTTCATATCTTCCCAGTTTTCTAAGAAAATTAGATATTTCCAATTTGATTTAATAATGGAGTTGTCAGTTAAAACTCCTAAGGGAAGTATCATTGCAACAATGTTTTGTGAATCAGTCCCCATTAGAGCACATAAATTTTCTTTATCTGCTGATCTCATCGTCATACCTATGATTGAGTTTGATATAATCCTCGGTATGGACTGGCTTTCGGACTATGATGCGAAGATTTATTGTAAAAAGAAAGAGGTTACGATTCTTGATGATAATGATAAGGAACACCTTATCTTTAGAGCAGAATCGTCACCACCTAATTCTTATTTAGATCCACCCCCAGTAGCTCAACTTAATTCAATTATTGGGGAGGAAGAGAATGAAATAACTGTCGGTGAGGAAAGAAATGTTCAAATAGAGGATGTACCTGTTGTGAAAGAATTTGTAGATGTATTTCCGGAAGATTTACCTGGACATCCTCCAGAACGAGAAGTTGAATTTTCCATTGATTTTATTCCTGGATCAAGGCCTATATCGAAGACCCCTTATAGAATGGCCACTGTAGAGTTAGTCGAACTAAAGAAACAACTAGAGGAATTGAGTAATAAGGGATTTATTCGCCCTAGTGTTTCTCCATGGGGAGCCCCTATTCTTTTTGTTAAAAAGAAAGATGGATCTATGAGGTTATGTATCGACTACAGGGAGATCAATGCTATAACGATAAAGAACAAGTATCCCCTACCTCGTATTAATGATTTATTTGACCAACTGCATGTAGCTCAATAATTTTCAAAGATTGACCTTCGATCTGGATACCATCAGTTGTGTGTGAAGAAGGAAGACATTCCGAAGACAGTATTTTGAACCAGGTACGGGCATTACGAGTTTACTGTAATGCCGTTTGGATTGACTAATGCACCCTCTGTATTCATGGATCTGATTAATAGAGTTTTCAAGGAGTATCTCGATGAATTTGTGGTGGTATTTATTGATGATATCTTGGTATAATCCAAAACCTACGAAGATCATGAAAATCACTTGCGCATTATCTTGAAGACTCTGAGGAGGCATGAATTATATGGGAAGTTTAGCAAGTGTGAATTCTAGCTTCATGAGATTTCTTTTCTTGTCTATATTGTCTCTAAAGATGGAATCTCTGTTGATCCTTCTAAGACCAAGGCAATCCAAGAATGGCCAGCACCTACGAGTATAACTGAGGTACGCAGTTTTATTGGTTTGGCAGGTTATTATCGACGTTTCGTCCAGAATTTTGCCTGATTGGCTAACCCATTAACGAAGCTCACACATAAAGGGGTTAAGTTTGTTTGGACAAAAGAGTGTGAAGAATGTTTTGAAGAACTGAAGAAAAGATTAGTCAATGCTCCTATATTGACTCTACCATCGTGGAATGATGGGTTCGTTATTTATAGTGATGCATCGAAGAAAGGACTTGGAAGTGTCCTTATGCAGAATGATAGAGTTATTGCCTATGCATCACGACAGTTGAAAATTCATGAACAAAACTATCCTACTCATGATCTCGAGTTAGTAGCTGTGATCTTTGCTTTGAAGATATGGAGGCACTAACTCTATGGTGAAAAATGTGAGATTTATACTGATCAAAAGAGTTTGAAGTATATTTTCTCACAAAAAGAACTCAACATGAGGCAAAGGAGATGGCTTGAATTACTCAAGGATTATGATTGTACGATACACTACCACCCGGGGAAGGCAAACAAGGTGGCAGATGCTTTGAGTAGAAAAGAACATGGAGTTTTGAACAATATGAGAATTGAAAGGGATCCAATTTTCATGGATCTAGTAAAGATGGACATGGGAATAACCAGGGAAGGTGAAACATCAATGCTTTTTCAAATTGTTGCCAAACCATATTTACTAGAAAGGATTAAGAGTTCTCAGACCGATGATGAAGAATTCCAAAAGAAGATTAAAGCTGTGAATTATGGGAGATTGAGAGACTTTGTGTATGAAGATGGAATTTTGAAATTCGGGAAGAGACTTTGTGTTCCCGATTTACCTGATCTAAAAAGGGAATTGCTGGATGATGCTCATAGTTCCAATTTCTCTATACACCATGGGAGCACAAAAATATATAGAGATTTGAAGGAACATTTTTGGTGGGACAACATGAAGAGGGAGATTGCTAATTTTGTGTCAAGATGTATGGTTTGTAAACAAGTGAAAGCTGGAAGGCAACAACCTGGAGGAGTCATGCAACCTCTTCCCATACCGGAGTGGAAATGGGACAATATTACGATGGACTTTTTCATGGGGCTACCAAAGACTCCTAGAAGGAACGATGCAATATGGGTTATTGTTGATCGTCTTACCAATTCATCACATTTTCTTGCTATAAGAGAAGATCAACCCCCGGAACGTCTAGCAAGACTATATATTAATGAAGTTGTGAGACTTCATGGAGTACCCTTATCAATTGTTTCTGATCGTGATCCCCGTTTTACTTTAAGATTTTGGAAAAGTCTTCAGAAATCCATGGATACTGAACTTCATTTGAGCACTGCTTACCACCCTCAGACAGATGGACAATCAGAACGGACTATTTAAACCTTAGAAGACATGTTGAGATCTTTCTCACTTGACTTTCAGGGTATGTGGGATCAATATTTACCTCTAGTAGAATTTTCCTATAACAATAGCTTCCATTCGAGTATTCAGATGGCACCATATGAAGCGTTATACGGAAAGAGATGTCGTACACCAACCTGTTGGGATGACGTTGGTGAAAGAAAACTTGTAGGCCCAGAACTGGTGGAGGAAATGGTGGAAAAGGTGAAAGTAATCCAAAATCACATCAAAGCAGCTCAAAGTAGGCAGAAGAGCTATGCCGATAATCGAAGGAAGGATTTGGAATTTCAAGTCGGTGATCATGTTTTCCTGAAGGTATCTCCGTGGAAGGGAGTCATACGTTTTGGTAAGAAAGGTAAATTGAGTCACAGGTACATCGAACCTTTCGAAATTCTAGAACGAATTGGGGTTGTAGCTTACCGATTGGCAATGCCGCCAAGTCTCTCCAAAGTTCACGATGTGTTCCACGTATCTTTGTTGAGGAAATACATGCATGATCCAACGCATGTACTCACCTATGAGGAATTAGAACTGGAACCCGATCTTTCCTGTTGTGAAGAGCCTGTCAGGATTCTTGATACGAGAGAACAAGTACTGAGAAACCGGACGACGCGTCTGGTAAAAGTTTTGTGGAGAAACCATAAGATGGAAGAGGCAACGTGGGAACCCAAGGAACTTATGATGAAGAACCACCCGAGTCTTTTCATGCGATAGTATTCTAGAAATTTTGAGGACGAAAATATTTGAAGGAGGGTAGAATGTAACACCCCCAGCTTCTACGGTACGCTTCTCTTTGAATAATGTGATAGCGTGTGTTGTACGCAACACCGAGTTCTAACACACCATAACCAATCAAACTAGCCGTTATGAATAGTAATACCTACTTTTTGAAATTATATATATTTTATATTTCAAAATGGACATCATTTTTGGATTCGGAATATCGAATTTATCCTAAGGTGAAATTTTGGTACATTTCGGATAACTTTCATATTTTGATGAATAGTGAAAATTACTAAATTTTAATTAAAAACAACTTTTTTAATCAAAATAATTAATAATGATAAATTATGAATTTTAGTAGTTTTAAAGTATATTTAGAATATATTTTTACCATTTAATATAATGTTTGTCATTGGACATAATTTTACAATTAAACTGAACATAAACAAGTGTCAATCTTTTGATAGTTATTATCTTTTAAAAACACGCTTTTTGTTTTGACAGCGGGAATTAATTTTAAATTAATTTCTGCCACTTCTGTGTTTTGAATTTAGGAAAATGGATTCAATATTTGGAATCAGGATGTTCATATTGTGTAAATAGGTAACTTTTATTTTTAGACATTTTGAATAATTAATGCGGTAAATATTTTATTTACCATGGTTAAGGGTAAATCCGGTAAATAAGGGTTAAAAAATAATATTATAATAATACTAAATTACCCTAAAACGTGTATTAACCCTATTGGTTGATACATGGTCGAACATGGACATCTTTGGGTCGATTTTGGGACCCCATGGATCCACTTGTAAGTGATAATGACACTTTATTTTAATTAAGTTAAAATGAATACAAAAATGACACAAGCATATATCTTTTAGCAAAACAATTGTTACATAGGGTTATATATGTTGGATTTTAGATTATAAATATTAATTAGAAATATAAAAATATTTCCTACATAATGATATTTTATTTATAATTTTTAGACATTAAATAATTTATTTTATTTATGACACAATGATGATGCAGTAATTACTATAATAGTGAAAAATTAAAATAATAGATATTATAAATACCCAAATAAATATAATATGAAACTTTTAATGAATTAAACTAATTTTCTAGGATAATATGATATATTAGTATTGATGTAATTTACTTTTTTCGAAGTAATCAATCTGTTATGAGTTTCACAAAAATCAACTATTGAATAGTGTCAAAATTGACATAAAAGAGTTCTTAAAACAAATATTATATTATTAATTGATATTAAATTAATAAAAATATAAGGTTCGGCCAAGATACTTATATCATGATAGGTTCATCATTAAAGGACCACTTGGGGGTAGTTTGGATGTATATAGTAAGTTTATTAACCATATTATATAAAAATACAAAGAGACATTGTAAAAGTGAAACTAATTAACTTAGAGTTAATACTTAAAGATAAGGTTAATATAAGTACCCAAACCTGTCTAAATTCTATTGGTTGAGTGGTTTTCGACCTATACCCACATTAAACTGTTAATAATCAACTTTTGAGCCATTAGAAACCAAATATGAATTTATTATAAATTAATATTTCAAGCTTTTCCAAAGGTGCCCCTCACCCCTCTTATAAAAGGGCACTCCTCCTTCTCATTTCTTCACACCTTAAAAGCCTTTTGGTTCGGCCAAACTCTGCCCCAATACTCTCCCAACTTCCCTCAATACAACCTAGGGGCCTTAGTTTGATCATAAAGCCAACCTAAGGAGCCCTTTTGATCAAATCAAAAGGAAGAACCTGAAGAAGAGGTAATGTTTTCACCACCCCTTTTCAAGTTCATTTCTTCTTCCACTTCTTCTTCCTTTGTTCTTACCATTCTAAAATAATAACTCCAGTATCTCACATATACTGTGATGTTATTATAAATATGGTACAACCATATTCAGTATTCTATCCACCCTTTGAATAACATGTCACCATACGTGCGTACGTACGGCTTACCGTCTCCACGTCGTGGTGTAATTGTTATTCAATATATTATTATTTGGATGGGTATAATAATGATGTGTAACTCATGTAAATAATAAATATAACATGTTAATTATTCTGTATATATGATATACCATCCATTTATATATTATTTTAATATCAAAAGAATTATATTATCACTCGTGCGTACGTACGGACTACCGTCTCCACGAACGCGATGAGATTCATTCTCTATCGTATCCATTCAAGTATAATTATCATTTTATGATTTAAAAATGATGTTTAAGGACTTGATATCATTCTGGATATGAATAAGATACAACAAACATGGCTTATGTAACAAAACATATAAAAGAAAATGAGTAATTTAACACCCGAAACGACGATAATTCTAAGATATTATTAACAAATCAATGTTAAAAGATCATATATGATATCATATTAATATATATGATTCTTGTATAATTTAATAACAATTATTTCACCATTATACAGGAGGTTAACCTACCCCAACCAAGGAAAATTACAAGGTAAGGGTTATTTCACAATCTCTTCATTATCCGAGGTTGTTTATACGTAATAATCTACTGGGATTTCTTTATCATCCACATCCATGTTTCTTCGAAATGTATTTCAAAACATATTTATAATTTAAAAGAATATGGGTTAAAGTCATTTATACCCTTTTTTGACTTTTTATAAGAGGTTTATAAAGGAATCTTTCCGTCGTTTTCAAAACAAGGTCCTTATAACCTTTTCGACAGAATTAAGGTAAGAATGTTTTTTTAACTTATACGGCGGGTGCGGCTATTTTCTGCCGTTATAAAATCTTTAAAGCTTCCCTTACAATCTTATAAGATTATTTTCAAAGAAAATGTTTTATTTTATATGGATCTTAAATGATTTCAAAATAAAAGGAGATATTTCTTTAAAAAAAATTTGATTTCATCTATGTCAACATCCATTGATGGATTTTAAGATTATTTGAAGTTGATTTATTATGATACAAAACTTCTATATTGTATTGAAGGTTTTGTGATATGTTTGACTGTGGATGTTCTATTTTTATACCATTCATAGTTTATGTTGAAAGTATTGACATTTCGTATGCTAGTTTTAATACGAATGTTTATGTTATGTTTAAACCTTTTCATATGGGAATGCATTGGACTTAATATGTGACGGGTGGAGCCCGTTATAGCTCCTCGATGCATCGGTAGGTCTCATGAGACAAACTAGTGTCTTGGCACAAGGCCTTGACAAAATCTTATTTGTAGTCTTGGCACGAGGCCTTGACTATGTGGTTATGATAGTCTGGCATTATGCATTCCAACATTATGAAAGTGGTTATTGATTTGTGCATGTGATTATTCGATTAGTAGAATATCCATGTGAATAAGTAAATGGAATTATTTCATTTTATTTATGCCATACTATGTTAAAAGTTCAAGTTTAAAAGGATTTTGTTTTAGTTATACATTGCCTTAAATGTTTATTCTTATTTATGAAAGTTTCCGTTATATTGTTATCCTTACTGGGCATTTGAGCTCACCCCTTTCCTATGTTTTATTTTTCCCAGGAAGTGAAGAAGTAAATTATGAATGACCTGCATGGATATTATGTGGGGATATGAGTGTGGTTTATGGAGACAATATGTTGTTGTAGTAGTTTTTCATTTTATGATGTAATGTAAGACTTATGAATATATCTAGTGTTTCCAAGGCTACTAAACCAATCGGTCTTTTGAGATTTGATCTTTATTGTGATCATGCCAATGTTATGTAATAATGCACCGACTCTGGGTAAATGGGGTCGGGGCGTTACAGTTGGTATCAGAGGAAGTTTAGTACAAACCTTGGAAGCTAGATTTAGATAAACTCTGATTAGAGCACGTAGACCTAAGATGAACTTTGAGGATTAGTATAGAAGAACTTCCTAGAATTTTGGTATTGTAGAGATTTTGTGAGTTTTCCGAGCAATACATCCCTATCTAGATACGAGCAGGTAGAGGAGGCTCTGGCACAGATGTACCTAGGGGTAAAACCCGAAAACACCGCTTTGAGCTAGACTCAAACGGGAACTGGTGCACGACAACGGGCCTTGCTGCACTCTTGGTTACGACACTCCCGGGGGATATTCTTAGGATAACTCTCATTTTCTTTAAAAATCATTATGAAGGGTTTATGAGTATATACTTCCTCAAAGAAAACATTTTTATGATTATGGATTATATCCATAAATAGTTCAATTTATGTTAAGTGTTTTATAAGTATGGGATTATGTATTTTGATTCATAAACTGATCTAGTTTATGCCATTGTTTAGAAATGGCGCCTAGTGGAAGAAATGGAAACCGTATCAATGAATGCACTCCATGTAGGTATTGCCCTCCTGTTCAAGATAATTATAGTGGGGCTGGTGATGCAACCGGTGCCGATCAGTTAATCACCATACTGGGACAACTTACTCAGGTTATGAATAATAACCTTACCCGTATGGAGCACCCTGATCCGCAGCGTGGAGGATCAATGTTAGATCGATTCATGAGGCAACAACCACCAACGTTCAATGGGAGTAGAAATCCATTAGTATCTGAGCAATGGATATTTTCCCTAGAGAAAATATTTCAGGCTTTGGGAGCAGTGAAAGGGAAAAAGTTATCATGGCAGTTTACCGCCTCACTGGAGATGCTAATAAATGGTGGTCATTGATTCAAAACATGAAGGAAGATGATGAAGTATAAAATATGGAATGGAGGGAGTTCAAAGATCTGTTTTTAGAAAAATACTTTCCTCGCGACCATCGAGCAGATATGGAAAGGAAATTTCTGAGTCTAAGACAAAAGGAGGATGAAAATGTCACAAAGTATGAGGCTAACTTTACAAGGTTAGCGAGGTATGCTGGAGATTATATTCGCAACCCAAGAAGTAAGATTGATCGTTTCTTTTATGGGTTAAAACCATTTCTCCGTCGAGCGTTAGTCTCACAAACCTTTTCATCGTACGAAGACATTGTCTCATGTGCTATCAAGACCGAAAAGGAATTCTCTAAGTCTTATGACTTTAAAGCAAAGCAAGAGAAGAAGATGCCTGCTGATCAATCTGGGAATGGAAATAAGGGGAAGAAAGGAAAGGTTGAATATCCATCATGTGGTAAATGTGGGAAGAAACACCCCGGTGCTTGCTTGAAGGGAATGGGAGTCTGTTACAAGTGTGGTGAAAAAGGCCACCAAGCTTGTGATTGCAAAGGGAAGAAGGAAGCCACCAACGTTCAGTGCTACAATTGCAGGGAGATGGGGCATTATGCAAATGCATGTCCTAAGCGTCAGGATAACTTAACTCAGAAAAGGCCAAGGGATCAAGGCCAGGCTATGCTATCACTACTGCAGAGGTAGAAGGTCCAAAAGACGTGGTGGCAGGTAATTTAATGGTTTCCTCAAGTTTAGAAAATGCATTATTTGACTCTGGATCGTCGCATTGTTTCATATCTTCCCAGTTTGCTAAGAAAATTAGATATTTCCAATTTGATTTAATAAGGGAGTTATCAGTTAAAACTCTTAAGGGAAGTAACATTGCAACAAAGTTTTGTGAATCAGTCCCCATTAGAGCACATAAATTTTCTTTATCTGCTGATCTCATCATCATACCTATGATTGAGTTTGATATAATCCTCGGTATGGACTGGCTTTCGGACTATGATGCGAAGATTTATTGTAAAAAGAAAGTGGTTATGATTCTTGATGATAATGATAAGGAACACCTTATCTTTAGAGCAGAATCGTCACCACCTAATTCTTATTTAGATCCACCCCCAGTAGCTCAACTTAATTCAATTATTGGGGAGGAAGAGAATGAAATAACTGTCAGTGAGGAAAGGAATGTTCAAATAGAGGATGTACCTGTTGTGAAAGAATTTGTAGATGTATTTCCGGAAGATTTACCTGGACATCCTCCAGAACGAGAAGTTGAGTTTTCCATTGATTTGATTCCTGGATCAAGGCCTATATCGAAGACCCCTTATAGAATGGCCACTGTAGAGTTAGTCTAACTAAAGAAACAACTAGAGGAATTGAGTAATAAGGGATTTATTCGCCCTAGTGTTTCTCCATGGGGAGCCCCTGTTCTTTTTGTTAAAAAGAAAGATGGATCTATGAGGTTATGTATCGACTACAGGGAGATCAATGCTATAACGATAAAGAACAAGTATCCCCTACCTCGTATTGATGATTTATTTGACCAACTGCATGTAGCTCAATACTTTTCAAAGATTGACCTTCGATCTGGATACCATCAGTTGTGTGTGAAGAAGGAAGACATTCCGAAGACAGCATTTCGAACCAGGTACGGGCATTACGAGTTTACTGTAATGTCGTTTGGATTGACTAATGCACCCTCTGTATTCATGGATCTGATGAATAGAGTTTTCAAGGAGTATCTCGATGAATTTGTGGTGGTATTTATTGATGATATCTTGGTATACTCCAAAACCTACGAAGATCATGAAAATCACTTGCACATTATCTTGAAGACTCTGAGGAGGCATGAATTATATGGGAAGTTTAGCAAGTGTGAATTCTGGCTTCATGAGATTTCTTTTCTTGGCCATATTGTCTCTAAAGATGGAATCTCTGTTGATCCTTCTAAGGCCAAGGCAATCCAAGAATGGCCAGCACCTACGAGTATAACTGAGGTACGCAATTTTATTGGTTTGGCAGGTTATTATCGACGTTTCATCCAGAATTTTGCCCGATTGGCTAACCCATTAACGAAGCTCACACGTAAAGGGGTTAAATTTGTTTGGACAAAAGAGTGTGAAGAATGTTTTGAAGAACTGAAGAAAAGATTAGTCAATGCTCCTATATTGACTCTACCATCGGGGAATGATGGGTTCGTTATTTATAGTGATGCATCGAAGAAAGGACTTGGTTGTGTCCTTATGCAGAATGATAGAGTTATTGCCTATGCATCACGACAGTTGAAAATTCATGAACAAAACTATCCTACTCGTGATCTCGAGTTAGCAGTTGTGATCTTTTCTTTGAAGATATGGAGGCACTACCTCTATGGTGAAAAATGTGAGATTTATACTGATCACAAGAGTTTGAAGTATATTTTCTCACAAAAAGAACTCAACATGAGGCAAAGGAGATGGCTTGAATTAATTAAGGATTATGATTGTACGATACACTACCACCCGGGGAAGGCAAACAAGGTGGCAGATGCTTTGAGTAGAAAAGACCATGGAGTTTTGAACAATATGAGAATTGAAAGGGATCCAATTTTCATGGATCTAGTAAAGATGGACATGGGAATAACCAGGGAAGGTGAAACATCAATGCTTTTTCAAATTGTTGCCAAACCATCTTTACTAGAAAGGATTAAGAGTTCTCAGACCGATGATGAAGAATTCCAAAAGAAGATTAAAGCTGTGAATGATGGGAGATTGAGAGACTTTGTGTATGAAGATGGAATTTTGAAATTCGGGAAGAGACTTTGTGTTCCCGATTTACCTGATCTAAAAAGGGAATTGCTAGATGATGCTCATAGTTCCAATTTCTCTATACACCCTGGGAGCACAAAAATGTATAGATATTTGAAGGAACATTTTTGGTGGGACAACATGAAGAGGGAGATTGCTGATTTTGTGTCAAGATGTATGGTTTGTCAACAAGTGAAAGCTGGAAGGCAACAACCTGGAGGAGTCATGCAACCTCTTCCCATACCGGAGTGGAAATGGGACAATATTACGATGGACTTTGTCATGGGGCTACCAAAGACTCCTAGAAGGAACGATGCAATATGGGTTATTGTTGATCGTCTTACCAAGTCAGCACATTTTCTTGCTATAAGAGAAGATCTACCCCTGGAACGTCTAGCAAGACTATATATTAATGAAGTTGTGAGACTTCATGGAGTACCCTTATCAATTGTTTCTGATCGTGATCCCCGTTTTACTTCAAGATTTTGGAAAAGTCTTCAGAAATCCTTGGATACTGAACTTCATTTGAGCACTGTTTACCACCCTCAGACAGACGGACAATCAGAACGGACTATTCAAACCTTAGAAGACATGTTGAGATCTTTCTCACTTGACTTTCAGGGTATGTGGTATCAATATTTACCTCTAGTAGAATTTTCCTATAACAATAGCTTCCATTCGAGTATTCAGATGGCACCATATGAAGAGTTATACGGAAAGAGATGTCATACACCAACCTGTTGGGATGACGTTGGTGAAAGAAAACTTGTAGGCCCAGAACTGGTGGAGGAAACGGTGGAAAAGGTGAAAGTAATCCAAAATCACATCAAAGCAGCTCAAAGTAGGCAGAAGAGCTATGCCGATAATCGAAGGAAGGATTTGGAATTTCAAGTCGGTGATCATGTTTTCCTGAAGGTATCTCCGTGGAAGGGAGTCATAATTTTTGGTAAGAAAGGTAAATTGAGTCCCAGGTACATCGGACCTTTCGAAATTCTAGAACGAATTGGGGTTGTAGCTTACCGATTGGCAATGCCGCCAAGTCTCTCCAAAGTTCACGATGTGTTCCACGTATCTCTGTTGAGGAAATACATGCCTGATCCAACGCATGTACTCACCTATGAGGAATTAGAACTGGAACCCGATATTTCCTATTGTGAAGAGCCTGTCAGGATTCTTGATACGAGAGAACAAGTACTGAGAAACCGGACGACGCGTCTGGTAAAAGTTTTGTGGAGAAACCATAAGATGGAAGAGGCGACGTGGGAACCCAAGGAACTTATGATGAAGAACCACCCGAGTCTTTTCATGCGATAGTATTCTAGAAATTTCGAGGATGAAATTATTTGAAGGAGGGGAGAATGTAACACCCCAAGCTTCTACGGTACGCTTCTCTTTGAATAATGTGATAGCGTGTGTTGTACGCAACACCGAGTTCTAACACACCATAACCAATCAAACTAGCCGTTATGAATAGTAATACCTACCTTTTGAAATTATATATATTTTATATTTCAAAATGGACATCATTTTTGGATTCGGAATATCGAATTTAGCCTAAGGTGAAATTTTGGTACATTTCGGATAACATTCATATTTTGATGAATAGTGAAAATTACTAAATTTTAATTAAAAACAACTTTTTTAATCAAAATAATTAATAATGATAAATTATGAATTTTAGTAGTTTTAAAGTATATTTAGAATATATTTTTACCATTTAATATAATGTTTGTCATTGGACATAATTTTACAATTAAACCGAACATAAACAAGTGTCAATCTTTTGATAGTTATTATCTCTTAAAAACACGCTTTTTGTTTTGACAGCGGGAATTAATTTTAAATTAATTTCTTCCACTTCTGTGTTTTGAATTTAGGAAAATGGATTCCATATTTGTAATCAGGATGTTCAAATTGTGTAAATAGGTAACTTTTATTTTTAGACATTTTGAATAATTACTGCGGTAAATATTTTATTTACCATGGTTAAGGGTAAATCCGATAAATAAGGGTTAACAAATAATATTATAATAATACTAAATTACCCTAAAACGTGTCTTAACCCTATTGGTTGATACATGGTCGACCATGGACATCTTTGGGTCGATTTTGGGACCCCATGGATCCACTTGTAAGTGATAATGACACTTTATTTTAATTAAGTTAAAATGAATACAAAAATGACACAAGCATATATCTTTTAGAAAAACAATTGTTACATAGGGTTATATATGTTGTATTTTAGATTATAAAAATTCATTATAAAGATAAAAAGATTTCCTACATAATGATATTTTATTTATAATTTTTAGACATTAAATAATTTATTTTATTTATGACACAATGATGATGTAGTAATTACTATAATAGTGAAATATTAAAATAATAGATATTATAAATACCCAAATAAATATAATATGAAACTTTTAATGAATTAAACTAATTTTCTAGGATAATATGATATATTAGTATTGATGTAATTGACTTTTTTCGAAGTAATAAATCTGTTATGAGTTTCACAAAAATCAACTATTGAATAGTGTCAAAATTGACATAAAAGAGTTCTTAAAACAAATATTATATTATTAATTGATATTAAATTACTAAAAATCTAAGGTTCGGCAAAGAGACTTATATCATGATAGGTTCATCATTAATGGACCACTTGGGGGTCGTTTGGATGTATATAGTAAGTTTATTAACCATATTATATAAAAATACAAAGAGACATTGTAAAAGTGAAACTAATTAACTTAGAGTTAATACTTAAAGATAAGGTTAATATAAGTACCCAAACCTGTCTAAATTCTATTGGTTGAGTGTTTTTCGACCTATACCCACATTAACCTTTGAATAATCAACTTTGGAGCCATTAGAAACCGAATATGAATTTATTATAAATTAATATTTCTAGATTTTCCAAAGGTGCCCCTCACCCCTCTTATAAAAGGGCACTCCTCCTTCTCATTTCTTCACACCTTAAAAGCCTTTTGGTTCGGCCAAACTCTGCCCAAATACTCTACCAACTTCCCTCACTACAACCTAGGGGCCTTAGTTTGATCAGAAAGCCAACCTAAGGATCCCTTTTGATCAAATCAAAAGGAAGAACCCGAAGAAGAGGTAATGTTTTCACCACCCCTTTTCAAGTTCCTTTCTTCTTCCACTTCTTCTCCCTTTGTTCTTACCATTATAAAATAATAACTCCAGTATCTCACATATACTGTGATGTTATTATAAATATGGTACAACCATATTCAGTATTCTATCCACCCTTTGAATAACATGTCACCATACGTGCGTCCGTACGGCTTACCGTCTCCACGTCGTGGTGTAATTGTTATTCAATATATTATTATTTGGATGGGTATAATAATGATGTGTAACTCATGTAAATAATAAATATAACATGTTAATGATTCTGTATATATGATATACCATCCATTTATATATTATTTTAATATCAAAAGAATGATATTGTCGCTCGTGCGTACGTACGGACTACCGTCTCCACGAACGCGATGAGATTCATTCTCCATCGTATCCATTCAAGTATAATTATCATTTGATGATTTAAAAATGATGTTTAAGGGCTTGATATCATTCTGGATATGAATAAGATACAATAAACCTGGCTTATGTAACAAAACATATAAAAGAAAATGAGTAAGTTAACACCCGAAACGACGATAATTCTAAGATATTATTAACAAATCAATGTTAAAAGATCATATATGATATCATATTAATATATATGATTCTTGTATAATTTAATAACAATTATTTCACCATTATACAGGAGGTTAACCTACCCCAACCAAGGAAAAGTACAAGGTAAGGGTTATTTCACAATCTCTTCATTATCCGAGGTTGTTTATACGTAATAATCTACTGGGATTTCTTTATCATCCACATCCATGTTTCTTCGAAATGTATTTCAAAACATATTTATTATTTACAAGAATATGGGTTAAAGTCATTTATACCCTTGTTTGACTTTTTATAAGAGGTTTATAAATGAATCTTTCCGTCGTTTTCAAAACAAGGTCCTTTTTAACCTTTTCGACAGAATTAAGGTAAGAATGTTTTTTTAACTTATACGATGGGTGCGGCTATTTTCCGCCGTTATAAAATCTTTAAAGCTTCCCTTACAAGCTTATAAGATTATTTTCAAAGAAAATGTTTTATTTTATATGGATCTTAAATGATTTCAAAATAAAAGTATATATTTCTTTAAAAAGAATTTTGATTTCATCTATGTCAACATCCTTTGATGGATTTTAAGATTATTTGAAGTTGATTTATTATGATACAAAACTTCTATATTGTATTGAAGGTTTTGTGATATGTTTGACTATGGATGTGCTATTTTTATACCATTCATAGTTTATGGTGAAAGTATTGACATTTCGTATGCTAGTTTTAATACGAATGTTTATGTTATGTTTAAACCTTTTCATATGGGAATGCATTGGACTTAATATGTGACGGGTGGAGCCCGCTATAGCTCCTCGATGCATCAGTAGGTCTCATGAGACAAACTAGTGTCTTGGCACAAGGCCTTGACAAAATCTTATTTGTAGTCTTGGCACGAGGCCTTGACTATGTGGTTATGATAGTCTGGCATTATGCATTCCAACATTATGAAAGTGGTTATTGATTTTTGCATGTGATTATTAGAATAGTAGAATATCCATGTGAATAAGTAAATGGAAGTATTTCATTTTATTTATGCCATACTATGTTAAAATTTCAATTTTAAAAGGCTTTTGTTTTAGTTATACATTGCCTTAAATGTTTATTCTTATTTATGAAAGTTTCCGCTATATTGTTATCCTTACTGGGCATTTGAGCTCACCCCTTTCCTATGTTTTATTTTTCCCAGGAAGTGAAGAAGTAAATTATGAATGACCTGCATGGATATTATGTGGGGATATGAGTGTGGTTTATGGAGACAATATGTTGTTGTAGTAGTTTTTCATTTTATGATGTAATGTAAGACTTATGAATATATATAGTGTTTCCAAGGCTACTAAACCAATCGGTCTTTCGAGATTTGATCTTTATTGTGATCATGCCAGTGTTATGTAATAATGCACCGACTCTGGGTAACTGGGTTCGGGGCGTTACATTTAATCCCTTGTGGTGAGTCCGATCATTTATAATACAATAAGTAGTATATCGTGGAAGTTGGAATTTAATGAATGGAATAGGGAGCATTTCTACCAATATCCATCATGCTATCTGCAGAAACTCAGTGGTTGGCTAAGTCCTAAAGAATGCTGACAAGCGACCCTGTGTGGATCAGATACTATGTCCACGTGAAAAGAGTCTTCTATTTGATATGGTATGCCCATGGTGGGGAGCGGCTTTTGTGCGATCCTACAGACCCACTTTACTTGACTTGTGGAGTACGTCAGTACAGCTATAGGTGGGAAGTAGCTTCTGTGTAACCTAACATTCCCACGGTGTGGAGTGGATTCTATGTGACCCAACATACCCACAATATTCATCAGGTATGATTACCACAATAGTACAAGGTTTCTGGGAAGAAACTTCTATGTGACCCTGCATGCCCACTATACTCATTGTGGAGGATTTCCCTATAATCCCATGGTGTTCGACGTTATGACTTATGGTCTTAGTTTTTGTTGACCTCACCTGTTTTGATAATCCCAACTATGATTTCACATACTTTGATAATCCCAATTATTTTTTATCTATATTCTAATTCGCTCAATATATGACATTATATTTGATAATAATATTAAAATAATCCTTGAAATTTGTTAATCAATGTTTATCTCTATTTATAAAAGTTTTAAGGTAATTCTAACCCAATCGGATATGTTTTACATAAAACAGATAAGTGTTAGTCACTAATCTGCGTATAGGTACTGATATAGAGCTACAGTTAATTAGTCTACCGATAAGCTAAGGTCACCGATACACAGATCTACCGATATGTACAAGTCCACTGGTAATCATATAACAAGTATTCTGATTGTACAGAAAGGAGCTACAGATATGCATAAGTGTAATGATACACAAAATCATTGGAACTAAGCGAGCTACCGATACAGATAGTCATTGATAGACCAGATCTACTGATAGACCAAGATATATCGATATATAGAGTCACCGATACAGAATGAAGATACCGATACAAAGTAGAGCTACCGATAGATCAAGAGATACCGATAGAATGAAGTCACCAGTATATAAATTTACCGATACAAGTTCAAAGAGCTACCGATGTCAGGAGCTATCGATACAAGTTCAAAGAGATACCGATGGAAGGTCACTTCTACACAAATTCCACCATACAGATCTACCAACAGAAGGCTACTAATGATTGACCAACCAGTCAAACCCTATACTCTCAATATTATTTATTTATTAAGCTAACTGTTACATTTGATGTTTTTAATGCAGTTAATGTTATTTAATAATATCTGTTGGCATGTCCGGGAATCGTACCTAGTACCCATGAAAAAAGTTATCATTCTATTTTGCTGGAGCTGAAATCTATAAAAGGGAAGATAAAGATCTAGTTGGAGGAGTGCGAATACAAGAGAGAATCAAGGAACTAAGAAGGCACACAAAGGGTGAAAAGACAAGGGCTTAATAGCATTGAAACGTGGTGCATTCACAAAAACGAAAAGGCTACATCCATACCTGGAAAGCACTAGACATACACAAAGAAATTCATTTCTAGAGGAGAACACAAGCTGCATATTGAGTGACGAACTGCATCAAACACTTCATGCACTCAGGCTGCTAAGCTGAACATAGAACCGAGGAAGGAAACAATACTCTTTTTTCAGAACAAAAACCAGAAAAGGACTCAGAAGCTTTTTTGACCAATCAAAAGATTCCAGAGCTGCACTGCCAATCACTAAAGATTTTCTAAACTCTTTCATACTTACTCTAGTGATTCTTTTATTTACATTTGGAGCAGTGTGTGTTCCCTGTTTATTTCACACACACACTGTCTCTTGAGCTAAGCTGGAGGATTCTTAAATCCTCATTCAAACTCTATAACCCCCTTGTATCCCACTTTGGATAGTGGTAGAGGTCGAGTAAGACCTGGACATCTGTGAGATGTTGTTTTTTTTCCCACGTAGAACTGTGGTAGAGGTCTTTGAACCTGGATAGTCTTTGGA
Source organism: Viscum album (assembly GCA_963277665.1). Lineage (NCBI taxonomy): Eukaryota > Viridiplantae > Streptophyta > Magnoliopsida > Santalales > Viscaceae > Viscum > Viscum album. The sequence goes on from OY728132.1 coordinate 1,499,947,733, forward strand.
CTATTGTTTACCCCGATCCAGGCTATGGATCAATTTATATAAATTGTTTGAGAGGACTAAGTCTCAGCTTGAGACTGAACCTCTTGGTTACTTCTACTGTGCATTTTAGTTTAAGTCATAAGTATACTATATATTTTATATTCCGCTGCTAACTACTTTGAAATATAATTTTTTTTAAAGTTACATTGATAGTTAAGTTAGCAAGTGTTTATACCTATTGAAAACCAGTAAGTTAGTTTCAAAAGTCAATTTAATCATCAGTTTAAATTAACTGAGACCTAATCAATCTTTGAGAAACTAATTGAACATTTACAATTTGTATAAATTCAGTACAATTTAACTTTGTTTTTAAATTAGGGTATTTTAAGAGAAATATTTTTAACAGAAATTTTTATTGGAACTCAATTCACCCCCCTCTTGAGTATCCACTCCAACAAACATTTGGTATCAGAGGTTTTTTTTTTGTTTATCAATGTTTTCAAATACTCTATTTTGCAACTTTTATTTGAGTTATATTTTAAAGATCGTAAATTTCTATTAGTTCTAAATTTTATCTCTTTATGTTTATTTGCTAAACTCTAGCTATGGACAATATAGAAGAAGCTGCTGCTACTAACAGGACACCTTTCATTAATGGTACAAATTATGCCTAGTGGAAACTGAAAATGAAAATTCATTTAGAAATTATGGTGTTTGATATTTGGACTACTATAGAGTCACAATATAAAATTCAAGAAACTGAAAGAACAACTTGGGATGAACCTAAAAATACTGCTTACAATAATAATTGTAAAGATATGAATTCCCTGTATTGGGCTTTAGGAGATAAAGAGTTTAATAGAATTTCTTCTTGTAAAACTACTTATGAAATATGGGACACTTTGGCTATTTCCCATGAGGTAACAGCCAATGTTAAATAAATTAGGCTGAATACCTATACTATTAAATATGAAAACTTTAAAATGAAATCTGATGAACCTATTTCTGACATGTATCTTAGGTTCAATGTGATTTTCAATACTATGAGCTCTCTTGGAAAGGTTGTTCCAGCAAAGGAACAAATTATGAGGATATTAAGATGTCTACCAAAAAGATGGAGAGGGACTTCTGTTTCAATTAGATAATCATGCGACATCAGCACACTCCCACTTAAGGAATTAATATGTAATCTTATGATGTATGAGGGAGAACTTAAAGTGAACAAAGAAAAAGATGATAAACCCAAGGTAAAATCAGTGGATTTTAAGTCTACTGCTTCAAATAGAAAATACAAGGTGAAAATGCATATAGCTATTGAAAGTTCAACCAGTGAAGATTCAGATTCAGACAGTGATGCTGAGATGACTCAAATAGCCAGAATAATTAAAGTGTTCTATAGGAAGAAGAGATTCTTTAGAAAATCAAATTATAGAGGAATGTATAACAAAAAGGGTCACTGGAAGAAGGATTGGAAGAAATCTGATAAGGAATATGATATAGTCTGGTATGAATGTAATAGGAAAAGACACATTAAGGCTGACTGTCCAAAGTTAAAATTCAAAAAGAAATATGATTATAAGGATAAGAAGTACAAGAAAGCAATGAAAGAAACTTGGAGTGCTCCATAAGAGACTTCAAGTGATTCTAATTCTGCTAAGTATGAATATTCTCATAAATCTAACATGTGTTTTATGACAAACACGTCTGAGGTAACACTTGACACTCCTTCTTTAAATTCATACTATTCTAGAGATGATTCTGATTCTGAATATGAAAATATTCCTAGTGAAGAATTATTTTAATATTGTAATATGATAGAAGAGACCTGTAATGAACATAAGGACAAATATAAGTCACTAAAAAATAGAATGCTCTCACTACCAATGTTATATCTACCCTAGATATAGAAAAGGAAAATAATTCTCAACTATTGAAAGAAAATACTAAACTAAAATTGTCCAATGAGAAACTTAGAAAGGCCTTAGAAAAATTCACAAATGGAAATGATACTCTAACTCAAATGTTAGGAAATAAAGTTGAACCAAAATATACTAGTGGTTTGGGATACCAACCTGGAAAGAGATAGTTTACTAAAACTAGATTTATCTCTAAATCTGGACAAAATTATGCTAGTTCCAGTTCTGGAAATTCATATGCATCAACGAGTTATTCATATGGTTATAGATCAAATAAAGTTTATCTTTAAAAATCTATTGATTCTGTAAATTATATGAAACCCATAAGACATATTTGGGTACCTAAAGTCTTGATTTCTAACCTTTCTAGACACAAGAATATCTGGGTACCAAAATCATTTTCCATCTAAATCTATTTTGTAGGAAACATGTTTGAAGAGTTATCAAAAAAAGGTATGGTACTTGGATAGTGTATTTTCAAGACATATGTCTGGAGATTACTCATGCTTCAAGATTTTAATCAAATTTGATGGATTCCATCTCACCTTTGGTGATAATTCTAAAGGAAAAATCATTAGCCTAGGCCAGATTGGTAACCCTGATTCAGTTTTGATTTCTAAAGTTTTATTTTTTGATGGACATAAATATAATCTATTGAGTATTTCTCAGTTATGTGATGATGGCTTTAATGTTATGTTTGAAAAATGATTCGTGTAATGTTTTTAACTCTAATTTTTTTTAGTATTTACTTCTTTGAGAAATGAAAATGTTTATGCTGTTGATTTAAATTATTTGGCCAAACAAAATGTTACTTGTTTAAATTATTTTCATAAAGAATCTTGGATTTGGAACAGAATATTAGGACACTGCAACATCTATTCACTTGGAAAATTGACTGGGAAGAAATTAGTTAGAGACCTACACAAACTTGAATTCCCAAATGACAATGTTTGTAACCCCTGTCAAAAGGGAAAGCAACATAAAGATTCTTTTAAATCAAAGAAATAAGTCTCAACTTCTCAACCTCTCGAGTTGGTTCACATGGACTTGTTTGGACCTTCTATAGTTTCTTGATTAAATGGGAAGAACTGTGTATATGTCTTAGTAGATGACATTTCTAGATATACTTTGGTATACTTCTTAGATCACAAAAGTGAATCTTGTTATTAATTTATTAAATACTCCAAGTCTATAGAAAACCTTAGTGGACTTATGATTAAAACCTTGAGAAGTGATCATGGTCGTGAGTTTGAAAATCATGAGTTTGAATCTTATTGCTCACACAATGGCTATAGTCACAAATTTTCTGCCCCTAGGACACCTCAGCAGAATGGTGTAGTAGAAAGAAGGAATAGTACCCTTCAAGAAATTGCAAGAACTATGCTTAATGAGTATGATATGCCTATATATTTTTGGGCTAAGGCTATGAATACAGGTTGTTATATTATTAATAGAGTCTTGATTAGACCTGTTCTCAAGAAAACACCATATGAACTATGGAATAATAGAAAACCCAAAGTTAGTTACTTTAGAGTCTTTGGATTCAAAGACTTTATCCTCAATACAAAGGATAATCTAGACTGGTTTGCTTCTAATAGTGATGTGGGAATTTTTCTTGGTTATTCTTTAACTAGAAAATCCAATAGAGTCTTAAAAAAATAACCAAATGTGTGGAAGAATTTGTTCATATCATGTTTGATGAAACTGATCCACATGTTCCTAAAACCTCTCTTTAAAATCTTGAAGATGATTTGTATGTTCTGGACCTTAATGATAAAACTAAAGAACCTATGGTAAAAACATCCAGTTCTGGACATATTCCAGAATATGATTCTGTTGAACCCGAACCTATAGATGAACCTGAAATTTCGAGTCCTACCTTTACTAGATAAACTAGGATTCTAAAGTATCATCCTTTGGATGCTATTGTTGGTAATCTTGATAGAGGGACATAGACTAGATCTTCTCTATGAAACCAGGTTGAACATCAAGCATTTCATTCACATCTAGAACCTAAAAATGTCAATGATGAAATCAATGAAGAATTTTGGGTAATGTCTATACAAGAAGAGTTAAATCAATTTGAAAGAAACAATGTCTGAGAATTAGTTGACAAACCCATGGACACTTTGACAATATGCACTAAATGGGTTTTTAGAAACAAAGTTGATGAATCTGGAAATATAGTTAAAAATAAATCTAGGTTAGTTTCACAAGGATATTATCAAGAGGAAGGTATATACTATAAGGAAACCATTTCACCTGTAGCTAGATTAGAAGCTATTAAGATCTTACTTTCCTGTGCTTCTCATCTGAATTAAAATTTATATCAAATGGATGTCAAAAGTGCTTTTATAAATGGTTTTATTATTGAAGAGATTTTTGTTGAACAACTACCTGGATTTACTAATCCTCATTTTCCAAATCGAGTTTTCAAACATTCTAAAGCCTTATATGGTCCAAACTGGCTCCAAGATCCTGGTATGATAGACTTAGTAATTTTCCTATATCAAAATGTTTTACGAAATAGATTTCTGATCCAAATCTTTTTATTAAAAGAATTTATGAAGATGTTTTAATAGTACAAATTTATGTTTATGATATTATCATTGGATATTCTGAACATTTTTTATGTACTGATTTTTCAAAGAGTATGCAAATGAATTTGAAATGAGCTTAATGGGAGAACTCAAACATTTTCTTGGATTTTAGGTTTTCCAAAATAAAAATGGTATTATTTTTAATCAAATTAAATATACAAAAGTTATTTTAAAACATTTTCGTTTGGATAGTATTAAGGAAAGTGATACTCCTATGAGTATAGTCTGTAAATTGGATGCAGATGAAATTGGGAAACCAGTTGATCAAACCAATTACAGAGGTATGATTGGAATCTTACTTTACCTTACTGCTAGTTGACCTGATATTATGTTTAGTGTGTGTATGTGTGAAATATTTAAAGCTAATCCAAAATAATCTCATTTAATTTTTTTACAAGAATTTTTAAGTATCATAAACACACTGTAAACATAGGTTTGTTTTACCCAAAAGAAAAGTCTTTTGAATTAATGAGTTATTCAGATGCTGACTTTGCTGTTTGTAAGTTGGATAGAAAAAGCACATCTGAAACATGTCATTTATTGGGAAAATCCTTAGTATCTTGGTGTAGTAAAAATCAAAATTCTGTAGGTTTTTCTACTACCGAAGCAGAGTATATAGAAACTGGTAGTTGTTGTGCACAAATTCTGTGGATGAAACACACTCTTTTGGAATATGGATATGATTTTATGCATGTTACAATCAACTGTGATAACACTAGTGCAATTAACATATCAAAGAACCCTGTGTCTCACTCTAGAACCAAACACATTGATGTAAGGCACCATTTCTTGAGAGATCATTACTAAAAAGGGGATATTACTCTTGAATTTATAGGCACTGAACATCAATTACCAGACTTTTTCACCAAACCTTTAAGTTCGGATTGGTTAAGTTACATTAGGAATGAGCTGGGAATGTTTAACCTTGATCGGTAGATACCTCACCGATGTAACCTCACCGATGCGATGTAACCTCATCGATGCGATGTAACATCATCGATGTGATGTAACCTCACTGATGCAACCTCACCGATGTAACCTCACCGATGTAACCTCACCGATGTAACCTCACCGATGTAACCTCACCGATGTAACCCCACCGATGAAACCTCATCGATGGACCTCACTGATAGAAATTATCACCGATAAACACCACCGATGGGTGCACTATTTTAAACATCTATCTTCCACCAGAATCTGAATCGTTTTTAATTTATTTCTTTTATTTATTTATTTTATGATTCCTAAATGATAAAAAAAATTCCTAGATACATCTCAATCCACAGAGCCTCAAACCCTTTACCCTCAAACCTTAGCTCCCGAATCTCTCAAAAACCATAAATCCCTCAAACCAGAGATGGAGAAAACCAAGCTTCCTGCCATCAGAGATGACACTGATGATCCGAACGCAAAGAAGAAGAAGTCCGAGCCAAAATCAAGTGGTAGTGTTGGTAGAACTAGTTCAGGTAGGTGACCAGTGAACCCTCGTTTTCATAATAGAGTTATTGTGATTGAAAAAGAGTTGTGTGTGTAATGGTTGTTACCTAGAAAATAGTTAGTGATCGAAGTGATGGAAGATCAAAAGTGGGTAGATTGCTTTTCAAACAACAATGGCCACTACTATCCGAAGCTAGTGAAACAATTTTACGAGTTTGTAAGTTTTGAGAAGTCAGAAGACGAGAACCGAGTGATTTCTTTTGTGAATGGAAAAGAGATGTATTTTTCATCTGTTGAGTGGGATGAATGCATGAAGGTTCCACACGAAGGTGTATCTAGATATGTCTCAAAAGCTATACCACCTACAATTGATATATTTGATTATGAGACTACCTTGGAGGAGCTCATCGGTGATGGAAATCAATGACAAGTAGTTGCTGCTGAAATGGATGGAGAGAACAGATTGATGTTCAAATTTGTTCTGCATGTCTTAATACCAAGGAGAGGGGACTTTGCGAATTTAAGATATCAGGATATCTATATTCTGCATCTCTTGAGACATTGTGTAAAAGTGAATCTATGTCGACTACTGATGATTCAAATAGAAGACATAACAAGGAAAAAATCAATGACTAATGCCCTATTCTTTTCCAAGTTGATCTCAGTGATGATCAAAGTGAAAGGGGTATCTAAGTCTCAAGATGAGACAATGGTAGTAATGAATAATTTTTGTATCACAAGCACGGTGTGCAAATACATGAAGATAAATTGGAACCCATGGAGAGGAGAGTCGGTTAATGATGAAAAGAAGGTATAAGATAAATTCAATCATGTGGATCATCCTTCAAGACCTAAGAATGTGAGGGATCCAGGTCTAGGACCTGATGAAGAAGAACCTGAATATAGTGATTAAACTGAAGAAGAAGATACTTCTATAGATGATGGAGGAGATCCGGACTTACCTCCAAGTCCTTCTGCTGAAATTGAATCTCCATAAAAGGAAGCCTTAGTAGAAGAAGAGACACCTGCTGATGAGGAAGACCAGCCAGCCCCTAATCATGAAGAAGAAAAGGAGAATGAATATGAAGCCTCTGATTTTTTCTAATTAATTCTGAGTCCATTAATTGGAAGCTTAGTTGTACCTACTAATGAAGTAGTAGGAGAAATAGAAGAAGTTGTACCTAATCCAGAGGACCCTCCTGCTGTTATAGAGATAGAGTCGATAGTAGAAGATTCTTTTGAGGAAGAACGACCTGTTGAAAATAATGTTGTTGTACATGGGAATGCACCCATTAAGGGGGAGCATCAAACCATGTTTGGAAGTGTTTTAGCGGATTTTGAGATTGAGTACTGGGCAGAAGACCCAGGTTTTGTGGTTTGTGGATTAGACAATCCTGATTATGATAATGAGGAATCCCTCAATAGACCAAAAATCATTTATGATTTTGCGTCTGAGTTGTTACCTGAAGATGTGGTCAGAATGCATGACCTGGATAATTTGAAGAAAAGTCTTAAAGTTAGTTTTGTGGAAGAGACAAGGAAGATGGAAGCTTCACTGGTGTCATCAATCCAATCGATTATTAATGACTCAGTGGCCAGAATAGCATCTGAAAGAGAACATGTGGTAATTGATCCTACTAATATGATCCCCAGGGATGACCTTGAATCCTTAATGGATGAGCTGAAAGAGTCATTTAGTGCTTCTGTTGCTGAGTTGAAGCACGACTTTCTTGAAGAGATGAGCAATTTGGAAAAATATTTTGAACTCTCTCTCGGTTGTAATATGTTAAACTTTATAGCCAAAATAGTGGAAGAAGTTACAGCCTACCGGACTCAAGTATATAGATTGGAAGCAGATGTTGAATCTCTAAAGAAATATGTTGTCTTTTTAGAATCTTAAATGAGTTCAAAATCTCAAGCAGATAAAGACTTGGCCTATGTCAAACGAGTTGTGAGCCAGATGGTTTCAGTGTTCAAAGGTTTTAAAACCTCCATGAATGTTCATGTTAAAACCCAGGATTCCCAAGTCCAAAATCATATTAATGGGTTGGCCAAAAACATCAAGGAAATAGTAACTTTCTCTGTTGGTTTTGTTGCTTCTAGACCTTTAGTGTATTTGAATCAGATTCGAGCTATGATGAAGGAGGAGCTTGGTTCAGCATCAACCAGTGGCTCTGTGGACTCATCATACCTGAGAAAAGTTGTGATTTCTACTAGAGATTCAGCTAGAGAAATAATGAAGATAGTCCAAGACTATCTTAGAGAAGCTTATTCCTCTCAGAAAGAAGTGAAAGACAGGATATACTTCTATTTCCAAAAGGTTTACACAAAGCATCAACTCAAAAATCACTTTAAACTTCTATTGGAAAACCTGAAGTTACCTCCTGTCAATCAAGCCTTCAGAGAGAAAGTCAGCTAAATAAGGGAATTGACTCCAACCTTGGACAAATTCATGGAGAACAAGGATGATTTCATATCTGCTATGGAAAGAGGAGGAGGAATAATTATGGATTTCAGAAATCTTTTGCTGCCTTTCCTGCATGTCGATGCTAGGACAGTGATTGTACCTCCAGATTTACATGCCTCTGCCTCTACTACTTCTCCTATTCAGATGACTCCTGCTCAATCCATTTGAAGCCTTACACCTATGATTACTCAGAGTGCGACTCAGTACAGACCAGGAATAGTTTCATTCGCTCAGCCTCATGTGATCATCTCTGGTGTTCCTAAGCCTTCACCTGCATCCACACAGTTTAAATCCTCTTCTGATCCAAAGAGAAAATCACACATTGAGGATGTGGGTTGAATAAGTGGCTAAGATGTTTGATATGAATCCCTTGTATTTTGTTTTCTTTTTCTGTACCTTTTTGAAAAATATAATACAATTGGCTTTCTTTTCTTTCTCATTTTGTTCCTCTTCTGTTATTTCTTTCCCACTTTTTGATTATCACAAAGGGGGAGAAATATTCTCAACGTATCAAAGAGGGATACATATTCTCAAAGGGGGAGAAATATTATCTAAGAGCTACCATGCTTTTTCCCTCTTATATCATTGCATTTAATTCTACCTCTGATACATTATGTTCTATAACATAATGTTTTCTTGGAGATAATTGAATTTAATGATATATCCTCTGATGAAATTAATCCTTATTTTAAAACTATACTATCATAAGTTGTGATTATCAAAAAGGGGGATATTTTTTACCCCACCTGTTTTGATAATCCCAACTATGCTTTCACATACATTGATAATCCCAATTATTGTTTATCTGTATTCTAATTTGCTCAATCTATGACATTCTATCTGATAATAATATTAAAATAATCCTTGAAATTTTTTAATCAATGTTTATCTCTGTTTATATAAGTTTTGAGGTAATTCTAACCCAATCAGATATGTTTTACATAAAACAGATAATTGTTAGTCACTGATCTGCGTATAGCTACTGATATAGAGCTACCAGTACATAGTCTACCGATAAGATAAGGTCACCGATACGCAGAGCTACAGATATGTACAAGTCCACCGGTAAGAATAGAAAAAGTCTTCCGATTGTACAGAAAGGAGCTACCGATATGCCTAAGTCTACTGATATACAAAATCATTGGAACTAAGTGATCTACTGATACAGACAGTCACTGATAGACCGGATCTAACGATATACCAAGAGCTACCAATAAACAGAGTCACCGATACAGAATGAAGCTACCGATACAAAGCATAGCTACCGATAGATCAAGATCTATCGATAGAATGAAGTCACCAGTATATAAAGTAATTGATACCAGTTCAAAGAGATACTGATATCAGGAGCTACTGATACAAGTTCAAAGAGCTACTGATGGAAGGTCACTGCTACGCAAAGTCCACCATACACATCTACCAACAGAGGGATACTAATGATTGACCAACCAATCAAACCCTATACTCTCAATATTATTTATTTATTAATCTAACAGTTACATTTTATGTTTTTAATGCAGTTAATGTTATTTAATGATATCTTTTGGCATGTCAAGGAACCGTACCTAGTCCCATGCAAAAAGTAATAATTCCTTTGTGCTGGAGTAAAAATCTATAAAAGGGAAGATAAAGATCTTGCTGGAGGAGCACGAATACAAGAGAAAATCAAGGAACTAAGAAGGCACACGAAGGGTGAAAAAGTCAAGGTCTTAACAGCATTGAAATGTGGTACATTCACAAAAATGAAAAGGCTACATCCATACCTGGAGAGCACTGGACATACATGAAGCAATTCATTTCTGGAGGAGAACACAAGCTGCATCTTGAGTGATAAACTACATCAAGCACTTCATGCACTCAGGCTGCTAAGCTGAACCTGGAACCAAGGAAGGAAACGATAATCTGTTTTCAGAACAAAAACCAGAGAAGGACTCAGAATCTTTTTTGACCAATAAAACGAGTCCAGAGCTTCACTTCCAATCAATAAATATTTTCTAAACTCTTTCATACATACTCTAGTGATTCTTTTATTTACATTTCGAGTAGTGTGTGTACCCTGTTTATTTTACACACACTCTCTCTTCTGAGCTAAGATGGAGGATTCTTAAATCCTCATTCAAAATCTATAACTCCCTTGTATCCCACTGTGGATAGTGGTAGAGGTCGAGTAAGACCTGGACAACTTTGAGCTATTGTTTTTTTCCCACATAGAACTGTGGTAGAGGTCTTTGAACCTGGACATTCTTTGCACTATTGTTTACCCCGATCCAGGGTGTGGATCAGTTTATATAAATTGTTTGAGAGGACTAAGACTCGGCTTGAGAATGAACCTCTTGGTTACATTTGCTGTGCATTTTAGTTTAAGTCATAAGTATACTATATATTTCATATTCCTCTGCTAACTACTTTGAAATATAATTTGTTTTAATGTTACTTTGATAGTTAAATTAGCAAGTGTTTATACTTATTGAAAACCAGTAAGTTAGTTTGAAATGTTAATTTAATCTTTAGATTAAATTAACTGAGACATAAAAAATCATTGAGAAACTAATTGAACATTTACAATCTGTATAAATTCACTATAGTTTAACTTTGTTTTTAAATTGGGGGATTTTAAAAGAAATTTTTTTAACAGAAATTTTTTTTGGTACTAAATTCACCCCCCTATTGAGTATCCACTCCAAACAACAGTTTCTTACCCTAGAATATACCTCATGTGAGATGTCATTATTCGTTATCAAGCTTGATGATCATGATTTTGGTTTCGTTTTGGGCTACTTTGTGGACTTTCCTTTGTGGTTTTGGGGTACCTACTGAGAATTTTCTTACTCACCCGTGCATGGGATTCTCCTGCATGTGTTGTGTCTGGTGAACAAGACCACCGACTTGATAAAGGACTTGATGGACAAAGACCCAGTGGAGCCCAGTGAGACCAGGTAGGCAGGGCATACTTCTACAGCTTCCAGCAGCTACATTGTACTCACCCATCATGTGGGGTTTCAAACTCAGTGGTTATTTCTAATGGACTTTGTCACGAACCATCACAGGTCGACCTAGAACCGGCCACCCGAGTCGATCCGCAACAAGGCCCGAGAGGCGTTCCCAATCCTCTCGGGCTGGCGAAAAGGGCCAAGGGCATCAACATAGTGACAATGGGAAGGATTTCGCCCAATATAAATAAACAAAAGTAGCGGAATAAAAAAACAGCCCAAAAATAAATAAACTGAACAAATCAACTAAGAAAGAACTGAAAAGAAAAAAAACTAACCAGCCCTGACGACCACTAAACTCCACGTGACCCCACGGGTCACTCTCCGATCACAAGACACAACATCTCCCACGGCGATCAAGATCAAGCTGAAACCTGCACCTGTGACTAAAAACAATAATGAAGTATAGGTGTGAGTATTAAAACTCATTAGGTGTGCCTATGTAATCTATTCCCAAATGCATTTCCTTTAAACAAAATAATCATCAACTTCAGGTTTGAACTAGAATATATAAAATTAAGGCTTTCTACATGTTACTCAAAAGAAAAGTACAAGTCATTTCCCTTATTATTTTCTCAAAACCCAAATCAATATTTTAGTGAGACATTAGCATTTTTCAAAGGGGAAGTGATGTTTACATTTTCTATTTGCACAAAGAGGTTTAAACACTTCCATTTGAAAACCATTTCTAGAAAACAAGTCAAAACCAATTTATCAGTTTCCAAGGAAAAACAGTATACAAAAATGCACAAAATAAATCACACAGTAAGGGCAATGTAGGTGTATATATAAGCATCATAGTCACTACTGCAGGCAAAAAAATCCGAATAGACATGGGTAAACCTAGGAGATCGAGAATAAACCAGAAGACACAAATACATGAGAAATCATCTTTATCGACATTTCATGATGAAATCAAAATGCACAATACGCTCAACCATCCTCTCTCAGGCAGGTGGAGGGAAAATCCCATAGTAATAAACCCAATATATCCACCTATAATGGGCCACTGGTCAGAACCATAACCTACCAGTGCAGCAATCATTCTTAGAATATTCTCCCAATATGTCAGATTCCCATGTCTCAAGTGTTTAAGAAGGGGGTGAGCCAACCGATGCCAACCGAGCATCCAATCATATAGATATATAATAATATAGCACAACATTACACACCCCGAGCCACCCCAAGGAATATGTCCCTCACCTTCCTTCTATAGATCACAGGGAAGTCCTACACAGTGGACCCCCATAACATATATCTCAACCAATGCAAGGGACCATATCCGAGGAGATTTTTCTTGACATAACTAGTTTTACAAAAGTGCCAACTGGGCCTCACACAATTTCCGCATGCCAAACCATTTCTTAAGAATTACACACGCACCACTTCGAAAACCAAAAATACGCTTCAAATCCCATTTAAAAAACACGAACCAAAATTTTAAATCTAAAACATGTTCACAAAGGCCAAAGGGTCATTTAGTCAGGCAATTAATGTGAAAACACAATCAAACCATTTATTACAACACATTTCAAGAAATAAATCACTCCAATTCAAAGCAGAAAATTTACTATATGTTCTATATCAATAATTAATATTAGGACTAGGTGCTAAAATCAAGAAATAAATGATTCTTAAATTTAAAAGAGAAATTCATAGGGAAACCTACCTCAAAAATGGAGCGGAGCAAGACGAAAAACTCGGCACCGGACACCTTGGACGAAGACCGCCCCGTAGTGGTGCACACATACACCCCAATATATATATACACCCCTTAATCCAATACACATATTTCCCGTACCATGTGGGAATATGGGTAAAGAGGATTTATATATATATAGGTATACGTACCTATGTATGTGTGTACAACCCTTCGAGAAGACCCCGAACTATCTAATTAACCCAAAAGAGAAACGAAGATTATCCAAAACTCTAAATAAAATTGAAACAATATATATATATATAAGTAGAATCAATCAACCAAAGCTGGGCCAATCCCCCTAGTAAAACTTCACATAAACCAAAACCATTTGAAAACATGACGCTCACCATTCAAAACCATCTACAATTGATATAAAAAAATTACAAATTAAGTTCACATGTCAAATATTTCATTTTCCTTCAAAAGATCTTTCCAAAATCATCTGCACCTTAAGTGACCTTAAAAAAGGTCCCCGTCCACCAAATAACCCTCAAAACATCCTCATGAAACTCCGCACCAAGACACTCACACAAAACATAACAAATTTTCGATACAAAACCCGAGACCAAAACACGAGCATGTCAAACCCTTCAAAGACGTATTTCGCATCACTCAAAAATATAATAAACCATTTGTGCAATTTATAAAAACCCTTTGAAGAGGCCAAAGAAGATTATACACCTAAAGTACACACACTTTCCCAACCGATTCCCCAAAAAGTCTGTTTTAATAATTAAAAAAATCTAAAATTAATACGTAAAAAATACACGATGAGGCATAAATGCCAAAACTACTCCCTTATTCAATAAAAACTCATTTTGAACCAAAACGCAACTCAAATTCCATTGAAATTATACTTTTCACATTGCAAATATGGAATAAAACACTTTTCATGAAACATTTCAAAAGCATATCACAATACATAGTCATTCTTTTTCAAAAACTCAATTTCCAACCCATAAACATATTAAAACACTACCATTTCACACTTCACACTACCAAATAACATTTATAACTCATTAAAATTAACTAAAAATGAGAGGGTAAAATAAATAAACCTAAAATAATGGCGGATGAACCGAAATGGACCGAAGCGCTTCGCCTTCGGCGGCGGATGACGAAATCCGCACGAGGAAGACCTGAAAGACCCGACACACACCCTATAAGTGGAAGAAAACAACAAAACCCGGTCAACCCATGACCAAGGGTTCGGCCGAGACAAAACCGAGGGAGTTACCTGTCCAATTGGGCGTTGGTGAGTTCGCGCAAGGGAGAGGAGGCCACCGGAGGGAGAAGGCCGCGGAGAGGGAGGTTCGCCGAGAGGAGGGAGCGACTTCGGCGGTCCGGGAGGGGCGGGGGTCGTTGCGCGAATGGAGGGAGGGGAGGAGGGGGGATTCGGCATCACGAGGTAGGGGAGAAGGGGGGAGATCGCGAGGTAAAAATGGGGGGTGCGGTTAGTTTAGGTTTCCATTTCCTTTTCTTTTAATTCATTATAATTTAATTTTAATTCAATTGATTTAATAAAAAAAAGAAAACTCAAAAATCAACAAAATTTAATTGAAACCCAAGAATAAATAAAATAACCGCAAATATCGGATCGGGTGTGACAATTCTCCCCACCATGACACTTTCTACCCCCAGAAAGTCCCAAGAGATTCATTTGATCAAAACCCAAGAAAAGATAATTTACAACCAAGGCAAAACCTGAGAACTCAATGACCAAAGAACCCACACTTACTTTCATTCAGAACCCAAAACTATAGATTCCCGAAAAGAAACTACGAGCCTGCACTCAAAAGAAGCCACACATCGAAGGAAGACATCACATAAGACAACAGATCTTGAACAAACAACGATTTAGAGGTGATGAAGAAAACTTGCTCTCTTCTGAACACAATCCAACAAGGAACACCCCAACCCCTAACACAAAAACCACCGAAGGAAGCAGTCGAGACCTGTTCGGGATCTCTATGAGAATACATTACACAAACCATTATCCCAACCAACCAACTTCTACGTTCGGGGTCGAGTGGAGCTAAAACAAGAAAAAGGTAGATCACCTGGAAGATGGATTCATCCCAAGTTCATCGCATGGTGGTCTCCCCACCAAATTAGGATTTCAGACGAACATTGATTTCAGAAGCTGGAGTAGCTCTCAAATCCTAACGGAAGTTGAAAAGCCCAAAGAAACGAAACATGGGGCAACATGTACCACCATTCAACATCAGCAACATTAAAAACACTACAAATACATTCCCATTAAAACAAGGTTCCAAAAGTACATACAGCATCATTCTTCACATGCAAAATAAGACAACACCACAAATTACATTAATTACAGCAACAAAAGCATTCACAACAAAAGAAGCTTATCACTGAGCTTGCAACAACGCTACGTTCGTTCAACTGAGTTGGTTAGTTTTCCAAGGGAGTGGATCTGGCCTCATGTCACTTCCTAGCGCCGCCCTGGAAAAACCTTTGCAAATGACCTAAACATCCACAAGTATTACAGATCTTAGGCGCTTTGTGACATGAAAACTTCTTATGCCCATGCTTCCCACACTGAAAACACAACCAGTACTTCCTCTCGAATGAATCCGGTGAGGCCAAAAACAACGGCCTTTTTGTGCCTCTTCTCAACTGGCCAGACACTGCTAAATCGGCTTCGACTTGAACAGCCAGCCTCGCGACTTCTTCATAATCATCAGGAAATGAAGGCACAGTTGGGAGGAATTCTGATCAGATACCCCTCTCAAATAATCGGACTATCAAAAATTCATCCCCGACGAGGTTTGGGAGATACAGAACCAGCTCGGTGATGCTCTTAGCATACTCCAAAACCGTCGAATCGCCCTGCTCGAGACCATACAACCTTGAACTCATCAGTGTCTTCACATCATCGGGAAAGTATTGCTGGATGAACAAGGCTTTAAAGCCCCCCCACGAAAATTCTTCTGTGGTTCGGACTGAAGAACGGATTCCCACCATTCCCGACTTTGGCCTTCCAACGTGAAGGTGGAAAGCTCCAACATGAGAGGTTCGGGAGATTCAAGCCGAACAAAGATCTCCTCAATGTTTCGCAGCCAATCCTTAGCTTTCCCTGGTTCTGGTTGCCCAAGAAAATGAGGAGGGTTTGACTCTCAGAACCTCTAGACGAACTCCTGATATTGAGAACCATCGGGCTCCATATCCGAAAAGGACAAACCAAACACCTAAAGAATTTCTTGATCAACTGAAAGGAATGTGGTGAAAGAACTACCCGCAAATACTTCTCAAAATCCCTTAGAACTCAGTGGGGAAGAAACCTGAAAATGAGAAGCACAAAACCAAATCAAAACATATCATAAATCAAAATTTCACATCCCATTTTTAAATCAATAACCCAAACTCAAAACATAATTTCAATCACACCTCTAACACACCAAATTCAGAGTCCAAAAAGGAAATCACCAAAAACTAAAGGGCAACATCACACACACACATATTAAAACATTAAAAACCCCCATTTTTGAAGAACCTGTTTAGAAAGCATAACAGCCTTTTGAACCAATCACCCACTATTGGCATTCCCTTTAGGATCACATATATACACTCTTGATCTAGCTCAAGATATCACCCATACATACCAATAACCATCCACTCACCACATACATACATCCATACACATATATGTGATCCCTCGTAGGAATACCAAGAGTCGGATAAAAGAAACATTATCACTTTCAAAACCACTTTAAAAATACCTCAACCAATTTTAATACCACACCTCATTGTCAAAGAAAAACATTTTCAAATTCCCTATTCACTTTCCAATTTCACATTTCACAAACCTTTCAAAAACGTTCAAAACGTTTCCCAAAATAACCCCCATTTTCAAAAAACCCATTTCACACTCAAAAGATTCAAAGATTTGGTTTTGGAAATCCCCCTTTTGACTAGACAATCATTATTTTGTCATGACAAACTTCATTTTAAAATCTAAACAAGACACCCCAAAACCATCGCAACCTACATTAAGCACAATCGAATGAAACCTACTATTCAACAAGTCAAAAATCTCAAAATCAAAAAAGGATCCAAAACAATATACCAGGGGGAAACTAGTGTCGATGGGTGAGTTGGACATATGGTTGTCTGCCATATTCCAATCAGACCACCATCACGAAGAGTCTTTCGGGGCCATGTCCCCGGCTCCACATGGCTTTACAGGCCCTGCGAGCTCACTGAGACAACAGGCCCGACTATCATTTCATTTCCCCAAATACCAAGTAACCCACAAGATCCAAATAAACCAAGAAAACCCGACTTCCCATAGTAACTCAAGGTTCGACCCAGAAAGTGTTGGCCAGACACTCCCCAAAACCTACACCCAAGCTCTGACGGTCCTACTCCATCTACCTTGACCACCCAAATAACAAAGGGCGCTCTGAAAGATAGGTCCTATAAAGAACGTGGCTCTGATATGATTTTTTCATGAACCAACATAGGTCGACCCAGAACCAGCCACCCGAGTCGATCCGCAGCAAGGCCTGAGAGGCGTTCCCGATCCTCCCGGGCTGGCGACAAGCACCAAGGGAATCAACAGAGTGACAATGGGAACGATTTCACCCATTATAAATAAACAGAAGCAGCGGAATAAAAAAACAACCCAAAAATAAATAAACTGAACAAATCAACTAAGCAAGAACTGAAAAGAAAAAAAACTAACCGGCCCCGATGACCACTAAACTCCACGTGACCCTGCGGGTCACTCTCTGATCACAAGACACAACATCATCCATGGCGATCAAGATCAAGATGAAACCTTCACCTATGACTAAAAACAAGAATGAAGTATAGGCGTGAGTATTAAAACTCAGTAGGTGTGCCTAAGTAATCTATTCCCAAATGCATTTCCTTTAAACAAAAGAATCATCATCTTCAGGTTTGAACTACAATATATAAAAGTAAGTCTTTCTACATGTTACTCAAAAGCAAAGTACAAGTCATTGCCCTTATTCTTTTCTCAAAACCCAAATCAATCTTTTAGTGAGACATTAGCATTTTTCAAAGGGGAAGTGATGTTTACATTTACAATTTGCACCAAGAGGATTAAACACTTCCATTTGAAAACCATTTCTAGAAAACAAGTCAAAACAAATTTATCAGTTTCCAAGGAAAAACAGTATACAAATATGCACAAAATAAATCACACAGTAAGGGAAATGTAGGTTTATATATAAGCATCATAGTCACTACTGCAAGAAACAAAAGGCGAATAGACATGGGTAAACCTAGGAGATCGAGAATAAACCAGAAGACACCAATACATGAGAAATCATCCTTATCGACATGTCACGATGAAATCAAAACACACAATATGCTCAACCATCCTCTCTAAGGTAGGTCGAGGGAAAATCCCACAGTAATAAACCCAATATATCCACCTACTATGGGCCACTGGTCAGAACCATAACCTACCAGTGCAACAATCATTCTTAGAATATTCTCTCAATATGCCAGATTCCCATGTATCAAGTGTTTAAGAAGGGTGTGAGCCAACCGATGCCAACCGAGCATCCAATCGTAGTGATATATAATAATATAGAAAAGCATTCAACACCCCGAGCCACCCCAAGGAATATGTCCCTCACCTTCCTTCTATAGATCACAGGGAAGTCCTACACAGTTGACCCCCATAACATATATCTCAACCAAAGCAACGGACCACATCCGAGGAGATTTTTCTTGATATAACTAGTTTTACAAAAGTGCCAACTGGGCCTCACACAATTTTCTCATGCCAAACCATTTCTTAAGAATTACACACGCACCACTTTAAAAACCAGAAATATGCTTCGAATCCCATTTAAGAAACCCAAACCAGAATTTTAAATCTAAAACATGTTCACAAAGACCAAAGGGTCATTTAGTCGGGCAATTAATGTGAAAACATGATCAAACCATTTATTGAAACACATTTTAAGAAATAAATCACTCCAATTCAAGGAAGACAATTTACTAACTATTCTATATCAATAATTAATATTAGGACTAGGTGCTAAAAGAAAGAAATAAATGGTTCTTAAATTTAAAGGGAAATGCATAGGGAAACCTACCTCAAAAAGGGAGCGGAGCAAGACGAACAACTCGGCACCGGACACCTTGGACGAAGACCGCCCTGCAGTGGTGCACACATACACCCCTATATATATACACCCCTTAATCCAATACACATATTCCCCACGCCATGAGGGAATATGGGTAAGGAGGATTTATATATATATATATAGGTATACGTACCTATGTATGTGTGTACAACCCTTCGAGAAGACCCCGAACTATCTAATTAACCCAAAAGTGAAACGAAGATTACCAAAAACTCTAAATAAAATTGAAACAATATATATATATATATAAACGTAGAAGCAATCAACCAAAGCTGGGCCAAGCCCCCTAGTAAAACTTCACATAAACCAAAACCATTTGAAAACATGATGCTCACCATTCAAAACCATCTACAATTGATATTAAAAAAATACAAATTAAGTTCACAAGTCAAATATTTCATTTTCCTTCAAAAGATCTTTCCAAAATCATTCGCACCTTAAGTTCCCTTAAAACAAGGTCCCCTCCAACCAAATAACCCTCAAAACATCCTCATGAAACTCCACACCAAGAAACTCACACAAAACATAACAAATTTTCGATACAAAATCCGAGCCCAAAAGACGAGCATGTCAAACCCTTCAAAGACATATTTTGCACCACTCAAACAATATAATAAACCATTTGCGCAATTTATAAAAACCCTTTGAAGAGGTCAAACAAGATTTTACACCTAAAGTACACACACTTTCCCAACCGATTCCCCGGAAAGTACGTTTTAATAATTAAACAAATCTAAAATTAATACGTAAAATACACGACGAGGCATAGATGCCAAAACTACTCCCTTCTTCAATAAAAACTCATTTTGAACCAAAACGCACCACAAATTCCATTGAAATTATACTTTTCACATTGAAAATATGGAATAAAACACTTTTCAAGAAACATTGCAAAAGCATATCACAACACATAGTCATTCTTTTGCAAAAACTCAATTTCCAACCCATAAACCTATTAAAACACTACCAATTCACACTTCACACTACCAAATAGCATTTATAACTCATTAAAATTAACTAAAAAATGAGAGGGTAAAAGAAATCAACCTAAAATAACGGCAGATTTACCGAAATGGACCGAAGCACTTCGCCTCCAGCGGTGGACGACGAAATCCTCATGAGGAAGACCTGCAAGACCCGCCGCACACCCTATAAGTGGAAGAAAACAACAAAACCCGGTCAACCCATGACCTAGGGTTCGTCCGAGACAAAACCGAGGGAGTTACCTGTCCAATAGGGCGTCGGTGAGGCCGCAAAAGGGAGAGGAGGCCACCGAAGGGAGAAGGCCATGGAGAGGGAGGTTCTCCGAGAGGAGGGAGCGACTTCGGTGGTCCGGGAGGGGCGGGGGTCGTCGCACGAATGGAGTGAGGGGAGGAGTGGGGTTCGGCATCGTGAGGTAGGGGAGAAGGGGGGAGATCGTGAGGTAAAAAGGGGGGTGTGGTTAGTTTAGGTTTCCATTTATTTTTCTTTTAATTCATTATAATTTAATTTTAATTCAGTTGATTTAATAAAAAAAGAAAACTCAAAAATCAACAAAATTTAATTGAAACCCAAGAATAAATAAAATAACCGCAAATATCGGGTCGGGTGTGACAACCTTCTTGTTTTACTTTTATAGATTTAGGATGAGGTTGTGTGTGTGTGCATACAGGAACTCTAGAAAATTCCTCCCACTTACTGGTTAATGCATTCTGCACAAGTCACCAACCCCTGGACATCGGGAGGCAGTCTTGGGGTATGTCATGACAAGGGTCCTGGGAGATGGGTTGTGACGAAGTGGTATCAGAGGTGGTCAGTTCAACCTCAATCACGGAGGGTCTATTGTTTTTTATGGAAACAATGTTGAATGTTTAGAGTTTGACTTTCAGATTTAGGGAGTCCAATGTTGGTGTGGCGGCTGACATATCTATACACCGACCCCCTGAGTTCTTCTTTTGGGGTATATACATGAAAACACTTGATTCATAAGTGTCTTTTTTATGATCTTCTTGAATAAGATTTAGCTCACCAGGTATAATATTCTGACTATGGAACATCTTGATCTATTTTAGGATGCCTCCATGCAGACAACAAACTAGGCTTGTGATACGTGATTGTTTAGATAGCCCAACTAGCTATGTGGTGTCAGTTATAGACCAGTGCTAGAGATAGAACTTATGAGTGGTGAACTAGAGTTGCAATCACCTGTTGAACAATAGTTACTACCAGTGTTAGCAGTAGTGGATGCGTGAAGGCTCAGTGCCTTGCCTGAGTTCCGAAGATAGAGACCTCACAGCTTCATGGGAGAGATAGATCCTCTGATCGTTGAGGATTGGCTGGAGGCAGTGACATGTGTCTTCTATTTAGTGAGGACACCGCTTGACCAGATGGAAATATAGGCTGCAAGCCTTCAACAGGGATCGACAGAGAGATGGTCTATCTTGACCATCCAGAAGCATGATGAGGTGACCCTCACCTGGTTATACTTCAAGCAACCTTTCAAAGAGGAGTTTTTCCTTTGACTTTTTGGTTAGTGCGCATATAGAAGCTGCTTCACCTTCAACAGCGAAACATGTCAGTGGATGAGTACTCTGTGAGGTTTACAGATCTCTATGACTACGCCATAGATATGGTACGAGGCCATTTCTTTGTGGCCTGATCCTTTGATAAGGGACTTATATGAGAGATTAGGGAATCCATGGTGTCTCTCAACATCCCCACTCAGGATGGAGTGCTAGAGAAATCCCTTTTTGCGAGGAGCTTCTTAGAACACCATGTGGAAATAGCCAAAGCCACCGGCAGACCTCAGGTGGTAAATTTTTCCATGGTGAGAAGTAGACAATAGACACGGGGGGCCTAAGAGAGCCAAATCATTCAGGTTACAATCTCAGGACTCGGGGATTGAAGTATGGGGCTCCTAGAGCAGAATGAGTCAATAGGGAACAAGTTTGTTCTTCACGTGCGGCGGACCGGTGATGTGGCTCTATTATTGCATAGTTTTGCGACATCTTTTATTTAATTTTTATCAATTTAATTAATTATTCTGACACTTTTTGATAAATAATGGCATTTTTTATTTTTATTATTACATCTCTTAATTAATTTGTTTTTATAATTTAATTTGTGTTTTTAGTCTTTAATTTAGAAATTCTGAACATTTTAATTATATAGAGTTATTCATTTAGATTAATAATATTAATGTAGTTTAAATTTTAATAATTTTAAATGTTATTTTTTTATTTAGTTTTTCAAAAAAATCATTATTATAATTTAGTTTTTAATTTTAAACATTACCCTTTAATTTAAATTTATTTCAATAAATTGAACTTATTTATTAAGTAGTTTATTTATTTTTCTAAATAAATATGTTAAAATTTTAAGTTAATGATAAATAAAATAGCGTGTTCTTATTTTTTTAGTTTTCATTTTGTCATCTAACTATTTAAAATTGTCGTTTAATATCTTCAAGTAATTTTAATTATTTTAATTTTATGTCTGTAGATAATTATTTGTATGTTTTTTACTTTTATTTAGATATTTAATAAATTAATCTTAATATTTATATTTTTAGTTAATAATTATGTTGCTGTTTTTTTAATTAAATATTTTAGTTAGTTTTTAGTTACAGTTAATTATTTAATCTTAAACAATTTTGTTAATTTTGCTTTCATGTTTATTAATTAATTTTATCATTTTTTATTTGCTTTAAAATAATTTTTATTGTTAACGTTTTAATTTGTACTACTGGTGAGTGGCATACCGAAGTCACGACACGCTGATATTACATCTCTCCATTGTGACTCACCGATACCTTGTCACAACAATGTTTCATAAAACTATCAGTAAGTCATGACTCAACGATCATTTTGAAACATCATCCGTATGTGCATCAGTTTTAGTCTCTCATTTCATCGGAATCTTACTTTATTTCATCTATCTATGAGTCACTAACTCACCGAAGTTTTTTAATTTAAATAATAGTTTCTTATGACGTGCCCATGTTGTGAATCACCGATCTATTTTTTTTATTTTTCCACACCATCGGATTCACTTCCCTACACTTTCAACCGATTCTGCACCTTTAACATCGCAACACCCCTATTTTCCACTCAGCCTGTATTTTTCCACATTTTTACCCGGTCACCTCTGATTGAATTCCCGAGCCAAATTCAACCATAAATTTAACGATCAGAATAATAAAATCAAATATCTTCCAAGAAGATGCATTGCATGAGAAGTACGAAAACCCAAAATCACTCAGATATGAAATACTTGGAGCCTCCGTTTCTGCTGATCCGCATGCTACTGAAGTGGTGGAGAGCGCAACTGCTCAGCCTTGGAGGAAGCCTGCGCACTTCAGATCTGAGCCAGGAAACCACCGCCGGACCTGCTTCGAGAGATCTCACCCGCATATGGCCACCGCTGTGGGAATTCGAGGGATAATTCGAGCCGTTCTCTAGCCGAGATGTCTCGCTGGACTGAAGGAGGAGCCAACCGCCCCTGCAAGGCTGACCTTCGGAGTCTGTTGCTACAGATCCTGGGAGGAGGCCGAGCCGAGCTGCTGCGTGAGGAGTTCATTATGCCGCTGCAACAGTGCTGAAGAAGGAGACCCCTCCCCTAGGGTTTCTTTGTGCCGAAATGGGGTGGGGGAATTTAATTAAAAAAATGAAATGAAATAAATAAATTAGTTAAAATAAAACTAAAATAAAAAGATAAATTTTTAAAGAAGAAACTAAATTAAAATGCTAAATAAATTATAGTTATGAGATAATTAATAAAACAGAATTATAAATATAATTAACATTAAACTTTATTATACATAATTAATTAACTTTATAATTTTAGTTTAAAAAGTTTATTTTTTAGTGTTTCACATTAAATAAGTGTTTAATAATATATTAAATAAAATACCAATAATAATTTAAAAATAAAACACACATTTTAATGAGTTAACAATTTAATGTTCAAGAAAATAATTTATTTAATAACTATTTTATCATTATTAATTAATCATAAATAACAACTTGACTATTTAATATATTGTTTAGAACTAAAATTTTTACAACTTATAAATTATAATACTGTAACTTAATTTAATGCATTAATTACCTAATAGAGATATTTGTTCCCAATTTAAATTAACATTACATAATTTATTAAATTAAATTAGTTAAGTACTTAATTACTTAATAATAATATTTAATAATTAATAAATTGTTTTTTTGATTAAATTAGAAAAATATCCAGCTAATAATTGTTATGTAATTTATCTATTATTATCTATTTTTTTATTATCATGTTTTAACAGTTTTAACTTTGTTTTGATGTTATTTACATTGCAGGTTCATACTAAGTCCTTAAAAACGTCGAGGTTCACGCAACTAACTTTGCGAAATTTAGTTATGAGGTCAAAACTAGCGCGACATGCTAGTTGTGAAATAATGCACGTGTGCGGTGCAATAGTGAATGATAAACTCAAGTCGGTGAAGAGTTCCGGTGACGAGCAGCAGAAGACAGTGGGTACTTAAAGCGGAGCAAGCAACAATATTCAAGTGGGGTGACGACATTCATTAGAGATTGGATCATTTACTAGGAAGCAGAGCAAGATCCTTGGGGTGAATTCTGGAGCAGCTCTCAGAGAACCATTCTTTGGAGATCCGACATCCAGGAGCAGCAATTCCTGGTAGCAGAGGGAGTTTCCTTCCTCAGTTTTCTTTGAATTCTTCTCCTTTATAATTGAATTGTTTTAGTATACGTAATAGAGATGATTTCTAGATAAGTCTATAGTTTGTGGATATATTTAAGTTCCACTGGTTATCATTAAATTCTCATTTCACTTAATCATTTTAATTTATTCAGTATTGATCGGCGAGATCGCTACGAAATTCATTCAATTGCATAGTTCCAAGAAAGTTTAATTTTAAAATTTCACTGTCAGATGGAGAGATTGATTGTGGAAACACTTTTCAAAAATAATATATTCAAAAGACTTCAAGACATATGGTGAGTTTGTCTTGCTGTTAATTTTCATATAGTTCACAGTTGATTAATTTTGGAGTGGCGAACTCTTAAATTGGTTGGCTTGCATGACTTAACCTCTGGCGAGGGAGGTGATTCATACTACTTATAGTGGTACTCTGCAACAACCAATTATTTAATTGAAAAACCTTCAAAACCAGTAGAGTGGATATTAATCCCCGAGCGTTTTAATAGATTGTTGTTTTTATCAGTGTTCTATATCTCTGTTATTTCATGTTTTACAACTGTCTCTAGATTCAATTTAGTTTTTAAACTTGTTTTCCAATGTTCTGTCACTGTACTGCTTTTAAAAAGAAAAATAATAAGGAAATATATAAAAATTCCAAAAATAGAAAAATCACTCCACTGGTGACAACAGTGGAGTTTACCAAGTTTTAGAAGACTAGTGGCCAAATTTACCTTCCATGTGGGTTCGACCCTGCTTGCCACATATATAGTAGTTAGTAGAAATATAAATTTTATACTTTGATCGAATTTAACGAAAGTTTAGGTAATGATTTTGGCGCCGTTTTCGGGGAAGGCACAAGCCGTTACTCTAAAAAAACTAAAAAATCACATATATTAAAATCTTTAAAAAATGAAAAAATTTGAAAATTGTTTTAAAAAAAATATATGTTACCTGTCATTATGAATTATTAGTGCTGGGTACTATGTACTATTGTTTTCATGAGTAGAAGAACATATGGTGCTAGATTAGAGCCTCTGAACCTTGAATTAGATAAACATTTAACTACTCTAAGAAAGAAGAACAAAATTGAAATGGAAAACATAGATAATAGAGTTCCATCACCTAACAAATATCAAAATCAACCAGAACTCATAGAAGAAAATTAAAGGCCTAGGATGAGGGAGTTTCAACATCCTATAGTTTCAAGCAATCCATCATCATCCATTAGGTTATATCCTAGAGCTAGAAATTATGAATTCAAACAGTCACATATTTCATTGATGCAATCTTTTAATGGAATCTCTAATGAGGACTCCCTTTCCATCATTAGATTCTTCTATAACACTGTGCAATAGTTACCTCTTCAAGGACTCACAGATAATAAACATAGAATGAGAGTCTTTACATTTTTCTTTAAAGGATATGCTAGAAATTGGTTTCTGAGTCTAGATGAGAACATTTTTGAAAACTGGGATCAGGTTTATAATTCTTTTATTATGAAAATTTATCCTCAAAGAAAAAAAGTGAACTTAGAACAAAGATTACTAGTTTTCATCAAGAGGATGAGGAAGTTTTTCATGAAGCTTGCGATAGATTCGGGGATCATCTTAGGTAGTGTCCCCATCATCAACTCCCATCACACCTTCTTATGGATACATTCTATAAAGGGTTGTCCTCTTCTGGACAAAATCTATTTGATCAAGTTGTTGCAGGTAATTACAATGATAAAACGGATGAAGAACTCAGACAAAGTTTTTAACAATCCTTCACGGGATTCAAAACCAAAAAATTCAAGAAGAATATGAGTCAATAGAAATGTTAACCCAAACACTGCTTCAATAAATGAAACTCAAGCTCAACATGCTGAAATCACCAACCAACATCAATCTTTAATGAACCAGAACTCAAAACAAACTATTAACCAAATTGGATGTCCAAATACCAACCAATATTTAAGGGAACAGTGTGTCTAGTGTGGTATGTTTGGGCATACTGATAACTTTTTTCCTAATTTTGATATGTCGGCCCAACAACAAGAGAATTTGAACTTTGTTAACTATGGTCATATAATGCCTCCTAAAGAAGATCCATTTTCAAAAATTATAATCAAGGCTATAGGAACCACCCTAATCTGTCTTGGAATGATCATGGCTTAATCAAACAATCCACTGCCCCTAATTAATTTAATCCACTATGACCAAATTTTCAGAATCAACAAAGGGGAGAGTCATCAAATGTACTATGAAACAATGATAATCACATGTCTTATAAGCATGATCTAATTTTGACCAAAATTAACTCTTACGAAGAAAGATACACGACTCAGCAAACCAAACATCAAAATCAATATGAGTCAGATAAAATGCATACTAATGTTAGAATGAAAAATGTGGAAACACTACATGGCCAACATGCTAGGGATTTCTCATATAAGAAAAAATGTAGACTTCCTAGTACCACTGAACATAACCCTAGAGATAATTCCATGGTTGTTGTAACTAGAAGTGGGCTTAATACAAAAACTGTTTCTATTAAAGAAAATGAAAATTCCCAAAATGAAAATATTCTTCAATATAGAAATAAAAATATGCTTTGCACACATGCTGTAAATTTACAAAAAATTCATACAAATGATATAAATCTGAATTTTTCACCTGAAACTGAATCTAAAACTTCTTCTAAAAATCATAAAAATAAAGGTAAAGAAAAGTTTGAGGAAGAGGTGTGGGATATACCTACTATTCCGAAAATTTTCCCCCACACATCCCTTTCCCTGAGAAGGTTAATCCACAAAGTAACACCTAGGCTGAACTTCTTTAGTTCCTTGGTCTCCACTCTAAACTCCAAGTGAACATTCCTTTTATACAAGCCTTAATTAAAATCCCATATTACATGAAATATTTTATGAAAATTATTTCAAACAAAAAAACTCTAGAAGAATTTTCTACTTACAACCTCACTGAAGAGTGCAGTGCTATACTTCAAAAGAAAATACCGCCTAAACTGAAAGACCCGGGCAGTTTTGTCATACCTTGCACACTAGAAAACTCTAATCAACAAAACTATTTGTGTGATTTAGGTGCTAGCATTAATCTTCTCCCATACTCAATGTTTCAATAGTTGAGGTTTGGTTACCTTCAACCCACCACAGTCATACTACAGTTAACTGATAGATCATTCACACATCCTGTGGGTAGGGTTGATGATTTTCTTGTAGGGGTTGGGAAGCAATTTTTGCCTGCTGACTTTTTAGTCATGGATATGGAGTGTGATCAAGAGGTTCCAATCATCGTGGGAAGGACCTTCTTGGCCATAGGTGGTGTTGTTATTGATGTTTCTAAGGGTCAATTAATCTTTTAAAATTAAATAACAACAAAAAGAGTTCAATGTGTTTAGAATGTTAAAGGACTAACTTTTTCTAAAAAATGTTCAATTCTACAGTCCTTAGAGAATGAGAACTCAATTGGAAACTCTGATGAATTTGAAAATCAATTCTCTATTAAAGAAAATAATTTTGAAGCTGAACCTCCTGTTGAATCTGTTTTAGAAATTGAAAATTCTACTCAAACTTCAAAACTAGAAACTTTTTTAGAATTGGATAATTTCCATATTTCTTCTATAGAAGAATCCTCTGTTTTGGAACTTATGAGATTTTTTGAGGGAATTTTAGGGTGTTTCTGTTAACACCAAAATTGTTGAACACTTTCATGATATTGAGGGAGAACGTATAATACAACTATATGCTTCTACTCTGATAAACTTGTTGAAATATGATCTGGAAAATCTGGATAGCATAATGGCCACTTTGGACAGTAGCACTATTACTTCTAAATATAAGCATGAAATTGAAAATCTTTCATCATTTAATACTCCTTTCAAGGGGTATGTCGAAGATCATGGACCTCGCAGGCCTATGAGTCTTTCTTCGAGTGTAGAACCATCCACTCCTGTACTAAAACCAATCCCTGCCCAACTTAAATATTCATTTCTGGGTGAGGACTCCACTTAGCCTATAATAATTTCTACTGAACTTAATAAAAACCAAGAAGAAAGATTTTTGAATGTTTTGAAGAAGTTTAAATCTTCCATAGGCTGGATAATAGCTGATATCTAGGGTATTAGTACTTTATTTTGTATGCATAAAATACCTATGGAGCCTGAACATAAGCCTAGGGTAAAGAGTCAAAGTAGATTAAATCCAAACATGAATGAAGTTGTGAGTGAAGAAGTGATTAAAATTCTAGACACTAGAATGATATATCCCATTTATGATAGTTCCTGGGTCATCCATGTCCAGTTTTTCCCCAAGAAGGGAGGTTTCGCTATAGTTAAAAATGAAATAAATGAAGAATTCCAAGTTAAGAAAGCCAAAAAATGGAGAGTCTGTATTGATTATAAGAATCTTAATGCATCCACTAGGAAGGATCATTTTACAATTCCCTACTTGGATCAAATGCTTGAGAGTCTTACTGGTGATTATTTTTTTTTCAGTTTTTTGGATGTGTATTCTAGTTGCAACCAGATTCTTATTGATCTAGAGGATCAGGAAAAACGACATTCACATGACCCTTTAGAACATTTTCCTACAGGCAGATTCCCTTTGGGTTGTGTGGAGCTCTAAACACCTTTCAAAGGTGTATGATGGCTATCGTTTTAGATATTATTGAGAGAATCAAAGAGGTTTTCATGGAAGATTTTTCTATTGTGGGTAGCATTTTTGATACTTGGCTTGGAAATCTAGAGTTAGTATTTGAGAGATGTATTGAAACCAACCTTGTTCTTAATTGGGAGAAGTGTCAATTTATGGTTACAGAAGGTATTTTTCTTGGTCATAAAGATTCAAAGAGAGTTTTAAAAGTTTATTCTGCTAAGATTAATGTTATTAAAAAATTCCCACCTCTTGTAAATGTCAAGGGTGTTGGATGTTTTTCTAGTTCATGTTGGTTTCTACCGGAGATTCAAAAAAGTTTTTTCTAAAATAACTAAGCCCTTATGTTCCTTGGTGGTCAAGGATTCATCATTAAATTTTGATGAGAACTCTTTCAAATCATTTAATCCACTTAAATAGAAACTCACTACATCACCCATTATTACTGCACCTGATTGGAAACTACCTTTTGAACTTATGTGTGATGCTAGTGACATGGTTGTAGGTGCTGTCCTTGGACAGAGGGAAGATGAGAAACAACATGTGGTGTATTATTGTAACACCCGAGAGTTTTATAAGAAATATTTTGTTTTTATGTTATATAAATCATCAAAGGGATCTTTCACTACACACAAAACTATCTTGGCTTTCTTTACATGCAACCGCAGACTTCCTCGATAGCTTGCGTCGTACGCAATACCGAGTTTCACTAAAAAACGACAAGCTATTAAAATATTATTAAAACTAGCCATTATGAATAGTAATAACCAATTTTTAAAATTTTTTAAATTTTATTTTTCAAAATGGACTTCATTTTTGGATTCTGAATATCGAAATTAGCTTAGGGTGAAATTTTGGTACTTTTCGGATAACTTTCATATTCTGATGAATAGTGAAAATTATTAAATTTTAATTAAAAACAACTTTTTTAATCGAAATAATTAATAGTGATAAATTATTAATTTGAGTGGTTTTAAAGTATATTTAGAATATATTTTTACAATTTAATACAATGTTGTTCATTTTACGTAATTTCACATTTAAACCAGACATAAACAAGTGTCAATCTTTTTATAGTTATTATCTCTTAAAAACACGCTATTTGTCTTGACGACGGGAATTAATTTTTAAATTAGTTAATGTAACTGATATGTTTTGAATTTCGTAAAATAAACATCATTTTTGAATTCATAATATCAAATATAGATTATGCCTAATTTTTGGTATTTTTCTGGAAACTTTCATTTTTTGATGAATAGTGAAACCACTAAGTGGTAGTTAAAAAAACTGAATTTTTTCATAAAACTTAATTTTACCGCTTCTGTGAGTGGAATTTCAAAAATATGAGAGACATGGTTGATGTCAGTAAGTAAAATGTGGTTTAATGAGATGAAAATAATTTTTGGGGAATAGTAACTTTTTACTTTTATTTACCACGGTTAAAAGTAAATAGGGTAGTTAAGGGTAAAAATGATATTATTATTACCCTAACACATGTCCTAATTCTATTGGATAAGTGTAATTCGACCAAAAACAACCTTAGGAATAAAATATGACCATTTAGGCCCACTTGGATTAGATTAGGACATTTATTATCAATTTATTTAAAGAAGGTTTAAAATAGTTAAAATCAAAGTTTAATAACTAAAGCATTTTTAATATAGGGTTATACATAAGATAAATTAGACTATAAATATTCATCAGAAATATAAAAATATTTCCTACATAATGGTATTTTATTTGTAATTTTTAAACTTAAAATAATTTAATTTATTTATGATACAATGATGATGCAGTAATTATCTTATTAATGAAATATTGACATAATTGATGTTATAAATTCCCAAATAAATGTAATTTGAGACTTTTTATGAATTAAAATAATTTTATATGTTAATATGACATGTTAGTATTGATTTAATTAAATTTTTTTCGAACTAATCATTCTATTATGATTTTCACAAAAATCAATTACCAAATAGTGTCAAAATTGACATAAAATAATTTTTAAAACAAATACTATATTATTAATTGTTATTTTATTCCTAAAAATATAAGGATCAGACAAATTACTTAGATAAGGTTATATATATTAATAATAAACAACTTGGGGTTCGTTTGGCTTGATATAGTAAGTTTATTAACCTTATAGTGTAAGAAAACAAGAAGACACGGTAAAAGTTAAATTATCTAACTTAAAGTTAAATATAAATGATAAGGTTACAATTGATACCTAAACTTGTCTAAATTATATTTTATGAGTGATTTTCGATAAATCCACACCTTATCTTAGAAATATATCAATTTAGAGCTATTAAAAACCGAATTTGACTTTATAATAAAATAATATGTTTAGTTATTCCAAAGGTGCCCCTCTCCTCCCTTATAAAAGGTCACCTCCTCCCTCTCTTCTTCACACCACTTTGAGCCTTCACACTTGTCCAACACCTACCAATATCTCCTCTCCACTTCCCTAGAAACATCCTAGAGGTCCTGGTATTCTTCAAAGAACAATTTTAATGTCCTAAGAGGAGGTCTCAAAGAGGCGCTTCAAAGAAGAGGTAATGCCCGTTACCGATTCTTTCATCTTTATTTCTTCTTCCACTTCTTCTTCTTTAGTTGTTTCATTATGAATTAATAAAATCAGTATCACTCATATAATTATACATTATTATAATTATGAAACAACCCTATTTCACAATCTATCCATCCTACGGAAAATAAAATCACCACGCGTGCGTACGTACGAAATACCGTCTCCACGCAGTGGTGTAATCTATTTTCCACCACAACCTTACTTGGATGGGTATAATGGTGTAAATAATAACTATATATGATTATTTTAAAGTGATATTTATTCTGAAATATTATAAATACACTCCAATACAATTCCACGATCATGGGAACGATATCATCGCTCGTGCGTATGTACGGAATACCGTCTCCACGATGTGATGTGACTCGTTATACATGATCTTCATTGCATAATGATTATATAAATGAATAGAATGAATTAATATGATATATATTACACTAATAACATTATGGAAATGAGGTATCTTTAACCTAAAAAGAAAAATAATAATTTATTCGACAAAATGCGCATAAGAACAAAAAGTAATAAACACCCGAATAACAAGTAGTAATGAAATATTACTAATAAGAAGATAAAAATATGACCATATATGATATCATAAAAATAAATATGATTCTGGAATGAGTCAATAACATTATTTAAATCATTATACAGGAGGTTCGGACACTTACGAAGCAAATCGGACCTAAGGTAAGGGAAAATATCACAGTCTCATTTTATCCGAGATTGTTTATAATTTGGTATTTACTGGGGTGTATTTTATCATCCAAATCCATGTTTCCTCAATATTTAATATTGTTTCCATCCACCTACAATTTTTTAAATCCAAATTTTCCCTTCAGTGAGTTTTTGGTAAAAGATATGAAAGGAATATTTTGTCGTTTTTCGTACGAGGTACTTTTTGACTTTTCCGAAAAAAGTACGAGAAGAATGTTGTTTTTAACTTATACGACATGAATAGATTTTTAAATCATTATTTCCAAGAATCTTACTTTACAACTTTTCAAGTTTATTTTTAATCAACTTTTTTTAGTTTAAAATTGTATGACATGTTAAGAAAGGAAAATGTTTTTGATGTAGAAAGGATATTTTCCTCACAAATGGAGTTCAAGTGTTTTATCAAAATTATTTTCCATCTAAGATAATATAGGGTTTTGTTTCTATCCCTATTATTACATTGATTTTATTATGTTGTGATGGAATTATTTTTATGAATTCCTTTATCTTATATGAATTGTTTTATGATGTCATGTATTTTAAGAATCCCATTTTTATTACATGGGTTATGCAATGATGTATGATTTATGATTTTGTGGCTGAAATGCACGGCCGATTGTCGCCTATCGATTGGTCAAAGTTCCAATGCTCTTCTAATGTGTATAGCAGCACTCAGGTCGAATCCTCGGCGATGGTACTTCGTAATAGTCGATTGTTTTTAGTTGATTGTATTTTGATTGGGGGGGTTTGTTTGCAGAGCTTAATTGAAATGTTTAATGAATGATGTTTAATTTAACAAGTTGATAAATATTGGGGTGAGTTCATTATTGGGGAGTTAAGCATGTGATATCCTTGAGCCTTACTTAGTATTGCATTAAATTAACACCCATGTCATAAGTTGACGTTGATTGGAATTCCTAAGTGTGAAGGCTTTAATCCAAGCCTTAACATAACTTAGGATTCTAATCTCAATCAAAACTTATTTATGGTAGTGTATTTATGGTTCCAATAATCCATGGAAACCACTCGTTAAACAAAACATATCATTAATCCATGACATATTATGTTTAACATACACAATATTAATTTAAAGAATACTCATCGAGCAAAACTCTCAATCACTTAACATCCCCGAATTATAACTCACCCCAATGAGAGATTTACTCAGCCATTTGGATGTTTAATATTCTGGTTAAAATAATTATGATGATAAATTAAGAATAGAAGAAAAAGAAAGGGATTAGAAAAGAGTGTTACGTTGACACACACACATGAACGATGATGATAATTAAAAACGGATTTTCGATTGAATGAGGAAGCAAAAGAAGGGAAGAGAATTGAATTGAATTTAAACTATTTTAAGAACATAAATATTAAACTACATAAGGTGGATGATAATAAGATATATTGAATAAGTAACTTGCATTAAAACAAAATTACAAAGAAAGAGAATTACAAGATTACAAAAATGAAGAACACAAAAGTAAGTGAAAACAAAGAGAGGATGAAAGGTCTCTCAAGTGAAAACTTGAGTATGGAAGGTCCTCCCAATCCTTTGGAAAAGCTTTGGTCATGACAATATGATCTCCTCTCTTCTGAAATGACAACCTCTCTCAAGGAGAGAAGGGGAGAGTATTTATAGCCCAAGGAGTGGACTGTTTGCATTCCCAATCTGTCCCTCCACTTGCATCACCAATTTGTCTATTCAGAAAGCCGAATCTTCAAATATATCATTCTTCAAAGTTGTAGAAACTAATGTTGGCCGACTAATCTCAATATTTGGAGTCATTTGGACTTAAGGATAAAAATTTATGTCCGGTTTATTAAAAAAAGTTAAACTGTCCATTTCAATCCAGTATTTTTGAAGTCCATAATGTAAAAGGGTTTTTGAATATTAATATGCCTTCAAATCCAAATTGTTTCTTCAACAAAGTCGGCCTACTATATCTCCTCTTTCACACTGAAAAATATCAGCTATAGTGGATTCTTACATAAAAAGATATGCCATGCATACTATACAGATTTTAATTCTCGTCCAGAATGGTGGGCTGGACTTCAAAGATTTATTTGGGCCCCTTGTACTTAGATTTGGGCCTTGAAATTTTTATCCAAGATGACATGTATTGTCCCCCAAAGTATGGTGGAGAGTTAATGTTTTTGGACTTCTGGATTGATCCCAGTAAATCAATCTTCAAGGCTGGTCCAGTTTCTTCACAGATTCTTTGGTCTTGTTTGTGAGGACCATATGACCCTTCAAATGGCAGAATTGGCTCATGGTACCTTCTAATGAAATGTTTTATATTGAAAGGAGAATACTAAAAAACAAGAACCAAACAATTTGGATCAGTATAGTGACAGTTATTATTAAAACATTAAACTGACTCAATTGGACTACTTCTAAAAATGCTCAAAAATTATACTTAATATTAAAACATTAATATTTCACCCAAATTATGCACATTTCATATAAAATAAGTAAATGTGGAATATAATAAGTCATGAAAATATTAATAATATCAACTCCCCCACACTTACCTTTGTGCATGTCCTCATGTGCAGCAAATATAAAAACATGACAAAATCATTTTCTTTCACCAACAAATTTTAAAATTTTGTTTTCTCCAATCAGGGGAGGTTTTGACTATTTCACTCATCCATTTTGAAATTCACCACAAGTTGTTACAGAAAGAATTTTCCAAAACTAATTCATTTTCCCATGCTCAAATTTAGAAATGGAGAATGTGGACACTCAAAACTCACACCTCTCAAGATGATAAAATTTATTTGTGGAGGTTCACTCTTTCACCAACCAAAAGTGAAAATATTAGAGTTTGAAAAGAGTTCTCAGATTTCAATCCCTATAAAAAATGCACAAGAATCAAGAGGTCTTTTTAAGGGGTTTTTCTGTGGCTATGGGACGGTAGGAATATAATGTCCAAGGGAGAGAATAAGAGGGTTAAAATACCAACATAGAAAAACAATGCACATTTTTTTGAAATAAAACTTGGAAGGAAATGAAAACACATATTTAAAAGGGAATTATTGTGTGAAGAAAGACACAATAGAGGAAGAAAATATGAAGGGGATGAGAAGATGAAATATTTACAAACCACCAAACTTCTCCCAATGATATAAGAATATAATTCAAGTGTTCTTTTTTTTTTCTTTTCTTTTTCGAAAGTTGACCTTGAGACAGATCTCACACTCATAACCCAACCCATGATTGATCTTCTCACGATACTAATTGTAATAGTTATAACAAGATCAAAGGCTGAGGAAGAGTGATTTTTGACCTACCCAAGACACAACCCATTTGTTTCTTTTTTTTTTGATTTTTTTTGATTTTGAATTTTTTTGAACACTTTTCAATATCATTTGTACAATACATTCAATGAATGACAACCTCCCCCCCACACTAAAATGGATGCTTTCCCTCAAGAATATGATAACACACCAGAAAGTAAGGAAATGATACCCAAAAATGAAATCCATTCCCCCCCACACTTAAATTTCAAAAACATATGCAATGAAAATCCATGTTGATATTAGGTGGGATAAGGTATTGGGATTGTAATGTGGCTATCAAAGAAAAGGTTCTCATAGGCCTAAAGGGGCTTTCAAAAGGAGGATTAATGTAAGGTAAATGGGAGGCTATTTGGCTATTGTGATTCTCATGTGGTTCAGAAAATGCCTCTTTCATATTAATGCACACTAAGGTAGGAAATTCATCTTGAAGGTCCACAAACTCAAGACTCACAAATGGGGGTGAAAATACACATTTTTAAGAGATGTCCATAGGTGGACTTGGCATGAAAGAAATGTTTTTTCTCATGGTTGGGGAAAATCATTTTCCAAATCCAAAAATTGAGCATTCAAAATGTGTTGGTTTTGACAAAAAATTCTTTATCCAAAGTCATGATCGAAATAAAAAAATTTTGAGATGAAAAAATGTCTGTTAACTCCCCAAAATGGTTGGACAAAATTTCAAAACTCGATGGTGAGTAAGCATGACTCTTTTTTTTGTAAATTTTTAAGTAATTGTGTTTTTTTTGGTTTTTTTTAGTTTTTAAGGTTTTTTTTAAGATACACACCCACACAAGAAAGATAAAAAGAAAGGATTTGATGAATAAAGTGGTAAAAAAATGAAAGAGAGAGGAAGAAGAAGAAAGAGGTAGAGAGAGGAAGAGATAGAGAGAGAGTTAAAGGGAAAGAGGTGCCCCCTGGTTTGGATTTGGTGGGTTTCCATCTCTATCTAGTGGTGGGTCGGCTAGAGAATTTGGGGATTCGGTGGAAGTCGAGGTGGTTCCAGGATAGTGGGAAGTTACCTGAAAAATAAAATTCATTATTCATATAATGAAAAAATAAAAATAAAATGAAATTTCACAAAAGTAAAAGAAAACATGGGTTGCCTCCCAAGAAGCGCTGCATTTATTTGTCTACAGCTGGACAATTGCAATGGACTACCCATAGTCTAACGGTGGCCATCGTATTTTCTCAACTCCAGTGTGCTTCTAGAAAAACTTTTTCTTTGGAAGGCCTGATGATTCATTGGATAATTTCTTCCCATCCTTGTTGGTGTGCTTGAAATTCAATGGGGTTGGAAAGAGAATATTTCTATCCTCACTTTGGTCTTCATCCTGAGGAATGATGTTATCCACAAAGTGATGGTTTTCTATTCATGGAAATTCCATAGGATGGCTCAATTCTGATGGTTCATTTATGTAAGGTTCAGATAACATGAAAGCAGAGTATGAGATCCCAATTGTTTTTGACTCATTTATTTCATCACTTACCGAAGTAGAGTAATGAGGATCTGTGGAGTCATAATACTTAATAAAATTTTCAATATCTTTTATTTCAATATTGTTCACCAAATAATTGTCAATTTCAACCTCACCAGTGATCACTTTATTAATTAGGGAACAAATGTCACAAACATCACTATCATCAGGACAATATAAACACATTGGTTCAGGGTTCACTTCACATATAACATAATTTTCAGAATCATGGTTAGGAAAGGGTGAATGTGGGATAATCTGATCTGAATCAAGAAATGAGCATTCTAGTTCATTTTCCTCATTACCATCCATGTTGGAGCATTGGAGGTCAGAGGTGAGATAAGATTCCAAAGAGTTTTCAAGATCCTTTAGATCAATGGAGTTTGCATTTGTAATGTCAACATTTATTTCTCCATTTATGACTTGGTTAATGAGGATGCAATATTCACAAACTCCTCTATTAGTAGAACAGAAAGAACATGATGGATTAGGATTCAACAAACTCTCAGAGGGATTTTCAGAAACATGGATAGAGAATGCAGAGTGATCCTCAGATGGGTATCGCATGGCTTGGAAAATATTGAACCTGACCATTTGGTCGCCAAATTCCATGGATAAGATGCCAACGTGGACATCAATTTTGGTTTTAGATGTCATAAGGAATGGTCTTCCTAGAATCAGAGGAGATTTGCAAGAAGTTGTCTCACCTTCCATGTCAAGGACATATAAGTCAGCTGGGAAGATAAGATCATTGACTCGGACAAGGACTCCTCAATTATTCCCTCAGGACTGGCTGTGCTTCGATTGGATAACTGAATGACAACACCCGTTGGGTGAAAGGGACCTAGACCAAGGTTGGAGAATATGGATTTGGGCATGACATTAATTGAGGCTCCTAGGTCTATGAGTGCATAATCAAAGTTGGAACTTCCAATTTGGAATGAGACTGTAAAGGTCCCTGGATCTTTGCACTTTATGGGAATAAACTGCTGGTTGGAAACATTTTCAAAGGTCCTAAGTTGCC
The DNA here is from genome assembly GCA_963277665.1 of Viscum album. Classification (NCBI taxonomy): domain Eukaryota; kingdom Viridiplantae; phylum Streptophyta; class Magnoliopsida; order Santalales; family Viscaceae; genus Viscum; species Viscum album. The sequence goes on from OY728132.1 coordinate 1,499,986,425, forward strand.
TCTTGTGGGTACACAATTCCTTAAGAAACTTGTCATACTTAGGAATTTGTTTTATGGCATCTAAGAGGGGAATGTTGACTTCAACACGTCTAAACATGTCAATCATTTCAGGATCAGGTTCAAAGGACTTCTTAGGATTGGAGATGGCTTGAGGAAAAGGAATTGGGTTCCTTAGAGGAATGGAAGGAGGTGAAGGAGTGGATTCAAGTTCCTTTTCTAGATTTTTGTTCTTTTCATTTTCTAGATCAACATCAAAAGGGGAGGTAGAGCAATCAGCATGGGGCATATCAATTTGCTTTCCCGATCTAAGTTCAATTGCACTTACATTACGCTTAGGATTGGGTAATAGTTGAGCTGGGAGTTGGGATGAATTGGATGGTTGTTGATGGCTAAGGTGGGATGCAAGTTGACCTATTTGGGTTTCAATGTTCTTGAGGCTAGAACGGGTGAAGTAAGCAAGATCCTCTACAGCACTTTCCCATGGTTGTTTAGAAGAAGAGGCTTGTCTCAGATTGGGATTACCTTGATTTTGGTTCTTGGGAAAGCGATTGTATTGGGTTGGGAATTGGGAAGGCTCACTAGGATAATGGAATCCTGGAGGAGGAATAAGAGGATTGATCCTTTGAGGTTGAGGGACAAAATGTTAAGGTTGTTGGAAGTTACCAACACCTTGACTGTATTGAAACTGGTTTGGATTTTGAGGATGGAATTGAGGGGGGTGAGAAATGAGATTACCATACCTAAGGCCTTGGTTATAGGAAGAAGATAAGGGCTCAGATTGAGGTTGGTTGAAGTTTCTAACAAACTGACCTGATAGTTGAGGATTGGGGTTCCGCTGAGCATATGCAGCATTGAGCTCCATTGGTCTGGATGAATCAGATTGATCCTCTTGAAGTTGTGGACATGTGTCTGTTGGATGAGCTGGAGAGCTACAAATTCCACAATTCTTGATAGGTCCAGGGAATAGTGACTGTGGAGGAAATGAGGTTGGGGATTTGGTAGCCACCACTAGTTGACGCACAAGACCTGTAAGTTCACTCATCCACTCAGTCATCTTGTTAGGATCTATGGATTGATTATCTTGGGCTTGTTTGACTTGAGCATGTGCTCGAGTATGGAATTGTTGTGTGTTTTCAGCCATGTTGCTTATGAGATCTCTTGCAGCTGCTGGAGTTTTGTCAACAAGAGCACCGCCACTTGCGGCATCAATGAGGGTTCTCTCCATAGCCAATAACCCCTCATAGAAGTATTGGATCAAGAGTTGGTCAGGGATTTGATGATGTGGTCAGGTTGCAATAAGCTTTTTGAATCTCTCCCAGTACTCATGGAGTGATTCATTTGGGAATTTACGGATACCACTTATTTCCTTTCGGATGGAAGCGGTACAAGAAGCAGGAAAGAATTTTTCTAGAAAGAGACACTTCATGTCATTCCATGTAGTTATGAAACCAGGAGGGAGGTAGTAGAGCCATGACTTGGCAGAGTCAGCTAGGGAGAAAGGGAAGGCTTGAAGTTTGATTTGTTCTTCAGAAACCCCTTGAGGATTCATAGTAGATCACACTACTTGGAACTCTTTAAGGTGGAGATGTGGATCCTCACCTGCTAGACCATGGAAATGAGGGAAAAGATGAATCAAACCCGACTTGAGTTCGAAGTCAGCTTCAATGTTTGGATATTTAATACCAAGAGGTTGGTAATTCATATTAGGGGCAACGAGTTCTTTTAGGGTTTGTTCCCTAGGATTGGCCATATCGAATTCAACTGGTAGGGCAATGATTGGTTCTTGGGTGATTTGGTTATCCCTAATGGTCCTCCTAAGTCGACGAAGAGTTCTATCAATTTCAGGGTGAAACAAATCCGAGGGATTGTTTGGGAGGCTACGGGGCATTCAGAGAGATTTAGAAAGGATGAGGAAGACGGGTTTTTCTTTGTATTTTTTTCAGTTTATTATTTTTATGAGAAGACGGGTTTTTCTTTGTGTTTTTTTTTCAATTTTTTTTTCAATTTTTGTTTTTTTGGTTTTTTTACAATAACCAGAAACTAATGACTACATAAAGCACCATCCCCAGAAATGGCGCCATTTGAAACGCACGACCAATTGTCACCTATCGACCGGTCAAAGTTCCGGTGCTCTGCTAATGTGTATAGCAGCACTCGGGTCGAATCCTCGGCGATGGTACTTCGTAATAGTCGATTGTTTTTAGTTGATTGTATTTTGATTGGGGGGGTTTGTTTGCAGAGCTTAATTGAAATGTTTAATGAATGATGTTTAGTTTAACAAGTTGATAAAGATTGGGGTGAGTTCATTATTGGGGAGTTAATCATGTGATATCCTTGATCCTTACTTTGTATTGCATTAAATTAACACCCATGTCATAAGTTGACGTTGATTGGAATTCCTAAGTGTGAAGGCTTTAATCCAAGCCTTAACATAACTTAGGATTCTAATCTCAATCAAAACTTATTTATGGTAGTGTATTTATGGTTCCAATAATCCATGGAAACCTCTCGTTAAACAAAACATATCATTAATCCATGACATATTAAGTTTAACATACACAATATTAATTTAAATAATACTCATCAAGAAAAACTCTCAATCACTTAACATCCCCGAATTATAACTCACCCCAATGAGAGATTTACTCAGACATTTGGATGTTTAATATTCTGGTTAAAATAATTATGATGATAAATTAAGAATAAAAGAAAAAGAAAGGGATTAGAAAAGAGTGTTACGTTGACACACACACATGAACGATGATGATAATTAAAAACGGATTTTAGATTGAATGAGGAAGAAAAATAAGGGAAGGGAATTAAAATGAATTTAAACTATTTTAAGAACATAAATATTAAACTACATAAGGTGGATGAGAATAAGATATATTGAAGAAGTAACTTGCATTAAAACAGAATTACAATGAAAGAGAATTACAAGATTACAAAAATGAAGAACACAAAAGTAAGTGAAAACAAAGAGAGGATGAAAGTTCTCTCAAGTGAAAACTTAAGTATGGAAGGTCCTCCCAAGCCTTTGGCAAAGCTTTGGTCGTGACAATATGATCTCCTCTCTTCTGAAATGCCATCCTCTCTCAAGGAGAGAATGGGAGAGTATTTATAGCCCAAGGAGTGGACTGTTTGCATTCCCAATCTGTCCCTCCACTTGAATCTCCAATGTGTCTATTCATAAATCCGAATATTCAAATATATACTTCTTCAACGTCGTAGAAAATAATGTTGGCCAACTAATCTCAAAATTTGGAGTCATTTGGACTTAAGGATCAAAAGTTATGGCCGGTTGATTAAACAAAGTTAAACAGTCCATTTCAATCCAGTCTTTTTGAAGTCCATAATGTGAAAGGGTTTTTGAATATTAATATCCCTTCAAATTCGAATTGTTTCTTCAACAAAGTCGGCCGCCTATATCTCCTATTTCACACTGAAAAATATCAGCTCGATTGGATTCTTACATCAGGAGATATGTCATGCATACTATACTGATTTTAATTCTCTGCCAGAATGGTGGGCTGGACTTCAAAGATTTATTTGGGCCCCTTGTACTTGGATTTGGGCCTTGAAATTTTTATCCAAGATGACATGTAGTGTCCCCCGAATTATGGTGGAGAGTTAATGTTTTTGGACTTCTGTATTGAGCCCAGTAAATCAATATTCAAGGCTGGTCCAGTTTGTTCACAGATTCTTTGGTCTTGTTTGTGAGGACCATATGACCCTTCAAATGGCAGAATTGTCTCATGGTACCTTCTAATGAAATGTTTTATATTGAAAGGAGAATCCTAAAAAACAATAACCACACAATTTTGATCAGTATAGGGATAGTTATTATTAAAACATTAAACTGACTCAATTGGACTACTTCTAAAAATGCTCAAAAATTATACTTAATATTAAAACATTAATATTTCACACAAATTATGCACATTTCATATAAAATAAGTAAATGTGGAATATAATAAGTCATGAAAATATTAATAACATCAGTGGAACACATAAGAATGGTATCATTATGAGATGGGTGTGACCTATATCTCCCTCCAATTAATTGGGTAAAGATTTTATATTTAATGAGATAGACATGGCTGGAACGGCAGGTTAAACCGGTTCAGTGAAATAGGACTGAAACGAGGAGTGAACTCGGTTCATAAATGGACTTTTTCCACTAAGATAGTCTTGGAAATGAGTCTTGACTAATAATAAATGATTCTCTATGATTATTTGTGTATGCCACAAAGTTTCATGTTTTATGTTATCATTATTGGGATTACATTTCACTACCATGATTTATCCCATGTTATGAAATTATGACCTCTTTTGCAGGGTATGATTCCAAAAATGTTATGTTCTTATTTTGATGTGATTGATATTTCTTTTATTTACCCTTACTGAGCATTTGAGCTCACCATTTTGAATGTTTTCTTTACCTAGGTCAGGAAGAAGGGTATTAAGTAAGATATGCCAAAAAGGAACTATAGATATGATGAAATAAATGGGAGACAGTGTAGATGCTTTATGAACCAGTTGTTTATGTTTCTCAGTTTCTAAAGAAACTATACCTATACGGTCCTTTCATGGTTTTGTTACATGTTGTAATAAGTATGCTTCAATTTTGAAGTATTAACCATGTATGTAAAGTATGGGTAGTTATAGTTGGTATCAGAGGAAATGTATAGTCAACCTTTGGAAACTAGGATGTGAAAGCCTTAGTAAGAACCCTAAGGATAAGTCTAAGCATAGAACACAATCTTAGTGTTTTAGAAATGACCATGAATAACCTAGGATAAGATCTTAAGTGTGAAATTTTATTCTTGATTATGTGGTTTTCCTATTATAATTACTGTTTCTCACACTATTCTTCTTGGTTTTAGTCAATGGATGGAACCCGAAGGAACCGTGTTAATGTGGAATGCGACGGGCAATGCAATGATTGTCCCCCTGAGCAACCAAACGTTATGGGAGATGGAATGAAAAATCTTGTAGCCATGCTCACACAACTTTCTCAAGCTATGAATCATGCAGGACTTCCAAACGAGAAAAGGAAGGAGAAACATTCTGTTGAATCCTTCATGAGGTAGCGTCCACCTTCTTTCAGCGGGTCTACTGATCCATTAGTTTCTGAACAATGGATTAGTACTACTGAAAAGATATTTTCAGTTCTTCAATGTTCTGAACATGATAAAGTCATCATAGCAGTGTATCGTTTGGAAGGAGATGCTGATCAATGGTGGAATCTTATTAAGAATACGAGGAAAAGGGATGAAATTGAGTCCATGGAATGGTATGAGCTCAAGAACTTATTTTTCAATAAGTACTTCCCTTGTATTCTCCGAGAAAAGATGGAGAAAGAGTTTCTTGAACTGAAGCAAAAGGATGATGAATCTGTTGGCACCTATGAAGAAAATTTTACAAGACTTTCAAGGTATGCTTCCGGTATTATTATCCAACCTGAGAGTAAGATCGATCGATTCTTTAGTGGCTTAAAACCAAGTCTTCGAAGGGCCTTAGCCATAAGGGACTTCAATAGCTATGAGGAAGTCGTTCGATGCGATCTCAATGTTGAGATGGAGATTGGAGTAACCCATCAGTCATATGGGTTTGATAAGAAGAGGAAAATGGAATTCAAAGGAAAATCTAAAGAGCACACTGAAAAGAAGATGATTTTTCCCTTATGCTCAAAGTGTGGAAAGAAACATGGAGGGAGTTGTCTTAAAGGGACAAGTAAATGTTTCAAATGTGGAAAGGAAGGTCATCGGGCATTTGAATACCGCAATGATGGGAAGAAGATGTCTAATGATGCAAACAAAGGAAGGGATACACAGAATGAACCTACTACACTTTAATGTTTCAAGTGCAAGGAGATGGGTCATTATTCCAATAAATTCCCTAATCCAGGGGTTGTTGATGATGGTCGACATCAACAATATATTAAGGCTAAAGACAAAGGAAAGTCACATGCAATTTCTATCAGTGATGTGGAGTACGATAACGATGTGGTGAAAGGTATACTTACCATCCACTCTAAAGTAGCAAATGTTTTATTTGATTCTGGATCCACCCAATCTTTTATTTCTGGTGATTTTTTTAAGGGTATCACTATATTACCTCAACAATTAGATGTTGAGTTAGCTGTGACAACACCTAATGGCACAACGGTTGCATCAAAAGTTTATAATTCTTCCCCGATTGAAGTTTGAGGGAAAGTGCTTCCTGCAAATCTTGTGATCCTTCCTATAGTAGAATTTTATGTGATTCTTGGCATGAATTTTCTTTCTTTATATGGAGCTCATATCAATTGGAAAAGAAGGGAAGTCACATTTCATATTCCAGATCAATCTATGATCATCTATCGATGCAAGGATGAACATAACCTTCCGGTGGAAATTTCTTCCATCTTATGGGTCTTGATTCCACTGAATGAAGGTTATTTATCTCAAATGGTTGGTGAGAAACTCACGATTAATAATATGCCCATTGTACGTGAGTTTGATGATGTCTTTTCGGAGGAATTTCCAGGTCTTCCACCAAATCGTGAAGTTGAGTTTTCAATATAACTCGTACCGGGTGCTTTGCCTATTTCAAAGACACCTTATAGAATGACCCCAATTAAGTTGTAGGAATTGAAGAAGCAACTCCAAGAGAATCTTGATAAGGGATTCATACACCCTAGTGCGTCACCTTGGGGAGAACCTGTTCTATTTGTTAAGAATAAAGATGGATCAATGAGACTCTGCATTGATTATCGAGAACATAACAAGATTACTATCAACAACAAATATCCTCTCCCATGAATTGATGACTTATTTGAACAACTACACAGAGCTCAATACTTTTCCAAGATTGATCTTCATTCAGGGTATCATCAATTAAGGGTCAAAACGGAGGATATACCAAAGACAGCTTTCCGTACAAGTTATGGACACTATGAATTTGTAGTGATGCCATTTGGTCTTACTAATTCCCCTACTATCTTCATGGATCTGATGAATAGAGTCTTTAGATACCATCTTGATCAATTTGTGGTAGTCTTTATAGACGATATTCTTGTTTATTCAAAGAGAAAGGAAGAACATGAAGATCACTTGAGAATTATATTGAAGACCCCGATAAAGGAGAAGCTTTATGCCAAATTTACCAAGTGTGAATTTTGGCTTTAAAAAGTTGCATTTTTGGGTCACATAATCTCAAAAGAGGGGATATCAATGGATCCAGCAAAAATAGAGGTTATCGAAAGATGGTCGAGACCAACAACAGTAACTGAGATCCTAAGTTTTCTTGGTTTGGCTGGATATTATCGACGTTTTGTGAAAGATTTTTCACGATTATCTAATCCACTCACCAGGTTGACTTGGAAAGGAGTTAAGTTTGTTTGGGCGGAGGAATGTGAATAGAATTTCAAGGAGTTGAAAAGAAGGTTATCCAGTGCACCTGTGCTCACACTGCCTTGTAGTGGAGAAAGGTTTGTGATCTACAGTGATGCATCCAAGAAGGGGCTGGGGTGTGTTCTTATGCAAAATGATATGGTGATAGCTTATGCCTCACGACAGTTGAAAATCCATGAGCAAAATTACCCAACTCATGATTTGGAGTTAGCTGCGGTAATATTTGCATTAAAGATTTGGAGGCATTACCTTTACGGTGAAAGGTGTGATATTTATACTGATCATAAAAGTTTAAAGTATATTTTCACACAAAAGGAGCTGAATATGCGCCAAAGAAGATGGTTGGAGCTGATTAAAGATTACGACTGCTCAATCCATTACCACCCTGGGAAAGCAAACAAGGTGGCAGATGCATTAAGTCGACAAGACCATGCCAGTTCATCCATGATGACGATCACAAAAGATCCAATATTTATGGATTTATAAAGGATGGATCTTGGAATTATAATGGAAAGGGAAAAATATTATCTTTCTCAAATGAATGTTCAACCATATATACATGTGAAGATTAAAGAGGCACAGAAAGAAGATGTAGAGTTACAAAAGAAGGTGGGAAATATTCCTGAATTCAACCTTGATTGTGATGGGATAATAAAGTTCAGGAATCAAGTTTGTGTTCCTCCCATCCCAGAATTAAAGAAGGAGCTGCTAGATGAGGCTCATAGTTCTTCATTGTCTATTCATCCTAGAAGCATGAAGATGTATAGGGACCTGAAAGAGTACTTCTGGTGGGATGACATGAAAAGAGATGTTGCTGAATATGTCTCTCGATGCTTGGTTTGTCAGCAAGTTAAAGCTGAGAGACAGAAGTCTAAGGGGATGTTACAACCATTATCCATACCTGAATGGAAATTGGAAAACATCACTATGGACTTTGTCACAGGAATTCCTAAAACATCCAAAGGCAATAATGCTATCTGGGTCATAGTTGATCATCTTACAATGTCTGCACACTTCATTGCTATAAGAGAGGATTTCTCTTTGGATCAATTTCTAGGATATATGTAAAGGAAGTGGTAAGATTGTATGGAGTACCACTTTCTATTATATCTGATCGGGATCCGAGATTTACCTCGAAGTTCTGGCGAAGTCTTCAACATTCTCTGGATACAGAGTTGAGTTTCAGCACTACTTATCAACCTCAGACAGACGGACAGTCTAAGAGAACAATTCAAACTCTAGAAGATATGTTGAGAGCTTTCTCTATGGATTTCAAAGGTGGTTGGGATCAACACCTACCTTTGGTGGAATTTTCTTATAATAATAGCTTTCACTCCAGTATTCAGATGGCTCCTTATGAAGCTCTCTATGGAAAGAAATATAGGACTCCAACTTGCTGGGATGAAGTTGGGGAAAGAAAGCTATTAGGACCTGATCTTGTTGATGAGATGACAGAAAAGGTCCGATCTATTCAACAACACATAAGAGCAGCTCAGAGTCGACAGAAAAGTTATTCCGACAACCGAAGAAAAGACCTAGAGTTTGAAGTGGGTGATAAAGTGTTCTTACGAATATCTCCCTGGAAGAGGGTCATGAGATTTGGAAAGAAGGGGAAGTTGAGCCCTAGATATATCGGTCCTTTCAAAATACTGGATTGTGTTGGAAAGGTAGCTTAACGATTGGAGCTTCCACCGAATCTCTCTCAAGTTCACGATGTGTTCCATGTATCTCTCCTGAGAAAGTACATACCTGATCCTTCACATGTACTCAGCTCAGAAGTTGTACCGCTGGAGCAAGATCATTCTTATAAAGAAAAGACGATAGAGATTCAAGATTGTAGTGAAAACGTACTACGGAACAAGACCACTCGCTTTGTGAAAGTTTTATGGAGGAACCACCAATTAGAATAAGCTACATGGGAGCTTCAGGATATGATGAGGGAGAGGTATCCTCATCTTTTTGTTACAAAGTGACGAATTTCGAGGGCGAAATTCATTTTAAGGGGGGTAGAATGTAACACTCGAGACTTTTATGAGAAATATTTTGTTTTTATGTTATATAAATCATCAAATGGATCTTTCACTACACACAACACTAGCTTGGCTTGCTTTACATGAAACCGCAGCCTTCCTCGATAGCTTGCGTCATACGCAATACCGAGTTTCACTAAAAAATGATATGCTATTAAAATATTATTAAAACTAGCCGTTATGAATAGTAATAACCACTTTTTGAACTTTTTTAAATTTTATTTTTCAAAATGGACTTCATTTTTGGATTTGGAATATCGAAATTAGCTTAGGGTGAAATTTTGGTACTTTTCGGATAACTTTCATATTCCGATGAATAGTGAAAATTATTAAATTTTAATTAAAAACAACTTTTTTAATCGAAATAATTAATAGTGATAAATTATTAATTTTAGTGGTTTTAAATTATATTTAGAATATATTTTTACAATTTAATACAATTTTGTTCATTGGATGTAATTTCACATTTAAACCAGACATAAACAAGTGTCAATCTTTTGATAGTTATTATCTCTTAAAAACATGCTATTTGTCTTGAAGACGGGAATTAATTTTTAAATTAGTTAATGTAAATGATGTGTTTTGAATTTGGTAAAATAAATATCATTTTTGAATTCATAATATCAAATATATCTTATGCCTAATTTTTGGTATTTTTCTGGAAACTTTCATTTTTTGATGAATAGTGAAACCACTAAGTGGTAGTTAAAAAAACTGAATTTTTTCATAAAACTTAATTTTACCGCTTCTGTGAGTGGAATTTCAAAAATCCGAGAGACACGGTTGATGTCAGTAAGTAAAATGTGGTTCAATGAGATGAAAATATTTTTTGGTGAATAGTAACTTTTTACTTTTATTTACCACGGTTAAAAGTAAATTGGGTTGTTAAGGGTAAAAATGATATTATTATTACCCTAACACATGTCCTAATTCTATTGGATAAGTGTACTTCGACCAAAAACAACCTTAGGAATAAAATATGACCATTTAGGCCCACTTGGATTATATTAGGACATTTATTATCAATTTATTTAAAGAAGGGTTAAAATAGTTAAAATCAAAGTTTAATAACTAAATCATTTTTAATATAGGGTTATACATAATATAAATTAGACTATAAACATTCATAAGAAAGATAAAAAGATTTCCTACATAATGGTATTTTATTTGTAATTTTTAGACTTAAAATAATTTAATTTATTTATGATACAATGATGATGTAGTGATTATCGTATTAATGAAATATTGACATAATTGATATTATAAATACCCAAATAAATGTAATTTGAGACTTTTTATGAATTAAAATAATTTTATATGTTAATATGATATGTTAGTATTGATTTAATTAATTGTTTTTGAACAAATCATTCTTTTATGATTTTCAAAAAAATAAATTACCAAATAATGTCAAAATTGACATAAAATAATTTTCAAAACAAATACTATATTATTAATTGTTATTTTATTTCTAAAAATCTAAGGTTCATTCAAATTACTTAGATACGGTTATATATATTAATAATAAACATCTTGGGGTTCGTTTGGCTTGATATAGTAAGTTTATTAACCTTATAGTGTAAGAAAACAAGAAGACACGGTAAAAGGTTAATTATCTAACTTAAAGTTAAATCTAAATGATAAGGTTAAAATTGATACCTAAACTTGTCTAAATTATATTGGATGAGAGGATTGAGACCCATCCCCACCTTATCTTTGAAATATATCAATTTGGAGCTATTAAAAACCGAATTTGACTTTATAATAAAATAATATGTTTAGTTATTCCAAAGGTGCCCCTCTCCTCCCTTATAAAAGGGCACCTCCTCCCTCTCTTCCTCACACCACTTTGAGCCTTCAAGCTCGGCCAAACCCTGCCGATATCTCCTCTCCACTCCCCTAGAAACATCCTAGAGGTCCTAGTCTTCTTCAAAGACCAATTTTAATGCCCTAAGAGGAGGTCTCAAAGAGGCGATTCAAAGAAGAGGTAATGCCCGTTACCGATTCTTTCATCTTTATTTCTTCTTCCACTTCTTCTTCTTTAGTTGTTTCATTATAAATTAATAACATCAGTATCACTCATATACTGATATGTTATTATAATCATGAAACAACCCTATTTCATAATCTATCCATCCTACGGAAAATGAAATCACCACGCGTGCGTACGTACGGAATACCGTCTCCACGCCGTGGTGTAATCTATTTTCCACCAAAACCTTACTTGGATGGGTATAATGGTGTAAATAATAACTATATATGATTATTTTAAAGTGATATTTATTCTTAAATAGTATACATACACTCCAATACAATTCCACGATCATGGGAACAATATCATCGCTCGTGCGTACGTACGGAATACCGTCTCCACGATGTGATGTGACTCGTTATACATGATCTTCATTGAATAATGATTATATAAATGAATAGAATGAATTAATATTATATATATTACACTAATACAATTCTGGAAATTAGGTATCTATAACCTAAAAATAAAAATAAAAATTTATTCGACAAAATGTGCATAAGAACAAAAAGTAATAACCACCCGAATAACAAGTAGTAATGAAATATTACTAATAAGAAGCTAAGAATATGACCATATATGATATCATAAAAATAAGTATGATTCTGGAATGAGTCAATAACATTATTTAAATCATTATACAGGAGGTTCAGACACTTACGAAGCAAATCAGACCTAAGGTAAGGGAAAATATCACAGTCTCATTTTATCCGAGATTGTTTATACTTTGGTATTTAATGGGTTGTATTTTATCATCAAAATCCATGTTTCCTCAATATGTAATATTTTTTCCATCCACCTACAATTTTTTAAATCCAAATTTTCCCTTCGGTGAGTTTTTGGTAAAAGATATGAAAGGAATCTTTTGTCATTTTTCGTACGAGGTACTTTTTGACTTTTCCAAAAAAAGTACGAGAAGAATGTTGTTTTTAACTTATACGACATGAATAGATTTTTAAAACATTATTTCCAAGAAGCTTACTTTACAACTTTTCAAGTTTATTTTTAATCAACTTTTTTTAGTTTAAAATTGTATGACATGTTAAGAAAGGAAAATGTTTTTGATGTAGAAAGGATATTTTCCTCACAAATGGAGTTCAAGTGTTTTATCAAAATTATTTTCCATCTAAGATAATATAGGGTTCTGTTTATATCCCTATTATTACATTGATTTTATTATGTTGTGATGGAATTATATTTATGAATTCCTTTATCTTATATGAATTGTTTTATGATGTCATGTATTTTAAGAATCCCATTTTTATTACATGGGTTATGCAATGATGTATGATTTATGATTTTGTGGCTCACATATGAATGGTATCATTATGAGATGGGTGGGACCTATATCTCCCTCCAATGCATTGGGTAAAGATTTTATATCTCATGAGATAGACATGGCTGGAATGACATGTTATACCGGTTCACTGAAATAAGACTGAAACGAGGAGTGAACTCGGTTCAGAAATGGACTTTGTCCAATAAGATAGTCTTGGCAATGAGTCTTGAATAATAAGAAATGATTCTCTATGATTATGTGTGTATTACACAAAGTTTCATGTTTTATTTTATGATTATTGGGATAACATTTCACTACCATGATTTATCCCATGTTATGAAATTATGACCTCTTTTGTAGGGTAAGATTTCCAAAATGTTATGTTCTTATTTTGATGTGATTGATATTTATTTTTTTTACCCTTACTGAGAATTTGAGCTCAACCTTTTGTATGTTTTCTTTCCCTAGGTCAGGAAGAAGGGTATTAAGTAAGATATGCCAAAAAGGGACTATAGATATGATGAAATAAATGGGAGACAGTGTAGATGCTTTATGAACCAGTTGTTTATGTTTCCCAGTTTCTAAAGACACTATACCTATACAGTCCTTTAATGGTTTTGTTATATGTTGTAATAAGTATGCTTCAATTTTGAAGTATTAACCATGTAGGTAATGTATGGGTTGTTATAATTATGCTAGTAGACTGCTAGATGATTCCTAGAAGAATTATACCACTACTGAAAAAGAATTGTTAGCTATTTTGTTTTCTCTCAAGAAGTTTAGACAATACAAGTTAGGTTCTAAAGTCATTGTTTTCACTGATCATTCTACTCTAAAGTACTAGTTGTCTATGAAGGAAACTAATCCCAGGTCGATTAGATGGATTCTATTGTTATAAGTATTTGATTTAGAGAATAGGGGTAATCAGGGAGCTGAAAAATTAGTCTTTGACCACTTATCTAGGCTTCCTCTTACTCAGTATGAATTGAAAAATTCTATGGATATTAACACTTCCTTTCCTGATGAAATTCTTCTTACTGTATCAATTAGGCAATCTACTTAGTTTGCGGATTTTGCTAAATTACTGGAAGTAAGTGTTTTCCCCATAATTGATATTATAAATACCCAAATAAATGTAATTTGAGACTTTTTATGAATTAAAATAATTTTATATGTTAATATGATATGTTAGTATTGATTTAATTAATTTTTTTGAACAAATCATTCTGTTATGATTTTCAAAAAAATCAATTACCAAATAATGTCAAAATTGACATAAAATAATTTTCAAAACAAATACTATATTATTAATTGTTATTTTATTTCTAAAAATCTAAGGTTCGTTCAAATTACTTAGATACGGTTATATATATTAATAATAACCAACTTGGGGTTCGTTTGGCTTGATATAGTAAGTTTATTAACCTTATAGTGTAAGAAAACAAGAAGACACGGTAAAAGTTTAATTATCTAACTTAAAGTTAAATCTAATTGATAAGGTTAAAATTGATACCTAAACTTGTCTAAATTATATTGGATGAGAGGATTGAGACCCATCCCCACCTTATCTTTGAAATATATCAATTTGGAGCTATTAAAAACCGAATTTGACTTTATAATTAAATAATATGTTTAGTTATTCCAAAGGTGCCCCTCTCCTCCCTTATAAAAGGGCACCTCCTCCCTCTCTTCCTCACACCACTTTGAGCCTTCAAGCTCGGACAAACCCTGCCGATATCTCTTCTCCACTCCCCTAGAAACATCCTAGAGGTCCTAGTCTTCTTCAAAGACCAATTTTAATGCCATAAGAGGAGGTCTCAAAGAGGCGCTTCAAAGAAGAGGTAATGCCCGTTACCGATTCTTTCATCTTTATTTCTTCTTCCACTTCTTCTTCTTTAGTTGTTTCATTATAAAGTAATAACATCAGTATCACTCATATACTGATATGTTATTATAATTATGAAACAACCCTATTTCACAATCTATCCATCCTACGGAAAATGAAATCACCACGCGTGCGTACGTACGGAATACCGTCTCCACGCCGTGGTGTAATCTATTTTCCACCACAACCTTAATTGGATGGGTATAATGGTGTAAATAATAACTATATATTATTATTTTAAAGTGATATTTATTCTGAAATAGTATACATACACTCCAATACAATTCCACGATCATGGGAACAATATCATCGCTCGTGCGTACGTACAGAATACCGTCTCCACGATGTGATGTGACTCGTTATACATGATCTTCATTGCATAATGATTATATAAATGAATAGAATGAATTAATATGATATATATTACACTAATACAATTCTGGAAATGAGGTATCTATAACCTAAAAATAAAAATAAAAATTTATTCGACAAAATGTGCATAAGAACAAAAAGTAATAACCACCCGAATAACAAGTACTAATGAAATATTACTAATAAGAAGCTAAGAATATGACCATATATGATATCATAAAAATAAGTATGATTCTGGAATGAGTCAATAACATTATTTAAATCATTATACAGGAGTTTTGGACACTTACGAAGCAAATCAGACCTAAGGTAAGGGAAAATATCACAGTCTCATTTTATCCGAGATTGTTTATACTTTGGTATTTACTGGGTTGTATTTTATCATCAAAATCCATGTTTCCTAAATATGTAATATTGTTTCCATCCACCTACAATTTTTTAAATACAAATTTTCCTTTCGGTGAGTTTTTGGTAAAAGATATGAAAAGAATCTTTTGTCATTTTTCGTACAAGGTACTTTTTGACTTTTCCGAAAAAAGTACGAGAAGAATGTTGTTTTTAACTTATACGGCATGAATAGATTTTTAAAACATTATTTCAAAGAATCTTACTTTACAACTTTTCAAGTTTATTTTTAATCAACTTTTTTTAGTTTAAAATTGTATGACATGTTAAGAAAGGAAAATGTTTTTGATGTAGAAAGGATATTTTCCTCACAAATGGAGTTCAAGTGTTTTATCAAAATTATTTTCAATCTAAGATAATATAGGGTTCTGTTTATATCCCTATTATTACATTGATTTTATTATGTTGTGATGGAATTATTTTTATGAATTCCTTTATCTTATATGAATTGTTTTATGATGTCATGTATTTTAAGAATCCCATTTTTATTACATGGGTTATGCAATGATGTATGATTTATGATTTTGTGGCTCACATATGAATGGTATCATTATGATATGGGTGGGACCTATATCTCCCTCCAATTCATTGGGTAAAGATTTTATATCTCATGAGATAGACATGGCTGGAATGGCAGGTTAAACCAGTTCAGTGAAATAAGACTGAAACGAGGAGTGAACTCGGTTCAGAAATGGACTTTGTCCAATAAGATAGTCTTAGCAATGAGTCTTGACTAATAAGAAATGATTCTCTATGATTATGTGTGTATTCCACAAAGTTTCATGTTTTATTTTATGATTATTGGGATAACATTTCACTACCATGATTTATCCCATGTTATGAAATTATGACCTCTTTTGTAGGGTAAGATTTCCAAAATGTTATGTTCTTATTTTGATGTGATTGATATTTCTTTTTTTTACCCTTAATGAGCATTTGAGCTCAACATTTTGTATGTTTTCTTTCCCCAGGTCAGGAAGAAGGGTATTAAGTAAGATATGCCAAAAAGGGACTATAGATATGATGAAATAAATGGGAGACAGTGTAGATTCTTTATGAACCAGTTGTTTATGTTTCCCAGTTTCTAAAGACACTATACCTATACGGTCCTTTAATGGTTTTGTGATATGTTGTAATAAGTATGCTTCAATTTTGAAGTATTAACCATGTATGTAATGTATGGGTTGTTATAATTATGCTAGTAGACTGCTAGATGATTCCTAGAAGAATTATACCACTACTGAAAAAGAATTGTTAGCTATTTTGTTTTCTCTCAAGAAGTTTAGACAATACAAGTTAGGTTCTAAAGTCATTGTTTTCACTGATCATTCTACTCTAAAGTACTAGTTTTCTATGAAGGAAACTAATCCCAGGTCGATTAGATGGATTCTATTGTTATAAGTATTTGATTTAGAGAATAGGGGTAATCAGGGAGCTGAAAAATTAGTCTTTGACCACTTATCTAGGCTTCCTCTTACTCAGTATGAATTGAAAAATTCTAGGGATATTAACACTTCCTTTCCTGATGAAAATCTTCTTACTGTATCAATTAGGCAATCTACTTAGTTTGCAGATTTTTCTAAATTACTAGAAGTAAGTGTTTTCCCCAAAATCTATCCAATAACCGAAGAATGAAATTCATTTCTGAGCTTAAATAATATCCTTGGGATGATCCCTTGACGTTTAGGAGGTCTGTTGATGGTATTCTTAGAAGATGTGTAACTAAGGAAGAAATACTGTCTATTTTAGAGAGTTGTCAATCCCCACCTTTGGGAGGTCACCATGGTGGTGAAAGAACTGCTCAAAAATTCCAACAATCTAGTTTCTATTGGCCTACTCTCTTTAAGGATGCTAGATGTTTACCAGTTGGCTATGATAGGTGTCAGAGTCTCGGAAATGTAGGTAGGAAGCAAGAGTTACCCCAAAAAGTAATTCTGCAAGTTGAAATTTTTGATGTTTAGGGTTTTGATTTCATGGGTCCATTTCTATCATCTGATGAGAATGAGTATATTTTTTTTGATGTTGACTATGTTTCAAAATGGGTTGAGGTAGTGGCACTGACCAACAATGAAGCCAATTATTTAATAAAATTTGTGAAAAAGAACATATTTACAAGATTTGGAGTCCTAAGAGCTTTTATCACTGATAATGGAACACATTGCAAGAACTATAAATTTAATGCTTTAATGGAGAAATATGTTTGTGTTCATAGAACCAGTACTCCTTATCATCTAGTACCAGAATAGGGGTTTTTCCCAACACTTATATACCAAAAGTTTTCATAAACTGTTGGAATATAAGAGTTTTACCAATGGTTTGCTTAAACAGTTGGTAAAACCGGATGCAAGACACCCTTTACCAACGGTTCTAGTGAACCGTAGCTAAAGGTGTCTAAATTACCCCCCATTACAAATGATTTTTAAAAATTTTTGGTAATGGTTTTCCCCAATAACCCCACGCGGCCCTTCTCCTCTCGCCCATTTGGACAGAACCATAATTTGACACCACCTCTCCCCCGCGATCCTAGCATCTCTCCCCTATTCATATATTGCCTCTCCCCCACGATCAGAGCACCTCCCCCCCCATTCAGACAACACCTCTCTTGGGTTCATCTCGGTTCCTCCATCCGAACGATTGGAATCTCGGCTTCCCCCATCCCAGCTTCTGAATCTTCATCCGAACCAACCCAAATTCTGTATTTTCTTAAGTGTTACCTTATTTTTAATGTTATCTATCTAATATTTCAGTTTTATGTTACGATTTTTATGTGTATCTTTTTTTTTCTGTTTTGATTTAACCTACAAAACCCTTTTAATTTTTTTTCTATAACCATAGAATTCCCTTTTAGATTTTTTATTTGTCGCATTAATTTATCATATCATTATAATAAAATGTTATATAAATATACTTGATAGTTATAGACCTCTTGGTGGTCACCTACATGAATTGTATCTCACCCAGTGTTCGAGATGCCATTGGGTACCCAGATAAATTACATGATTATATGTTATATAAGGGGAATCATCATTTTAAAGATGCATGACTACTCACATGACATAGGATGGATCATGTAGCAGATGATTGTGTTGTAGCTCAAGAAGCTAAGTCGAATTTTCAAATTTATTGAGCCTCTTGTATATTACTACTTTCTACTATTTGTAACTATGTTTTTCTTCTTGATACATGACATAGATTACCATCATTCAGTATATGATTCTATTATTAGTTGGTATTAATGATTTGGTTATTTTCACCCATTTCCAAAATTTTTCCATTGTTATCTTTCTTATACTTTTTAACAGATAATATTAAAATTCTGCAACTTAGGTAATGAGGGAATAGTCTCCCCCAGACACACCAAAGTCTCTCCCTATTAGTCAATAACATTTGGAATTTTGGTAGATGTGCGTGAGGCCATGTGGCCATATGGGTTTGGGTCACTAATGAGTGGAATCCTGGTTTGGGATGTCACAATTCTTGGATATCCTTTTTATATGTGTTTCTAATCAAATCCATACCTATAACTATTGATGGTCCCTCTCCAAAATCAATTGGGACTCGATTCAATGAATACACCCTACCAACCTATGATCTGTGGCCCCAAACCAAGGATCCTTTAATCCATGGTTAAGATGAATCTTGATGAGGCCATAACTACTTTTGATGCGATCCTCATCCTACTCCTCATCCTGATCTCCCTAAAGAAGTTAAAGTATAAAACTCATATACTCCCAAAAAGACCCTTAAGGATTATGTATTTCTTTATCCACTTCTAATATCTTACTGGGAAATCCTTGAATATAGGCATTATAAATTCTATATCTTATTTTATTATATACACTATATATTGTTGTGTTTCTTAATATGATTCTCATATAGAGTAATGTGTCAGTTATGATTCTATATAAAGTAAACAATTTTCATTTAGCTAAATATTTGTTTGATTGAACTTCAATATTATTGAATTTATTTGAAATGACTTATTGCATTTTTTTTACAGAATGGATAGGAGTTGGATGTACAAAACTAATCAGATTTCAACCAATTTTCAAAATAATTTGAACAGATTTTTATATTTTTCATTTGACAAGGCCTCATATAGTGGTCGCATAAGCTGCCCATGTTTTAATTGTGTTGGAAGACCTTGATTGAGTCATGAATCAGTTAGCTATCATATAACCAAATATAGTTTCCGAACAAACTATTATGTGTGGTATCGTAATAGAGAGAAAATGGAATATCAAAATTATGATGATCCAAATGATATGACTGAATTAGAGAGTTTGGTATATGATCATTTTCCATTTATTCGACATCATGAGAAGGAAAGGATTTCCAGCCAACAAAATTTCGATATGAGCACACATGATGCATCCAATGAAAATGATGATGTTGATAGGGTGAAAAAATTGAATGATGTTGCAATGACTCTATAGATACCCAAACAAGACATACATAGACATTACATTACTTTTGCGAAATACTTAATACATTACTAAAATAGACGCCCAAAGACCGTATTAGTTTAGTGTCTTTGGAAACTCAGACCATAATCTCCTAATCATGGTGAAAGATCTTCAACATCTTCCATAAAGATCTACCCCTTTGGTTTTCTTACCTAAAACCATTATTTATATCCTATGGAAAAAAACATAAAAAGGGCGAGCTTAAATGCTAAGTAAGGGTAAGCATGGAGAAAATAAAACAACCAACATACATTTGAACTTAAAAACATTAACATAAAGTTTAAACATCAAAATCCTGAGCAATGACATTAAAAATTGTAGTACGTAAGGAATAGATCATAATTGAACATCATTCATGATAAAATAGCATGGGAACAAAAAATGAAATTGTGCTAAACCATTAAGCACATGATATGGTTTCCATAGTAGCCAAGGAACTGCTGCCAAGACCATCTTAGTGGACAAAGTCCCTTACTGATTTGAGTTCACTCCTCGTTCCAGTCCTGTATCACTGAACCAGATTAACTTGACATTCTAGCCATGTCTATCTCATGAGATATAAATCATTACCTAATGCGTTAGAGAGAGATATTGGTCCCACACATCTCATAATGAAATCATTCTTACTTATTCCACAAAATAAACATAAATCATTCATCACAACACAAAGAGTAAAATGAGTTTCATATACATCATCCCATCATAACATAATCCATATAAAACAAATGGATTTCATTTCATCATAAGAAAATCGAAACCATGTAAATTATAGAGACATTATAATTGAATCATAAACAAACGAAATATTTTCATCTTAGATGGAAAAAGGTTTTGATAAAATACTAGAAATGAATTCTTGAGGAAAATATCCTTTCTTATTCAAAATCAATTTCTATTCACAAAATGCCATGGAATTTTAAAAGAAAAGTATTTTGTTGAAAATAGTCATGAAATATTCTAGAGTAAGCTTTATGAAAGTAAGGTGTTATGAAAACGGTAAAAATCTATTCATGACTTATAAGTTAAAAAAACATTCTTCTCATACTTTTTCCGGAAAAGTCAAAATGTACCTTATATGGTAACCAAAGGAAAGATTCCTTCCATACAATGTGGTAAAAAGTCAAAAAAGGGTAAAAATTATTCTAAACATACATGGAATAATAGTAAAAAATTTATTAAAACATTTTTAGAAAACATGGACATGGATGACAAACATAACCCCAGTAAATACTTACGTATAAGCAATCTCAGATAAAAATGAGATTTGAAAAATTATCCATTACCTTATGTCCAATTTATTCTATATGTGTCCAAAACACCTATATAGTGGGATTAAACATATTATTAACTTGTAAAAGAACCATAATAATAATTATGATATCATATATGGTTCACATATGTATTTACATTACTTGTTCATTTGTCAATTCCCTGTTAAAGCAACATTTTGGGTAATATTCTTGTCATTTATCGTACGTGTTTGAAATTGTTGTTCTTGATATTATTATTACATATATCATGATTTACTTACTTCCAGAATGTAAAAGATGATTTATATATCATATATATTCAGTATATATAAACATATATATATATAATAGATATATAAATTAAATGAAACATACCGTTCATGGAGACGGTAGACCGTACGTACGCATGAACGTTGTTTTCCTTTCCTTATTGACATGAATGTAAGTAAGTAGATGAAATAAATATATATAAATAAATATAGTAGCATTATTATTTCATATATATCATTATTATTCATTATATATACTTTATAATCGTTCTTGAATGGTTAATATGGAGAATGAATCTCATCGCGTCGTGGAGACGGTAATCCGTACGTACGTACGAGCAATGATATCATTTCCATAATAAATGAATGGAATTGGAGTGGAAGATTTAATATCTCATAATCAATATGATGTTATAATAACCATATATATTTATTCTTTATGCCATTATACCCATCCAAGTAAGGTGGTGGTGGAAAAACAAATTACACCACGGCGTGGAGACGGTATTCCGTACGTACGCACACGCGGTGATTTCATTTTCTGTAAGATGGATAGTAAATTAAATGGGGTTGTTTCATATTTATAATAACATATTAGTATATTATTGATACTGATGTTATTACTTTAAAATGAAACAACTAATGAATAAGAAGTTGAAGAAGAAATAAACTTGAAAGAATCGGTAGAAGAGATTACCTCTTCTTCGGCGCGCCTCCTCTTAACCTCCTCTTAGGGCACTAACGTTGGCCTTTGAGGAAGACCAGGTCCTCTAGTACGTTTCTATGTAAGTGGAGAAGTGAAATGGTGAGGGGTTGGCCGAGATTGAAGGATCAAATTTGTGTGAAGAGGAGAGGGAGGAGGTGCCTTTATATAGGAGAGGAGAGGGGCACTTTTGGAAACCTAAAAAATATTAATTAACAATAAAGTGAAACCCCACTTAAAAACCTCAAAAAATTACTAAATTTGAATATGGGTTGTGAAAGGGTTGTAATATCATCAACCAATATAATTTATAAATGTTTTATGTTTATTTTAAACCTTATCAACTTGATTTATCATTATTTAATCTATTTAATTTTATTTGTGGTAATAAAATTATAAATTTAAGTTGTTATAAATACATAATTAAATTTTTTAAATTTTCCATAATTGGATACTTTATAACCTTTTAGACCATATAATTTTCAATTTTTAGTTTTTAAATATTTTTTTGATTTTTAAATAATTTAATAATATGTTATTTGTATAAAAAATCAATAATGTCAATTTTGAGCTGATTCATTATTTGAATTTAAATAAAAAACACACAAAAGATATGTTCAAAAAATATATATAATATATTCCTAACATGTCATATTCATCAAAAAAATTTCATGGGTTACATTAATTTGTTCATATATTATTTATTTTAATATTTTTAAAACCATTTATTTGGTATATTTGTTAAAAAAATAATTACTAAAATATTTTTGTATAATTATTTACTATACTTATTTTTCACATTAAAATTAAAAATAAACTCCTATGATGAATATAAATCTATTAACTTCTATAATAATAATTTTACTCGAATTTATCATCTTAAAATAACAACATTTAAATTTTTATATTTATTAAATTATGAAGGTGAAAACTTTGACATCATTTAAAATAAAGTAATATAAGTGTTATAATCGCTTTTATAAGGATCAAAATGGTCATATATTAGACCATTTTATGCTTATGGTGTACATTTACATGACCAATAAGTTTTGTTCATGTTTTTGTGCCTTTTATGGTCACTATTAGTTTAATAAAAACTATATTATTGATTTTTAACTAAATAAACAATTTCTACATCACTATTGTGTGACCATTAATGACAAATATTTAATCCCTAAAAATTATAAATTAATTTTCATGATGTAGATAATTTTATTATCTTTCTAGAGACTATTTATATTCTAGGTTTTATGAAGTTTATCACTAAATTAAAATTATTACACTTATAAGATATAAGAGAGTGACATGTTGTCACTTTCTTTGGTTTTAATAATATTTAAATAATTTTCATTGTCAAAAGTCCATAAAATGAATCTATTTCGACCCTTAGGTGATATGGGTTGACTTTTATTCATCCACTAGAATTTTTTCTGGTGTTTGGGTAATTTTATAATCTTATGTTTACCCTTAATTACCTGATTTACCTTTAACTATATTAAATAAAATTTACTGTAGTTACTATTCATAATGTATAAAAATAAAAAGTATCCTATTAACATAACATGGACCTACTGATTCCAAATATGAAATCCATTTTTACAAATTCAAAACACAGAAGTTTTAGTAATTAATTTAAAATTAATCCTGTTGTTAAGAAAATGGGTTTTAATAGTTAGAACGTTGCAAAAGATTGAAATGTTTTTACATATGAATTCAGTGTAAAATTAATTCTAATGACTTAAATTATATTAAATGGTAAAAATATATTCTATTTATACTTTAAAATAATTCAATATTATAATTTTACCATATAGTTTATTTTGATGAAAAAATTTGTTTTTTATTAAAATTTAGCGCATTTTTACTATTCATCAAAATATGAAGGTTATCAGAAAAGAATCAAAAATTTATCCAATGTAAATTTTTATATCCTGATTCAAAATAAGAGGTTCATTTTGTAAAATTTAAATTATAGGCTTTTCAAAAATTATATTTAAAATGGGTGCGCCTTCAAAAGGCAGTAAAACTGCATTTTTTGAAAATTACTTCTTTTATCGAAAAAATTTATTTGGTTTTCATATCTCATTCTAGAAAATGTGTAAAATCAATTATAATTTTATAAAATTAAAAATTCATTTAATACTATTCATAAAAACTAGTTCATAATATTATTTTTATATATCATTTTTTGGTGAAACTCAGTATTGTGTACAACACACGCTATCGAGGAAGATCGCTCTTGCGTGCAACACATGCCAAGAATAGTGTTTGAGTATACTAGAAGATAATACGTTGTTGGTTATACAACAAGATAATCTTGGTGTAGAGTACAACACAAGAAATCAAAAAATTCAAAAGAATATTTCTCCTAAAATATCGGGGTCTTACATTCTACCCCCTTTAAAATTAATTTCGCCCTCAAAATTCGTCAGGGTTATAAATTGTTTACTACTTGAAAGTTTCATTCAAAGAAACCCACATCGTAAAAAGGAATAATAAAACTTAATTTTAAAAATTGAAGTATAAAACATAATGGTTACCCAAATTAACTCATCACTCGGTTTCCACATAGGAGAACATAGGTGAAATATGGATATGGAAGAGAAATCTAACCATCATGTTTGGATGAAAAGTGGTGGAGAACATGGCTACTAAAAATCCATCAATCACAATGCCATAAATTTTGTGATAATCTAAGGTACCATCTGATTCATCAGATATGAGGGCACTATGGCAACATTTTTGGTTTTCAAGATCATTTCCCTAATGTTGAATATTTTTTTGAATTAAAAGAAATACTTACTTGATTTTGGTACAATATCACTGTTGTTTGTTCCTTGAACAATTTCCACTTCATATATTAATGAAATGAAGTTGAATTTGTATTCCATGAAGTGTTAGTAGATCATGTCATATAATAATAGACCATTCCATCTGTCTCAAACATATGGTTAGCAAAAGTTATATACATAAGTCCATATATAGTGATATTAATCATATCTGGTTCCTAAAATGGACTTATACTTCATCTATCATACCTCTTAATAAAATAAAACTAGTTTCTACAAACTAGGGACTTCCTGTAGTCCAGTGGTAGGTGATAAAGGCCTGTCGCACTTCAGTAGTGGGTTCGATTCCTGCAACCTTGTCTGATGTGATGGGTTGTCTCCCGTCTTGCAGGTTTTCCTTTTTCTAAAAATACACTATTATAACATTACAGAAATAATATTGAAAAAAGGTTCTATACTTAAACAATATTATCTTATGTACAACATAATCCATTTTAAATCATTATACTTATCCAAAATACTTCAGTCCAATATCATAGTATAAAGAAAATGATTACTTGAAAGGTCACATAACAAGAATGTGAATACCATCATTTATCCCCCATATATCATAAGATATATCTTGTTAGTCACATTCCAAAAATGTTAATACCTTAATCATGTATTCTTTTGAAACATGAATTACCATAGAATGTTAGTGAAAACATGAATGTTGTCAAAAGTTAACTATTTCAACATATCAAAATCCCAAAAAATTTATATACTCAAACCATGATATCAATTTGTCCTTATATCAGTTATGAGCTCATGAATACTATCAAACATTTCATTTTCTCCTTATCCATTCATTATGCGTGTATCATCTACTTTCCAAAAATATCAGAATAACCATTCCTGGTTATGATATACTTTCAAATACATTAGAAAAAACAATAGTGTAACAATCCTTAGATGTGTCTTTATTCCATAGTACCATTACCTATAAAACAAAACTTTTGATAAACAAAAATCATTCCACTACCTTATTAAACCATTGAAAGAGATTCAACAATTCATTCATATGACATATCATTTGTAGTATCTTTATCATAATAAATATAAATACTACCCATATGACCATGATGATTCTCTTCATGAGACTTTATCTTAGATAATTGGTTTGAATAATGCCCATACATTCCACATTTCAAACATTTAACCATTGTTGATGTCTTAGAAATACTAGTATCCTTGTCCATGGTGTTAACTGAACCTTTTCCTTTTCAATTACTATCCTTGTGTCCTTCATTTTTACACCCAAAGCATATTCCTGTTCCTTTGAAACATTCTCCCTGATTCCTCTTCCCACATGATTTACATGAGGGAAATTGAACTTTCTTTCCTCTATGATCATCATGAAACTCCATCTTTTCTAATTAGATGAGTCGAGAATCTTACCAAAGTTGAGATCATTAATCATATTATGAGATTTCTTATTAGGAATAATAGCTATGTTTGGACTTCCAAATACCATTTAATTTGGTTGGTCATGAAGAATATCATTCCATTGTCCATCATATCCTCCATTATCGTGAATCTTCCTGTTTCCATCCATTTTCTGAATCCCAAAAAGAATAGCGTGAGAGGAAAAAATCATAATAGGAAAACAACATAATAAATGGGGAGTACCATCAATATATAACATCTTAGGTTAAATTATAAAGTCTTTACCATAATTATAGGATTATAACCTATACTTATACTTAACCTTAGGGACATCTCTAGACATACTATAGAAATATCTCTAGGGATCTCACTAAAGTTTTTTCATCCTAGTTTCCAAAGGGTAATTAAACCTTTGCCCTGATACCAACTGTAGTGACCCAAAATAAAAGTATATATACATTACATTACTTTTTCGGAATACTTAATACAATACAAAAACAGACACCCAAAGGCTGTATTAGTTTAGTGTCTTTGGAAACTCGGAACATAATCTCCTAATCATGGTGATAGATCTTCAACATCTCCTATAAAGATATTCCACTTTGGTTTTCTTTCCTAAAACCTTTATTTATATCCTAGGGAAAAGAAAACATAAAAAGTGTGATCTTAAATGATCAGTAAGGGTAATCATGGAGAAAATATAAAAAATCCACATACATATGAACTTAAAAACATGAACATAAATTTTAAACATCAAAATCTTGAGCAATAACATTATACTTGGTAGTATGTAAGGTATAGATCATAATGGAACATCAATCATGATAAAATAGAATGGTAATAAAACGTGTAACTATGGAAAACCATTAATCACATGATATGATTTCCATAGTAGCCAAGGCAGTGCTGCCAAGACCATCTTAGTGGACAAAGTCCCTTACTGAATCGAGTTCACTCCTAGTTCCATTCCTGTATCACTGAACCGGATTAACTTGTCATTCCAGCCATGTATATCTCATGAGATATAAATCTTTACCCAATTCATTAGAGGGAGATATATGTCCCACCCATCTCATAAAGAAATCATTCTTACTTGTGCCATAAAATAAACATAAATCAATCATCATAACTCAAAGAGTAAAATGGGTTTCATAAAAATCATCCCATCATAACATAATACATATAAAACAAATGGATATAATTTTATCAAAAGAAAAGTGAAAAAACGTAAATCATAGAGATATTATACATGAAACATACACATATGAAATAATGTCATCTTAGATGGAAAATGGTTTTGATAAAACACTTGAAAAGAATTCTTAAGGAAAATATTGTTTCTTATTCAAAATCATTTTCTTTTCACAAAATGCCATGAAATTTTAAAAGAAAATTATTTTTGTGAAAATAATCATGAAATATTGTAGAGTAATCTTCATAAAAATAAGGCGTTATAAAAATTTTAAAAATCCGTTCATGCCGTATAAGTTAAAAAAAATTCTTCTCGTACTTTTTATGGAAAATTCATAATGTACCTTATATGGTAACCAAAGGAAATATTACTTCCATAAAATGTGGTAAAAAGTCAAAAAAGTGTAAAAATTACTTTAAAAATACATGTAAGAATAGTAAAAATTATATGAAAACATTTTTAGAAAACATGGACACGGATGACAAACATAACCCCAGTAAATACTTACATATAAGCAATCTTGGAGAAAAATGAGATTTTCAAAATTATCCCTTACCTTATTTCTAATTTCTTCCGTATGTGTCTGAGATTTATGTATAGTGGTTATAAAAATATTATTAACTTGTAATAGATCCATAATAATATTTATGATATCATATATGGTTCACTTATGTATTTATATTACCTGTTCGTTTGTCAATTCCATGTTAAAGCAACGTTTTGGGTAATATTCTGGTCATTTATCGTACGTGTTTGGACTTGTGGTTCTTGATATTATTATTACATATATCATGATTTACTTACTTAAATAATGTAAAAAATGATTTATATATCATATATATTCAATATATATATATAATAGATAGAAAAATGAAATAAAACACACCGTTCATGGACACGGTAGGCCGTACGTACGCATGAATGTTGTTTTCCTTTCTTTATTGAATTGAATGGAAGTAAGTAGATGACATATATATATATATATATTCATAAATTCAGTTGCATTATTATGTCATATATATCATTATTATTCATTATATATTCTTTATAATCTTTCTTGAATGGTTAATATGGAGAATGAATCTCATCACGTCGTGGAGACAGTAATCTGTACGTACGCACAAGCGATGATATCATTCCCATAATTAATGAATGGAATTGGAGTGGATGATATAATATCTCATAATAATTATAATGTTATAATAACCATATATAGTTATTCTTTACACCATTATCCCCATCCAAGTAAGGTGGTGGTGGAAAAACAGATTACACCATGGTGTGGATACGGTATTTCGTACGTACGCACACGCAGTGATTTAATTTTTCGTATGATGGATAGAAGATGAAATGGGGTTGTTTCATATTTATAATAAAATATCAGTATATTAGTGATATTTATTTTATTACTTTATAATGAAACAACTAAGTAAGAAGAAGATGAAGAAGAAATAAACTTGAAAGAACCGGTAGAAGAGATTACCTCTTCTTTGGCGCACCTCCTCTTTACCTCCTTCTTGGGCACTAATGTTGGTCTTTGAGGAAGACCAGGACCTCTAGTAGGTTTCTATGAAAGTGGAGAAGTAAAATGGTCAGGGTTTGGCCGAGCTTGAAGGCTCAAATTTGTGTGAAGAGGAGAGGGAGTAGGTGTCTTTATATAAAAGAGGAGAGGGGCACTTTTGGAAGTCTAAAAAATATTAATTAACAATAAAATGAAACCCCACTTAAAAACATCCAAAAATGACACAATTAAAATATGAGATGAGATCAAGTTGTAATCTCATCAAAAAATATAATTTATACATGTTTTATATTTATTTTAAACCTTATCAACTTGATTTCTAATTATTTAATCTATTTAAATTTATTTGTGGTAATAAAATTATATATTTTAAATTGTTATAAATAAATACTTAAATGTTGTCAATTTTATATAATTTGATACTTTATAACCTTTTAGACCATATAATTTTTAATTTGTAGTTTTTAAATCCTTTTGGGATTTTTAAATAATTTAATAATATGTTATTTGTATAAAATATCAATAATGTCAATTTTGACACTATTCATAATTTGAATTTAAATAAAAACCACACCGAAGATATGTTCGAACAAAAATATATAATAGATTCCTAACATGTCATATTCATCAAAAAAATTTCATGGGTTACATTAATTTGTTCATATATTATTTTTTTATATTTTTAAAACCATTTATTTGGTATATCTCTTAATAAAATAATTACTACAACATTTTAGTATAATTATTTAATATACTTATTTGTCGCATAAAAATTAAAAATAAAAGCCTATGATGAAGATAAATCTGTTAAATTTCATAATAATACATTTACTTGAATTTATCATCTTAAAATCACAACATTTATAATTGTTTTATTTATTAAATTATTAAGGTGACAACTTTGACATCATTTAAAATAAAATAATATAAGTGTCATAATCTCTTCTATAAGGCAGAAAATGGTCAAATATTCTACCATTGGATGCTTATGGTTTACATGTACATGCCAAATAAGTTTTGGTCAGTTTTTTGTGCCTTTTATGGTCACTTTTAGTTTAATAAAAACTATATTATTGATTAATCACTAAATAAACAATTTCTGCATCACTATTGTGTGACCATTCATAAAAATTATTTAATCCCTAAAAATTATAAATTAAACTTAATTATGTATATAATTTTATTATCTTTCTATAGACTATTTATATTTGAGGTTTTATGAAGTTTATCACTAAATTAAAATTATTACACTTATAAGATATAAGAGAGTGACATGTTGTCACTTTCTTTGGTTTTAATAATAATTACATCATTTTCATGGTCAAATGTCCATGAAATGAATCTATTTTGACCCTTAGGTGATATGGCTCGACTTTTATTCATCCAGTAGTATTTTGACAGGTGTTAGGGTAATTTTATAATCTTATTTTTACCCTTAATTACTTGATTTACCTTTAACTCAAGTAAATAAAATTTATCGTAGTTACTATTCATAGTGTCTAAAAATAAAAAAGTAGCCTATTAACATAATTTGAACCTACGGATTACAAATATGAAATCCATTTTTCAAAATTTAATACCCAAAACTTTCATGAATTAATTTAAAATTAATCACGTTGTTAAGAAAATGGGTTTTAAAAGTTAAAACGTTACAAAAGATTGAAATGTTTTTACCTTTGAATTCATTGTAAAATTAATTCTAATGAATTAAATTATATTAAATGGTAAAAATGTATTCTATTTTTACTATAAAACAATTAAATATAATAATTTAACCATATAATTTATTTCGATGAAAAAAGTTATTTTTAATTAAAATTTAGCGTATTTTTACTATTCATCAAAATATGAAGGTTATATGAAAAGTATAAAAAATTTATCCAATGTAAATTTTTATAACCTGATTAAAAAGAAGAGGATTATTTTGTAAAATTGTACTTATAAACTTGTCAGAAATTATATTTAAAATGGGTGGGCCATCAAAAGGCGGTAAAAGTACACTTTTTTAAAAATACTTCTTTTATCGAAAAATGGATTTTGTTTTCATATCTGACTCTAGAAAATGTGTAAAATGAATTATAATGTTTTAAAATTAAAAATTCAGTTAATACTATTCATAATGACTAGTTTATAATTTTATTTTTAATATATCATTATTTAGTGATACTAGGTCTTTCATGTGATGGTTTTAATCCATTTGAGAAGATGCATGCATCGCACAACACATGACCGGGTTTCATACACATTTATAACCTTCCCCCATGGTTGTGTATGAAAAAGCATTACAATTTCTTGAGTATACTGATATTTGGCCCTTTTGATTACAGCAATGATATAGATGAATACATGAAACCCATAATAAAAGAGTTTAAACTTCTTTGGGATGTGGGTGTGCCCACATACGATGCATGTTCGAAAGAAATATTTCAGATGCATGCTGCACTTATGTGGAATATCAATGATTTTCTTTCTTATGCAATGATATATGGATGGAGCACAAAAAGAAATTTGTCATGTCCTATTTGTGTGAAGAATACTCGATCTAGAATACTGAAATATTATCGTAGTTTTATTTTTATGGGACATAGACGATTCTTTCCAATGAACCATCCATATAGAAACAATCGTCAAAGATTTCACAATACCAAGGAGACTGACGATCCACCTCAGTATATGTCTGGAACTAACATGCTTAATGAATTGACAGATTTTAGCTATTCAATTAAAAACGGTGTAATGAAATCTAGAAAGTGGAAAAATGTTTCCAATGATACCTGTTACAATTGGAAGAAGAAGAGTATATTCATTGACATGTCATATTGGTCAACCAAATTGTTACGTCATTGCTTAGATGTAATGAATATTGAAAATAATATATGTGAAATGTTGTTTTCGATTCTTTTAAATGTCATGGGGAAGACAAAAGATGATTTATGATCTCGGCGTGACTTGGTAGATTAGGGGATCATACCAAAATTGCATCCTGTCTGTATCAGTGAAAATAAATGGCATGTTCCATGTGCTTCTTATGTGATGACACCTGTTGAAAAAAATCAATTTCTGGAAGTGCTACAGACTATTAAAGTTCTTGATGGCTATTTAAGAAATATATCAAAACGGGTCATCAGAAAAGTGTTGAAGCTGAAATCTTTGATGACCCATGATTATCATGTACTTTTACATGAGTTGATTCAAATATAAATCCATCAACTCTTGTCAAATAATGTAAGAGTCGCTGTTATTCGGGTGTTCTATTTTTTTAGAGATCGTTGTGTAAAAAATTATCCAAATCCTTCATGCAAAAACTATTGGCAGAGACACCATTATTTTTGTTTTAGTTAGAGAAAATATTCCCTCCATCATTTTTTACATGCATGGTGTATATGACTATCCATCTTCTGACTGAAATACTTCTTGGAGGACTGGTTTCTTTCCATTGGATGTATCCAACTGATTGAAACATGTACCCATTGAAATCATATGTTTGGAATAGGAATTATCTCGAAGGTTCTATTATGAACAGTTACTTGGCTCAAGAATGTATGGATTTATGATCAATGTATTTGTATGATCTTACTACGAGAATAAACAGACCAATAAGAAACAAAGAAGAAAAATATGAGAAAATTAAACCCAATTTTCCATCACTTCCTTAGGTAGGAGGAATTCCGGGATCATATACATTGATGACATTAAGCCATGAAGAGTGAGAGATGGCACAACGCACAGTATTGTTCAATTGTGATTTTTTTATGAGAACATAAAGTAAGTAAATTGTACATGTATATGTTATCTTATCTCTTGTAATTTCAAATATTTGTTAAACTATTATTATTTTTATCTACAGGTAACATAAAGAATTGATATATAGAAAGAATCATTCTTTATCTTTGAGAAGGAAGGAGACTTTGGATAGCAAAGGGTTTTCTGATTGGTTGAAATTGATTGTAAAAATATTTCTGTAATAACTAAATAAAAATAATATTTAATAAAGTTTACTCTTTGTTTATATTTATGGTATCGAGTTTTCCTGCAGGCTCTATTTCTATCTAAATAAGTGCTTTGGATTTTGGTCTTAATACCATGGTTCGGGCCTGTAAATCACTTGTGATCAATGGATAAAAATTTATTATCACTGAACGAGAAAAGATCATGAGAACACAACATGATGGTGTTATGATAACTTCCACAATAGACTATTATTCCAGTTCATCGGATAATAGACCTCATTTTCAAAATGTATCTTAATATCGAGTCGTGGAGAAAATGATAATTTTGGATTATTACTCACATGGTCGAGTCATGATGATGAAATTTGAATGGTTTGGTTCAATGACTAAGCAAGGAACCTTTATTCATGATTGTGGATTTCGAGTTATTGACATGACTCGCACTCTTGCCACCGATGAACCATATGTATTGGCATCAATGGTGAAACAGATTTTTTATGTCAAAGATCATCGTCATCCTAAATTTGGTGTAATTATTGAAGTAAATCCTAGACATTTTTTTATGATGGCAATGATGAAGTTGACACTATCCCTACTGTAATTGGAAGAAATCTATTTATTACTTATGATGAATCCAATATCTCAGTTGTCAGATTTGATTGTGAACCCAAAGTTGTGGTCTGACCTATATAGAATCATTCAGCCGTGTTCTCACCTACATGTTTCACCTACATCATTCAGAGTGTGTGTCATAGTACTTACCTTAAAAACACCACAAATTTTCTGTTTATTTATGTTTTTTAATCAGAATGGTTTTTTTATATATTTTTTTTGGGTTACACATTAGTTATATGTTTCTAATTACTTCTATATTTGTTTTCATTACAGGAAATGAAACTCATTGAAGAGATGGGGAGGAAGAATATGATAAAAAATATTCGTCGCATGACACATATGGATGTTCCTCCACTCATCCCTGTTGTGAGTATTTTATTTAAAATATATATATTTCAATAATTTATAATATCATGTGTTTACTTTGGAGTTATTATTTTTTTCAGGATCCACCCCCTAGATGAGATATATCCGACGAGGAACCTGATATTCCTCCTAGTGCAGAGGCTAGTGGTAGGAGGGGGGTGGTGTCGGAGTTAGACGATCATCTGGTGGTCCCACTACTGAGGCTGGTGGTACAAGGGATCGTGGTGCGAGAGTTGGACGATCCACTAGTCGTACCTGATTGGACTATGCCACTACCACAAACGTATCTTTTATGCCCCATTATGATCCTGGTGTGTCTTTAGTGAAACACGAGATATTTAAGCCTTCGATTTTTGTACTACCAGTTGGAAAGCTGTCTATGCCATCATCTTTTTCTTCTAATTCATTATCTTCGAGCAATTATATTCCAACTTCTTCGACTCCTGCTCCGACACAGTATGTGGCTGAGGAGTGTACACTGAGGGACACACCACATGTATAGGATATTCATTCAACTTCTACACATCCAGTGACGCCCATTGATCCAACTACCACAGGTATATTTATATAACTCTGAAAAAATTTTATACCAAATTTTATTTTCATTATAACTTGTACTGATATTTTCTTTCTTTAATAACACATTCATGTACTGATATGATGTGGGGGAGGGGGAGTACTCGCTTGCGTGTGGTATGGAACCACCAGACATAGTTGATGGTTGAATACAATGATGATGCATAGATGATTGATAAACCTGTGCAGGAATGTCGGGTTTTTTTTGGCGACGCTAGCCAAATACTCCGACATCATTCCGGTTAGCCATCCCTCTCAGAGACATCTGCCACAGGAAGTCAAGGATAATGCATGGGCACAAATATGGGTAAAAAATATATTGGATTTAATGTAGTATTTTTTTATTTATATGAAGTAATCTATTGGGTTTCAGCTTCGGTTTAACTTCCCTAATGGTGAGGGTGCACGACCAACAGTTTTAAAGGATCTAGGAGAGCATTGGAGAGCTTATAAGAATGAGTTGTATGTTGGATAGTGTGATAGAGTGGGAACAGAGTTGGAGACAATACCTATCATGGATGAATTGCTGATAGAGAAATATCTCCAAATGATTACCCATTGAGAAACTGCCAAATTTAAGGTATTAATCCCATTTGAGGTATTTAAATGACATTTTTCATATTTTTCATTAATATTATCTTAGTTATTATTAAACATCATTTAGTAATGTTCTGAAAAACAAACAAAAAAACATTGATTCAAAGAAATACCTCCACATTTTGGGGTGCACTACTATGTTAGATCATGAGAGTCAGTTGGTACTATATAGTTCTTTATAAATTTTCTTTAGGATTTTCCCTTTTTATTATTTCCTGCAAAAATTATGTGATTTATTGAATATTTAATATTTGAATATAATTTCAATTTATAGTGTTTCAATGTAATTACAGAAGCACAAATTGAATATGGAAGGACGTCTTCCTTGAGAAAAATTGTTTTTCTCGAGTAGAATGAAAAATATGGATCTTCGGTTAGTGAACCGACACAAGAAAAGATTGTAAGTATTAATTTTTTTATTTCAAATTTTAATATCTATTTTGAAATTTAATAGTCTATTAATATTTTTAACAGGCATCTTTAGAGGCCCTTGATGCCAAGGAGCCTGAAAATTTTGGGCCACATAATCATTTATATCAGGTTTTGGGAGATGAGCACTCTGGTCGAGTACGCAGCTGACCTGGTAAGAATATAGTCCCGATGAGGTATTGGTCCTCTCCAAGTATCCATTATAGTACCACCGAGTTGGAATAGGTCAAGGATCATGGAAGATAGTCTAATAAAAGGGTCATAGAGTTGGAATAACATGTTCAAACGAGGGAGAAAAAATTTATGAAACTGATCAAAGCTTTATCTTTATCACTTCCACCAGAGGCCAGCGCAGCTTGTTTGACATATATGTCATTGATGGGTGTATTATATAATGCACCAAGAAGTAGTTCTAGTGGAGGTCGAGATGATGACATTCCTGGTGATGACAAGGATGCTAAAGAGAAAGACGTTGGGGATGATGATGATGCCGAGATGGAGGGTGAGGATGAAGGTGAGGGTGAGGGAGAGGATGAGGATTAGGATGAGGTCGAGGATGGGGTCAAGGATGAGAACGAGGATGATGATGAGCATGACTATGAGGAAAGAGATGACAATGAGGATGAGGCTGATGATGAAACTGGTGATGGTGATGTTGATCAGGGGAATATTGATCCGTTACATTTTTTACTAATATTTATGAAATTTGATTTTTGATTTAATATGGATATGTTGTTCTAATTTAAAGCCCAGTACACCTTTCAAACACCGATCACATCCCCCCACCCTCCACCCTGGACCCTAGACAGCCCCCCAAACAGCCCCCCGAATAGCCCCCTGAGAGCTCCCTAGTAAGCACCCCACCCTCCGCCCTGGACCCCGGATAGCCCCCAAGACATGCCCCCTAAAAGCCCCCGGACATCCCCCCAGATAGCCCCCGGGACATCCTCCGCCCACACAACCTCCTCCCTGGACCCCGGACAGCCCCCCAGACAGCCCCCACCCTCCTCCATGGACCCCATACAGCCTCCCAGATAGCCCCCGAACAGCCCCTCCACCCTCCTCCCTGGACTTAGATAGACCCCCAGATATCCCCCTAGATATCCCCATGGACGTCCCCTCCAACAGCCACCCTAGACCCCAGACAACCCCCCCCAGATAGAATTTTTCTCAAATAAATTTTAACCACCCATTGAAAGTGAACTTCAGGATGAGTTCCTTTAAATGAGAAAACTATAATAACCTAATTTTTCACTCTTGTATGGATATTTTTGAATTCAGTATAACTCTTTATTTTTTGTAATGCCCCGACCCCAGTTACCCAGAGTCGGTGCATTATTACATAACATTGGCATGATCACAAGAAAGATCAAGTCTCGAAAGACTAATTAGTTTAGTAGCCTTGGAATAACTAGATACATTCATAAAGTTTACATTACATCATAAAATGAAAACTACTACAACATAGTCTCCATAGTCCACACTCATATCCCCACATAGTTTCCCAGCAGGTCAATCATAAATTACTTCTTCACATCCTGGAAAAAATAAAACATTTAATGGGGTGATCTCAACTTCCCAGTAAGGATAACAATATATCGGAAACTTTCATAAATAAGAATAAACATTTAAGGCAATGTATAACTAAAACAAAAGACTTTTAAACTTGAAATTAAACATAATATGGCAGAAATAAAATGAAATAATTCTATTTACTTATTCAGATGGATATTCTACTAATCGAATAATCACATGCAATATCAATAACCACTTTCATAATGATGAAATGCATAATCTCAGACTATCATAACCACATAACCAAGGACTCATGCCAAGAATACAAATAATATTTTGTCAAGGACTTGTGCCAAGACACTAGTTTGTCTTATGAGACCTACCGATGCATCTAGGAGCTATAGCGGGCTCCACCCATCACATATTAAGTCCAATGCATTCCTCATATGAACATGCTTAAACATAACATAAACATTCGTATTAAAACTAGCATACAAAATGTCAATAATTTCTCCATAAACCATGAATGGTATAAAAATAACACATCCAAAGTAAAAAAAATCAAAAAACCTTCAATAAAATATGGACGTTTTGTATCATAATAAATCAACTTCAAATAAGCTTAAAATCCATCAAAGGATGTTGACATAGATGAAATCAAAACTCTTTTTAGAGAAACATATCTTCCTATTTTGAAATCATTTATGAGTCACATAATTATAAAATAAAACATTTACTTTGAAAATTTTCTTATAATCTTGTAAGGGAAGCTTTGAAGATTTTATAACGGCAGAAAATCGCCGTACCTTCTGTATAAGTTAAAAAACATTCTTACCTTAATTCTGTCGAAAAGGTTAAAAAGAACCTTGTTTGGAAAACAACGGAAAGATTCCTTTATAAACCTCTTATAAAAAGTCAAACAAAGGTATACATGACTTTAAAACATATTCTTGTAAATATTAAATGTGTTTTGAAATACATTTTTATGAAACATGGATGTGGATGATAAAGAAATCCCTGTAGATTATTACGTATAAACAACCTCAGATAATGAAGAGATTGCGAAATAAACACTTACCTTGTACTTTTCCTTGGTTGGGGGTAGTTTAACCTCTTGCATAAGGGTGAAATAGTTATTATTAAATTATACAAGAATCATATACATTAATATGATATCATATATGATCTTTTATCATTTCTTTGTTATTAATATCTTAATATTATTGTTGTTTTGGGTGTTAACTTACTCATTTTCTTTCATATGTTTGGTTACATAAGCCATGTTTGTTATGTATAAGTTGTATCTTATTCATATCCAAAATTATATTATGTCCTTAAACATTATTATTATTCATCAAATGAGAATTAGACTTGAATGGATACGATGGAGAATGAATCTCATCGAATTCGTGGAGACGGTAGTCCGTACGTACGCACGAGCGACAATATCATTCTTTTGATATTAAAATAACATTTAATTGGATGTTATATCATATATACAGAATCATTATCATGTTATATTTATTATTTACATGAATTACACATCATTATTATACCCATCCAAATAATAATGTTTTGAATAACAATGACACCACGACGTGGAGATGGTAAGCCGTACGTACGCACGTATGGTGACATGTCATTCAAAGGATGGATATAATACTGAAATATGGTTATACCATGTTTATAATAACATAAAAGTATATATAATATACTGTATTTATTATTTTATAATTCCAATAACAAATAAAGAAGAAGTGGAAGAAGAAAGGAACTTGAAAAAGGGTGGTGAAATCATTACCTCTTCTTCGGGTTCTTCCTTTTGATTTGATCAAAAGGGATCCTTAGGTTAACTTTATGACTAATTGAAAGCATCTAGGATGAAGTGATGGAAGTTGAGAGAGTATTTGGGCTGGGGTTGGCCGAACCAAAAGACTCTGAAGGTGTGAATTAATGAGAAGGGGGAGTTCCCTTTTATAAGAGGGGTGAGGGGAACCTTTGGAAAAGCTAGAAATATTATTTTATAATAAATTAATATTCGGTTTATAATGGCTCCAAAGTGGATAATTTAAAGTTTAAGGTGGGGATAGATCTAAAACCACTCATCCAATAGGATTTAGACAGGTTTGGGTTACTATATTAACCTTATCTTTAAGCATTAACTCTTAGTTAATTAGTTTCACTTTTACAATGTCTCTTTGTATTTTAAAATTATATGTTTAATAATATTACTATATACATACAAGAGACCCCAAAGTGGTCCATTAATGATACACCTATCATGATATAAGTATATTGGCCGAAACTTAGATTTTTAGGAATTTAATATCAATTAATAATATAATATTTGTTTTAAAAACACTTTTATGTCAATTTTAACACTATTTAATAATTGATTTTTGTAAAAATCATAATAGAATGATTAATTGAAAAATGTTAATTAAATCAATCCTAACATATCATATTAACCTATAAAATTATTGGTATTTATAAAAAGTCTCATATTACATTTATTTGGGTATTTATAATATCAATTATTCTAATTTCTCATTAATTAGGTAATTACTGCATCACCATTGTGTCATAAATAAATTAAATTATTTAATGTCTAAAAATTATAAATAAAATACCATTATGTATGAAATATTTTTTTATTTCTAATAAATATTTATAGTCTAAAATTCAACATATATAACCCTATGTAAAAATTGTTTTTCTAAAAGATATATGCTTATGTCATTTTTGTATTTATTTTAACTTAATTAAAATAAAGTGTCCCTATCACCTACATGTGTCTCCATGGGGTCCCAAAAACGACCCAGATATGCCCATGGTCATAAATGTATCCACCAATAAGGTTAGGACACGTTTTAGGGTAATTTAGTATTATTATAATATTATTTTTAACCCTTATTTACCGGATTTACCCTTTAACCAAGGTAAATAAAAGTTTTACCGAAGTAATTATTCAAAATGACTATAAATAAAAGTTTCCTATTTACAAAATTTTTACATACTGATTTCAAATATGGAATCCATTTTTCCAAATTCAAAACACAGAAGTGGCAGAAATTAATTTAAAATTAATTCCCATTGTTAAAACAAAAATCGTGTTTTTAAGAGATAATAACTATCAAAAGATTGCCACTTGTTCATGTCCAGTTTAATTGTAAAATATTGTCCAATGACCAAAATTGTATTAAATGGTAAAAATATATTCTAAATATACTTTAAAACCACTCAAATTTATAATTTATCACTATTAATTATTTCAATTAAAAATGTTGTTTTCAATTAAAATTTAGTAATTTTCACTATTCATCAAAATATAAATGTTATTTGAAAAGTTCCAAATTTTTACCCTAGGATAATTTCAATATTGCAAATCCAAAAATGAAGTCAATTTTGAGAGATGAAATTTATAAAATTTCAAAAAGTGGGTATTACTATTCATAACAACTAGTTTGATTGGTTGTGGTGTGTGTTAGAACACGAAGTTGTGTACAACACACGCTACTATATTATTAAAAGGAAAGTATACCGTGGAAGATTGGGGTGTTACATTATCCCCTCCTTCAAATAATTTCGCCCTCAAAATTTCTATAATATTACTGCATAAAATGAATTGGGTGTTTCTTCATCATAAGTTCCTCAGGTTCCCACGTTGCCTCTTTCATTTTATGGTTTCTCCATAAAACATTTACCAGACGAGTCGTCCAGTTTATTAGCACTTGTTCTCTCGTATCAAGAATACTAATGGGCTCTTCGCAATAAAAAAGACCGGGTTCCAGTTGTAATTCCTCATAGGTGAGTATATTCTTTGGGTCAGGCATGTATTTCCTCAACATAGATACGTAGAACACATCGTGAACTTTGGAGAGACTTGGCGGCATTTCCAAATGGTAAGCTACAAACCCAATTCGTTCTAGAATTTCAAAAGGTCCGATGTACCTTGGACTCAATTTACCCTTCTTACCAAAATGTATAACTCCCTTACATGGAGATACCTTCAGGAAAACATGATCACCGACTTGAAATTCCAAATCCTTACTTCGATTATCGGCATAGCTCTTCTGCATACTTTGAGCTGCTTTGATATGGTTTTAGATTACCTTCACCTTTTCTATTGTTTCCTCCACCAGTTTTGGGTCTACAAGTTTTCTTTCACCAACGTCATCCCAACAGGTTGGTGTGCGACATCTCTTTCCGTACAACGCTTCATATGGTGCCATCCGAATACTTGAATGGAAGCTATTGTTATAGGAAAATTCTAACAGAGGTAGATATTGATCCCACATACCCTGAAAGTCAAGTGAGCATGATCTCAACATGTATTCTATGGTTTGAATAGTCCATTCTGATTGTCCATCTGTTTGAGGGTGGTAGGCAGTGCTCAAACGAAGTTCAGTATCCAATGCCTTCTGAAGACTCTTCTAGAATCTTGAAGTAAAACGGGGATCACGATCAGAAACAATCGATAGGGGTACTCCTTGATGTCTCACCACTTAATTAATATATAGACTTGATAGACGTTCAAGTGGTAAATCTTCCCTTATATCAAGAAAATGTGCTGACTTGGTAAGACGATCAACAATAACCCATACGGCACCGTTCCTTATAGGAGTCTTTGGTAGCCCCATGACAAAGTCCATCGTAATATTTTCCCATTTCCACTCAAGTATGGGAAGAGGTTGCATGACTCTTCCAGGCTGTTGCCTTCTGGCTTTCACTTGTTGAAAAACCATACATCTTGACACAAAATCAGCAATCTCTCTCTTCATGTTGTCCCACCAGAAATGTTCCTTCAAATCTATATACATTTTGGCGCTCCCAGGGTGTATAGAGAAATTGGAACTATGAGCATCATCCAGAAATTCCCCTTTTAGATCAGGTATATTGGGAACACAAAGTCTCTTCCCAAATTTTAAAGTTCTTTCTTCATACACAAAGTCTCTCAATCTCCCATCATTCAGTGCTTTAATCTTCTTCTGAAACTCTTCATCATCGGTATGAGAACTCTTTATCCTTTCTAGTAAATATGGTTTGGTAACCATTTGAAAAAGCATTGATGTTTCAACTTCCATGGTGATTCACATATCCAACTTTACTAGATCCATAAAAATAGGATCCCTTTGAATTCTCATCATGTTCAAAATTCCATGATCTTTTCTGCTCAAAGCATATGCCTCCTTATTTTCCTTCCCCGGGTGGTATTGAATCGTGCAATCATAATCCTTGAGTAGTTCAAGCCA
The DNA here is from genome assembly GCA_963277665.1 of Viscum album. Taxonomy (NCBI): domain Eukaryota; kingdom Viridiplantae; phylum Streptophyta; class Magnoliopsida; order Santalales; family Viscaceae; genus Viscum; species Viscum album. The sequence goes on from OY728132.1 coordinate 1,500,028,741, forward strand.
AAGCCTTTTCCTCATGTTGAGTTCTTTTTGTGAGAAAATATACTTCAACCTCTTTTGATCAGTATAAATCTCACATTTTTCACCATAGAGGTAGTGCCTCCATATCTTCAAAGAAAAGATCACAGCTGCTAACTCGAGATCATGAGTAGGATAGTTTTGCTCATGAATTTTAAATTATCATCATGCATAGGCAATAACCATATCATTCTTCATAAGGACACAACCAAGTCCTTTCTTTGACGCATCACTATAAATAACGAACCCATAATTCCCTGATGGTAGAGTCAATATAAGAGCATTGACTAATCTTCTCTTCAGTTCTTCGAAACATTATTCACTCTCTTTTGTCCAAAAAAATTTATCCCACTTACGTGTGAGCTTTGGTAATGGGTTAGCCAATCGGGCAAAATTCTGGACAAAACGCCTATAATAACTTGCTAAACAAATAAAACTACATACCTCAGTTATACTCATCGGTGGAGGCCATTCTTGGATTGCCTTGGTCTTAGAAGGATCAACAGAGATTCCATTTTTAGAGACAATATGGCCAAGAAAAGAAATCTCCTAAAGCTAGAATTCACACTTGATAAACTTCCCATATAATTCATGTCTTCTCAGAGTCTTCAGGATAATTCACAAGTTATATTCATGATCTTCATAGCTTTTGGAGTATACCAAGATATCATCAATAAATACCACCACAAATTGATCTAGATATTCCTTTGAAACACTATTAATTAGACCCACTAATACAGAGGGCACATTAGTCATCCCAAAAGGCATTACCGTAAACTCGTAATGCCCATACATGGTTCGAAATGTCATCTTTGGAATTTCTTCCTTCTTCACAAACAACTGATGGTTTCCAGACCAAAGTTCAATCTTTGAAAAGTATTGAGCTCTATGCAATTGGTCAAATAAATCATCAATGTGAGGTAGGGGATACTTGTTCATTATTGTTTTAGCATTAATCTCCCTATAGTCGATACATAACCTCATAGATCCATCTTTCTTTTTTTTAAAAAGAACAGGGACTCCCCAAGGAGAAACACTAGGGTGAATAAATCCCTTATTACTCAATTCCTCTAGTTGTTTCTTTAGTTCAACTAATTCCACAGTGGCCATTCTATAAATGGTCTTCGATATAAGCCTCGATCTAGGAATTAAATCAATGGAAAATTCAACTTCTTGTTCTGGAAGATGTCTAGGTAAATCTTCCAAAAACACATCTATATATTCTTTCACAATAGTTACATCCTCTATTCGAACATTCCTTTCCTCACCCACAATCATTTGATTCTATTCCTCCCCAATAATTGAATTTAGTTGAGCTATTTGGGTGGATCTAGATAAGAATTAGGTGGTGATGAGTCTGCTCTAAAGATAAGGTGTTCCTTATCATCATCATCAAAAATTGTAACCTCCTTCTTCTTACAATAAATCATCGCATCATAGTCTGAAAGCCAATCCATACCGAGGATTATATCAGACTCAATCATAGGTATGACGATGAGATCATCGGATAAAGAACATTTATGTGCTCTAATGGGGACTGATTCAAAAAACATCATTGCAATGATACTTCCCTTAGGAATTTTAGCTGACAACTCCATTGTTAAATAAAATTGGAAATATATAATTTTCTTAGCAAACTGGGAAGATATGAAACAATGCGATGATCTAGAATCAAATAATGCATTTGCTAAACTTGAGGAAACCATTAAATTAACTGCCACCACATCTTTCAGAGCTTCTACCTCAGCAGTAGTGATAGCCTAAGCTTTGCCTTGATCCCTTGGCCTTTTCTGAGGTAAGTTCCCCTGACACTTAGGACATTCATTTGCATAATGTCCCATCTTTCTATAATTGTAGCATTAGAAATCGGTAGCTTCCTTCTTCCCCTTGCAATCACGAGCTTGGTGGCCTTTTTCAACACACTTGTAACAGACTCACATTCCTTTTAAGCAAGTACCTGGGTGTTTCTTCCCACATTTAATATAGGATGTATATTCAACTTTTCCCTTCTTCCCCTTATTTCCATTCCCAGATTGATTAGCAGATCTCTTCTTCTCTTGCTTAGTTTTAAAGTCATAAGACTTAGAAAATTCCTTTTCTATCTTGATAGAACATGAGACAATGTCTTCGTACGATGAGAAGTATTGCGAGACTAATGCTCGATGGAGAAATAGTTTTAAACCTTCAAAGAAATGATCAATCTTACTTCTTGGGTTACGTATATAATCTCTGGCATACCTTTCTAACCTTGTAAAGTTATCATCATACTTTGCAACATTATCATCCTCATTTTGTCTCAGACTCAGAAATTTCCTTTCCATATCTGCTCGATGGTCATGAGGAAAGTATTTTTCTAAAAAAATATATTTGAACTCCCTCCATTCCATATTTGATACTTCATAATCTTCCTTCATGTTTAGTATCAATGACAACCATTGATCAGCATCTCTAGTGATGCGATAAACAGCCATTAAAACTTTTTCCCTTTCACTACTCCCCATGGCATGAAATATTTTCTCTAAGGAATTTATCCATTGCTCAGCTACTGAGGGATTTGTACTCCCATTGAACATTGGTGGTTGTTGTCTCATGAAGTGATCTAACATTGATACTCCACACTGCGGATCAGGGTGCTCCATACAGGTAAGGTTATTATTCATAACCTGAGTGAGTTGTCCCAGTATGATGATTAGTTGATTAGAACCAGTTGCATCACCAGCTCCACTATAATTATCTTGAGTAGGAGTGAAATCCCTACATGGAGTGCATGCATTGATACAGTATCCATTTCTTCCACTAGGTTCCATTTCTGAACAATGGCATAAACTAGATCAGTTTATGAATCAAAATACATAATTCCATACTTATAAAACACTTAACATAAATTGAACTATTTATAGATATAATCCATAATCATAAAAAATGTTTTCTTTGAGGATGTATATACTCATAAACCCTTCATAATGATTTTTAAATAAAATGAGAGTTATCCTAAACATATCCCCTAGGAGTGTCGTAACTAAGAGTGAAGCAAGGCCAGTTGTCGTGCACCAGTTCCCGTTCAAGTCTAGCTCAAAGCGGTGTTTTCGGGTTTTACCCATAGGTACATCTGTTCCAGAGCCACCTCTACCTTCTCATATCCAGACATGGATGTATTGCTTGAAAAAGTCACAAAATATATACAATACCAAAATTCTAGGAAGTTCTTCTATACTAATCCTCAAAGTCCATCATAGGTCTATGTGCTCTAATCAGAGTTTATCTAAATCTAACTTCCAAGGTTTGTACTAAACTTCCTCTGATACCAGCTGTAATGCCCCGACCCCAGTTACCCAGAATCGGTGCATTATTACATAACATTATCTTGATCACAATAAAGATCAAGTCACAAAATACTGATTAGTTTAGTAGCCTTGGAAAAACTAGATACATTCATAAATTTTACATTACATCATAAAATGAAAACTACAAAAACATAGTCTCCATAGTCCACACTCATATCCCCACATACTATCCCAACAGGTCATTCATAAATTACTTCTTCACATCCTGGAAAAAATAAAACATTGAAAGGGGTGAGAACAAATTCCCAGTAAGGATAACAATATAGAGGAAACTTTCATAAATAAGAATAAACATTTAAGGAAATGTATAACTAAAAAAAAAGCCTTTTAAACTTTAACATCAACATAATATGGAAGAAATAAAATGAAATAATTCCATTTACTTATTCACATGGATATTATACTAATCGAATAATCACATGCAATATCAATAACCACTTTCATAATGATGGAATGCATAATGCCAGACTATCATAACCACATAGCCAAGGCCTCATGCCAAGACTTCAAATAAGATTTTGTCAAGGCCTTGTGCCAAGACACTAGTTTGTCTCATGAGACCTACCGATGCATCGAGGAGATATAGTGGGCTCCACCCGTCACATATTAAGTCCAATGCATTCCTCATATGAACAGTTTAAACATAACATAAACATTCGTATTAAAACTAGCATACGAAATGTCAATACATTCTCCATAAACCATGAATGGTATAAAAATAACACATCCATAGTAAAAAAAATCACAAAACCTTCAATACAAAATGGATGTTTTGTATCATAATAAATCAACTTCAAATAAGCTTAAAATCCATCAAAGGATGTTGACATAGATGAAATCAAAACTCTTTTTAGAGAAATATGTCTTCCTATTTTGAAATCATTTAAGAGTCAAAATTATAAAATAAAACATTTACTTTGAAAATTTTCTTATAATCTTGTAAGGGAAGCTTCGAAGATTTTATAACAGCATAAAATATCTGCACCCGCCGTATAAGTAAAAAACATTCTTACCTTAATTCTGTCGAAAAGGTTAAAAAGAACCTTGTTTGGAAAACAATGGAAAGATTCATTTATAAACCTATTATAAAAATTAAAACAAGGTTATAAATGACTTTAAACCATATTCTTGTAAATAGTATTTTTTTTGAAATACATTTTTAAGAAACATGGATGTGGATGATAATGAAATCCCAGTAGATTATTACGTATAAACAACCTCGGATAATAAAGAGATTGTGAAATAAAACCTTACCTTGTATTTTCGTTGGTTGGGGGTAGGTTAACCTCCTGTATAATGGTGAAATAATTTTTATTAAATTATACAAGAATCATATACATTAATATGATATCATATATGATCTTTTAACATTTCTTTGTTAATAATATCTTAATATTATTGTCGTTTCGGGTGTTAACTTAATCATTTTCTTTTATATGTTTTGTTACATAAGCCATGTTTGTTATGGATAGGTTGTATCATATTCATATCCAGAATGATATTAAGTCCTTAAACATTATTATTAATCATAAAATGATAATTAGACTTGAATGGATATGATGGAGAATAAATCTCATCGCATTCGTGGAGACGGTAGTCTGTACATACGCACGAGCGACAATATCATTCTTTTGATACTAAAATAACATTTAATTGGATGTTATATCATATATAAAGAATACTTATCATGTTATATATATTATTTACATGAATTTCACATCATTATTATACCCATCCAAATAATAATATTTTGAATAACAATTACACCACAACATGGAGATGGTAAGCCGTACGTACGCACGTATGGTGACATGTCATTCAAAGGATGGATAGAATACTAAAATATGGTTGTACCATGTTTATAATAACATCAAAGTATATATAATATATCGGAGTTATTATTTTATAATGGTAATAACAAAGAAAGAAGAAGTGGAAGAACAAAGGAACTTGAAAAAGGGTGGTGAAATCATTACATCTTCTTCGGGTTCTTCCTTTTGATTTGATCAAAAGGGCTCCATAGGTTGGCTTTATGACTAAAGGAAGACCTCTAGGATTAATGGAGGAAAGTTGAGAGTGTATTTGGGTAGGGGTTGGCCGAACCAAAATGCATTGAAGGTGTGAACTTATGGTAAGGGAGAGCGCCCTTTTATAAGAGGGGTGAGGGGAACCTTTGGAAAAGCTAGAAATATTATTCTATAATAAATTCATATTCGGTTTCTAATGGTTTAAAAGTGGATTATTTAAAGTTTAAGGCGGGTATAGGTCTAAAACCACTCAACCAATAGGATTTAGACAGGTTTGGGTTAATATATTAACCTTATCTTTAAGTATTAACTCCTAGTTAATTAGTTTCACTTTTACAATGTCTCTTTGTATTTTTATATTATATGGTTAATAAAATTACTATATGCATCCAAGTGACCCCCAAGTGGTGTATTAATGATACACCTATCATGATAAATCTCTTGGACGAACCTTATATTTTTAAGAATTTAATATCAATTAATAATATAATATTTGTTTTAAAAACCCTTTTATGTCAATTTTTACACTATTCAATAATTGATTTTTGTAAAAATCATAACAGAATGATTACTTAGAAAAGATTTAATTAAAGAAATAATAACATGTCATATTAACCAATAAAATTATTGGTATTTATAAAAAGTCTCAAATTACATTTATTTGCGTATTTATAATATCAATTATTCTAATTTTTCATTAATTAGGTAATTACTGCATCACCATTGTGTCATAAATAAATTAAATTATTTAATGTCTAAAAATTAAAAATAAAATACCATTATGTAGGAAATATTTTTAGATTTCTAATGAATATTTATAGTAGAAATTCCAACATATATAACCATATGTAAAAATTGTTTTTCTTAAAGATATATGCTTATGTCATTTTTGTATTTATTTTAACTTAATTAAAATAAAGTGTCCCTATCACCTAATGTGGCTCCATGGGGTCCCAAAATCGACCCAAAGATGCCCATGGTCGTACATGTATCCACCAATAAGGTTATGACACGTTTTAGGGTAATTAAGTATTATTATAATATTATTTTTAACCCTTATTTACTGGATTTTCCCTTTAACCATGGTAAATAAAATTTTTACCGAAGTAATTATTCAAAATGTCTAAAAATAAAAGTTACCAATTTAAAAAATTTGGACATCCTAATTCCAAATACGGAATCCATTTTTCTAAATTCAAAATACAGAAGTGGCAGAAATTAATTTAAAATTAATTCACGTTGTTAAAACAAAAAGCGTGTTTTTAAGAGATAATAACTTTCAAAAGATTGACACTTGTTAATGTCCGGTTTAATTGTGAAATTATGTACAATGACAAAAATTGTATTCAATAGTAAAAATATATTCTAAATATACTTTAAAACCACTCAAATTAATAACTTATCACTATTAATTATTTCGATTAAAAAAGTTGTTTTTAATTAAAATTTAGTACTTTTCACTATTCATCAAAATATAAATGTTATCCAAAAAGTTCTAAAATTTTACCCCAGGATAATTTCGATATTGAAAATCCAAAAATGAAGTCAATTTTGAGAGGTGAAATTTATAAAATTTCAAAAAGTGGGTATTTCTATTCATAACAGCTAGTTTGATTGGTTATAGTGTGTGTTAGAACGCGAAGTTGCGTACAACACACGCTACTGTATTATTCAAAGGGAAGCATACTATGGAAGCTTGGGGTGTTACATTTTTGACCAAATATGGAATCATAGTGATGTTATAATGGTTTATGGGGCTTGTGGGGCTTGTTCGGAGCTCGGAACCACAGTTGGTGTAGAAAAACACTATGCCTCATAGTTAGTAAAAAATTTAGGTCCATCCAACAAGATATCTACCAACCATAACGGGCTATATATTAGAATAAATGTGCATGATTTTTCCAAACCATGCACCGGGGGATTCACATCATCCACAATGTCTATAGTTTTAGTATAATATATTATCACTATTGTTGCATGATTTACCTAAATGGTAGACGGAAAACCGACCAAATGCTTTCAGATTGTGTTGATACATTAGGGAAACGATCCATGAGTCATATGTGACATGTATGAGTCAACTGCACCTCAATACGAGGCCCGTTGTGGCCGATATCACTCAAAGTGACTTGTTTTTGTTTAAAATGGACACCCTTTTAAGTACAAAAAACTGGCATACGGAAAACTGATCAAACATATTTGGATTGTGTTGATAATTTAGGAAAACAAGACATGGGTCATATGTGATGTGTTAGATACAACCCCGCCTCAATCAGAGGCATGGTGTGGCCAATACACTCAAAGTGTCTCACTTTGTTTTTGAAATGGACAACATTTTAAGTGAAAACAACAACTGACATATGGAAAATGGACCAAACGTATTCAGATTATGTTGATACTTTAGCACAATGATACATGGGACATTGGTGATGTGTTGGGGTCATCCCCGAATCAATCCTAGGCACGGTGTGGCAGGTACCACTCAAAGTGTCTCACATTTATTTGAAATGATCAACATTTTATGTGAAAACAACCACTAACATATAGAAAACCAACCAAACACATTTGGATTGTGTTGATACTTTAGGAAAACGATCCATGGGACATTTTTGACTTTTAAGAGTCAACCCCGAATAAATCTAAGTCACGGTGTGGCCGGTACCAATCTAAGTGTCTCTCTTTTGTTTAAAATGGACAATGTTTTTAGTAAATACAATCGGCATATAGAAAACCGACCAAACGTATTCAGATTGTGTTGATACTTTATGAAAACAATCCACGTGACATTTTTGACATGTAGGAGTCAAACCTGCATCAATACAAGGGGTTTTGTGGTTGGTACCACTATAAATGTCTTACTTTTGTTTAAAATGGACATCATTTTTAGTGAAAACCGCAACTGGCATAAGGAAAACAAACCAAACTGATTCAGATTGTGTTGATACTTTAGGTCAATGATCCATGGGACAATTTTGATGTCTATAAGTCAAACCTAAATCTATTTGAGGCATGTTGTGGTCGGTACCACTCTAAATGTCTCTCTTTTGTTTAAAATGGACATCATTTTAAGTGAAAACAACAACTGGCATACAGAAAACTGACCAAACGTATTTGGATTGTGTTGATACATTATAAAAACGATCCATGAGTCATATGTGATGTTTAAGAGTCAACCCCGCCCCAATCTGAGGAACGATGTGGCCGGTACCACTCAATGTGTCTCTCTTTTGTTTAAAATGGACACTATTTTAAGTAAAAATAACTGTAATACAGAAACTAAACGTATTAGGATTATGTTGATACATATATAAAATGATAAATTGTTCATATGTGACATGTACGCCTCAACCCCACATCAATCCGTGGTGCGGTGTGGCCGGTACCACTCAAAGTGTATCACTTTTATTTGAAATGAAAATATTTTAAGTGAAAACAACAACAATAATACGGAAAACCAGCCAAACGCATTCAGATTGTGTTGATAATTTAAGAAAAATATCAATGTGATATTTTTGATGTGTACGAGTAAACCCTGCATCAATCTGAGTCATGGTGTGGTCAGTACCACTCTAAATTTCTCTCTTTTGTTTAAAATGGACATCATTTTAAGTGAAAACAAAAATTGGCATACGGAAAATGGACCGAACGTATTCGGATTCTGTTTAAACATTAGGAAAATGATCCATGAGTCATTTGTGATATGTATGAGTCAACCCTGCCTCATTCCAAGGCATGGTGTAGCCGGTACCACCCAAAGTCTCTCACCTTTATTTGAAATGATCAACATTTTAAATGAAAACAACAACTGGAATAAAGAAAACTGATCAAATGCATTCAGATTGTGATTATATATTAGTAAAATGATTCATTTGTCCTTTGTGATATGTATGAGTCAACCCTGCCTCAATCTGAGGCACAATGTGGCTGGTAGCACTCAATGTGTATCTTTTTTTTAAATGGACAATGTTTTAAGTAAAAAAAATGACATATGAAAAACTAACCAAACATATTCGGTATGTGTTGATACTTTATAAAAACAATACATCGGTCATTTATGACATGTACAAGTCAATCGAGACTCAATCCGAGGCCCGGTGTGGCCGGTACCACTCAAAGTGTCTCACTTTTATTGGAAATGGACAACATTTTATGTGAAAACAACTAATGGCATACAGAAAACAAACCAAACACATTTAAATTCTTTTGATACATTAGGAAAATGATCCATGGTTCATATGTGATGTGTACGAGTCAACCCCGCCACAATCTGAGGTATAGTGTGGCCGATATCACTCTAACTGTCTCTCTTTTATTTAAAATGAACATCACTTTAAGTAAAAACTCTAAGGGTTGGTGTCCTGAGAACCAACTGTTTTGTACTTTGATTACATGAATGTTCACTTATTATATATTGTTCATTGTTCCCCATGACTATGATATAATAATGTCCTGGAATATTTGTTGCATTGATAAGGTCGTGGCATATCCCCGCTAAGATGAGAACCTTGAAATGCTATAAAAATATTCTTAAATAAAGTTATACGGTTGGATGACATACTATGAAATGACACATAGTATAAAGACCGTCATGTGTGAGTACTCGTAAGGGGACAAGACTCTCACTCATGGAGTTTGCACATGGTAATCTCCAAGATGGGATATTATGAGAACATACCCGCCAGTAGCAATTCCGCATATCTTGGTGTCATCAGAAATTTATATTTATGAGTGTGTGTAATGGTCCTTAGACTAGAAGATTGTCATTAACTAATGTCAGGACTCACACACTTAGATTTACTGATGAAAACTGTCATGTAGACAGTTTGCGGGAAGTAGGGTACGTTGGGTGCGTCACGAGTGACATGTTGTTAATGGATAAGTAGAGGATGTATTTGTACCTTCCATTTATGGAAGTTGATATCTAGGACCTTTGATTGAAATAGAACTGTCGCATTAAATTCTATGTCCATGGTGTAAACAATGAGTTTATTTCAGGTAAACAAAGAACGACGGATCAAGCATATAGGTTTATGACACTACCATAAAACCTGCATGATGAGATATCGAGACAAAGGGATTAAATTACAAAGTAAGCGTTCGTATGAGGTGATACGTCAATGCAGCGTCAACTTCATTATCTTGGGTGCCTTGACCCATTGCTAGACATTAATCTTGTAATTTAGGCAAGCTCTGCTAATGCCAACGAGAAAGAGGCCTAGAGGGTCACACACTAAGTGTATTCAAGGATCTCAAGTAGAATAAAGAAAATTCCCGTACGTGGTTTAATAATTATTCAAGGAATCCTAAATCATTTTTAATGATGGAGGAAGAAGGAAATGAAAAACAAGATATACACGCCGGGTATTAAAGATTACACACAATGTAGTTTTTCATGGAAAACAAGTACACGCCATGTATTAATAATTACACGTCATTTAGTTTTATTTATGGAAAGGAAACGAATAAATGAAAACAAAATATACACACTGTGTACATTTAATGTACACACCATTTAGTTTTCAATGATAAACAAGTACACGTCATGTATTTATTAATACATGACGTGTAGTTTTTCTAGTCGGGATTTTGAGGATATAATATTGTTTTAAATGATATTTATTATAATCAGTGTAGGCGCATGTCAAGGAATTAATTATTCCACATGGGGGTTTTAAATAAGACTTAATTAAATAAATAATACATGTAACGCATTTATTTATCGTCATAACTCTACATCCTCAAACCTGATTATAAATATCCTCACAAACCGAACTCTTTTCCATCACACAATAAAATCGTTGTACACAACAATTCTAGAGAATTATTTCAAGGTCGAAAGCACCTCTTCCTCCAAGAATTATCTCAAGACTGAGAGAGATCCTCTTCCATCGGATCAAGACTATCTAAGGAGGACAACCCAAGTAAAGGTTTCTCCACGCTAGCACCCGGAGACTCCTTTGGTGACGTCCCGAGATACAAGGTACATGTGTGGATCACCGCTAGAGGAATTCTACACTTGGTTTCTGCGACGCAATGACGAATCACATTGGAATGTGATCAAGAACATCAAAGAAGAAAGAACACCCAAAAGGTATTTATTTTAAATTGATTAAATTAATTATAATCAACTTGTAACGATCCTACTTTGTGGTTCCGGGACTTTTCTTTTATTTTTCCATTTCTGTGATTCGATCTGTGGAGACTGGCGTTTATCATCGTATTGATCCTGGATTGATCATTATTAATGAAAAAAATCCAAGTGGGAACATCCACCCATGTGCTTCCGCTGTGCTCAGAACCTTAAAATGGTATCAAAAGGAGGTTACAACGTTGATTATAGTTATTTAATTTCCATTGATAATTTACGCATTTATATTTGATTCAATTTGAAATAAATCGTTCTATAAATCTGAATAGACGTGATCTGTTCTTCCTATTTTGTTTCTCGATTCATATCACAGAAATGGCCTTTCAATTTTGATTTTGATTTAAATAAAAATGAGGAACTCATCCAGAGGAGCCGCTCTTTCTGTCTGTACAACACGGGATTACACGGTGTGTAATTAAAACTACACGCCCTATACATAGGTTTAACGAACTGGCACTGCTCTGCCAAAACACGCCGTGTGAATTGATTATGACTATGTTTTAATCATGCCAAGTTGACCATAATTGAAAGGCGCATGGAAACCAGAATACACGGCGTGTATGTTTGAGAAGCACGCTGAGTAGTCCGATCTGACCAAGGTGAAACTGTGTACAAGGAGAAGCCATGCTCCGCGTACACGAGATCGCCAAGCCGTTTACCACGTAACAAGGAAGTACACACCGTGTATGATTTATCTACATGCTGTGTACTCCAAAATTTCCAAAGTATAGAGAACACGCCAAAGCCCCGGTGTGTACTTTGGATAAAAGTTGCAAATAAATACACGCCATGTAAATATAAACTACACACCATGTACCTTCCAGAAATGGAATTTCACCAGGTTTCCTCCAAAATCACAAAGACCTGTATGAGGGATATGGATGAGAAGAATATCAAGGAATTTCAGAAAGGAATTTAAGATAAAGAATTGATTAATTATAAGATCATAATTAATTATTTTCAAGCACGACTTATCTTAAATAATAGAACGATTAAAAGAATTTGAATGCTAAATATGCATAAATGTCGTTGCATGCTATAGATGATCATGAGATACACCAAATACCCTTTGTATGTATGTTTGGTTTCATTTTAATTTATTTTAATTTTTTGGCCTGTGAGCCTTCTTCCAATAAAATGTAGGGCCTGCGTGCCCATGGTTTCTTTAATTTATACACCATGTAATGGAGGATCTCCCATGCCAGAGGAGACGGTTCAAAACCCGAAACTGAGGTGAAACCAACCCATGTAGATACAAAGGTGGATATGTGGGAGCTGCAAAACAAAAACCATCAGGTTCAAGGTGTTTTCCCTAGGTCAGGGTTATCTTATCAAACCACTAGATAAGCTAACCAATAGAAGCTCATGATCATGCCATATTATTTTATTTTTGTTTGATTTCATGGTTTTTTTATTATGTATGTGTTGTCGCGATCACATAATTAATGAAATAAAAATCTATGCAAGGATGGAATAAAATAAAAACCAGACTATGCATAAGCATTATCAGAACATGGTTAATCACTTAATAAAGAATCACTTAATATTAACAAGCATGTGATAATGAAAAAATACACATAAAGAATAAAATCTTTCAAATACCATATTATGCCAGACCAAGTCTTCTGTTACTTGATTACGGGAAAGACTCAATAAAACTATGTGTTTGACCAACCCTTGTTAGGACACTTAATTTTATTAAGGAAGCCCTAATGAAAGGTTTCGGGTTGACTTAACCATATTACATCAAGTGAAGTAGCCCTTTCTAGACATGATATAATATTGGAGGAAAGATTTGAGGAAATCCAAGTCAGGATTTTAGGATTAGGTAGTCCACTCTACAGATCAAGCAACTGTAAGCTCAAAATTGGCAAATACCTGCCTACCTAAATACCTTCAAATAGCTTGACCAACCCTTGTTGGGTTTATGTGAAGGGGAATATGGATCCTTGCCACTAGAATGTCAAAGAAACTAGACATTCTGAGTTCAATGGTGAGGGAAATTAAGACTTGATAAAATAGTGGGAGAATTAAAAAATTAATTTACTATTTCTCATAAAATATAATCAAGAAAGTACTAATAAATATTCTCTTTTAAATTTTAGAATCAAGATGAAAAAATTGTCAACCACATTTTCTCTGTGATCAATTCTGGACAAAGACAATATCCTCACCGGTAGTAACTTTCTAGGAATGGTTTAGGCGCCTTCGGGTTGTCCTACGCCATGAATGAAAGTATTACGTGCTAGAGTCCTCACTTCCTTATCCTCCTGCCAAGGGAAAAGTGATGAAGATTTCCTAGTATATGATCAAAATTTGAGCGATGCTCTTGACGTTCAATGTTTGATGCTATCATCAATGTCAACTGAGATCATGAAGTCTCATGAGGACATAGATGTATATAGAATGTATCACCTCCGTGGTCTATACCAAGAGAGAGCAAGATAGGAATGTTTTGAGATCTCTAAGGCTCTATTCTAGAGAAACCTTGGAGAGGGTGCCCCAGCTGGGCCTCATGTAGTCAAGATCATTGGCTACATTGAGAGCTTGGAGGTTCTAGGGTTTAAAATCCCCGAAGAACTGGGTACAGATCTCATTCTTGCATCACTTCCCCAGAGCTTCTCAAACTTTTTTGTGTACTTCAACATTAAAAACATTGAGAAGTCTTTGTCTGATCTTCTTATCCTCATTCTCAATGTGGACAATGACAGGAAGCGTGAAAATACTTCTATCCTCATAGTGAATAAAAGGAAAGGGAAGGAGAAAATATTTAAGCCCAAATCTTCTTCAAGGACCTCCAAGGAAAGGAAGATCAAATGGGAGGTAGAGGAACATGATGTTGTTTGTTTCGCATGTGGCAATAAGGGACACTGGAATAAAAACTACACCTAGCCAAGGAAGCAAGGAGCAGCTTCAGGTGCATTTGTTATGAAATGAAATCTATCTGTTTCTACTAATTGGGTATTAGATACTGCTTGTAGCGCTCACATCTGTATCCAAATATAGGAACCAAGTAAATTTAGAAAGATTGACTGAGGTGAGGTGGATCTACGAGCAGCCAACAGAGCCAGACTCGCTGTTGTAGCTGTCAGAGACTACCAAATCACATTGCCTACTGGGATGATCTTGGTGTTAAAGGGTTGTTATAATGTTCCTTCTGTTACTAAAAACATTATTTCAGTATTCAGATTAGATACTGATAGATTCATATTCATGTTTGGAAATGAATGTTGCTACTTTTATAAAGATAACATTTATTTGGTAGGGAAAATTTATATAACGGCCTTTATGTGTTAGACTACACAAACCAAGTAATGGAAATCGATGATAAAGTAAATTCACATGACTCATACCACACCCAACTTTGGCATCACCGGCTAGGTCTTGTCAATGAGAAATGTTTGACAAAATTAAATCAATATGGGTATTTAGATTCTTTCTAACTAAAACCACTTGGTGTATGTCATGCATGTCTACAAGGAAAAATGGACAAAGCCCCATTTAGTGGGAAAGGTGAAAGGGATAAAGAGATTCTAGAATTAGTTCACACATATGTGAGTAGACCATTTCTAGTTGAAGCAAGGGGTGGGTTCTTGTACTTCATAACTTTTACTGATGATTTATTAGATATGGATATATCTACTTAATGAGGTATAAGTTATATTCTTTTGATCAGTTCAAAGAATAAAAGAATGAAGTTTAGAACCATCTTGGTAAGAAGATTAAGAAAATCCTCTCAGATAGAGGAGGAGAATATCTTAATCAGGACTTCATTGATTTCTTACAGGAGTTTGGGATTCTATCTCAACTCACTCCTCCTTATACACCTCAGTGTAATGGTGTAAGTGAAAGGAGGAATCGCACCCAGTTGGACATGGTGAGATCAATGATGAGTCATGTGAGTCTTCCAATATTCTTTTTGAGATATGCATTACAAACAGCAGCACACATACTAAACCAAGTACCAACTAAATTGATAAATGGTATTCCATACGAGTTATGGAGTGGACACAAATCCATGTTATCGAATTTACATGTGTGGGGTAGTGAAGCATTTTTTAAGGCCTCTTCAGGTAAAAAACTTGCACCTTGAGGAACAAAGTGTATCTTTATAGGATATCCCAAAGAAACTAGGGGATATTACCTATAGAAAACCTAAGATAAAAAGGTAACAGTGTCATGACACGCCATATTCCTTGAGAGGGAGCACATCTCTAAAAGAGATTGTGGGAGCGAGATAGACTTCAATGAAGTCGAGGCTCAAGATACACAAAAGTTGGTATAAGAACCAATTCCACAAAGCCCCGTGGAAGAACAGTCTATTCTAGAGACACAAGAACTATGTATGAGCACAAGAGAGGTGAGAGAACCAGAACGATATGGTTTTCTTATCACTGAGGATGGTGACCCATTGTTGGTTGAAAATGATGATCCTCTTACCTACATGGATGCAGTTAAAGGAACAAACATTTCCAAGTGGCAAGAAGCCATGAATTCTGAAATGGATTCCATGTTCCAAAACCAAGTTTGGATTTTGGTAGATCCTCCAGTTGATGTAAACCCTATTGGTAATAAATGGGTATTCAAGAAGAAACTGGATATAGAGGGGAAATTCAGCACCTATAAGGCACGAATGGTTGCAAAAGGTTTTAGATAGCGTTAAGGAATTGACTATGTTGAAACTTTTTCACCGGTTGTGATGCTGAAATCCATCAGAATCCTATTGGAAATTTCCACTGAAAATGACTTTGAAATTTAGAAAATGGTTGTCAAAACAGCATTCCTTAATGGAAACCTCCAGGAAGATGTCTACATGACACAACCTGAAGGGTTTGTGACTCCAAAGGATTCCAACAAGGTATGTAAGTTACAAAAAATCCATATATGGATTATAGAAAGCATCAAGGTCTTGGAAATTTTTTTTGATGAGGCTGTAACAGAATTTGGCTTTGTTAAGAATGAATGTGAGCCTTGTGTCTACAAGAGATTTAGTGGAAGTTCAGTCATTTTCCTAATAGTATGTGTTGTTGATATATTACTAATTGGAAACGAAGTACCTGTCTTATAGTCAGTTAAGGCATGGTTTCATAAATGTTTATCCATGAATGACTTGGGTGAGGCAACATATATTCTTGGGATCAAGATCCATCGTGATAGATCCAAGAGAATGCTGGGCCTGATTCAAAGTACATACATTGACAAGATACTAAAGATATTCAGTATGGAATAGTCCAAGAGGGGATTGTTGACAGTGTCACATGGCATCCATCTTTCCATGAAAATGTGTCCTCAGACACATGGGGAAAGAAAGAGAATGGAAAGGATCCCTTAATCATTCGCGATTGGGTCAGTCATGTATTCTATGCTATGTATGAGACTAGATGTTGCTTACTCATTAAGTACGGTAGACAGATATCAAGCTGATCCAGGAGACCTCCATTGGATGGCAGTCAAGATGATCCTTATGTATCGAGGCGTACTAAGGATATGTTCCTAGTTTATAGAGGAGATGAGGAACTAGTCATCATGGGACATGTAGATGCTAGTTTCCAGACTGATCAAGATGACATGTAGTCACAAACTAGATACATTTTCATTTTTAATGGAGGTGTAGTGAGCTGGAAGAGCTCAAAGTAAAGTGTGGTGACAGATTCTACAGTGGAATCCGAGTATATCGAAGCTTCTGAGGCAACTAAAGAAGTAGTATGGATGTGAAGCTTCATCCAAGAGTTGGATGTAGTACCAAGTAGTAAAGATCCTATCACACTTCATTGTGATAATTCTACAGTAGTGGCACTTGAAAAAGAGCCAAGGTCATATCAACAGACAAAGAACATACTTCGGAAGTATCATCTCTTGAGGGATTTCTCTCAGTGAGGTGAAGTTGCAATGAGCAGTATTTCAACGAAAGACAACGTGGAAGACCCCTTGACTAAAGCCTTGACTCAGTAGAAACATGATCATCATGTGAGGTCTAGCGGGATAAAAGTCGTAGGAAGTTGGCTCTAGTCCAAGTAGGAGTTTGTAAGGGTTGGTTTCCTGAGAACCAACAGTTTTTTACTTTGATTACTTGAATGTTCAATTATTATATATTGTTCATTGTTCTGAATGACTATGATATAATAATGTCCTGGAATATTTGTTGCATTGATAAGGTCGTGGAAGATCCCTGCTATGATGAGAACCTTGAAATTATATAACAATATTCTTAAATAAATTTCTACAGTTGGATGACATACTGTGATAGGAAACATAGTATACAGACCGTCATGTGTGAGTACTCGTAAGAAGATGAGACTCTCTCTCATGGAGTTCACACTTGGTAATCTCCAAGATGGGAGATTATGAGACCAGATGCGCCAGTAGCAATTCTGCATGTCTTGGTGTCCTCAGACATTGCTATCTACGAGAATGTGTAATGGTCCTTAGATTGTAATATTATCATTAACTCATTTCATGACTCGCACACTTAGATTTACTGATGAAAATCGTCACACAGACAGTTGGCGGGAAGTAGGGTATTTTGGGTGTGTCATTAGTGACATGTTGTTAATGGATAAGTTGAGGAAGGATTTGTCCCTTCCATTTATGGAAGTTGATATCTCGGCCCTTTTGATTGAAATAGAACTGTCGCATTAAATTCCATGGCCATGGTGTAAACGATGAGCTTATTTCAGGTAGAAAAAGAACAACAGATCAAGAATATAGGTTTATGACACTACCATGAAACCTTCTTGATGAGATATCGAGAGAAGGGATTAAATTACACAGTAAGCATTCGTATGAGGAGATATGTCAATGCGGCATCAACTTCTTTCTCTTGGGTTCCTTGACCCATTTCTAGACAGTAATCTTGGACTTTAGGCAAGCTCGCCTAATGCCAATGAGAAAGAAGCCTAGAGGGTAACACACTAAGTGTATTCAAGTATCTCAAGTTGAATAAAGATTATTCCCGTATGTGATTTAATAATTATTCAATGAAGCCTAAATCATTTTAATGATGGAGGAATAAGGAAATGAAAAACAAGATATACACAAAATGTATTAAAGATTACATGTCATGTAGTTTTCCATGGAAAACAAGTACACGCCTTGTATTAATAATTACACGTCGTGTAGTTTTCGTTATGGAAAGAAAATGAATTAATGAAAACAATATATACATGCTGGGTAAATTGAATGTACACGCCGTGTAGTTTTAAATGATAAATAAGTACACGATGTGTATTTATTAATACACGCTGTTTAGTTTTTCCAATCGGGATTTTGAGGATATAATATTATTTTAAATGATATTTATTATAATTAGCATGGGCGCATGTCAAGGAATTATTTATTCGACATGTGGGTATTAAATAAGATTCAATGAAATAAATAAAATGTGTAACGCGTTTATTTATTTTCATAATTCTACAACCTCTAACCTAATTATAAATATCCTCACAACCCCAACTATTTTCCAACACACAAGAGAATCGTTGTATACAACAATTCTGGAGAATTATTTCAAGGCCGAAAGAACCTCTTCCGCCAAGGACGCTCTCAAGACCAAGAGAGATTATCTTCCATCAGATCAAGACAATCTAAGGCAGACAACTCAAGCAAATGTTTCTCCACACAAGCACCCGAAGACTCCTTTAGCGACGTCCCGAGATATGAGGTACACATGTGGATCCCCACTAGAGGAAGTCTACACTTGGCTTCTGTGATGCAATGAAGAATCACATCGTAACTTGATCAAGAACATCAATGAAAAAAGAACACCCAAAAGGTATTTCTTTTCAATTGATAAATTAAATATAATCAACTTGTAATGATCCTACTTTGTGGTTATGGGACTTTTCTTTTCTTTTTCCATTTCTGTGATTAGATCTGTGGATACTGGCATTTATTGTCGTATTGATCCCGGATTGATCATTGTTAATGACAAAAACTCAAGTGGGAACATCCACCCATGTGCTTCCGCTGCACCTGGAACCTTAAAAAACAAATGGAATACTGAAACCGAGCAAATGTATTTGGATTGTGTTGATACTTTAGCACAATGATCCATGGTCCAACCTCAGAAAATCCACTTCTCATGTGATGAACTCCTGCCCATAATATAAAACACATGACTTTTAATATGCCAAGGACAACTATATTCCCTATGTCACACAAGCTCATTGATACACTCCCATTATCATTATCACTATGTTTAAAGACACCCACCCCTAAAAATGACATTATATTTGTGTTTGGTTGAATTAATTTATTTATTTCCTTATTTTGGGTTATTAGCTTCTAATTTCTGAATTCAATCTTGTATGTGTTATAAAAAATTCAATTTTTTATGTATTATTAATTATGTATCACATATAATTACGTATTCAGTTTTGAATTTATTTTATTCATAATTTATTATTAAATTATGTATCCTTATAATTATCATTTTTTAATTATGTATCCTTATTATGTATTGTATTTTATTCTGCATTTACTATTGTACAATTCACACAGCAGCACACAGAACAGGCTGCTGTGTGAATTGTACAGCAAAGCCTATACCAATGGTTTTAAATCATTGGTATAGGTTCTGTAGGTATTTTTTTACCAACGGTTCAGAACCGTTGGTATAAATCCTTTACCAACGGTTTTAACTATTGGTATATGTGTGAATGGAAGACTATAAAATATATGCCAATGGTTTTGAAACTGTTGGCATATGTAGTAGATTTCATCACATATACCAATGGTTTATATCAAACTGTTGGTATATGTCTATTGTCACTGCTTACTTGGCTACGGTTTCTAAAATTTTTTGGTATAATTTATACCAACGGTTATCCAAACAATACAATTGGTTTTCAAACTTTGGTTTACCTTTCATTTTCAGTAGTGATCCACAGTCCAGTGGACAGGTAGAAATTTCAAACAGGGAACTGAAACCAATACTTGAGAAAACTATGTCAACCTCTAGGAAATACTGGCCACTTAAATTGGATGAAGCTTTACTGGCATAAAGAACTACTTTCAAGACCCCAATAGGTATTTTTCCTTACAGGTTGTTTTTTGGGAAATATTTTCATTTACCTATGGAGTCGCAACAGAAGACTTTTTGGGAAGTTGAGGCTCTAAACATTGACTTTAAGAGTACTGGTGAGAGGAGATTACTTGAGTTGAGTTAAATTGATGATATTAGTGGATAGAGTTATGATAATTCAAGGATTTATAAATAGAGGACTAAAATCGTTCATGATTCTATCATTCAAAACATGGAATTCAAACCTGGAAATAAGGTCCTTCCTTTTATGTCTGGACTGAAACTCTTCCCTAGAAAGTATAAGTCCAAGAGGCTTGGACCTTTTACAATTGTGAGAGTGCTTAATAATTGAGCTTTAGAAATTTATAGTGAAGAGAATATTCCCATGTTGGTTAATGGGAAGAGAGTGAAAATTTATTTTGAGGGACAACCGAAGGGCATGGCTTCCTTCAGTGTGCTTGAAAACTGTTCTTGACTAAAGTCTGGATAAATACTTTAAATCTAGCACTGCATGGGAGGAAACCCATGGTTCCTTTTTTCTATATGTTGTTTTTTTAACCCTAAATAAAATGCAGTTGTTGTGCGCTGTTTTTGTGAAATACCTGTTACTGTATGTTCTTTGTTTCTTGGTTTCATCTTAGGTTGCTGTTTATTGTGTCAATAAAGGAGTGGAATTCCCATTATCATTTTTAGACAATAACATAGTTAGAGAAGTACTTCAACATTCTGCATTTATTTCTGAACTTTTTTTTCTAATAAAAATGCTGCTTGTATTAGAAAATTCTGTTACAAGTGTACTGAAAATTCCGTTTCATGACTTGAACTGTATTAAAATTCTACTGCATGTCTTTCTACTTAAAAAAAATCTGCATGTACCTCTGGTTGAAAATTTTAATTTCATTGTTATATTGAAGTCTTATTACTAATTGAAATTAAGCATGGGGTGTTACATGTTTACTGGTTGTTTGGTCTTTTGTTGAATATGCTTTGCTAAGGGTTGTTTGGAATTATTTCCTTATGTGTTATTGAACAACCTTATAAATCATAGTTTTGAACATGCTTACACCCTCTCCATTGTGCACCCATAATTTTCTTGTATTGTTTTAATTTTAATAGAAAATCAATTTGTCAATGGACTTAAATTATAATGCAAGTAATTTTTAACGAACCTGCTGATTATTTAATCATTCGGGAAAACAATATCTTTGAACATCGTGTGGACTCTATACATATCTTCAATCTATTCTATCGAAAATATGTTTTTAACCTTAAATGATTAATTTTTATTCTCCATATTTAGATGTCAACATTGGGGAAAAATTTGGGTTTTATGTGTGGGGGAGGGGGTCAATTCTTGACTATGATAAACTATCCTTAATTGAGAGCTCATCAATTCCCACTGCAACTTAAATCTATTTTCTTAAAAAATGGGTAATTTTTTTAAAATTTCTTGCACAATTTTAGGCTGTAAACTGTTTTTCAAATGGTTTTTTTCTTATGGACAATATTTCGTTGTTAGTTAAGATGTGCATTCAGTATGAAATTAATGATAATTGATGATTGCTGAGTGATCATGCTAGCGGTTTTTTGGAAATTTGGTTTAAGTACTATCTTTGAAAGTGATTTGGGTTACATGATTGTGGAGCTGTGATCATAGCCCTAGGAACTGGAAGTTTGAATTGATCTTAGGGGACTCTTCTATCATTAAATTAAAAAAATTAATTACCTTAGTGAGTCTATATAAATGATTTATTATAAAAAAACTTTTGAAACTAGAGTAATTTTGGAATCTCGGATCCCACAGTGAGCCTCTGAGACCCTAAATACTGGGTGCATTTCTATTAACATCAAGCCCTCTTTTCACCTTCTATAAGTGCTTCTGCATAGTGCTTAAAATAATGAAACATGGCTTGGGAAAAATAAAATAAAGTGTCTAGGGTCAAAAATGAGTTCATTAAGTTTATGGGAATGATGAATGCCAAATGAAGAAGGATACAGTTAGATTATATGGAAATCGTTTAGGTTGTATCACTTAGGGGATTCAAAAAAAATATTTATTTTCGAAACCTAGGGGAAAATCAAAGTAAAAAGTTCCTCTGTTATGTTTTTAATTCTATTTATATTTTACCTCTTTTTATTTTTGGATTTAGAATCTGATCCTATATGGAAATAAATCATTAAGTAGGTTCACATATGAGGCATGACATATTCTTTGATGGATGGTCTTTTCTTTCTTAATTACCTTTGAGTATTTGTTTTAGACAAGACTTGATCTGAAAATTTATTTTCTTAAGCCTAAATCAATTTTCAGTCCTCTATTTTTAAATGGATGAACATATTACAGTGTGATCCTAATCATAAATACACTTTACTTTTTTTTCAAAGAGAATAAGATATGGGATTGTTTGAGGACAAAAAATGCTTAAGTGTGGGGGGATTTTATGTGGCTCAATTTTTTCATTGTATTGCCACATCTTTTATTTAATTTTTATCAATTTAATTAATTATTCTCCCACTTTTTAATAAAAATGGATTTTTTTATTTTTATTACCACTTCTATAAATTAATCTTTTTTATAATTAAATTTGTGTATTTAGTTTTTTTATTTTGACATTCTAATTATTTTAATTATATCGATCTATTTTTTTGGATTAATAATCTTAATTTAGTTTATTTTTTAGTAATTATAAATGTTATTTTTTTATTTATTTGTGCAATTTTTATTATCATTATTTTAATTTAGTTTTTAATTTTAAACATTAACCTTTAATTTAGATTTATTTAAATAAATTAACAATATTTATTAACTTGTTTAATTATTCTGCTAAATAAATAATTTAACAATTAATGTTTATGATTAATTAAATAGTGTGTTCTTATTTTTTATTTTTCATTTTTTCATCTAACTATTTAACTTTGCCGTTTAATATATTTAGTTAATTTTAATTATTTTAATTTTATGTCATCAGATAATTAATTGTATGTTTTTTACTTTTATATAGATGTTTAATAAATTAATCTTAATATTTAAAATTTTTATTAATAATTAAGTTGTTGTTATTTTTAGTTAAATAATTTACTTAGTTTTTAGTTATAGTTTATTATTTAATCTTAAACAATTTAGTTAATTTCTCCATTCTGTTAATTAATTAATTTTTTATCATTTTATTATTTTATTTAAATTAATTTTTACTGTTAATGTTTTAATTTGTACTACAGGTGAGTGACACACCGATGTCGCGACATGTCGATATTGCATCTCACCATTGCGACTCACTGATACCTTGTAACACCAATGTTTTGTATAACTATCGGTAAGTCATGATTCATCGATCATTTTGAAACAGCTTTGGTCTCTTATGTGCATTAGTTTTGGTCTCTCATTTCATTAGTGTATTATTTTATTTTAACTATCGGTGAGTCAGTGAATCATCTATTTTTTTATTTCAACTAACGGTTTCTCATGACGAGCCGATGTTGCTAGTCAATGATATTTTTATATTTTTTTCCCACTGCAACCAATTATTATTTATTTTATCGGTGAGTCATTTTTTTATTTTCTTATATCAGTGTCTTATTATTTGTCATGACGCACCGATCCTTTTCTCCTTTCATCGGTGTCTCACGCACTCACCGATACTTTTTCTTTTATATTGTCAGAGTGTGACTGATCATTATTTATTCTATCGGTGAGTCGTTGACCCACAAATCCAAACCTCTTTTGGTTTCACAACCTTTTATTACCCCATCGGTCTCACCATTTCTCCTCTACTTATTTTCATTTGTTAGTGAGTATTCACTCACTGATTAAAACCCTCACC
The DNA here is from genome assembly GCA_963277665.1 of Viscum album. Classification (NCBI taxonomy): domain Eukaryota; kingdom Viridiplantae; phylum Streptophyta; class Magnoliopsida; order Santalales; family Viscaceae; genus Viscum; species Viscum album. The sequence goes on from OY728132.1 coordinate 1,500,053,118, forward strand.
ATTGGTTTCACTTCCCTACACTTTCGGTGCCATCCTCTGCTTCAACCGATTCAACACCTTTAACCATTGCAACACCCCTATTTTCCACTCAACCAGTCTTCTTCCACATTATTACCCAGGCACCTGTGATTGAATTCTTAAACCAAACTCAACCAGATATTTAACAATCAAAATAATAAAATCAAATATCTTCCAAGAAGATGCATCATAGGAGAACTATGGAAACCCCAAATCACTCAGATATGAAATACTTCGAGCCACTGTTTCTTCTGATCCACAAGCTACTGAAAAAGAGAAGTGCGCCACTACTGGGCCTTAGAGGAAGCCTGCACACTTCAGATCTGAGCTGGGAAACTGTCGTCGGACCTGCTTCGAGGGATCTCACCCACCTATCACCACCACTGTGGAAATTCTTGGGATACTTCGATCCATTCACTGCCCGAGCTGTCTCTCTGGACTAAAGGAGGAGCCAACCACCACTGCAAGGATGACCTTTGGAGTCCGTTGCTACAGATCCTAGGAAGAGGCTGAGCTAAGCTGCTGCGTGAGGAGTTCACTACGCCGCTGAAATAGTACAGAATAAGAATACCCCTCTCCTAGGGTTTCTTTGCGCTGAAATGGGGGGGGGGAGAAGTTAATTAAAATAATAAAATGAAACAAATACATTATTTTAAATTAAAGTAAAATAAAAAATTAAATTCTAAAAAAGTAACTAAATTAAAATGATAATTAAATAATATTTACGAGATAATTCATAAAACATAATTATAAATCTAATTAACTATAAGACTTATTAAACATAATTAATTAAATTTTTAATTTTAGTTTAAACAATTTATTTTTTATTGTTGCACATTAAATAAGTTTTTAACAAAATATTAAATAAAATAAAAATAATAATTCATAAATAAAACTAGAATAAAACAAACTTTTTAAAAAGATAAAAATTTAATGTTCAAGATAATAATTTATTTAATAACTATTTTAACATTATTAATTAATCATAAATATCAACTAGTCTATTTAATATACTATTTGGAACTAAAATTCTAACAACTTATAAATTTAAATAATTTAACATAATTAAATGCTTGAATTAACTAATAATTATATTTGATCGAAATTGAAATTAATATTACATAATTTATTAAATTAAATAAGTTAATTACTTAATTACTTAATAATAATATTTAAAAATTAATAAATTATGTTTTATATTAAATTAGTAAAATATCCACCTAATAATGGTTAAGTAATTAGTCTATTATTATCTATTGTTTTATTATCATGTTTTGACAGTTTTAACTTTGTTTTAATGTAATTTACCTTCTAGGTTCATAACAAGGCCTTAAAAATGTCGAGGTTCATGCAAGTAACTCAACAAAGGTTACTTTCGAAGGCAAACTAAGTGCCACGTGCTAGTCATGAAAAAATGCAGGTGTTCCGTGCAATAGTGAAAGATGAATTCAAGTTGGTGAAGAGTTCTAGTGACGAGCAGTATAAGATAGTGCATACTTAAAGTAGAGAAAGAATCAGTATTCGAGAGGGGGGGATGACATTCATTAGAGAATGGATCATTCACTCTGAAGCAGAATAAGAACCTTGGGGTGAATTTTGGAGTAGCTCTCAGAAAACCATTCCTTAGAGATCCGAGGCCCATGAGCAGCAATTCATGCTAGAAGAGGGAGTTTACTTCCTATATTTTCTTTCAATTATTCTAATTTGTAATTTATTTTTTTAGTATTTGTAATTGTGGTGAATTATAACTAAGTATCTAGTTCAGGTATATATTTAATTTCCACTGGTTAACATTAAATTCTCATTTCACTTTATCATTTTAATGTATTTAGTTTTGATCAGAGAGATTGATACTGGATTATTTCAATTGCATTGTTCCACTAAAGTTTAATTTCAAAATTTCACAGTTGGTTGGAGAGATTGATTGTGGAAACACTTTTCAAAAGATAATAGATTCAAAAGACTTCAAGACTTACGGTGAGTTTGTCTTGCAATTAATTTTAAAATAGTTCACAGTTGACTAATTTTGGAGTGATGAACTCTTAAATTGGTTGGCTTGTGTGACTTAACTATTGGAGAGCAAGGTGAGTCATACTCCTTACAGTGGTACTCTGAAACAACCTATAAGTGAATTGAAATTCCTTCAAAACTAGTAGAATATAGATTACTCCCCGAGCATTTTAATAGATTGTTCTTTTTATCAGTGTTCTATATCTCTGTTATTCCATGTTTTACAACTGTCACTTGTTTCAATTTAGTTTTTAAACATTTTTTTCCAATTTTCTGTCACTCTATTGCTTATAAAATGAATAATAATAATGAAATATATAAAAAGTGAAAAAATAGAAACATCACTCCACTGCTGACAATAGTGTAGTTTACCATGATTTAGAAGACTAGTGGCCAAATTTACCATCCCTGTGGGTTCTACCCTGATTTCCACATATAAAGTATTTAGTAGGAATATAAATTTTAAAATTTGACTGACTTCTATGACGGTTTAGGTCTGGAAAAACATATATCTCATGACTGTCCAACCCGTCACACAAACGATTAGAAAACGGTCAAGGGACCTCCATGGAAGAGGTAAGGGTTCGAGCGAGGAGGTCTATAGGGTAGAGGACAAGGCATGACAGTAGGAAGAGTGATAGGTGGTGGAGGACAGTTTGAGATGCTACCTCCACCACCCGCAGGTGGTCCACCATGGGCTTAGGTAGCAGGCATACAGGGGAAAGGCCAGCTTCAGACGATGGAGGTCTATTACCACGACACTGTAGAGATGATTAGAGGGTTAATATGTGTCTTCCCAATCTTAGTTGCAGTTATATTTGACATAGGTTCCCATAAATATTTCCTTGCCACAGACCTCATTTAAGGCTCAGATATTCTGGTGGATTTGTTGGATTGATCCTTACAATTTAAGACTCCTACAGGAGGGGAATCGATGACTAAACACTTGTCCAGGTAGTATGATATTACTCTAGGAGGTGAGAGTTTCAGTTGGTATCTCCTAGTAGTGGCATCGATTCCTTACAACATAATATTGGTTTTGGAATGGTTATTTATAGTACATGCTTGGATCGAATGTTTTATGTGAGAAGTGCAGTGTGTCCATGAGGATGGGACCATGTTTTCCTTCACCAATGAGCATGGAAATTTTGTAGCCCATGATGGACTTTCTCAAAGTTAAATGAAGTCGATCATTCACGAGTTGGATATCCTCACCCATGATGATGTGGATGAGAGGAGTACAATCTTTCCTATAGTGGTTGATGAGTATGAGGATGTCTTTCCTAAGGATTTTCTTTGACAACCTCTATACAAGGATATAGAATTATTATTCAATCTATAACAGGGGAAGGCACTGATATTCACACCATCATATCGGATGGCTCCTGCAGATCTTTGTGAAGTGAGGGTACAACTAGCGGACTTTTCAAAGAAGGGATTCGTGAGGCCTAGTTTTTCACCATGGGAATCCCTAGTGTTGTTTTACAATAAAGAAGATGGGAGCTTGAGGTTATTTGTGGAATTTGGTTCCTAAACCAATAGAATGTGAGGAACTAATATCAACTGCCGATGATTGATGACCTCTTCGACCAACTGAAGGGGGCGAGGTGTTTCTCGATGATTGACCTCAAAGCAACCTATCTTCAACTTTAGGTATGGGATGAAGATGTACTAGAGATAGCATCTAGATGTCGGTAAGACCAATATAAGTTTTTAGTCATTATTTTAAGCGTGACCAATGCTCCAAAAGTGTTCATGGGACTCATGAACATGATCTTCTATCCTTACCTTGAAGGTTTTTTGGTGGTCTTCATTGATGAAATCATGGTGTACTCAGCCTTAGATGAGGAGTTTGTTAAACACCTGCAAATAGTCCTTGATACAATCTAAGAGTTATAGTTTTACGGTACAATTTTAAAATTCCAATTCTAGATTCAGGAGGTCCACAACCTAGGACACGTTATCTTGGATGTGGGAGTTTAAGTGGATCTATCGATGATAGGGGTGGTAGTATCTTGGGAGCCACCCAAGAGCCACTACTACAAAAACAGGCAAGGGAAGTGCCCCTGATATCAGCAGTAAGCAAAACCGCTGATAAAGGTTACCCTGTATCAGCGCTGATAAAGGAGTTCTTTATCAGCACTTTTCTAGAGCTGATATATGGCCTCTTTATCAGCGCTAGAAAAGCGCTGATAAAGAACTACATTATCAGCGCTAAAATTTTAGCACTGATACAAGGTAATATTTATCAGAGCTAAAATAGAACTAATAAAAAGACCCTTTATTAGCACTAGAAAGTCACTGATAAAGACTCTCTGTATCAGTAGTAAAATTTTAGCACTGATACAGTAAGGATTTATCAGTGATTTTCTAGCGCTGATAAAGGGTACTATTATCAGTGCTATGAAAGCGCTGATAAAGGACACCTTTATCAGTGCTAACATGTTAGCACTAATAAAGGTATTCTATATCAGCGCTTTTTGGCACTGATAAAACCTTAGTGCATTTATTTATAAAGTCGGTCGCACAGTGCCCTCATTTTATCGCGACCTAAAGCTCTCGCGGTACTGAAAGTCTGTGACTCCCCTCTTCCACCTACTGAGATCACATTTCTGGACCTCTTCTACCCTCTCTACTCATTGCCGGACCTCCACCGCTTGCTGAGTTCGCATTGCCAGACCTCCACCTCCCTCGATCTTCAGTTTGCCGGACCTCCGCCGCCCGCAACGCTTTCAAGATTCGGTTTGCAGTACCTTCTTTAAGGCATGTTTTCCAAATCTTTTTTCAATATTGTTCTCCTCTCCCATTTGTACATCATTTTTATAACATGATTTTTTATTCTATGGCTGAGTAATATGGATTGAACGATTAAAGAAAATGGACCATACTTGATGAAAAATGATGTAAAGGGGACAATTCACATGTGTTAACTAATTTTCATTATATTTCTCAAGAACATGGTGCTTGTTTACTTTTATTGTTGAAAATCATCATTGTTTTTCGGTGGGGTTGTTTGAGAAGTTTTTTATTAGTTTGGTTGTGATAGATTCCATTGGAGGAAAATGTGATATGGTTGAGGTGGTAAATCATGCAGTGGGGAAGCATCAACCTTTCCATTGCTAAAAAGATGTAATGAGTGGGTTATTGTGGGAGATGACATCGTTAGTTGATATGGGTTTTCCTTTTAGTTTCCCAGTGACATAGAATATAGTTTTTAATGATGAAATTGAAAAGGGTTTGGTGGGAATTGAATAACTTCATGGATAAAATTGAAATGGTGGCTATAAAACTATTCTCACCCCCTACGCGATGAGTGTATCGGGTGGTTCCCTCTTCTAAAATTTAAATATGTGAGTTCCTTTACTGAGATATAAACCTATGACCACTCTTAATTCAGAAAACATCCAACTTTAGGAGATAATCCTTGGTTGCCTTAGGTGACGAGAATATGAAGTCCCTATGTTTTGTGAATATGAGATCTTCTTTATCTCCCAAATAATGTTCCCTTGATTATACCTCATGAGATTATAAATTGATTCATTAGGGGATGTGCCTAAGAATCCCCTAAGTGATGATCATAAGATCTATTATTCATATCCTAGGTAATGATCCTAGGATTATACCTCACATGAGTAGCATGAGATTCCTTAGGCTATGTGCCAACGAATCTCCTATGTGATGAGAATACGATCTCTAAACACTTCCCTTAGTAGATGATCTTATGTTCTTACCTGGTGTGATAAGAACACGATTCTTTAGTTGATGAATATAGAAATCCTTATGTGCTATGAATATATTTTATGAACCAAATTGGTGTAGATTCCTCACATGAAAAATGTGATCCACCTTGTGTAATGAGCCCAAATATCCATTTCAAATGGGCCTTATTCTATGGGAACCATACATATTAGGCCATACTCTAAATGAAAAAATTCCCACACATAAAGGACCATATTCACTTAGTGTTCCATACTCCTACTAGTTGAAAAAACCCTATACCACATAGAGTCATATTTTTTGTGAATCCAAAATACACTCATTAGGCTATATCCCCTTTTAGTTAGACCAAAAATGTCTTACCACACATATTTTCCATACTAAATTTCTCTTGGTATCATTCGAAATATCATCTATACAACTTGATGTTAAAATATATCAATTATTTATTATTATAAGTACATTGCAAATGGTTGTGATAAATACCCTTGGTGCATTCACTAACCCATGACATGTTGGAGGATGGTTTTAGGGGGTCACTAGACTATAATCTACAAACCAATAGAGGGGTCTAAATGGGTATAGGCCATGAAAAAGTGTTATCAAAGAATTTTATTAGAAGATATGATGGGGTTTGATGTTAGGAACATTTTAAGATTTCAGTGGTTTGGTTTAGAAAGTATTTCATTTGAATTCATTGGTATGTTTTGGGTGTACCTTTCCTTGGGTTTCAAATAATGCTCTTAGTGGTTCTTCATAGTTAGTGGTTGTAGTCTCTTATTTGGGTGAAGGGACATGTTATTAGTATATTTCCATCTTATGATGTTCTTCATGGTTAGTGGTTGTAGTCTCTTATTTGGAGATGTATGATGTTCTTTTTGAGGGCCACTATCTAGCTAGTGGTGTCGTTGTGTATGAGAAAGCATCGATGTAGTTGGAGATGTATGATGTTCTTCATTTGAACAGACTCATTCAGATTCCAAGTGGGTGTTTCTATACTATATCTTCTTTTTGGGATTCATGTGTTTCATGAATTCATATTTTATCCATTTGAAGTTGTTTAGACATGTTTTGATCATTTTGAAGCACAAAATAACCCTATTAATGAAAATAATATATGGAATGGATGGTATCTTGTTGTGAATTCACCTTTTTCATTGAAATAAATTAGGTTTTCTTCTAGCCAACATGAAAGCCACTAACCTATTCTCAAATACCATGTTTTTCCATCTTGTTTGGGGTATTTTGATTCACTCCCCCCTTTTGGTTTCCATTTCTTCTTTGCATGATCATAAGGAATGATTTCACTTCCACCAGCAGTGAGTATTTAGGCATGATGAATAAATACTAATGGTTAGGCTCTATTAATATCCATTTTTATAAGGAAGTGGTTCTCTTCTACTGTATTTGGAATTCTCATTTTGTGTATGTGAACCATAAATACTAATATTTTAGATTCAAATAGGATGGATATGAATAAATATTGGATGGATGCTAATCGTTTAACAATAGAGTACGAGAACAGAGTGAAAGAGTTCGTCAAGTTTTCAAAGGATCACGCCAAGGATCCTTCTCAAATCCTTTGTCCGTGTTTATGTTGTGGTTATTCTAGAATACTTACTCCAGAGGAGTTGGAAGAACATTTGATATGTCACGGAATAGATCGGAGTTATAAATGTTGGAATAAACACGGAGAAAAAGAGAATGTAGCTACTGGCTAGGATAAAACTGCGTTTTATGGATAATCAGATATGAATACAAATATGGATAATGAAGAAGACTGTATGGAGGATGTGATTACAGATGTCAATGATGATGACTATCGTATTGAGGAGATGACAAAGGAAATTCAATATGAACTCCGTGATTGCCCAAAATTGTTTGAGAAGTTAAAGAGTTGTGCAAAGATGCCATTGTATGCTGCTTGCACTAGGTATACAACATTGTCAGCTATACTGAAGTTGTATAAATTGAAAGCAGGCAACAGATGGAGTGATTTCAGTTTTACGGAACTACTTTCTCTCTTGAATGACATGCTCCCAGATGATAATGAGCTCCCAGGCCGGACATATAAAGCTAGATGAATGCTATGCTCGATGAGAATGATTTCTAAAAAAATACAAGCCTACCCAAAAGACTTTATATTGTTTCACAAAGAGAAAAAATCACTTACAGAATTCCCAAAGTGTGGTGCTTCTCGATACAAGAAAGATAAATCCAATCCTACGAAATTTTTATGGTACTTTCCAATAATTCCAAGGTTTAGGCGTCTATATGGAAGTGAAGAAACTTCAAGACAATTGTTGTGGAATGCAGATAAAAGAAATAAGGATGAGTTATTACGTCATCCAGCCGAATCTCCTCAATGGAAGAAAATTGATCATGAGTGTCCTGAATTTGGAAAAGTGCCGAGAAACCTTCATCTTGTGTTATCTACAGATGAAGTGAATCCTTTTGGTTTTAAAACCAGCACTCATAGTACATGGCCTGTTATGTTGGTAAGTTATAACTTTCCACCCTGGTTATGCCTGAAGAGGAAATTCATCATGTTATCTATGCTTCTATCAGGACCAAAAAAACTAGGTAACGATATTGATGTTTATCTGGATCCTTTGATCGAGGATTTGAAGTTATTGTGGGACTCAAGTGTAATGTTGTATGATGCTTATAAAAGTGAATACTTCACGTTGAGAGCGATGTTGTATGGGAAAATAAATGATTTCCCTGCTTATGGATATTTGTCAAGCGATAGCATTAAAGGAACTCAAGGGTGTCCCATGTGTGAAGAAGATACAAAATCAATTAGGTTGAAACATTCATCGAAATCTGTGTTTCTAGGACATCGTAGATTACTACCTCGTCGGCATAAGTACCGATCTTGGATGACATCATTCAATGGAAGTTCAGAAAAATGCGCAACACCATATCCACTAATAGGTGATCAGCTATTTGAGAAAGTAAAATATCTGAACACTATTTTTGGTAAACCATTTTTGAAAAACCTTATGAAAATTGGTTGGAAAAAGAGATAAGTTTTTTTTGATTTACCAAACTGGAATTTTTTGTACGTCAGAACTTTTCTTGATGTGATGCATGTGGAAAAAAATGTATGTGACAGTGTTATCGGAACGTTGCTAAATGCCCATGGCAAAACAAATGATGGAATTAAAGAAAGGTTGGACATGGTTGACATGGGAATATGAGAATAGTTGGATCCTGTGAAGGGTGAAAATCGAATGTTTCTTCCTCCATATGCTTATACTCTTTCTAGGGCGGAAAGATATCAGTTTTGAAACTTCTTCAATGATGTAAAGGTTCCAGAGGGGTACTCATCAAATATCAAGAACATTGTGTCAATGAATGATTTGATGTTAAAAGGTTTGAAATCACATGATTTCCATGTTTTGATGCAAGATCTAATTCCTATAGCTTTACGTTGCATTTTTTCCAAGACTGTTCGTCATACGTTAACCAAACATTGTTTATTTTTCAAAGATATATGTAGCAAAGTTTTAGACCCAGGGAAATTCCCAGCTATGGAAAAAGAAATTGTCATCATATTATGTGAATTAGAAATGTTCTTCCCGTAAAAATTCTTTGATATGATGGTTCATTTGATGATTCACTTGGTGAGAGAGATTCGACTTTGTGGTCCTATGCAAAATAGATGGATGTATCCTGTTGAACGGTATATGAAGATTTTGAAAGGGTATGTAAAAAATCGAAGTCGGCCAAAGGGTTGTATAGTGAAGTGATATATTGTTGAGGAAGCCATTGAATTTTGTACTGAATACCTATCTGATGTGGAAATCATTGGTCTCCTGAAATCTCGTCACACTGGACGCATTGATGGTGAGGTAATTTCTAGAAGAGAAGTTGTGACAATCAGTATTACAGATCGGGAGCATGCTCATATTTATGTTTTTCATAACAATTGGGAGGTTTCTCCATATATTAAAACTCACAAATAAATTCTTAGGCAGTTGAATCCATCAAGGGATGAAAAATGGTTTTCAGATACACATAATCACCAGTTTATAGGATGGTTTCAGGACCATATTTTTAAGAAGATGGATGAAAATTTGAATTCAATTTCAGAACGTCTTCGATGGCTAGCTGCTGGACCAAGTGTGTATGTACTATCTTACAGTGGTTATGTAATTAATGGTTATACATTCTATACAGATGAACATGATGAAGATAGTACCATGCAAAATAGTGGAGTTACACTAGTGGATGAAACGATGCATGTTTCTAGTAGTAAGGACAGAAATCCAATTTATGAAAATATGTCATACTTTGGCATTATCAAACTAATATGAGAGTTGGATTATACGACATTCCAATTGCCGATTTTTCAATGCAAATGGATTTATAACAATAGTGGTGTTAAAATAGATGAATGGGGATTTGTGAAAGTTGATTTTAGCAAAGAAGGGTACAAAGATGAATAGTTTATAATGGCATCACAAGCTGTACTTGTTTTTTATGTTCCAGATCCAGAAAAATGAAAGTGGTCGATTTTTCTATTATCGTCCAAAATTACTGAAGGTTACGATGAAAATTCAGTTGAGGCCAATCCTTTTAGTGTTACGTCGCAATCATTTCAGAGTGGTCCCAATGAAAATGATGTTTTGTATGTTAGAGGAGACCACAATAAAGTGATTTGGATAGTCGATAGAGGTGTCAAATCCCTTCAACCTTTGAAAAAAAAGAAAGAGAGTTCAGTAAACAGGTTATATTGTGTTTGTAATATAGATCCTATTATCTCATGTTATTATCTTATCAGTACTGAATTTATGTAATCTGAATTAACTGTTCAACCACTTTTGCAGATAATGACTTCTATACATTCTAATGCTCCAAACCTTGAGGCTGAACAAGTCTCTCATGCAGCTGCTACTGCGGCTGCTGCTGCTCCTGCATCTCATGCTACTGCTGCTGCTGTTGCTCTTACTGGTGCTCCTGCTGCTCCTTCAGCTCACGCCGTTGCTGCTGTCACTCCTGCTGCGGCTCCTGCTACTGCTGCTCCTCCTACTGCTCCTCCTGCTGCTCCTGCTACTACGGCTCCTGCTGCTCTTAGTGTTGAGGTCCAACAACCATCAACACATGTCATTGATACCATTCTAGATGAACATATAGATGATGTTGATATCGATTAAATGGTCGGGAATGAAGGACCAACGTTGCAGAAATCACAATTGCGTTGTAGTTTGACGGTGTTAGCCAAAATTCATAAGGAGAAAAGAAAAGGCATCAAATTTGAAGTCAGATGGAATGCACGAGGCCAACCTGTGAATCCCAACAAGGATATGTTTAGCAGCTACATCGGAGTTGTCACTCGACAACGCGTGCCGATTGACATAGATTCATGGCACCATGTTGTGTCCGGGCTGAAGGCTGTGATCTGGTAAGAAATTACGGTAACATTATGAATTTATTTCTTTAATTTACTAGTAAATGAAATAATGAAACAATGTATTACTCTTCTCAATCTCTTGAAAAGTACATTTATAGTAGACAATTCACACAAGGATTATGTACTAAGGCTTCCAGGAAAGATTCATTGAGGTTTTTGCACTATTTTAACAAGATTTCACCTCAATGATTCTAAAGGTAAAATAAACCCACACCCACCCATTGTCTATGCTCACCTGATATCCCAAGAAGCATGGGATGCATTTATTGGCCATCATGGGGATGAGAAGTTTCAGGTACATTGTGAGTGATAATACGTTGTTTGAGGATACCTATATTCACAACTTTGATTGTTAATATTTCATTTCTGAAACAGAAACTCTGTAATGAAAATAAGGAACGTGCTTCAAAACCAACATACCTCTATCATAAAGCAAGGATGGGGTACGCTTCATTAGAAAAGAAAATGGTACGTATTTTAAATTTACAATAATATTGTTAGGTTTCAATAAACAACATCATAATTATTTTTCTATGTTTATATGTAGATTGATGATTCTAAAAATAAATGCACTTCCATCCCATGTCATGTGCTATGGAAGGAGGCACGTGTGAATAAAGATGGGAAGTTAGTAGATGAGAACACACAGAAAGTGTGGGAAATATGTGTAAGTATGACATGAATATAAAATAATTTGTTTAAAATTTCCATTACATAAAAATAATTAGTTATTTTACTATATCCGACAGTCAGAGGAATCAGTTACTCCTATAGCTGATATAAACCTATTATCGACGGCTTTGAAGCAGCCAGAAAAATACGGTCGTGTCAGAGGTGCAGGGTTTGGGGTGACACCCTGAGTATATTTTGAGAAGAAGAAAAAAAAATGGATGATACAGATGAAAAATTGGAACAAATGAGCGAAAAAATAACAACACTTGAAGAACAATTGCAATGGCAGGGAGAGTTGCTAGCAACTTTTATGGGTGGGAAGCAAAGGGAAGCCACAACTCAAGAACAACCGCCACATGAACATCCCGCCCCACCCCCACCAGCTTTGAGGCAAGCCATTCACCTCAAAGAACTGTCTTAGATGTGGTAATCAATATTATAATAATTGTTCCCATGAAATATGAATCAGACAAACACTGATAATTTTTCAGTACTCATCATCTACAGGGTGATAATGATTGTGATATATATCTGTCAACACCCACCTATCACCTTGTAGCGAGGGCTACAGTGTTCAATATCCTAGATTCCACAGTGCATAATATTCCACTTCTGAATGATCATCTGAAAGTGAAGATTACTGTAGCTCATGAGCCAAAGGTAGAGATACCTATTCTACTTCCTAACAATGATATTCATATAGTCGAAAAGGCTATTGGGACTTTCATTTCATGGCCGTCACAACTTGTAAGAGTACATGCGGACAAAGAGGTATTTATTTCCTTTTATTTTCAAGCTAAACCCTTAACAATTAATGAAAAAAGGGTCTGAACCAATGATTGTTGTTATAGACAGAGAAAGGGAAGGGGGTGACAAACGTTGGCTCAAAACCATCTAAAGGATCGACCAATCGATCCCAAGGAGCTACTGAAAGCACAATAAAACCACATGTTCTCTTTCCACATTTAATAGCATTGAAGACTCAAGTGGACACGAAGCTAAAAGATGGTAATAGTCATATAGTGTTTTTCAAAGAGAATATATACGAAGAGGAAAGTCAATATTTCGTTTCTGATGAAAATGTAAATAAAATCCTTGAAAATAGTTCGCTAGGCATCACAGTTGTAAATGTATATATTAGGTATGTTTCCATGAATTGATTTTCCAAAAGCTGATCAAGCGTGAAAATTATGACAAAATGAATTTTATATTGTTGACAGACACATTTATGAAAAACATTTGAAGGAATTTTCCCATGAGACAAGATTTAGACTGGTTAGTCCTCATATCACATCAACACGCATAACAAAAATAGAGCCATCAAAAAGGGATTAAATAGTGAACGACTTGTAGAAAACATTTGAACATAAGATTACAGATGACAGACTTTTCCTAATACCAACCATGCAGGGGTAATACTCTACGATTAAAGCATATCAATTATATTTTCACTTATTTTATTACTTATTCCTTTTTGTGCTTTTAGGAAACATTGGTTGCTAATTGAGGTGAACTTGGATACTCCGGATATTTATTTTCTGGATTCAAGGAAAGGATATCCATCAAACCGACCACACATGATGGAGTTTATGAATCTATAAGACACTACATTTTACGTTTTAGGTCTAAAAATCATGTAATATAATTTATATGATCTTTTACTGATAGAGCGGTGTATCATTATCATCTAAAAAAGGAATGAGGCCAGGGGATAAGTATAATGAGGTAAGCAAGTACTACGTCTGGACAAATATCAGGGTATATATAATAAAATTTCACTATCCAAACACATCTCAACACAAGTTACTTATTCTCCTAATGATCAATTTTTTTGAAATTTCCAAAACAAACAAACAATAATGATTGTGGTTATTATGTTTGTAAATTTATGAAAGAGAACATTTTTCATCAGCAAACTTGCATCCCTAAAGAGGTATTCTTAAATAAAACTACTAGTTCGTTTAAGTTATTTATTAAATATTTATTTTTTTATTTTTCTGTACTACTATGACTGCCGAAAAGCCTCATACTCACAAGATGATATAGATGTGTTCAGAAATGAGTGGTCCGTATACTTGATGGATGATTGTACACAAATACAATGAAGATCAGACTTGGGCACATGTACAATTTGTGGTCATTTTTGGGAGGGGTTAAGGGGATCAAAAGATGAAACATTGTTGTATGTAAATGTTCATAGAAAAATTGTAATTGTTATTAAATAAAACATCCTTTCTCCAATGAGTCATTTTCAGATTTTAATAGATCATATGCACCAGCAACATGCAAGAATGCTAAACCGCTCAAAGGGTCTCTATTTTGTTTAAAATAGACAAGATTTTAAGTGAAAACAACAACTAAACAACAAAAATCCAACCAAATGAATTCTTATTGCATTGATATTTTATAATAACGATCCAAGGGTACTTGGTGACGTTTACGAGTCAACCTCGCCTCAATCCGAGTCATGGTGTGACCGCTAGCACTCAAAGAGACTATATTTTGTTTAAAATAGACCATATTTTAAGTTAAAACAACAACTAACCTACAGAAGTCTGACCAAACACATTCATATTGAATTTATATTTTATAATAACGATCCAAGGGTACTTGGTGACGTGTACGAGTCAACCTCGCCTCAATCCGAGTCACGGTGTGGCCGCTACCACTCAAAGGGTCTCTATTTTGTTCAAAATGGAAAAGATTTTAAGTGAAAACAACAACTCACCTACGAAAATCTGAACAAACGCATTCGGATTGCATTGATCATTTATAAAAACAATCCAAGAGTCATTGGTGATGAGTACGAGTCAACCTCGCCTCAATCCGAGGCACGGTGTGGCCGCTAGCACTCAAAGGGTCTCTATTTTGTTTAAAATGGACAAGATTTTAAGTGAAAACAACAACTGACCTACAGAAATCCGACCAAAAGCATTTGGATTGCATTGATATTTTATACTAATGATCCAAGGGTACTTGGTGACGTGTATGAGTCCAACCCGCCTCAATGTGAGCCACGGTGTGGCCGCTACCACCCAAAGAGTCTCTATTTTGTTTAAAATGGACAAGATTTTAAGTGAAAACAACAACTGACCTAAGGAAATCCAACCAAACGAATTCGGATTTCATTTATATTTTATAAAAACGATCCAAGGGTCCTTGGTGACGTGTACAAGTCAACCTCGTCTCAATATGAGGCACGGTGTAGCCGCTAGCACTCAAACAGTCTCTATTTTGTTTAAAATGGACAAGATTTTAAGTGAAAACAACAAATGACCTATAAAAATCTGACCAAACACATTCGGATTGCATTGATATTTTATAAGAATGATCCAAGGGTCATTGGGGACGTGTACAAGTCAACCCTTCCTCAATCCGTGTCACGGTGTGGCCGCTACGACTCAAATGGTCTCTATTTTGTTTAAAATGGACAAGATTTTAAGTGAAAAAAACAACTGACCTAAGGAAATCTAACCAACACATTCATATTGTGTTGATTTTTTATAAAAACTATCCAAGGGTCCTTGGTGATGTGTTCGAGTCAACACCGCCTCAATCTGAGGCATGGTGTGGCTGCTAGCACTCAAAGGGTCTCTATTTTGTTAAAAATGGACAAGATTTTAAGTGAAAACAACAACTGACCTACAGAAATCTGACAAAACACATTCAGATTGAATTTATCTTTTATAAGAATGATCCAAGGGTCCTTGGTGACATTTAAAAGTCAAATATTCCTCAATCTGAGGCATGGTGTGGCCGCTACCACTCAAAGGGTCTCTATTTTGTTTAAATTGGACAAGATTTTTAGTGAAACAACAACTGACCTACGGAAATCCAACGAAACGCATTCATATTGCATTGATATTTTTTAAAAACGATTAAAGGGTCGTTGGTGACGTGTAAGAGTCAATCCCACCTCAATCCGAGGCATGGTGTGGCCGCTAGCACTCAAAGAGTCACTATTTTGTTTAAAATGGACAAGATTGTAAGTGAAAACAACAAATGACTTATAGAAATCTGACCAAACGCATTCAGATTGCATTGATCTTTTATAATAACAATCCAAGGGTCCTTGGTGATGTGTAAGAGTCAACCCTGCCTCAATATGAGGCACGGTTTAGCCTCCACCACTCAAAGGGTCTCTATTTTGTTTAAAATGGACAAGATTTTAAGTGAAAACAACAACTGACCTACGGAAATCCTACCAAACGCATTCAGATTGCATTTATCATTTATAAAAACTATCCAAGGGTCCTTGGTGATGTGTATGAGTCAAAACTGCCTCAATCCGAGGCACGGTGTGGCCTCCAGCACTCAAAGGGTCTCTATTTTGTTTAAAATGGACAAGATTTTATGTGAAAACAACAACTGACCAACAGAAATCTGACGAAACGCATTCAGATTGAATTGATCTTTTATAAGAACAACACAAGGGTCCTTGGTGATGCGTACGAGTCAACCTTGCATCAATCCGAGGCACGGTGTGGCCACTACCACTCAAAGGGTCTCTATTTTGTTAAAAATGGACAACATTTTAAATTAAAACAACAACTGACCGATAGAAATCCGACCAAACGCATTCAGATTGAATTGATCTTTTATAAAAATGATCCAAGGGTCCTTGGTGATGTGTACGAGTGAAGCCTGCCTCAATCCGAGGCACGGTGTGGCCGCTAGCACTCAAAGGGTCTCTATTTTGTTTAAAATGGACAAGATTTTAAGTGAAAACAACAACTGACCTATAGAAATCCGACCAAACGCATTCGGATTGCATTGATCTTTTATAAGAATGATCCAAGGGTACTTGGTGAAGTGTATGATAGTTGAACTTCTTAGAGAAGAGTTTCTGGAAGAGTATAAGAGACATGAATCAATGAAGATCATTAGAGTGTTGGAGCAAATGTGGTTGCTACAAATAATGTGGCAATCAACCTGTGCAACGCGGCCTAAGTTATAACTTGCAGGTATTGTACTTTATTTTTTTCTGGAGGGTTTCAGTGTAAATTCATTTTGGAATGATCATTTATATTCATTTTCTTTTAGGTTTTTTCGATAGCCGAGGGGAAAGGGAGGGGTCTGCAGACATTGGAGGATATGTCGAAGGGTGATTTTGTGTGTGAATATGTTAGAGAAATGGCCTCTTTTACCTTCAAGCTCCTGGAACCCAAATGGTGATCGGGGTTCGGGGATCTTGAAGGGAAAAGAGGCTATTTTGTTAGATGTTAGATACTGTGGAAATGTTGCAAAAATATAGGATGTAATTTCCCATAAAGTCACCCTTTGACATATCCTCCAATGTCTGCAGACCCCACCATTTCCCCTCGGCTGTCAAAAAAACTTAAAAGACAATGAATAGAAATGATCATTCTAAAATGAATTTACACTGAAACCCTCCAGAAAAAAATAAAGTACAATACCTACAAGTTGTAACTTAGGCCACGTTGCACAAGACGATTTCCACATTGTTTGTAACAACCACATTTTCTCCAACACTCTAATGATCTTCATTGCTTCATGTCTCTTATACTCTTCGAGAAACTCTTCTCTAAGAATGTCAACTATCATGTACGCATACTCACCTTCAAATTAATGGGTGCAATTACAAGGCACAGATGAAGATAAACAATTTGTAAAACAAGTTGACCAACATGCATCATCCTCGATGGAAGTAAGATAGAAATTCACATAGATGTTCTTAAAGATATGATTTTTATGTATATAGTGAAAGGGTGGTGGATGTTCATTGTTGGGGTTGTTCGTCTACGAGACTTTCACATTCTCTTCTCCTATTTCTATGTTTTGGACATCATGCAATAGCCTTATATCTTGTGGGGTAAATTGAGGTTGCTGAGCAACTATGGCACCACATGATCTTTCATGTCCAGTTCCCTCAAGATTGTTTTTCTAATCAAGTTGCCTCTGATCATTAGTTGCGTGTAAAGGTGGTGCGGTAGCCTCCATGATAGATTGGAAGTTGACCAATCCATTTGATGAACAAGATGGGATGCTAAATATGACATTAAGAGCATCCAATACAGGAAATTGTTCCAATGATTCAGCAAGTGAGGCTACATTTAAAGATATTTCCTGTGTTTCATCAAGCGAGTCAGTTCCTAGTTCCAAAAAGTATTCACAAACATCACTCATCAGTTTCCTCAAGAATAAAATTGGGTTCATGGATTTGTATGATCAAAGAGATCTATCCTCTACTGCTTTTACAACCTATGTGGTCCATGTTTCAAATTCCTCTAGGAAAAAGGAACAAATGTGGCGAGTTGTAAGCCACATCTATTTGTGTTTTGAAATGTTAATTATGTTTTGAAAATGGGTTCAATATTTGAGGAAAAGTTGAACTCTCCTTGATTCATATATGGATTATGGATTCAAATCCATTCCAAGTGGTTTTTATGGAAAGGATGGATGATGACATTGGATGGTGTCCTCATGGATGTCTAAGCATGGTAAGTTAGAAATCATGTTGGGTATGTTGTGGAGTTTTAGTTGGGGTTCTAGTGGTTCTTTCCCAATGATGGAGGTGTTAAACATCAGATGGTGGTGTTTGTGAGATAAAGCGTATAGTGGGGATCACCATAGAAATTAAGTGGTCAGTTGATGACATGATCATCATTTTGAATTAGATAGTCTTGGGTAAAATCCATCTTGGTGTTTAGAACGGTTCAGTACATTGAGATGAAGGTTGTGGTTGGGTTGTTTTATGGGTGTTTAGGGCAATGTAAGTATTTAATGGTACCTTTATGTTTTGCATAATGAATAATTAGTATATCACATTCGGATTGCATTGATCTTTTATAATAACGATCCAAGGGTCCTTGGTGACATGTACGAGTCAACCCCGCCTCAATCGGAGGCACGGTGTGGCCGCTATCACTCAAAGGGTCTCTATTTTGTTTAAAATGGACATGATTTTAAGTGAAAACAACAACTGACCTACGGAAATCCAACCAAACGCATTCGGATTTCATTGATCTTTTATAAGAACTGTCCAAGGGTCCTTGGTGACATGAACGAGTCAACCTCGCCTCAATCCGAGGCACAGTGTGGCTACTAGCACTCAAAGGGTCTCTATTTTGTTTAAAATGGACAAGATTTTAAGTGAAAACAACAACAGACCTACGGAAATCTGACCAAAAAAATTCAGATTACATTGATCATTTATAATAATAATCAAAGGGTCCTTTGTGACATGTACGTTTCAACCCCGCCTCCATCTGAGGCATGGTGTGGCCTCTATCACTCAAAGGGTCTCTATTTTGTTTAAAATTGACAAGATTTTAAGTGAAAACAGCAAATGACCTATGGAAATCCAACCAAACGCATTCTGATTGCATTGATATTTTATAAGAACGATCCAAGGATCCTTGGTGATGTGTACGATTCAACCCCGCCTCAATCCGAGGAACGGTGTGGCCGCTATCACTCAAAGCATCTGTATTTTGTTTAAAGAGGAAAAAATTTTAAGTGAAAACAACAACTGACCTACAGAAATCCAAAAAAACGCATTCATATTGCATTGATATTTTATAAGAACGATCCAATGGTCCTTGGTGATGTGTAAGAGTCAACCTTGCCCCAATTCGAGGCATGGTGTGGCCGCTAACACTCAAAGGGTCTCTATTTTGTTTAAAATGGACAAGATTTTAAGTGAAAACAACAACTGACCTATAGAAATCTTACAAAACACATTTCTATTGTGTTTATAATTTATAAGAAAAATCCAAGGGTCCTTGGTGACGTGTATGAGTCAACCCCGCCTCAATCCGAGGCACGGTGTGGCTGCTATCACTCAAAGGGTCTCTATTTTGTTTAAAGTGGACACAATTTTAATTGAAAACAACAACTGACCTACAGAAATCTGACCAAATGCATTCACATTGCATTGATATTTTTATAAGAATGATACAAGGGTCCTTGGTGATGTGTAAGAGTCAACCCTGCCTCAATACGAGGCACGGTGTGGCCGCTATCACTCAAAGGGTCTCTATTTTGTTTAAAATGGACAAGATTTTAAGTGAAAACAACAACTAACCTACGGAAATCTGACCAAACACATCCCGATTGCATTGATATTTTATAAGAACGATCCAAGGGTCCTTAGTGATGTGTATGAGTCAACCTTGCCTCAATCCAAGGCATGGTGTGGCCGCTATCACTCAAAGGGTCTTTATTTTGTTTAAAGTGGACACAATTTTAATTGAAAACAACAACTGAACTACGGAAATCCAACCAAACACATTCGTATTGCATTGATCTTTTATAAGAGCTACCAAGGGTCCTTCGTGATGTTTAAGATTCAACCCCGCATCAATCCGAGGCACGGTGCGGCCGCTATCACTCAAATGGTCTCTATTTTGTTTAAAATGGACAAGATTTTATGTGAAAACAACAATTGACCTACGGAAATCTGACCAAACACATTTGGATTGCATTAATATTTTATAAGAACGATCCAAGGGTCCTTTGTGACGTGTAAGAGTCATCCCTGCCTCAATATGAGGAACGGTGTGCCGCTATCACTCAAAGGGTCTCTATTTTGTTTAAAGTGGACAAGATTTTAAGTGAAAACAACAACTGACCTATGGAAATCCGACCAAATGCATTCGGATTGCATTGATATTTTATAAGAACGATTCACAGGTCCTTGGTGACGTGTAAGAATCAACCTTGCCTCAATCCGAGGCACTGTGTTGCCGCTAGCACTCAAAGGGTCTCTATTTTTTTAAAAATGGACAAGATTTTAAGTGAAAACAATAACTGACCTACGGAAATCCGACCAAACGCATTCGGATTGCATTGATATTTTATAAGAACGATCCAAGGGTCCTTGGTGATGGGTACGAGTCAACCCTGCCTCAATCCGAGGCATGGTGTGGCTCCTAGCACTCAAAGGGTCTCTATTTTGTTTAAAATGGACAGGATTTTAAGTGAAAACAACAACTGACCTACGAAAATCCGACCAAACGCATTCGGATTGCATTGATCTTTTAAATGGGGGGTCATGGAATGTGATATATTAGGGGACTCATATATATCAAGTCATGGTTGTCCTGGTATAATAGGGTGATCATGTGTTTGGGTCTATGATACTTATGGGCTTATATCTGGATGAAAATACTCCCATTTGGGAGGGTGGATATGCTTATGGGTCTTATTCCTTAAATGAGAATACTCTCATATGGGAGGGATGAGATGTATATAGGTATTATTACCCAAATGAGAATACAACCATAGGAGTGGGATGAGATTCTTATCGTGAACATTCACTAAATGAAAATAATCCCATAGGGGAGGGCTGAGATGATTATATAAATTATGCCTCAAATGAGAATACACCCATATTGGAGGGTTGATATGCTTATAGGGATTATTATTTGGATGATAATACAACCATATGGTAAAGAATATATGATTCTTAGTATTATTCCCTAAATAAGGGTACTCCCATAGTATAGGGATGAGAACATTGTAGGTCTTATGCCTCGGAATTGGAAGAACACATATGGGTGGTCTGAGATACTATTGAGGGTATTCCCTGGATGAGAAAACTCCCATAAGTGGATTTCCATGATGTAGTATAAATAAAACTCACATATTGGAGGTCAATGATAATTATGTATATAGTGGGGAGACCATGGTATATTATATGTTTTGTGTGGTTCCTATGATGTACTCAGAGAAACCCTAACATTGGATGAAGTAGGTACGGTTGATCAAGATTTAATACTTGAGAATCAATGTGTCTTGATGTAGATGGGGTAGGACTTGGTCAAACTATATTTTTATAATGTCGAAAAGATCCTTGTGAAATGCTTGGTAAAAGTTCAGAACTTGGAATATTAATTTGGGTTTAATCATGGTCATGGATTTGAGGATCAATGATGATTTTTTATTAGTTTTATTCCAGTTCTTTCTCAACTAGGTTGTGCATATTTCCTGATCATGCACTTATAATATCCTATTGCAGGTTTAATATTGGGGGTTCATTAATGAGATTCATCCCCCCCCCATGTATGTGCACCTCAGTGTGTGTAAAAACCTTATAACTTCATTGAGGTTGAGAACATGATGCATAATGGATAGAGAAAAGTCCAAATATTTATTTATTGATAAAACACACCCATGTGGAGAATTAGGATTGAACTAAAAATCCCCCCGGAGACCCCCTACCCCCTCTTGGACAACCACCCAAACCCTTGAACAACCACCCCAAACCCTTGAACAGCCCCAAACCCCCTGAATTCTGAATTGATTTCATTAAGTACTTGATTAACTTATAAATTATGTGTTAATGGTGTACGAGTATAATTGTTTTATGGGTATACTTGGTCTAATTTTCTTATGATTTATGAGTTAATTTTGTATGGGTATACTTTCTTAAATTGGCATATTGAGATGCGGTTTTTTTTGCAGGTGTTCGGGTGTGCTACTGCAGATTTATCATAGCTGCAGAGAGGGAATTTATCAGCGATCTTTTAGTGCTGATAAATTGTGCTTCTATCAGTGCTAAAAAAGCACTGATAAACTACACCTTTATCAGTGCTAAAGAAGCGCTGATAAAAGATAATTTTATCAGTGCTCTTTTAGCGCTGATAAATCGTGCTTTTATCAGCGCTAAAAAAGTGCTGATAAACTATACCTTTATCAGTGCTAAAGAATCACTTGTTTAGAACTGATAAAGGGGTACCCCCTTTATCAGTGCCGAGATTTACAGTGCTTTTCTAGCGCTATTAAAGCCCATTTTTAGCGCTGTTAATGCCCATTTTTGTAGTAGTGAGCGTGATTCAATTGCGATGTTTCATGGGGTTGGATGGATACTATCATAGGTTCGTTTCTAACTTTTTCAAAGTGGAAGAACCATTATTAACCCTGACATGAAATGGACAACCCTTCATGTGGATATAGAAGTTCCAGCATTATTTCCATGAGATGAGGAGGAGACTAACGAGTTCCCCCATGGTGAGACTACTGAAAGAGGGTGTGAGGTATGTAGTATTCTTTGATGCATCAGGGACTGGATTGGTTTCTGTCCTGATGCAGGAGTGATAAATGATCACCTATATCTCATGGAAGTTGATACAAAATGTGTGTAATTACGCGACCCATGACCCAGAGATAACATCAATGGTATTTTCCATGAAGATGTGGCAGCACTACATGATGGATTACTGGTTTACCATTTACTCTGACCAAAAGAGTATCAAGTATATGTTCTCATAGAAGGAACAAAACTTGAGACTGCAATGATGTCTATAATTCCTCTAAGACTATGACTTCTAAGTAGTCTATACTATTGGGAAGGGGAACATGGTGGTAGACGCACTCAATAAGAGGTATTGTTTATAATTTCTGAGTGAGGTGATTGAGTAGATAGCCACAATGCAGACATCCTTCAGGGATGATGATGGAGTAGATTAACATTAGTCAATGACTATCACTATCACACTCTTACAGTGAGTTAGGGAGGAAAAACATGTAGATATTGACTATGAGGTGCGATGTTCATAGTTATCCATAGGAAGATATTCTAATAAATTTTTGATTGTTTGGGATGACATCATCATTTTCAAAGCATGCACCATTTTACCAGTGATGTTAAAGGAGGAGTTCATAATAGATTTACATAAATCCACTTTGGTGGTACATCTTGGTGTGGAAAATATGTGACAAGACCTCTAACATCATTATTAGGGTCTATGAATTATGAAAGTTGTGGTAGAGTTCGTTTCATGATGCATCACTTGGAAGTAAGTGAAGGCTTAGCACCATGTTATAGTATGCTTGGCATAGCCACATGAGGTATGAGAGTGGAAATGGGATGGTATCTTGATGTACTTAGTGATAGGGTTACCACACACGTCCATGGGCCATGATTTTATCTAGGTGATTATTGACCAACCAACCAAGTATGCTCACTTCTTCCACTTTCAGGAGAAGGATCGATAGAGGGCTTGAAAAGCGTCTACGTTCAAGAGATAATGTGTCTTCATAGGGTTCCTTAGATGATTATCTTAGACCATGATCCATAGTTTACAAAATGATTGTGGAAGAGAATTCACGAGGCTTCTGTGAATCATCTGCGCTTGAGAACATCTTTTCACCCCCAGATAGATGGTGAGATGGAGAAGGCCATACAGTCCTTGGAGGACATTATTCATTCTTGCATCCTTGATTTTCATCTTATTAGGAAGGACCACCTACCACTTGTGGATTTTTCATACAACAATAGTTATCAATCCACCATCAGCATGGCACCATTTGACACCTCATATGGGAAGAAATGTAGTTCACCTCTATACAGGACAAACCTAGGGGAGTCAGCACTCGTGGGTCTAAAGCTGGTATAGGCTAACACTAATAAGATTAAGATCATCCAAAATCTGGTGAGGATAACACAGAGTTAGAAGAAATCATATGCTGATAAGAGGCAGACACCATTAGAGTTTGGGGATATAGACCATGTGTTTTTTTGGGTCTTACCCCAACAGAGATTGCATAGATTTGGATGGGGAGAAAATCTATCTATGAGATTTATAATACTTTTTCATATTATCAGTAGAGTTTTCTTTGTGGAATATCACCAAGATCTCCCCCCACAGATGAGTTAGGTGCATGTTTTTTTCCATGTGTCATAGCTGAAGAGGTACACGTATGATCCACTGCACATCATCGACTAGGGTGAACTAAAAATTGATGATGGGGTTACATTTGTAGAGTTCCCAATGCTGATAGAGGATTGAAATGATAAAGTCCTTCATGGATGTTTCATTCCTCTAGTGCATGTTCAGTGGAAACATTGGAATATCTAGGAGAGTAAATAAGAGTGGGAGGCTCATATTCATGCTCAGTACCCCATTTTTTTTGTTTAGCCCTTGTTTTGGATTTCGGGGATGAAAATCCCTAAGGTGAGTAGAATGTAATTTCTGGGAATTTCTATATAATTTTGTTAAAAAATGTATGGAATTATTCTAAGAACAAATGCTTTGACAGATTGTGATTCTAAGGCTCGGTGAGCCTTGAACGTAATTTTGAACTTTTTTTAGTTCACATAAGTAAAAAATGTGAGTGGGTTTTTCTAACATTTGAACCAGTGTTCTGATCAATAATCCAAGGGAACTATTGAACTCATATTTCTAGAATTCTCCATGAAAAGACATAACTTTGATCTGATTGAGTCGGACAGAAAAGTTAGTTTTTGGACTTTTCATAAAATAATAAAATAACATAAAAAGTTATTTTATTTTATTTTTTTTCACCGTTGAGTGGTTGAAGGCAGAAGTGTGGTGTGGAAATGAGGTGCATTAATGAAAGCTTCTTAATGGATAGTTTTTGTGTAGTATAGAAATGTAATGTCGCAGCATAATAGAAATGTTGCGATGTGTTTCCTTTTAATGAGATAAAACATTAGGGAAATCAATTTGTGTAATTGTTTCCATGAAGAATCTACAAAGAATGTCCTCTCCTATGATGAATTCAAGTAAGATATCTATCAACGTCAATACCTTTCAAAGAACAGGACTAGGAAGCAAAGAATTCCAATGGAGCATGAATCCTAGAGGGTAAAGCACTTCAACGATGAACTTAGATCATGGTAAGGGGTTTATTTGTTTTAAATTTTCCCCTTTCATAATTATAAATGAAGAACATGGATCAACCCCCCATTTCATCATTCTAATCGATGAACGTGGATCAACCCATGAATAGGTTGATCTGTGGTTCATCCAATCATGTAAAAGGGTGATATTTCTTCAGATTTTTATTTAGGATTAAATTATTGTTAGAAGAACATCATACCTAAGCTCCCCTATTTTAAAACTCAAATGTGAAGTGTGTGATCTAACAAGAACAAGTATTGATCCCCTCTTTTTGTGCATTCTTCATGGTCGCATATTTTGAATGGGGCGGAAATCCAGATTCGTGGCCTTCGCAGGGAAAGCGGAACCCCACAGTAGTTGGAGGCGCAGTCGGTGTAAAGAAGGATAATCAATATGGGTGGGTGGAAGTGCACAACAAAGGCTCCCTAGATTCATTTGTTATAGCCAACTCGGGATATGGCGCAGTTGAAAGAGCCACCGGAAGGCAGTTAGGATGCGACCAGAAGTTGCGAGTCACGTTTCTTGGAGCCACGTGGTCTCCCAACCATGTATGGGAGTCCAGCTGACCACATAGCGCTAGGCCACAGTGGATTGACTGTATTGCGAGATTCAACACTGCATATGACCATAGTTGTGATGGGGAGTTGGACGTGGCCGCCTATCGCATCTCGACCAAGTGGAGAACCAGTCTGCCTTTAGCGGACCCCGTAGGCCAGCAGGCCGGACCCATGGCCCATCAAGCCAGACCGGGTGGTACCGAGGAAAGACCATGTGGGACCCAAGCTGAGACTGGGACTGGGTCAGGTTAGTGGACCTCTATTTGGGCTAGGTTAAGTCAGTCTGACCATATCACACAAGACCAAAATCCAACTGACCCCTTCTTGAAAAAATACCAATATCATTCAAATCGTACGTTTGATTGATGAGCGATTTTCAGTGTTGAATCCTCACAACAAGATAGATATTTTGGGATACTCTATAGTGTATTTCGTGGATATTGGAATTCGATGAATGGCTTGGGGAGAGGTTCTACTAAGATCAAGGGCCCTACATGCGGAAACCCTGTGGTGGGTTGAGACCTAAAGACTCCTGATGAGCAACCATGTGTGGATCAAATACTATAGCTCAGTGGAAAGTATCTATTGTGGGACCTAACATTCCCAAGGTGGGGAACGACTTCTATGTAACCCTGCAAGCGTATGGCACATGACATGTGGAGTACTTCAGTATGGCCATAGGTGAGAAGCTGATTTTGTGTGACCTATCATGTCCACGATGGGGAGAAGCTTCTCTATGACCCAGAATACCCACAATACTTATCAGGGATGAGTATAAAAACAGTCATAGGTTAGTGGGAAGTAGCTTCTGTATGAAAAGGAATACCCACTGTACTCATTGAGGTTGAGTTCTCCAGAATCCCATGGTGTTCGACGTAATGAATGAAGGTCTTACATTACTACTCCATAATATACCCGGTGTGATCTATCTTCCTTTTTTATCATGCAAGGTGATCATGATTTTTTCTTTGATTTTCAATTGTTGTGTGGTATTTCCATGGTTTTTTGGGGTCCATATATATTATTTTGTTACTCACCCATGCACGAGATTCGTACACACATGTTGTGTCTGGTGTAGATAACAGCTAACATGACGTAGGACTTGGTGGCGCAGGACCCAGTGGAGCCTAGTGAGAGCAGGAAGGGGGCATACCTCTACATCTTCTATAAGCTACTATATAATCACCAATAAGGTGGGTATTCTAGTGGACTATATCCAAAATTTCATTATTTGCATTCTTTCTTTCCAGTTAGTATTTTGTTGGGTTTTTATTCTAGCCCATTTTTCTTTCTGTTGTACTTGTACCCAGTGATTATTTATAATGGCCTACTTGTTTTAATTTTCCTTATTTTCGATGTGGTTGTGTGTGTTTGTGTGTGTAGATACTTAGGAAAATTCCTCCCACTTATAGGTTGACGTATTCAGGGCTAGTCGCTAACCCCTAGCCTTCGGGAGGTGGAATTGGGGTATATCACAGCCTGGGCCCTGGGGGACGGGTCGTGACATTATTTATCTATGTGATGGTTTTGTTAGGTGGGTACCATATCATTTTGTTTAATTAAAAAAATATATAGTGGGTAATGATTCTAATTTTTATTCATTATATTCCCAATATTCTAGTTTTCAACCAATTTCCTATTAGAGGTAGTCATTGGGGGTCATCCCCATTTTCCCTGCTATCCAAGGAGGGGTACCAATGTATGGGGATCATGAAAAAGTTAAATATGAGTATAGGTATGAGAATAGAATAGTGTTTTGATATATTAATTGTTGAGAATTAGAAGTTTTTTTTGAGAAAAAAAAATCAACTAGATTTTGTGCATGTTGTAAAAGAGGGTAACAAACTTGGGAATGGGTATTTAAGACCCCTTATGACCTAACTCAAGGACCTTAAACATTACTAAAGACTCTAAAATATGTGATATTTATTTTTGGGTAGAGGCCAATATTTTTATCATGGATTATGATTTGATGAACCTATATTTCAATTGTGTAGAAATGTAGAATTACGTTGAAATTGAGTTAATTAATTAAAATTAAATAATCTATAATAAGAGTATAAGACTCCATGGTGTATTTATTTTATGGGAATGGATCTGGGTTAAAATCCTTTGCAAGCCTTGGATGATGAGGTATAGTTGGATGTTCCAGTAGATCTCTGTATAATTTATGACAATCAATATTATTAATACAATAAGACACTCTAGGATTTTTAGTTCTAGAGCATGTAAAAGTATGAGGGTTCCATTTAGAATCATAAAATCATTGGTTGGTTAGAGGATGCGTTTATTTAAATCAGTTTTATTTATGCTCAGTGGGAGCACAATGTTCCATTGAATGTGATGATATTGTGTGGAGAATCTTATAAGCGGTTGTTATTGTTCCTTGGGAATCATGATGAGTCATATATATCATGGATGATGGATTTTATTCTTCATCTAATAGTAGCTTATCAGTATGAGATTCTTACTCTCTACTTGGAGAATTACAGTGATTGGGAGTTTAGTATCTACTATAAGAAAATCTTGTGTTATAAATTGTTACTTATTTATATGTTGACACTATGGTAAGGAATTTCACATTTTATTTATGTCCAAAAATCATGCATTAGGTACCACCATTCATGTGGCAAAATTATATTTAGTAGACATCAAGAGTTGTGGTTGTTAGGAGAGTGATAACTAAGACTAGATTGTTAAGGGAGGGAGACACCATCACTCTATGTAGATAAATTATAGAGCTATCATTTCTCAGTACCCTGAGTATAAAAATATTCATATTGTAACACCATGTGATTTAAAAACAATGTCTTTGATAGTTTGTATGACACACTACATCGAGACAAAACAAACCAGAAAATATTATTATTAAAATATAACCATTACAACATAGCTATTTATTTTTAGGGTATTCATAGAATTATCCAAATTATATAATATATATAATCGACTAAATCAATTAAAATGAGTTGATTAATTCTTAGGAAATAATTACTCAGTTTTCAGTAAAATTGTTTTTTATTCAAAAAATGTGTTTCTTCAAAAATTCACTTTGTATTGATTTTTGTCATTGAAAATCATAATAAACTTATCGAAATTCTTAAAATTTATTTTATAAAAATTATAATGATTTTGGAATCATCATATAAAAATTAACATATAAGGGAATTTTTTTATTTTTTCAAAAATATTTATTTTCAAATGACTAATGAAAATATTACATTTTTTCTGAAAAGAGTATTTCAGTTTCATGCATTTATAAAGTTATTTTTTAGACAAAATATATTTATATGTAAAATTAGTTATATTTTTTTATTAATAATCCAATTAAGTCCATTTTTATAAATTTTATGATTGAATTTGGTATAAAAACAATTTTGTACAAAAAAAATATTATTTAAAAAACTAGTTTTATACATGAAATTTGTTTTTATCATAATAAATTGATCACTAATTGTTAATGCTTATAATGAACATTATATAATATATTTTATTAAATTGTATTAAATTTATCTAATATGTGTACTATATGAGTGATAAGATTTAATATAGTTTTATGCTTCAAATGTTCAGTTTTCAAAGTACTAGTTCTCATTTAATTTTTTGATAATATTTTAAAATTAATTTATGCCCCTTATAGGTATTAATTTGATAAAATAGATTCCATATTTTGAATCATTCTGGGAAAAATAGATTATCATCCATATATTATCATCACCATGTTTTTCGGGAAAACATCATCTATATGAAATTATGGGTTTCAACACATAGTGTTCGACACATATGGGTTGTGTATAGAAATCACAGGGAATATAAAAAGTACATACATATAGACACAACCAATCCCAACATATGGGTTCACAAGAAAAGACTAACTAACTCATAAAACTTCCACTCTCACTTTTTTTCACCAAATGAATAACACCAAACATGACACAAACCACATTTCACATTTCTAAACAATCCCATTATCAAACCCATTGGTTTCATTATTTACCAAGAAAAAACTTTACAAACATATCCCATCATTAATTTTTTCATTTATAATTTAAACTTGATTAACCAAAAAACCCTCTCAATGTTAAACAATATTAACAAATTATTTCATAAAAACCCAGGCTTCTACCTTAATTCAAACACCCATTAAAATCAGCTCATTATTCCCATAAAACCACCACTTGGACTCCCCAAAATAATGGAAAAAACCACCTCATCACCCCAAAAGCATGCCCAAAAAAAAAAACAATCACATCTCCACCAAAAAGCATGGCCAAAAAACCATCACCTCACCACTCCAAAAGCATGGCTAAAAAAACATCCCCCATCCATCCCAAAATCATAACTAAATAGACCATCACCTCACAACCCAAAAAGCACATCCAAACAACTCATAACATCACCAACATAATAGAATGTACTAAAAATCCATACATAACTATACACCAGATCACAAACAAACATATCTACCCCAAAATCACATCCACACATCAAGAAACATCATAGAAAATTATATAGATTTAACAAATGGGAATTTGAATAAATTTCACTTTATTTTTGGTGTGTTATAAAAATACATATAAAACTAGGGGAACCATTTCATTAACCAAATTTAAATGGATACATAATTTACAGTTTATGGTGATATCAAAACTACAAAAAACAGGGTTCCCATATGACAAAAACATTGAAAGAAAAGGTTACAAGAAACCATGATTTCATTGTGGGTTTTATCACATACAATCAGAATATAACAATAATATCAATGCCATGAAAGCATGACAATATTTCCACTTTCCCACTTCAATTTCATTTATCCAATTATTCATATTTAGTTATGCAAAAACAACCATCCCATATGGATGAAAAGATCTTACCCCTCCAATATAATACAAAATAAGTGACAAACGGGGGATTCCCTACCTCAAATAATCATTTAGAACTCGCTATTCACCATATAGAAAAGAATAAATGCATGAAAACCATAAACACTAGAAAAAATACTGATCAACCTATACAACATCAAGGTTTATAAAAAATTCTTTCTAACTCACTAGACTAAACCAAACTACACCACCACAGTGGTTCCCCAAAGAATAATTGATGTAAGACTATGGGAAATGGAGGATAAATCAATAGATATCACCAATGATAATCCATTGAAACCAATAGATTTTAGTAGGATGAAGAGGGATAAATGGTCTCCTCAGTGCACCAAGAGTTCTTTTAGAATGGTTTATTAAAATATATATGTATGGTAGAATGATTAGAATTAGGTTTAAAGGGTTATAAAATAACTTGGATCCCAAAAGTTTTACATTGTGTATTCCATTTACGATGTGAAATCCATAGGGTTCCCAAAAAAATCTAACAATCTACGAAACATGCATTTCTTCCAAAAAAAATATAACACATAATGAATTAAATTCTCTATATAAATAATTTTCATGGATTTACCCCCATCAGACACTTAAGGATTTAAACCAGTTGGATA
The DNA here is from genome assembly GCA_963277665.1 of Viscum album. Taxonomy (NCBI): domain Eukaryota; kingdom Viridiplantae; phylum Streptophyta; class Magnoliopsida; order Santalales; family Viscaceae; genus Viscum; species Viscum album. The sequence goes on from OY728132.1 coordinate 1,500,084,612, forward strand.
CATAATCTGGGAATCACTAGTTTAGGTTGTGTAAAAATTTCATGATGTGAATTCCTTGCATTATCTCTGATGCACCTCTGACCACCATAAATCCTCTTCAAGACTCCTATCAAACACCTAAAATACATAAAACTCATAAAATAAATAGTTATAAAGGAATTATATGTTATATAATATAACTATTAAAGGATTCTATACCACGATAATTAAAACTAAACCAGGAAAAATGAAGGGGTCAGAACAACCACCCCATGAGATACCACTCAAGGATATTGTTATTGATCAATGCTAAAACCATCTAAACATGTCAAACAAAACATCCAAAAAAATTCAAACATCCTCTTCACCACAACTATCCAACCTTTATATATCCCAAACCAATAACCAATGTAAAAAACCACACTATACAGAATATTCCAATTAATGAATTCCATCATGTATGTCAATATTCAATCTGCACTGGGTGAAACTAACTCACTCACACGAGTTTAATCACACTATAGTATAATGCATCTCAAATAATAGTTTTTATCTCCCCTTTTATATATAAGAAATTTATCACACATCATATATCAATGAAAAAACACATCTCAAGTAACAAAAACTTCCAAAAATCACATCCAAATAAAAAACTAAAATGGAAAAAACTCAAATCATATCTATGTATAAAGAATTAATCATAATATACAATTCAAAATTACAATTCTCCAGGTCACCATACCTCCAAAACACATGAATAAAATAAATGGTCTTTCCATGAATCACTTTCTCTTGATGATATGGACCTATATTGGAATCTCCACAAACATCGTGTGTTTCTTGATATCCAATAGTACCTAGTAAATGACAAGGAATTATCATGAATATATTGTAGAAGATAAGATATGTGGTAAACGTCTTGGATTATCTATATCGATGGTGGTAATTTCAACCAATAAACCACCTATCCATATCCCACCATCACCGCAATGGTCCCATGAAACATGGGAGAATGCTTACTCACCCTACCAAAACATTACATCCCTTAATAAGAGGAAATAATAAAGAAAATGTTGTCCTCAAACCTCAAAACTCAAAGGTCACCTATAATTAATTGAATAAAAATTATACCATCTGTGAACTACTTTCACCCTATCTCAAAACAACTAAACCTTTTATATGGTGGTTTTCACCACATCGTGACTATAAAATGTTGTCCTCCAAAACACCATCCATGTATGAGAGAATGAAACAAATTCATGTATAAATCCTAAAATTGTGCCATGTCAATGGAGGAGTGATATCTGGTATTATAATAAAACTAAACCAACAAAAATTTTCTTTCATTAAATCTATGAAAGTATATGATGAATTCCTGCAGTATATACTTCAATATATGGATAGTCTTCTCCATGTTCCCATATGATAGAGGTTTTAAAGAAGTATTAAAGTATAACTGTGTGCAAAAATCTTGTTTTAATACTATATAGACTAATGTGTTAAAATGTTTGTCCAAATTTGAGATAACCGAAGTCCAAAATTACCAAAGTTATACCAACTCATCTATATACATATCAGACATATCATCCACTTTTCTAGACTCTTTAATCATTAAGAAGTGGTCTTATTTAATCTTCAAATACAAAATCACCTAAATAGTATCACACCTTCCCTATGCATGGGGTAACTCGAGAAGGAATCCATTGATATCTCATCCCATTACCACTCAGGGATGTACGTGGGATACAAGAAAACTCCATGAACATGATTATTATTGTGTACCAATTGGAAAAACAATAACTACTACATAAACTCCTCACCTACCATTTCATCCTAGGAAACTGAAATTATATCATCAAACAATGAAATATCTTATAAACTCCAATGTATACCACGAAAGGTTATTTAGGATATCATAAAGGACACCCTCATGAATCACAACAAGAATGAATAGACTCCCAAGATACATCATCTGATTCTGACCATCCCCAAAATATCTTTAAAGAGAATCACATTGGATAACATGATTACACATCCTCTACGCCTCTGAGGCTCATCACTGAGGCTACCCAACTAGTTTATTTAAATAAGGCTACACTATCATCTGCAACAAACAAACTCTACCATTAACCACTACTATATCTAAGTACAAGGATTCCAACTCCTATATCTCTCTCCAAACATCACCAGACTCCTAAATAACATCCATATATGAATTTAAGGTCAAATATTCAGCCACAATATTCCCATTTCTAGATGTGTATGAGGTCTAAAAACTATAATCCATAATAAACTCCATCCACCTCTGCTTCCCCCAAATTTAAACGATTCTCAAAAAACACCTCAAACTCTTATGATACATGAATACTACAAAGTGATCTCCAATGAGGTAATGTTTACAAAACTTCAGAATAAGGAAAACCACTACTAACTCCAGATCATGGGTAAAATAGTTACACTCATGGGGAAGTAACTTCATAGAAACATAATATATCACTTCCATCTAATGCATCAACACACATCCAAATCTCAGGTGGAATAAAATCAAAAATTACCTCAAATATCACACCCACCTCAAGAAAATTAATCATTGGATCACTGAAAAATATATTATTTTATTAAATGAATTCTACCTAGCACTGATAATTTAACAAAAAAACAAGTTCTTTCCTATTAAAAACTCTTAACATGGATAAAACACAATATAAATTGGGTATTAATATCTAATAATATCTTATGATACCATAGAAAATATGACCCTCTTCCTTATACATAGATTTATTCCAAGAAAAAGATTCATTGAACTTCGATGAGTTAACTTCCACAACCTACCAAGGCACAAAATTCCCAAAAAAATGCACCACTTATGTCCAAAATATACACATGGACATCTTTACATAGAGCCGGTGGAATCAATGAACCTTCAAGAAATCTCTGAGATGATCAACATGCTCAACCAACAGTTTCAAGAAAATAAATATATTGTTGATGAACATGATTAAAAATTGGTCCAAGGATTCATGGAACATAGATTTCTTGAGACCCATGAACAATGTAGCTATTTCTGTAACACTGAAAAACATTACTACTAAATAAAAGGTCACAGAACTTCATCTGAGTGAAGTCTATAGGATATCACCCTTCGTCACCCTCAATGGGTGATATACGAATGGTAGATTGATCATAAAAAACTATATCACACTTCTCATCTAGTCTAAATGATATTAAATTCTCAAAATATGGCATGAATTATTGACTATCACCTAATTAAATCTTTTATAGTCTATAAATAGCCACATAATGCCATGTTTTTTATTATGAAACACTAGAGAATCCCATAGTGACACACTAAAATGAATAAAACATTTCTACATCAGATCATCTATCAGAATAATTTTCTCCCAAAACATAGAATCTTCCATTAGATAAAGATCCATTAAAATAGGAGGAATCCTCAGGCTGAATATCTATCCCTAAAGAAACATCAAATTTTGGGGGTAGCATGAAAACCAACATGGGGAAAACATCCAAAAACCACATAATCTCATTTAGGACCCCCACTATCCCATCATTCACTAATTCTATGGAATAAATAGCCATTGAATATGTAAGGGGATCAACATGCTGACTTCCCACCTGGAAACCATGCTCACAAATGAAAACCATGAGCTAGATATTGGTATTTTAGAACACAACTCACCTCCAGAAGAATTCAATAAAATCATGTTAAAAATATAACCAATATATTCTTTGGATTAAATCATATGACCACACCTATAACAATAAATGATACCCACATGCTTGATGTGGCCCATTATTAGTCTATACCCCCATCAAACATCAAATAGTTTGTTCAAACCTCTGATAGTTGTAGTGAACACTAGGTTCATATGAATACACCTTATGTATAGTCATAGAGAACAAAAAAGAGATTATGAAACAATAAAGTTTGAAACCCCTAAAACAAACCTAAAACAAAAAATGGTAGATGAAAAAAATGAGTGTACAACGAATGATTTGTATCACCTATAGTAATGCAACCTCAAATATGGGCCACTGACTGTTCCAATATCCTATACCACACTACTGAAGACTGCCTCCATGACCATGCATAGGTTTAGGTACTTAAAACCAAATGTTATCCTATGGTTAACCTCTACCCTCTCAGTATCCTTTTAGTGGACTCATGTCGCCCCTATTACAGAAACCAGCTCACTAGAAACCACTGTTGAGGTTGGCGCTAAACTTATTTTCCTCTACCAAACTGATATCAATGAACCACTACACATTTATTCTGTAGATTTAAATGAATCCCATTGACACAAAAAATATCATGATATCCCTATAAAAATAAAATAACTCAATATCCCTAGATGGTCGGATAATAAGATGCTGAGTTTGACTCATCAATAGTCAAAACCTCGAAAGGTCTTACTTCCTAAGACCTACCAGTAACAATCCTTCCCCTTAAGGAAAACTTTTGATTAAACTATCATGGTAAAATTATTTTTGAGTGTATCTTATCGACAATATCTATATTCTCAGTACCTCTAGATCTCTCTACAACATTAAAGGAGTAATTGTATATTGTATAAAAGGAAAAGTTCCTCCTCAAGACATCTATTATGAGAATGTTCATCTGAAAAATGATATAGAAAAAATAAAAGAAGGGCCTTGAAAATTATTCACAACTCCTACACTGAAATACTCCCTGATGAAGAGAAATATTCTCCTTCTTCATCACATCATTCATGCTCGATGAAAGGAACTCTACCCGAGACACTTTATAAATTTCAACCAATGAAACATCCCCCTCCTTATGTTAACCAAGATAAAACATCAACCACTAACACGTAGAACCTATCATCTGACTAGATTCCAAAGGGACTAAGATTCCCACCATGGCCAAGATCAAAAAGATTGTTATCGTAAGCTCCATCATACTATTATTTGTCTCCTCATATAAAATTCAACCCTAATACATCCCCAATTCATTTCACTGAAAATATTGAAATGAACACAATAATGATTATTCCTCCAATATTGGATCAACCCTATGGATATAAACCACATCATACTTCAAAAACATAACTTCTTCAGCCACACACTAATTATTTATAGGGTCCATTTTAGAAAAACAAATAATAATTTACCAAGCCTAATAGTGTTACATTTTATTTAGATTATCTTTAATTTAATTAATATATTTTAAAATTATGAAAACAACCTAACTAAAATAGAATCACAACTTATCATGGTTCATATACATCTCCTCAATCTATACCCTTAAAATAGTTTCACCTCACTTTGTCAATCAGTAAGATCAGAGTCTATGCAATGGATCATGGGGACCATAAAATCCAATGAACTAGCTGATCTCCCTGGCCTATGTCATTCACCATGGTCAACTGGAAATGTTTCTATACCAATCCATGAAATATTCTATATGCCTAACACCATCCTCCATCACATATTTGAAACCCCACCATTGATTCCACTATAATGTTACCCCCATTCAACAATGATGCTATAATGGTGGGAGAATGATAATAGCCCTAGATTCCCGCCTCTAGTAGGCCATGGGTTTTCAGCTAGCACCAAGGGTATAAAAATATCATGAAATTGGAGGAAATATCCTATATAATAATATAGGATATAAAGATAAGATGAATAATACACATGAAAAACCATGACATAATATAAAAAGAAACAAAAAACATCCCATAATGCATGCATAAAGAAAAAGGATACAGATAAAAGCCTCTAAAAGTAAATACCCAAATGAAAATCATGAGTAGTAACACATCAACTTTATAAAAAATGGTCCAACCTAATAATATTCATTATGATCCATGTAATACATATAGAAACATGAGAATTAATATTATATTTATAGTGGTAATATAATTATACTCAGTAGGAAAACCAAAGACCCTCATGCACATGTGAAATAAGCATACGAATAAACATATGATAAAATAGCAGAACCAAAATCACATAAACAGGATAACTATTCATCTCAATATCATTAATTCTTGTTCACAAAATAATGAAAGGAAATTATAATAACATATTAAGAATTATATCTATATATGTTACCCCACACCAATTTTACATTGATTTTTTTCTCTCACATCCCAACATTGTATGTATTGATATTCTCATCTCTTCCAAATAAAATATACCTTTTCCCCACAATCATGATTGAATCATGTTATTCCAGTATTTAGTTGGGCCACAATACCACAACATGGTTTGATATTATCTCACATAAATACACCTAGGCCATCACATCAAAACCACTTCCGTAACCGGGGTTTTTGGGTATCTTGAACACGATTTAAATCAAAATCGTTCCCTCACGCTACCATTCCAAACCCCCACCATATGAAACCACATAGAATAGTCATATCACGTATTGTCTGAAGACAACTGGGAAATCTTGCTATATCATGGACACATATCCTCTTTCTCGAAGACACCTGGACCATCACCCAGTGCACTGATAGACCTCCATCCATCATAGTTTATTCATTTCTACTCTCCTGGAATATATAATGGAAAAGAGCGGGTAGAAAGTCAGCAATCCTCATAACTGGGATGAGAGGAAAAACCACCCTTTATATGGAAATATGGTTGGCATCATATGTTCTCAATTTAGGTTGGTTGTGTATATAAATAACAATGAAAAAATATTTATATAAATATAACCACACACAATCCTAAACTATGGGTTGGAAAAAAATCACTAAACAACTTAAAAAACAACCAATTTTGTTGCACCAAAAGTTTATAACATTACATAATCCATAATCCACATTTCACATTTCCATCCAATCCCATTATCAAAATAATTCAGTTCATTATTTGTAATCAATCTCATTTTACCACAGAACCCATCAATTAACTATTCATTAGTCATTTCCACCGCATTGACCAAACCAAACACAATCCATTTTAACCATTATTAACCAGTTATTGCATTACTTCTCAGGATTATATAACAATATAACCAAACTTCAAAAGTATCTCATCATTCCTGTCAAACCATCACCTATCTACCCAACAAGCATGTCAAAAAATCTATCGCCTCACCACCCTAAAAGGATTCCCAAACAAACCCCTACCTCACTGCACAAAAATCACACTCAAACAACCATCACCTCACTAACCCAAAATCACTAATAAACAATCCATCACCTCACGACCCGAAAATCGTGTCCAAACAACCATAACCACTCTACCCGAAAAGAATATCCAATCAAAACATCATCTCACTACCCAAAAAGAATGGCCGAAAAGACCCATCACCTAATATCCCAAAAATCATGGCTAAAAAACCATACATTACCCAAAAATGCATCGAAACTACACATCACCACCCCACAATAATGGAAACAAATCACAAGACAACAAATACTATTTTATTTATTTATCAAGGGGTTATTTATCACATTTCACTTTATTTTATGGGTGTTATCACACAAACCATAAAATATAAGGGAAACCATATCATTAGAAAAATATAATTCTTATCCAATTTCTATTTTAGTGTGATATCACAACAACAAGAAACAATGTTTCCATATCATAATAATAATTGATGAAAAGGCTCCCAATAGCCATGATTTTCTATGGGGATTTTATTTCGTACAAATCCAAATATCACGATAATGCCAATGCTAAAAATTCATGTAAATCATTACACTTTCACCCATAAATTTAAATTTTTTCAATTATTTATCTATAGTTTATCTATAAAACAAACCATATAGATAAAAAGGATAAAAATCCTACCACATGTAACAAAAAATTAATATACGAGGGATTACCTAACTCAATGATTTTTTTCCAACTCACTGCTCACTATCAGGTGAAAAAAAATTATCGAATACCACAATCACATGAAAAACCCCAAGTGTAACCTACAACACATCAAGGGTTATCAGAAAATGAATCTAAATGGAAAACCCAAGACAAAAATTCTCAACCATAGTGGATACCTAATGAATAATAGATGGAAACCCAAGTGAAAGAGAGGATAACTCACCAGGGATCATGAATAGAAATCCACCAAAACTAATAGATCAATGTAAGAGGAAGAGGGCTGGAAGGTTTCCTCAAGGAACCTAGAGTTCATCCAAAATGATAGAGAGAGAGGTATGGGGAAAAATAAAATAATTTAACCAAAAGGCTAAAAATAATATGGATCTCAGAGATTTCACTTTTTTTAACCCTTTCACGAGGTTAAATCCACATGTTTCCCCAAAATAATATGACTTCTACTAAAATTCATGTCCCCACAACATTAATTAATACATGTTGTACATTATATACAAAATATGAACTATTTTTACAGGTTACCCCTCATCCCACACACAATCCATGAAAAGAGCAACTATACAATACTTAAACCATGAGTTCATATCATATCAGCATTTCAAAACGTGAATTTCTTATAGTAGCTCTGATGCACCTCCAACCACCATATAACCTCATCCAAAAGCATTTAAAACACCTAAAACACCCATAACTGACAAAGAAATAATAAGATAAGGATAAATATTTTAAAAAAACCAAAATTGTCCAAAATATTTACCATTAAATTTTAATTGAAAGAATCACTAAAGCATATACACAACTTACTACATATACATTGGGATACAATTCATTTATTGTCACCATATTTTTTATGGGAATTATGATGGATTTAATGTTTATATATTATACTTATAATAAAATTATAAATATTTAATGATAATAAAATATATACCTTATTACATCAAACCATTGTGAAATGATAAGGCCAGACGTGCGTATGTGTGGACTACCATCAAAATGAAACAATGTTATTAGTTTTGTATTTATATTTTACATTGATGATAAAGAGGATGAATTTGATGAAAATATATGATATATATGATATAATAACTGATTATTTATAGGTTAATAATTATCCATGATTATATATATTCCATCAATAAAAAATGATAATTTCATTCTTGTGCACATATGGCCTACTATCTCCATGAAAAGTGAAATTCATTTTTTTATCTATAACTTTTATATAATATAATAAATAAATAAATAATATATTGATATATATGATATCTATTTCATTATTATCATTATATTGATGATGTACCCATGATCATATTACAAGGATTGAAACTACTGAAAAAAATATAAAGGAAAAATCAAGAAATTAATTCCCAACATAGTGATTTAATAGAGAATTGTAAACAAAATGGAGGATAAGATATTATTAGTAATTAAAATATGGCATAAAATATTTAATATGTCTCTATAATAGATTTATAATAAATTAATATTTAATATGTAGTAGTCTTTGACACATAGAATGGAATTTGAACCCAGGGTAGTGGTTTATTTTCACAATCTCATCATTATTTGAGATAGTTTATGTTTAAGTAGTAATTTTGTTAATTATATAATATTTATATATTTAAACAAATATTTTGTGTTCTCATATTTTTATTTTTTGTTTTTTTAATTTTACTTTTAATATATCTCTTATTATGTACTCAATATACAAAAAAATGGTTTTTTGGAAAAAACATACCTTGTTTTACTACTCATCAATGAATAATTATCTTCCTTGCCCATGTTTTCCATAAATATTTTTGTATTATGTAATGATTGTTAAATTTAATTTTTTATCCATGTTTTAGTTTTTAAAAAATGTGTTAAATTTCAACTTCATGTCATTTTTAAAATGAGGCACTTTTTGACAAATTGAAAAAGTGTGAAATGATTCTGTTTAAACTTTTACTGCACGAACATAATTCCAACCCATAATGACCACTAAATTATTTGAATCATCCCTTAAAAATAAACACGGTTCTTTTCTATGAAAATATTTTTTCAAATATTCTAAAATATTCTTGTTTTTTTTAAAATTAATTTTCAATGTGAAATGGGATTCCCAATGATTTTTGAAAGATATTTTTTATTAGTTGTACTTATCATAGAAAGTAACACATAATTATAATTATGTTTAAAAATGGATATATTATAATCATACCATCATTATTATTTACCTAGATTGTATATAATATGTTTTAAATGGAATTATTGACATTATATATGCTTGTTTTAACAATTTGGATAGTTTTTTAATACAGAATGTTGATCAAGTGTATTGTTTACTCTAATGATGAATGAATTGGAATTATTAACTAATGTGTGGGAACTAGTCAAATATACCCTTGATGTATGGGTAGGTATCATCAGAAAAATTATATTTTTCTTTTGGCACTAACCATACCAATTAATAAAATATTTCCCGGGTCAATAAATTTATGTTATGTTAAATATTCATTGGAATGTTCCTAGAAAAAATGTTTTAGATATCCAGAAATATGGATTCCACCATTATAAAATATAATTTTTATGTTTATGTAATTTTTTTTACAGTTTTTATATGTATAGATAAATTTATAGATTATGTAATTATTTATATGGAACAATTTTATTGACATTTATTCCCTGTCAAATTATCCCTTACTTATTTAGCATTCACTATACACATTCCCTTACAAAGAATCTAAGATCACAATTTTATTTTCATTATATTCCCCTAGATTTAATGAAATGTTTTATGATTGACATAATGGGCTACTTTATAGGGAATAAATTTGTTTCAAAAAAAAATATTATATTCTATTGCATGTTATCAAAGCTAATGTGGGATTAACTTATTTATCTAGTCTTCCAATACTGAAAAACTATTTGATCCTTTTGGATTAAATATATTTTATTATATTATAATTTATTTGTGTAACCACCTACTCTAGGATACTGAGTTCAATGTATTTATAGGTTCTAGGACATAATGTTTAATATAAACATAGAGAACTGTATTTTGGAAAACATTGGTTAGAGATCATAACCCTAGGATAATTATATGTGTAAGTTATCTTCCTAAAGCATTTTTTATGGTAAACATTAGGTGGTTTTTCTTGTAATAAATTAATTTCTAAATACTATTACCAAAAATGGTGTTGGAAAAAATTCTTTTAGTGGTAATAAAACCAAAATGTGTTATTTTCAATATAACTCCACCAACGTTAAAGTGCACAATGATTACACACCATCAATAAAACTAGTTTGGCACTCATAGGTACATACATGGGATAATTAAAAATTATACTATAACTAATTATGTAGGATTTTAATATATAATAACCAATGATATCCTAGGTCAATCCTAAGGTGTCATAGAGTAAAATGATAGTGTCATGATTTAGAAACATTATGAATGAAATTTCAAATCATCCCACAATAATTATCATTACTCATACAATGTGTTTTGGTTTTAGTTAATGGATAGTACTAGAAAAAACCATGTTAATATAGAACTTGATAGAAAATATACTAATTATGAGAAACCAAATTGAATTATTTTTAGAGTGACATTTGTTTTGACTATTCCTAATCAATTATCATTATATATTATCAATATTGTGCATCTTAAAAAATTATCAAACTCACCAAAAAAGTGAATTATAGTGTTCATTGAGTGATTGGGTAGTGAAGACCATGAAGAAAATAAGGAATAATTTCCTTCATGTTAAAAATTTGTAAATGGACATTGTGAATAATTTCTCAAAGGAATGGTAAAATGTTTTATTTGGGTAATATAAGGACATAAATCAATGAATTTTGGTGTAAATATTAATAGGATAATGGAAGGGAGTAAATTATATCCTATGATTCAATTTGCTGGTCAATGTATTTTTTTGGGTAATATGGTGTGTAACATAGTCAATGCCCCAATCTAAGGATAAACTCCTAGACCAAGGGTGGACCTATGCTATTGAAATCATTGTTATGTACGTATTGAAGTGTTTATTTTTTGGTATTTGAGTGTTATACAATATAGGTACTATAATAATGTATCCTAGATATAAGAATCATTAAAAATCATAGTATTCTTCCACATTAGATTTTACTCATGGATATAAAAAAATATATTGAATGGTAACAACAACCTATAAAATTTATTTATTTAAAATGATTATTTTTGGAAAACATGTGATTGAGGGACTCCTAATCCTTAATATGTTTTTGATTTTGGGATAAGAATTAAATATATATTTTTCGTAATTATTTCGTTGATCATAATCTTAATGGAATTGATAAATTTTTTGATGTTTTAATTTATAGGATTTTAGAATATTTTGGGAGAACACCCTTTTTTTTATGCCGTAGTGAAATGATTTTTTGGGGAATATTTTAATCATATTTTATTGAATTAAGATAAAAGTTATTAACTATTTGGGTTAATGTGATTTTCTAGGTTCATGTATTTTGGTTTATTAGTATAAAATTGATAGTAAATTTTGGGAATTTATCATATAGAAAATGTTAGCAATTGGAAAAAGTTATTTTTAGGATGTTCATAATATTATTTGTAACATAATAGTTTTATAAAATGTAAAACCAATATATAGGGCTAAAACTCATCACATATTGTAAGTCCATGAGGCTTTAACCCACAACCAATGGGTGGAAATTCTGTAGTTTCTTCCCATCACCAATATGATATCATGATTACAATGACATTTGGTTTTTATGTTGATGGTTTGATGTTTAATTTTTATGTTCACTTTTGGATTAAAATTATAGTATCAAATATTTTTCATTAAGATTTTATTAATGATATTATGTGAGGCCTTGATTTTTGATGAGGTAAATATATAACCATTTTGATTAACATAATATATTATTTAAGAAAAATTATATTATATTTTT